>OZ007573.1:32789103-33389103 GCA_963931925.1 Onchidella celtica | reverse complement strand
CATCTGAGGGTCCATGTTTTCTCCATTTGGATCATCAGCTGCTTCTCTAGCCAACTGAGCAAATGTTGCCATAGCACTCTCCACTGCAACTGGAGCACTGGCAGCCATGTCATTCATCCTGGCTTGAAGATTGACTGGCATACCTGAAGTGGGGGCAAGGTTGGCTGCTGGTTGGCGAGCCTGCTGTTTCTCTTGTGTTTGCTGTTGTTGCTGTGCTGGCCGTGGTGCTGGGATATTGGAGCTAGCAGTGCTGGAAAGCTGACCGCTGCCGACTTGAGGATTGGTTTCTGAAATTAAATTTACCCCTAATTGTAGTCTTAACCAGTTCTCTCTTGAAAACAAAACTGACCCTAATACTTTTCCCACTGACAATTATCTTGCCAGGGTTAGTGAGTTTGTAAGGATAATGTCAAATAGCTAGCTTCCTCATACCTTTACAAGGTGGAAACTGTGACGAGCATCAAACAATCTGCAAAATAAAAGAACTCATGGAGCTTCGGACTTGGTTCGAAATTTTACAAGCGCCTTCGTTTTCACTTGTAGAAGGTTCTTTTTTACGTTTGGAAACTTGAAATGGTGGGCACATATCTTTTTAGTGTGCTTTGTGTTGCTGATTTTGCTACAATAAACCTAAAAGAACAGGCAAAGTGAAGCAGATTCACTATAATCACCCAGCACTGAAACTTATAAACAGTTTATCACCCTCTCCAGTGGTTGGTACAGACAAGAGAAGGTGAAGTGGGAGATGCAGAACCGAACTTTTTTTTGCTAATTCCTTTCTATCTGAAGTGGTGCCTTTTGTCTATCACTGTTCACAGTATGGGACAGTTACTAAAAATCTAACTAGTGAGCAGAATACTGCTGTTTCATGACACGTTTCGACTACACTGTTGTTTAACATGAGAGAGGAATGCAGTAAGACTTATCTAGAAACAAATATAAAATATCTGATAAACCAGAGGGAACAAACAAAGCGAAGCATAATTCGTTGTAATCACTTAGAACTGAAACTAACAAACAGTTTATCCCGAGCAGTGATGGGACCTCTGCTTATTCTCAAATGACAAGGCTGATCAAATCTGAATAAAATACATTCTATAAGAAGCAGACCACAAATACGACAATCTTCAAAGAAATTATTCATGAAGATGATGCCCTTTATCTGATCCGGTGAAGAGTAAGATTCATGTGAAACATTTTGACAAAATATGAAATCTATAGCACTGCTATCAACAATCAGTGCACAGGCTGAGGGATGGAAAAGTAAAATAATTAAATGTCTGACTTCAAGGTTCATACCAGAGATCAAACTGAATTTTATATAAGAGACAAAACAAGGCCTGATCTATCTACTTCTTGGGTACAAGAATTTCCCAAAAACAGAGTCAGATGGCAAAACAAAACACACAAACTGTCTAGTCATTTACCGTTGTTCCTAAGATTTTCTAAGGGCTGTGAATGCAACATCTGAAGCTCCTGCAGCAGACTGTCCATGCGAGACTTCTTGTCCTGAAGCTCTTGAAGTTTGTTTTGTAATTGCTGGCGGCCTTCGACGAGGGCAGGAGGCATAGACTCTACATTTTTGGGGGCTTCAATCTGTAGAGCCAACGAATTGTACCTCATAATTTCAAAATGTTTCATAACAGTACTTGCACAGGCTGTTCAACCTTAGCTATGTGTATCCTCTCCAGCTTTATTCATTCATTTTCCTTAGCCTTTGACAGAGGTGTGACACATAAAAGAAGAATGTTCATTTATATATCATCCATGAATAAATTATAACCCAAAGTTTCAAAATTGTCCATAAAGTCTCAACACAACAGTGACCTAAATCTTTCAGTCAAAGCTTACTGACTACCGATAACTAATCTATAAGTGCTAGTTTTTGCTACACACGTAACTGTCCTTTTAAACAATTACAGTATCAATAAAATAGATATTCTTTATCACTGACCTGAGAAAATTCATTTCGGAGAAAGTTCAGCTGTCTCTTCAACTCCAAGAGTTCATTAGGCAAAGTTTCTACTTCTCGGACATTTGAATTATCTTCATCATCTGACTCAGGGTATCCAACAATGTTGGATTTCAACACATGATCTTCACCTACTGCCCCTCTTTCTTCATCATCACCATCTGCATCTGCCCATGCTGCAGCTTCAACCTCTCTCGTCAATGCCTGCTGGACAGCAAGCCTCTGCTCCACGAACTGGCGTCCAGAAGACACTGCTGCAAGAGCAGCTCGTGCTACATAAGAAGAAAATTTAGAACACTCGTTATCTTTTAACCAATGAAATGAAACTGCATCACACTGACAAATATTACACAAATAATGAAACTTTGCAAATTAATGTCATCAACTACAGATAATATACTTACTGCTCAGAAATGTCTCTATTTCAAATAACAATTAATGATGTCTAGTCATAAATCAGAGTTTTCCATTCTTGGAAAGCACCTCGCATGTTATGAATTTGACATACCTTTGTTATCTCTTGCCTGAGCATCCAGTAGCTTTTTCTCTGTTTCTCTGCGCTTCAGATTCAGTTCTTCCTGTCTGCTCATCAGATCTTTCAACTGCATAAAGTATTATCATGCATTAATGTGTGCAGGCAAAAAATACCAAATAGAAATCAACACACTAAATATTTATCTATACTGATGAGTACATCCTACTCATTTTCCTTGGAAAAACAGTTCAGACACCAGGAACTCACAACAGAGGCTTAAAACTTCCAATGTTATTGGGCACTACGCACTTGCTGTTGAAACTCAATAGAAAGGGAACTTAACACTTTTGCAGAGTAAATATATTTACTGAGAACACTTACTATCGATACACCTGGAACTGAAACTAAAAATCCTGAACTCGTTTGAGAAGGCTGTAAATACACACTGCGAACACTTCACAGGCTATAAATAATTCACATACCTGCTGCTGTTTCTCCTGTAGAATTTTAAGCAGCTCTTGATGTTGGGATGAGGGACCTTCTCCGTCAATGGCTGTGGCTCCTCTCGCACCTTCTTCACTCTGAGAAATAGAGGACAATCAAGTAACTTGATGTAGACAGTTCTACATGATGTTTAAATATGAAAATACAAGGATCTGTGGTATATTTCTAAGACAATAGAACAAATTCCACCCAGATCTGCTTCTAGCACCACAGGTACACTGCTTGACCAATGCTTCAATATCAATTCCAAACTATGGGCATGTTACTGAATGTGCAAACCAATGTTCTATCCATGAAGAAACCCAGTTGAAATGTATGCACATTAGGAAAAAATGAAGAATTATTCTTTCAATCTCACACCCATAAAGATAAACTTTTAATATACATCACCATCAATTCATATGTGTCATGCTGTTGCAGATATCTGATGTACTCGATGAATAAATGAATGAACTCAAACCAATGAGAACCCTTCAAAACAGACATTCTTATAGCAGATAAAGTCAAAATTGGTATCAATTTAGTTTACTTTTTCTCCCACATTTATTGTCTGCCTCCTATACTTTAGTTTCTTTCCAGAGGTTTTTCTCAAAATCTCACCTCCTGTACTGGCACTCCTGGCAAGGTGAACTGTTGTCCTGATACTAACGTGTTCTCCAGTTCAGATACTCGATTACAGTTGGCATTACCAGAGCTGTTCTCAGCTGCTCCTCTCAAAGGTTCTTCATACTGATCTTCCTCTTCCCCGTCATCATCATCAGAACCAATCCCCAGTTTGCTCTCTATGCGAGGACGTGAATCCTGTGAATTTTCCTGCGAAAAAGACCAAGTAAATAGTAAATTCCCACACTGAAAATCTTGAAATCTGTACATGCAGGGATGAGTTTTTTTCTTTTAAAAGTGTAAAAAAATAAACCTTTTCAAATTCCGGACCTCATTTTCAATTTAGTTCAAAGGGTCACTTCAATTCACCACTGTGGAAATATAATGAATAGCTGAGGCTCCCAGAATTGCCCAGAATAAACCAGCTTCAGCCCTCAGCCCCTCTCTTTCTCCCTCCTCCATTAATTCAAGGTTGTTTTCATATGAAAAGGAGCAGGCTCCAAGCTATATGGAAGTGGCATGCCATGAATTACAAACTCTAACACTCTTAAAAATATCTTAAATCTATCATGATGGGTAGGTATCTTCTCTGTCTCTTTCTCACTAACTTAAACACACGCACACCAGCAACATATTGCAAGCTCACCGTTGTCTCTGATTCCTCTGTTCTGACCTCCAAATCTACAGATGTGTCATCATCCGAATCATCCTTCATCTCCACTTTCATCATTGTATCATCTTCACCACCTACTGCACCATCTTCGTCAGCATGTGGTTGTGTCTGTCAGAAGCAAAGAGGTGAAATTACACTATGTGGATTTCCTTGTTATAGAAGAAATATACTAAGAGGCCATTCATGAAATACATACTTGATTTTAATGATTTTTACAAATAACCCATCCCACGTGAGCATACGGTCATTAACAGTGAATAGCCAGAACAGAGCCTTGGTGACATTTTGCATGGACTATTTGCCAATTTAATTACAAACATAGTCTATACTCAATTTTTATACAATCCCACAACTTACATACACTGGGGGAAGCCCCCTTTGCCCCTCTGAGTATACATACTTCAAGAATAGCCCCTAAAGTAGAAATGATAAGAAATGCCATTTACGTAATACTCTGCAAAACTGGAGCCTTACATTGAAACACTGTTTTCGCTGACAAAACACCTACAGATTGTACAGAAATTATTTCAGACTACTTTTTTCAAGAAAAACAAAACAAGAGAACATAATATTTATAATACCACTAAATACACGGAATTCATTTTGATCAAGTCAATTTCATCTGTGTAAGAGTTGTTTCTCAAAACCTAAGTGTTAGCTGAATTTAATGCATTGTATATATTACAATGAACACTCAGGAAACTTTTTGTGCTTACCAATGTGTTTTGCAACAAGCCTCTATAACCTTGCTCCTGTTCTTGCAAATTTCTAATCAATCTGCGTACTTTTTCAATGTCCTCAGCCTTTTTCTAGTCAGAAAAAAATACAGAGAAAGAGTCATAGGTCAACAGGATTGAGACATAATAACATTTGTGATAATATGCACAAAGGCATTTTGATTCAGTATAAATACAGTATTAAAGTAGTGACACCTAGCTAGGAGAATCAAAAACTTTTTCAAATGAGTGACATATCACAGAAGTGGGAGTTCAAAATGTTTACTATTGTTTAAGCAGACTCACCTATCCTTGTTATATTCATTTCCATCACTGAAATAATTCCCAAGACATATTCTTTTACTTGGCTTGAACTGGTCGCAATCATTATTTTATACTTCCGACAAATAATTACAAAGCTAAATGCTAATCTGAGTCACACCTTTAAAAGTATACACATGAAATGAAACAAAGGCCCATCTACTGATAATACTATTTGACAAATAATTACAAAACCATTAGATTAACACACTGTGAAGTATACAGATGCAACAAGGCAGGGTCCCAACATGAAGTCACCCAAGTTACAGAGAACTGGCTGCAACCTTTATTTCAAACTCCCTAATAAACACAATTGCGATGCTAATGCATTTAAGCACATTGAAAGGTATACAGATGAAATGAAGAAGGGTCCCAGCATGTCTTTGAGGGATGGTTCAGAAAATAAAATAATGGTCAAGATCCATAAAACATCAGTCGAAAGAGGAACAGTATTGAGTATTGCAGACTGAAGCTACCCTTTTTGTAATTTCATAGCAAGCACACTAACCAGGGAACCAAATCTATCTGGGATAATGGTTTCGAGAATCTGTCAATAAATCAAATGTGAAAACTGGCAGTCATTAAAACAATTTTATCAACTTACCCGATCCCCGAGTTTTTCCATACTCTCAAGCATAGACCTAGCTTGCTTCATGAAATCTCGAATCTGCATGAGTCTGGCCACAATTTCATTGCTGTCCGGCTGCAAGAAAACAGACATTGACCAAGTATTAATGCTTTTCCTCTGTATTTTTTTAAGACTACTACATTAAAAAACAAAGTCAAAATTTGGCAAAAAGAAAAGTTTTCTTTTTGCCAAATTTTGTCTTTGCCTTGCAGCTCACTACATACAACTTTTTTCTTTTTACCAAATTCTGACTTTGCAATATGTAGCCTTGCTGCAACCACCCCCCTCCCCCCCTGTTTTTTCTGTGCTTTTTACAAACCTGCCTACTTCGAAAGTTAATAATTGGTAATGGATTACCAATTTTTAGTAATTTCACATAAAAATTAGTAATCACTGTTTGCTCAATTTTCTTGTGCTTAGCACCACCGACATGCGTGCGGCAGTCAAACTTCCCCGAATGTCCAATAGAAAAGTCCGAGGAACACAATGTGCAAAAGGCATAGGTAGGACCGACACCCAACGTTACAATGCAAGGCCATTCTTCAGTGTAGACTTGTCGAAATGTCTGTCTGCCCGTCTTCTTCATTTTACTTGGTGGCGCAGACATTATGATGCTCAGTCAATCCTTAAATCTCAAAAAAATCAGAAGTAGGGACTACTCGGGCTGTACGATAAAAATCCACATGCTTGCAATGTTCAGTGAGAACCACACAATGTCGACTCAATGAAACGCTCCCGCTCGAGCTTCGCAATTGCCAGGGAGGGGCCGAGATCTAGATCCGTGGAATGACACTTTTTTTTAATTTGGAGCCAAACTGAGCCAAATGAAGGCACATTTGAAGCAAATCATGAACCTAGCGCACGAAAGAGCAAAACCCAATCGGACAAACTGGCAAACTACAGGTACACAAGGTCAAAAGTTTATTACAACTTCCGGTTCACATCGGCAACTCTGATTCGAATTTCAATAAAGAACTCCTGCATTTGTGCCGCATCGCCCATAATTCCATAAAAGTGTCGAAAATTCGTAGAAATTCGGAGGATTTCGTTGTTCCGTAACGAGGATCGGAATTTCGTATAAATTACGGAAATTTCGTAAAAGTAGGCAGGTCTGTTTTTATAACATTTCATCACATAAAAAAAACACCATGATAAAATTCATATTAATCTATCATTTCCAAATTCAAAACTAAGAAAAAGCATGTGCATTTGAGCAAAATGGCACAGCCTGCTAGGACAATGGCAGCAGCATGAAAAATCATCATCATGTTCATTAATTGCAGGTACAAAGGTTTGTAGACGGTGACTTTCAGAAGGTTAATTCAATCATGCTTACTCCTTGCTCTCTGCTAGTGTAGTCCATGTTGTTATTTCTGTTGATGTGCCTCTCCCGGGTCCTTTGCGCATCATTCTCTGAGTCTGTGCGATTGAAAGATGCATTGTGGAGTCTGCGCCTGCTATGTGATACTCGTCTTTCATTATTCCTCTCGCCATCAGTGCTGATTTGCTGTTGGTCAACAAAAGATATGAATATAATAAATGTTTTTGACTGCTTTGCTGGCATTGTGGGTGCTATTTCTAACAAAAACTAAACTTTACACATGAAACTGCCTGTTTAAAGGCAGTCCAATAGCTTTCAAACAGACCATGAAAGGCGCAACGTGGCCATTATTGTGCCGACCCGCCATAAGACCTAAACTCAAAACTTTCTACAGTTTATGACAAAACATTAATTTTGCATGATATAAGCAATTTTAAAACCTTGAAAATAAACAAATGTCATGCTTTTTAATAATTAAAAAATTAAGGCAGAAAATTAACAACCGGTAAAAGTGCCAACGAGTAGATTTCATCTTTTTGCGGCCTTGTCATCTGAAAGCTTTATTTTGTTAATGGCCCACTGATACATCGAATATTTAACACAAACTTTTAGTGAGCCATGTCTCATTGCAATAGTTATCATTTCCTTCTTGCCAATCTAAGCTTACAAAGGACTCTTTAACTCATTCACTTGTATCATAAAAAAATCTGGCATGCAACAAGTAAAAGATCACAAAATGACTTGAGACACTTCACTATTACAGTATTAGTTCATTTGCACAAAATGAACGATGGTGCCATCCACGTACTTTTATTTATCTTTCACACAATTCACAGTTCATAGTAAAATGTTAGAGATATCGATTTTTTTGTACATGTATAACATATTCATTTATTGTAACATATAATCATACACATTTACCAAACTTTGTTAGACATGACCTGAAATTAAGTGAGTTTTAGGGAAAAATTCACAAATTACAGGAATAAACTGGTAATTAGTATTATAAAAATTTGCTGAGCATTCTGGGGCATTTGTGATGAAATATTAATTTGGGTTAGGAAGGTGTGTTATCCAAGTCCCAGCCAACTCCTAACAGACCCTTTTCACTTCCGCGTTACGGTTGTTTCCGGGGAGCCGCACAGCATCGAAAAGCACCATGTAGGGCAGAAACCTCCACTTGCCTTAGTGATGGCATCTGAATATGTGCACAGTCTAAGTAAAGATCAGATGCATTTTTATGCCAGAACCAGCACGGATGGCATCGTTATTGGTATTGAACCAACACTTCTGAACCAACAAGAGGATGGCATCGTTCGACTGTTGTCCACCGCTTCCGCCCTACAAGTGGGGTACACTGCCATTTTGTTTGCAAATCACGTGATATGGAGGACAGTAAATGAAAAGGGTCTATAGGGGAAGTCAAACTGGCAATAAAATAGCCAATATCGCTTTCTTGATCCAAATTGAGATTCTGAACTTGTCACACTTCTTTCTTCTTAAAAGTTTACATGAGCTTTGAATTTTTGTTGGTTTGAGACTTAGTTAATGTACGGAGTACACTTCCAAAATAATTATGTTCACTCCAGTCTTCAAAGCCAACACTGATCAAACAAAAAAAACATTTTTAACTTACTGTGTTAACTCTCTCACCTTGCCTAGCATTTTTGGAATTTTCAAAAAAAAAAACAACTAAGGCAGAACAATTTGAACAGAGGGTTAAGAAGACTCGAAATTTACCATCAAAATAAGCGTAACAGTATGATTTACCATAAAAGTCAGTCACTAAAATATCACTCACGTCATCCAGGTCACTGAATGTCATATGCTGTTTCAAGTTCTCTAGCGCTACCCGCTGAGATGTTGGTGTGCTGGGAGTGATCTTTGTGCGAGGGTAAGAAGATGGGGTATGATGCTTCTGCTCATGCGGGGGTGAATCCACTGATAAAGACTGTTCACGTTCACGTTCAGGATTGCCCTTTGATTTCTTTCTCCGCTTGGAATCACCTCCCAGATTGGTTGGTCGTAGGTCAGCAAGATCCTAAGCCGTGTAAAAAAATACAATTTTTAATGGTTCATCCACTTCTGAAGATTTTATTTTTAAATCAGTGGCACCACAAAGAATATCTCATCTGCAGAGGTGGAATTTCTCCTCAATCTTCATAGAGGCACTGACACGATTTTCACTTTCACATAGACTTAATTGCACCTCTAACTAATGGTGAATGAAAAATATATGAGCCAAGTCAAAAGCAATACCAATAATTTTGACCCTTTACGCCAATTTCTCATTGAACTGTTATAGTACATGTAAGTTTAATTAAACCTGTGAAGACCAATCCATAAAGAATTTAAGCAGCCAAGAAAAAGTTGGCAAATAACCGTTTGACCAATGGCAAAGTAAAACCTACCCAGTTGTTGATGCGTATATCACTAGGAAGACTATTCAAGCTCTGGGTATCATCACGATCTGAGCTAACAGATCTTTGCCAGTTGCTCCGTCGTTTAGGCTCAGACTTGGCCTGCTTGTTAGGCTGATAACCTCCGCCAGAGGCCATCTAATAAGTAAAAACATTTAAATTTAACCCTGGTTACAAAAGGCAGCCAATAGACTTCAAATTGAAGAACAAGTTTCATACGGGAAAAATTCACTATAATTAAAAGACTACATGGCATAACCTTTCGAGCTTCAAAGGACATGAAAAGCAGTGTTTCCATTCTACCTTGTGAACTCCTCCATACCGAAATCAATATTTTTTAACTCCAAAATATGGTAGTCTCTACAGGACATGGGAATACCTTTCAATGAATGATTTTATTTCCCCATCGGCCAGCAAACTGTTACAGCATTAAGAATAAAGACATGTAACATGACATTTTAAAAAGTATGTATTGTAAACCAAACAATTTGGATTTACAAGGAAATTGAACAAACAACAAGTCTTCCTTATTTCACTGAGCACAAACAGTCCTTCTTCGCAACAACCAACCATATTACATCCAAAAACTACTTTGCAGATGCCACTGTGTCAGTCCAGGGCTATCCATAATTCAGCAGCTAATCCAGGCCCCTGCCACTATTTAAAGAAATCAATAGGAGTAGGCCTGTGAGCTAGGGAAATGACAAAATCTGACAATACAGTTTCCTATCCTCAAGCACAGATTTGTAGGTTGAATCCACATAATTGAAACACACAAATAATCTACATTTCCATAGCTTTTCATTTGCCGTCACATAACAGTAACTGCTTTTTAAAAATGCAAACTTCATTAATTACCAAAATACCATTACAATGTCACTGTACTTTGTGACTAGATGCCAAACGCACATTTCACATTTTAAATTTTTTTAAGGGGGCAGGTGGCAGAAGCATGAGTTTATATTACACCTACAGATGCAGCCTGAAAAACTAAAAAGTGGTGTTCAGGAGCACACTTCGAAAGTCTAATTAATCTCCATCAAAACATCAAGTACTTTATGTGAACATCAATAAACTGCTCAATCCTATTCTAATTCAAGAAAATATTGTGAGAACCTGACAAAATGAATGTTAATTACTTAATACTAGAGCCATTCAAAATCTACCCAATGATTGCATAAAACTGAATGAGTACTGAAGTTCTGCATTCAATGACCTGGGAGCAATAACTTGTAAGTTAATCTCCCCCCCTCCCAGAATGAAAGTGCCTCAATAAATTTTACCATCTGTTGATCATACTCCTTCTCCAATATAAGTTACTACATATCCTTACTTTCCCATCCACAAGATTTTCGCTTCAGCACAGTTACAAGCAAAAATTATTATTTTTTATCTTTGGACCACCAGTAACTTCATGGAAACTAAGGTATTTGAATTCACCAAGATTGGACTCCACAATCACCAAAGCAAACATTTTATCTAATGCTGCATTTCAGAGGGATCTTCAACTTCAATTTTCCATTAAGTTTTTATACCAGGAATCTCCAGTGGCTGATAACAACCCTAGAGAATTAAAACTGCTAGGGAGTGACTGCACTTTTCGGGTCAAAACTTAACACTGAAAAAAACAACATTTAATTACTGGGTGCGAACAGTAAACTGTGGGGCAGCCACAGTACAGCCATATAACTTTATAAGGAGTCTGATTTGTATGAATTGGGCTCGGTCTGTTGCTAACACCCCAGCCCAGCATTCATGCCCATTCCTTCTCTCCTTATTAACCAGGAACTGTGATCTATAGCACACTACATGCAGCCACTTGATAATGATGACTCAGTACTGGCCAAAAGGGTTCAATCATGTAGCTTCTCCAGACATCATGTGTGGCGCATTGTCAGGTTATCATTACCAGCCACGTGCTCATTGCTTCTAAGCAATATGCATCCTCATTGTTTACACTGGGTTTAATGACCATGAGTTGTGACACCACATTTGCCTACACTCCCTACTCCCTGTTTCACTAACACATAGTCAGTTTGTTCACATCCATTCATAAATGGCACTGCATGGGAAACCACTGGAAATCCATTGTTTTTTCTTTTTTTTAATTTCGATCTCGCAGTTGAACGGAAACACAACTACTGTCAGTAAAAGAAAACGAATTAGCATCGTTATGAAGACCAAGACCTGCTATCAATTGGATACATTTTTTTTAATGTCCAAGAACAATAACACACAATCGGGGAACAGTTGTTCAATTCTCAGCAGGGTAGATTTTTTTTCTTCTTTTCTTAGTTTTAAGTTTTAATAAAAGTCTTTTTTAGTTTTTATCAGTAATCAATCTGTTTGGTAACTTTCTTTTTATCCAACAACATTAACGCTCACCCTGCGCGCTACACATAAAGCCCGCTGCCCGGTCAGTGACCTTACTCACGGAGAATCTTATCTGGGGTCACTGACCCGTGCCGCTAGACGATGACCACATACACTGTCCACGTGGTTCGGTTTTTATTGATCGGTATGAAAACATTCGCTGCTATGCCTTATCACGCTTGATAATGAATTAACCAGCAAAACCTTAGTCTGTCAGTCTCTAACCAGTGATCTGACTTATGATTCCAAACTGACAGCTTTCTGTAGTTTTCGTGAGAACGAAGCATGATAACTAGCCACGCCCTCCCAAGCCCTACACAAAAATGGTTTCATCCTGATTGACACATACTAATAAACCAATGTGGGCATTTGGGGCAAAGATTATTTCATACAGACAACTCCAGATGGTGGTCAGCTTGTGAGAAAATGAGATAATATTGCAAATTTGTTGAGCAACAGTTCGCATGTCGATGTTACATCTTTTGAAAGTGTGGGGAGAACCTTTGAAAGCTTAGTCTTTGTGATTCCGACCAGTGGTTCACTGGTTAACATGTCCATGTCACAAAGCGTTTGATTTAGAAGAGATGTACAGTGAACAATAACACGGTGGTTACGTCTCAAAAAGGTCAGTGACCTGATGCTTGAAAATACGGCTTACGCGTGGCGCGGTCAGCTTGACCTTGCCGACTTTTGCCGCCAGTGCGGCGTGAGCGCTTGCGAGTCAATACCGACAATTGCCGCCCCTCGCAGAGTGAGGGTTAAGAATAAATCCGGTTTGCTTATTTGTTTTGTTTGTTTTTTTGGTCATTAGTCAACACCAATACCTGCTGATAAACCCGAGCTTTATCCGCCCATAGTATTGGCGATACTGTTGGCGGCCCAAGATCTGCCCATAGTGTTGCCGGATAAACCCAAGTATCCGCCGATAATGTGGCGGATAAACCTGGGCAGTATCCGCCGACATTATCAGTGGATAAACCTGGGCAGTATCCGCCAATAATAAAAATGGCGCCAATATCAATAATGTTGGGGGATAAAGGCAGCCTTTGGAAAATTAACCATAACACATAACACTTACAGACGGCATTGGTTTCACTCTAAGAATAGCGGAACAGGGATGCACAGAAAAATGGTGACTAGACTGCACTTTTACAAACCAGAGATCTCTCAAAAGATCTAGCTCTCTAGTTCTAGGCCTCTACACTGTCACTGATAGTGATACAGTGATAGATTTTAGACTTTAGAAGAGTAAGAAAAAAGACATCGGCTAGTGAAGAACGCTAATCCAGACTCTAGATCTAGACTAGATCTACCCAAGACCCACTATACCAAGACGGTGCAATTCAAGCACTTCCGTCCGCTGGCCAGGAGTTTCTAAAAATAGTCCAGCGCGTACAATCGTAAACACAGGCATGCGGTTTGTCGTACCGGTATGTGTTAATCGAGAAGACCAGTGCTCCTGTGTGAAGAATCAAAATTAACACTTTGCAAGGCAGTTTGCTGACTTGAAGTTTGTCTATTATAGTAAATTGGACTTCAGACATACACCTTTGCACTCCTCATACAGTCCCAATATTGTTGTGTTGGACTAATGCATGTGTGCTATGGAGATCATCAGTTGTGTGTTTGTGTTTGTGAAGAGGGAGGGGCTTAAAAGTCTAATTGCTAATTCAACTATCGGCATACATGTACTTTTGTTTGTTTGAGGAAGCCGTAAAACGCCATGGATCAAATACTGATAAACTTTCTCAAAGCTAAGGAATCCCATACGTACAATCAGTAATAATGTGAATGAACTTTTCCACTTGATCATCCCGAATTTCTTTTAAAGGAAGTGTTTTGTTGTTGTTGTTGTTGTTTGTTTGTTTCTTTCTTTCTTTCCTTTTTCCTTATTAATCTTCAAGCAATAGAAATTCAATCAGAAATAGTGCCCCAAAACAGAAAATTTCAGGAAAGAAAGTTGGAAAACTGAAGAAGCTGCAACATGAGTAGCACTTTTTGAATGTTCATTATCATCAGAATACTTCGGCTGGATTTTGTTGAGGTTTTGTTGATTTTTTTAATCACCCATCTGGTCACTTTTCCTACTTCATTACCCTTTTTCTGCTACCCTGGTTATCTCTACACTTTTTCATCAATTAGAAGATGTAAATTTCCTCTCTGGTCTGATGTATGTGAGAACTTCATTCAAAGTTTGTGTTTTATACCCATTTATTTGCTTTTATCATTTAAATAATGGCCCATCTGGTCTCTTTTCCTATTTCATTCCACATGTCCTGCTACCCTGGTTATCCCTACATTTTTTCATAAGTTTAGAAGATGTAGGCCTACCGGTACAGTTCCCCTTTGGTTTTATGTATGTAGGAACTCCATTCAAAATTTCCAGTTTATACTCATTTATTTGCTTTAATCATTAAATTAATTCTTTGAATAGATGCTCTATTGTATAGTTCTTGGTAGTCTATTAACCTCATCTCATCCAATGGGACATAAAGAAAATATCACTGTTTACTTCATGCCACCATTAAATCTTTGCTAACCGAGCCATGACTGGGCACACCATACGCGCTGGGTCAGTCTAGCAGACAACGCACGCGGCGGAAATCTTCGCCTTTGTATTTAACGATCGATTGCACCGTCTTGGTATAGTGGGTCTTGGGATCTACTATCTAGATTCTAGATCTAGTCAATGATATCCAAGAACCAATAGAGAGATCTACTACATTCTAGATCTAGATCTAGATCTAGATCCTAGATCTAGTTCTGAAAGTTCGGGCAGCTATACTTAGCACTAGATCTATTGCATTTCACCGTAGCTCTCTACTCAGTAGTCTAGCCTAGATCTAGATCTAGTCTAGACTCTAGATCTAGATATCTAGATCTAGATCTAGACCCCTCTAGATTCTATAGTAAGAAGCATAGGCCTACTGTGACTGGTAAGGGAACAGGCACAAACTTGCAATTATCTCCACAATGTCCAGATGAGAAAAATTCACAGCTAAATTTTCTGATACTGAATGAGAGTTTACCTTGAGTCTTACTGATTGCTATTTCCCTATTCTATTTTCTCAAAGTCGTAAGTGCACACCGGCAAGAGTTATTTGCAGACGAAACTCATGTCAGAAAGTAGCCATTTTCGACGCTGGCGGAATAATCTAATACAATTTAGAAATCAATAACTTAATTTCATTATTTTTCGCAACATATAATATTTGTCGGAGCGAAATTATTGTGAGCTAAATAAATGCTTTATTTCAAAATAATTGCTCTTGTCTTTCTTTATTTACCACATGTTTTTAATCACACCTCTGAACTATTTCATGTACGCGCTAGGACGTGAAAGTTGCCCGAGTGCATGGTGATGCAAGTGGTAACTATTTCTTTTCGCAAATTAGTTTTTAGCATATTTTCTACTGATACGACGTGGGCCTGGTTCCGGGCTGGAGGCTACGGAACGGAGAAGCTTTTACGCCCAGCAGTACATGGAACGTGTTGAGAATTAATGTACAATGATGATGAGGACCTGATTTACTGGTATTTATCAGTTGAATTGGAAAGGTTTGTGGGTGTCACTCTGAGCTGAACTAGTCTAGATCTATTTCCGAAAGTTAAGAATAGCTAAAAATCTAACGCTTTCACAATCGGTGACTAGACTATCTAGATAGATCTAGAATCTAGATCTAGTAGTAGATCTAGGCCCAGCCTATAGTATTTACTATTAGTAATCTGTCCTAACTTTCATTGCTTTAGGCCCTTGGCCCCTTGATCAAGATCCAGATCTTCTAGATCAATTTAATCAGTTCCATTAACTCTTTGTCATAAGCATGGAACTAGATCTAGATCTAGATAGATCTATATTAGCCTATATACTTGGAGCATAAAGAGGACCGTTTGTGCGAACCACCTAGTCAAGACCACCTCTGTCCTATTGTGGATGCCTATTCATCCTTTGTACTTGTAGTGTTTTGTAACTGAACTCACGATGTCACACTGTAATGAGGAGGCCGAAGATTAAGTCAGTTGCCAGAGTAGGCCTATTCCATTTGCTGGCTACAAAATTCATTTATAAATAGGCTGCCCTTATCCGTCAACATTATCGACGGATACTGCCCAGGTTTATCCATCAACATTATCGGCGGATACTTGGGGTTTATCCGGCAACACTATCGGCACTATTGACTAATGACAAGCAAAGTTCAACAAGCAAACTGGATTTATTCCTAATGTTATTGGATTAAAAAAAATTACCAAACAGATTGATTACTGATAAAAAGACTTTTATAAGAAAGAAAAAAAAGAAACAACTGGATTTGTTCTGTTATTGTTCTTGGATTTTAAAAAAAAAAAAAATTGATGCCTTATAAAAATAAAAAGACTTGTTAAAAAAAAACAAAAAAACCTGCTGTTCTGAGAATCGAACCACTGCCACTTGACTGAGGGGCAGAGATGCTAACAACTGCGCTACTGAGGACCCTGGGTAAGTCTCTCCAATTTCAATAGTTTTCAAGACTCGTCCAATATGAACGTTGATCGCGTCGGGATGTACGCTCGTACGGAACAAGGGAAGAAGACGGAGAAAGGGTTCAAATCAGGGGAGATGACTCGCAAATACAGAATTTATGTTGACGGAAAAAAAAAATCCTAGGGAAAATTTTATCCGGACGGATAAACACTTTGTTATAAATATTTGATATGAAATATTAAATCCGTGGTTCACAGTGTGAGCAGTAACCTATTGTCCCCCGGGGAGCAATTTTGAGTTCCATGGGGGAGAAAATGAAGAAAAGGGGGATGGGGGCAAAAAGGACAAAAGGTGATGATGGAGGGGCAAAAGCATGAATGGGGGACGATTTGAGGGGAACTGTTTTTATTTTCTGTAACAGTTTTTCAGCATTACTAATACTAGTGTGCTGTGTAAAAAAAATTAATAGGTTAAATTACATCATTTGTTCAAATGTAACAGTTTGACAAATTTGTAAAATCAGCCATTAATCAACATGCTGTATTCAGATTGTTGTCAAACAGATCACATTGATAGATTTCTGAAAGGTCAAGGATGGATTTGTTCTTTCTCACATGACATTATTAAAAAGTGGAGGAATGCTTTTGTTTAGGTTGAAATGCATGAAAATTATATATCTATCTTATTCAATGATTCATCAGAGAAGAAAGCAGTAGTAAAGAAGTGCCAAAGACACTTATGTTCCAAAATTTGTTTTTTTTCAATTTTGCAGAGAAATAATTGGCTATGGCAGGCAGCTATTATTTTGTCATTGTGGGGCATCATGATAACCCTGTGTATGAAATGGAATTCTCACCAAATAAACCCACAGAAAAGGTGAGTACATGTGCAGATCAGAAGTACAAGAAGTAATCTTCACATTAATTTATTTTATAAGCTTGACACAAGGAACTACAGTCGAGTATGCGAAACTCGAACACCCCTTTATTCCTTTAAGTCAAAATCACAGATCCCAGAAACAAAGATCTAGTTCCCAAATTTATTTCTCAATCTTCTTTGTAGTTATTTCACACCAACCTCGAACTGTGGCACAGATTCGTCGCACCAGTTTTTCTGCTGCGAGTGTGATCCAAGAAGCTTAGAAGTAGAAAAGAAAAAAAAAGGACCGCCAGAAACTTCATTCGCTTAGCCGTAGCATAGCCTAGTGGTGGCAGGATAGTGTGAATTGTCGCCCCCTCCCCTGATAAAAACGGCGACTAGGATACCTGAGACGACCATTTCGAGCTGGAAATAATCTTTTTTTTTTTTTTGGATTTGTCCCGCGCTCATACCCCAAGAGAAAAAAAAAAAGAAAGAAAGGAAGCGCTGCTGTACGAATGGAAGTAAAGCCAAACAGAGATAAATGGTAAGTTGTATTCATCTTTTAGTTTATTTTATCGCTGCTGGGCTTGACTTGGAAACGGTGCTTACCGAAGCACTTCCAGAGGAAGAAAAAGTGTTCGGGCACAAGGTCGCCACAAACGTCAGTTTAATACTTGCTTCTCTTTCAACTGACCATGTGAAAGATGGGGGGGGGGGGGGGGGGTAATTCGTAGAACACGTCATCAGCTGTATTATTTTATTTTCCTTGAATAAATATACAACAGTAATACCTCATGATTAATGCTTCATGTGTTCCTCAAGATTCGGCAAACACGAACTAGATGAAGCCACCCCAAAAATTCGAGTTTTCCGTGCTTGCAATAATAATTACAATATTGTGTGAGATTCAGTAGATGCTGTTGCAAGAGTATTGCATTACATGCAATGATGTCAGTCACAACTGAGAAATTTCGCAGTTTTCAATTTTGGTTTAAACAGAAAAAGGTTTTGTCCTACATTATGTTGGTTGGCATTCTAAACATACACAGTGATCAAGCCATCTATCTCACTTCATTCTTTTCATATTCATAATAATTTTTTTCATTCCCTCCATGAAGTTGTCCATTACTATTGTGCAGCTTGTGCATGACACAAACGAAAGGCATTTATGTGCAGATTTATCATGTCTCTGACCTTCTTTCTTTCTTTTTTTAAAAACTGTTTTATGAAATGCTGTGGGGCTGATGAAACAAGATTTGAAATACTTTGTGAAAACTTTCAGCTGACCAGTTGTAAACGTAAGTGGTGAAGCATCATCACATATTGGGCAAAGAGCATTTTCTTTCGATGCAGTATAAAAATTTTGTATTTGTGAGTGATAAGTCTATCATATTTAATGAATTTAATGGTACTAGACAAAACAAGACTTTTAAATATTGGTTGATCTGTTCTTGTCTTACACAGAGGGATGATCACCGGCACTTGAATCAGTTCATTGCTCATGCAGCCCTTGACCTTGTGGATGAACAGATGTGGTCAACCAATAACATGTACCTGAAGATTGTGGACAAATTTAATGAATGGTTTGTCTCAGCTTTTGTCACTGCTGGACGTATCCTTTATAATAAGTTTGTTAAATTAATGAGGTGATTAGTTGTTATTCATTGTCACTTGGCGTTTCTTGATGGATTGTTGTGGGATGATCTCAAGTTATGAAGGTGAATGAAAGCTTCCAAACAAACTTAGAATGTTGTTAGTATACACAGTTCTACACTAAGAAGATAAGGTTTTCGACATAATGGTGGCTTTTTCTCAGTATTCTTTTTGCACAAGGAATTATTTTTATTTTTCATTAATCACCACTGTTCCGGCAATCATAAATCCTATTAAAGGTGCATATTTTCCATTTAGTGGTTGATAGTTTCCTCTGAGCAAAAGATATGGTTGGTTGAAAACTTTACTTTCTGATACTGACTGATGCATTCAGTTTAGTGGCAAGTGAGGTTTCATTCGGACTGACTTGAAATGCAGGCCTCCCTCTTGATTTCTGTTACCAGCATTTTTTTTTTCACCATGCAATATACAAATGACCCACGGTTTAAGTGAAAATGCAGTTCTTGTCCTGTTGATCAGATATGTGATTGTAGAATAGACAGGGGCGAGGCTTCCTCATAATCAAATAATCAGTGATTACCCTTCGAATATTAATTCTAGAATTACTGTGCTTTCTAGATCGAGCCCAACTCCAAGTCCATTTAGTCAGTTCAGCATTCAATTCTCCCTCGGTATTTGGGTTTGTTATATAATCCAACACCCCTCACGGAAAAGCATCTTTATGGGGACTTACACCTTATGAACTGGTCCATAATCAGTGATTAACAATGACGAAGAAGACTTGACTACACCCAGAAGCTATCTTGCGCATAGCCTGTATTCGTCGACATGACCCCGTAGACAGCAGAATAGTGGGGGGTAAAAATAGGTTTATAATCAAGGTTTGACCTGATTTTACCTAGATTTACGCATGTTTTTCACTGTGCGGTCGTTTTCATCCTAATCGTAAGGTATAAGGGTAGAGTGAAAGAGTTTGTGTGGATTTTTTTGTTTGTTTGAGGTAATCTAAGAATAATTTACTCCACGCACAATAAGAGCTATCAAAGCATAATAATATAGTCTAGATCTAGACAACTGTGCTCAAAATCAGTAGAACGTAACTATCAAGAACATCACTTCACTTGATAGGTCGAGCGAACCTATACCGCAACGGCAGATAGCCACTTCTCCGAGATCGCTGCACATTGTTGTGTCACAGAGATGCCAGTTAAGCACTTTCTGCAATTTAATGTTAATGGGTCTTTTTCGAGAAACTCTATGAGATGGTAGAATAACAAAATCTCTGGCCATAAATATGACATTGACAATGAAAACTTGTCGTTCAAATTATATTTTAAAAAATGGATGAAAAATATGAGTCTATAAGTCTGTTAGTATGAATGAATGGTATTTTCAGATTAGTTTAGCTTGTAAATTGCTGCAGTCCTGTCCTGTTGACAAGAATAGTCTGCTCTTTAGATTTTGCAGTGCCTAGCAACCGTTTCATTGTTTTAGTCGCTGCATTTATAATTATGTAAATACATGTATGATGTAGCAATACGTCCTATTATAAGGATCTTACTGGCTTAAATTCTGATTACCCTCTGCAGAGGGCCACGCTTCGCCCCTGAGAACAGATATGACTGAGGTCTTTGTCTTGTACGATGTAGATAATTAATATGGCAATCTGTAGATTAGATCTAGTCAGTTGAGTAGAAATGTTGTCCAGACTCTGTGCAAAACAGGTTGAAGTTGGTGGGAAGGGGGAAGTTTTATGAACTAAAAAATTCAGTCAATTACACAGTGAACAGAACAACAATCTGTGACATCTGTTGGAGGGATGAAGAAACTGTCCTGAGCAAATGATTTGCAGCAGTTAGATTATTATGTATAGTACATGGACTTTCATACTTATGATCACCATGTAAATTTTTTTAATAGTTTAACTTTCCTAAGTGGAAACATTTGAAAGATCATTTTCTTAACCGATTTCCAGGTATGCGATTCCTCATGTTACATGATGTAAAGAATGAAGATGGCATTAAGAACTTTTTCACAGAAGTATATGAAACCTATGTCAAGGTTAGTTCATCATATGTTCTTATATGTGAAGAACTGCAATTTTAATCTTTCAAACCAGTTGTTAGAACTGATATTTTAAAGGAGCATATTGAGCTTTCACGTTTCAATCATTCAATATTGTTATGTTTTTCATTTTGTTGTAGTGAATAGTATTGTTTCACAAAAATTGCCACCTGTGTGTTCTTGACAAAATGTACTGGAAACTTCTGTGGCTGATGCGAATTGGTGTGCAAACCAGACTCTAACCCATCTTAATTCCATTTAGTTGTCAGCAATAGTGTGTGGGAACTCCCACTTTTAGGGACTGTGATCTTGCATTCGATGTTATTGATTATATTATTGAATTATTATTACAGTGGACCATCACGTTTAACGACACTGCTAATAACAAGACTTTTGCCAATAGCAAGAACATTTTAAATCCCCGTTTTTTCTACTATATGAGCTATGTAATAAAATACCCGAATAACGGCAATCAATAATCAAAGCACCTGCTGTAGCGAGAGAATTAATTTTGAGTGCGTACGGCAAATGGTGGGGCGGCCACAGAACAACATGTTGAGAGTCAGTCCAGTCAGACAATAACAACATGCATCATTGCGAGTTGTGGTCCCACCTGGCCATCTCTCGTTTAAACCTAGTATGCTTTCTCTCCCTACTGACCACGTGCTGTGACAGCATACTCCATGCAGCCAGCTCAAAGTGATGACTCATCATTCACTGAGGCAAACTGGGGCAGGCCCTGAAGGCTACAACCATGTACCTTCGTCAGACATGTGCACTCTCTGGTCACTACCTGTGCTGTGTGATAATTATTACATGTAGCATGGTCTTTGATCGTATTTGATTGTCACACGGCATATGCTCTTTGTCTACACCGGGCTTTGTGACCACATGCCTACACTCGCTGTGTCACAAACACGTGGCCAGTCTGTTCCCATACTCTGATTGAATGATGCAGCACGGGAAGCCACCGGAAACAAACATACTCGTCTGCCTCTAACTTTTTCATTTGACCCTCCCGTAATTTGATCGAAACATGGCTACTGTCAGTTTGATATTATGTACTTTGATGTACAGGCATGCCAACAAGGGAGGTAACCATTAAAATACCCCACTATTTTCATACTTATCTCCCTGGTTAGCATGTCCTGCACGTGGGGTATTTTAATCCCTTGCCTTGCCATTTGTAATGTATCCTTTCCTGGAATAGCGAGACCTCGGGTATAACAAGACTTTTTTGGTGGAACATGACCTCTCGTTATAACTAAGTTCCACTGTACATGTGATAATGCATGAGCAGTAAAAATTTTATGAAGATAATTGAAGCAGGTATCTAATCATGTATAAATTCATTAGACATTGTGCTTCAGCTCATCTTCTCCACACTGATGTCATGGAATGTAGCAATCTGATTTACATGGCCTGTAGTTTATCTTACACTTACCATCATATTCATGTGTCTTGCCCATTAGCAAGTAAATTTATTTATACTGTACACAGTACTGATTCCAACTTTAGTAATTTCGTTCTTTTCTCATTTCAGTTTGCCATGAATCCATTTTATGAAATCAACGCACTCATCAAGTCACCATCATTTGACAAGAAAACACAATTTTTTGGAAGGAAGTATTTAACTGGATAATCCTCAACAAATATGTCTGGGAGTTGAGCATGTTCTTGGAAAAGATGTGTGTGAAAGTTCCTGTCATTTGTGGCTATTGCATTCCTTAATTCTCTGTCATTTAATTTATATTTGTATTTATATGTGTGTTTAAGTTCAGAGACGGCAAACAGTGAGAAAAGAAGAACAGAGAAAATTGAAAGGGAGCTTCAGACAAGCTAATGGACGTTAAGTGTGAAAAATTTTGTTTTATGTCAGTGTTATTTGTTGAGTCAAGGGTGATCGTAATGATTGCCGTGCATAGTGGCAAGATAAGAAACGGTGTGTCAGATGGTGTGTGACAAATGATTTGGATACAGTTGAAGGAAAAAGATATTGAAAATACTGAAAAGACATACTTGTACATAAATGTGTTTCTTCAAGTGTGTCAGATTGTATTTCAGTCTTTGGCAGAAATTGTGCTTTGTCTTGTATTGGTTTTTACTATGTTCAATATGTATAGTAAATTTGTGAGCTCTAAAAATTCTATACCATACCTTTTCAAATACAAAGCTGTGTGAAAGAAATGTTGTCTTTGGTTTGCACTTACATGTATTTCAGTCTAGCAAGATTTTAGACCACAGTTTTTCTTGTTTTTTAACATTGATATGAGCAAGGACAGATTAGGAGCAAGATATTGTCCATTGAAACGCCTTTTTGTTCCATTAATTAAAAATGAAACCAATTTATGATATTCCAATTCCACCACTGTGCTTCTCAAGTAGCCATGACTCATTCGTGGAATTGTAAAACATAGTGCATGAGACAAAGGTTTTATTTTTGTGTTTATTATAATTATTACAGTAGATCTCAAGTACAACGGCCTTGAATTGAATGGGACCCCGGTTACAGCAGCATAATTTAAAATCCCCATTTCGTTTACTCCTCTCAAGTAAAAAAAAACTTTGTTTACAACGGTGCCAAAAAAAAAAAAAAAAACACCTCTGATATAATGGCATTTTTCATTCTGATGTCAACGTCATGAAATACATCGAACAAAGCTTGTATGCTGCCATTGAAAAAAATCAAGACTGGGAATTTCATATGAAAAGGCAAGACAAATGACATCATATCAGGTGTAAGATGAACCAGAACGTTTTATCATTGGGGCTTCTTGCCTAACAACACTATTTGTAGAATTATACTGTATGTATTTTCACCATGCTGAGAATGTGAATGTTTTTCATGTGCAATTTTTCTCACTTGAAATAAGGAAAATAAAGTCAAGTAATTTTCCATGGATTTTTACTGTGTGCATTTCATGGCAGAACTGTTTCTGTGTCTATCAGTATCACTATTTGTGTGCTTAATTCTTTTTCTGTCTGTTCTAACAATTTTATTTCTTAATTATCAGTATCAGGGGTTTATTGTAATAATAGTAGGTTGATCCTCAGCTGCAATTCTCATGATACCTGTAGTATCCAGAATCTTTGGCTAAGGCATGTAACATGATGTAATGACTGTACTTTCAGCTATCACCAGTGTAAGAGACTTTTTTTTTTTCCCTTAATGATTTTATGGATGATTTGATGGTTTTTGGATCTTGAAACTTGGCACTTGTATGTGTAACTAAAATATAGTTTGTGAAATTTTCTTTTGCCCTGAATGTACAGTAAGTTTTGCTGTATCATCAGAAGTGCTGCACAGTGATGTGGGCATCTGCCCTGTAAAAATGAAACACATATACAATCCATATAAACAGACTGTTTCTGAGTGAAATTCTTTAATACACCTGTTTCAGAACCTGAATAAGACAACAAAATCTGGTGAGTTTAAAAATTGAGAGAAAAAGAGAGGAAAGGAACATTGTTCACACCTGCATTGCTTTAGCAACATGAAATTAGGTAGTCCAAACTGCCATGCGAAAGGAGCAAAATTCCATTTTGGCATACTTTTGGGCCAACATTACAAGGATGTTATGGCTGCATTTATGTAAAATGGATATATGTGTATCCCACATCAAAATAAAGTTCAATTTCTCCTCTGTCGAATATACTATCTTTTGTATTGTTTAATTGTGTAATTGTGTCTTTTTATTGCTTGAACAAAACATGGTTTTGCTGTTTTCGCTCCTTGTTGCTCATACCAATTTGACCCCCTCGTAATAAAGAATCGCTGAGTGTGGCACCGATGTAGTGCACGTTTGAAAATAGCTCACAGAGAAAGTCAAATAAGTGAGGTTTAATTCAATGTATTTTTCCATTCATCATGTTTTGAATTGAAATTCCTTTGAAAATCACTAGTTGAAGAATTTGTTGGCTAAGAAACTGGCGGAAACATTAATAGACCAGATCAAAATTATATGAAAATGAACCTCTGCCTTGTAAAAAGATCATTACTTTGTGTCTCTCTTATAATAATTCACAAAAAATTGACTTCGCATGAAGATAAGTAAAATGAGATGCTCATATATTTGTACCCTCGCTAAAAAATTGAGCACGATCTACACCCGTTAACACACCACTAAGACTTCATGGTGTGACTCATTAAACTGTCATTTTATGTGTGATCAAAGTTGGACTGTCATGCAATTTGCAAAAGGCGGCAAATTCGAGGTGTTTTCGTCCCTTCTGAAAATGCCATAACTTCCAAAGTCCTTTAAGCTAGAATACTAAATTTTGTATCAGACTTGTTAGAAAAGCTAGCTCCAGCAGATAAGACAATAACTGGTGAGTTATGATAAAAAGTAAAAATCAGTTTGGATTACCTAATTTAATGGTCAATGTGCAAAATAAAGATAGTTGTACATGTATACATGTATAAATATTTCTTCATATCACCATACATGTCATCACACTTTCCTTCATAAAACTGATGCTGTATTCTTCGAACTGAACGAAAAATGCAGACAAGGCTTCAGATTTAATCTCAAGTTTCAGTCCTCCTGAATCACTACCGACACAACACAGTTCACATATATCTCAATACTCAAAAGCTACCCATATACACTGACTCATAATCATATTGCCCAACCACTGGATAATTGATACCACACTTCTTTTACCATAATACCATTCCTCTTATTCTACTTCATCTCACCCTTGTTTAGTGTCCTCTTCATACAACAAACTGATGAGCAAATGATAGGAAACTGTGTACATACATTTGTTTACATCACACCTAACACCAAAAAAGAAGCTAAATCCCATTCCTCTTTATGATCAAATTTATAGTCAATCTACATGAATCATAAAAATAAAAGTATATTTCATGGCATCAAAACAGAATAAACTCTAATTCTACTGTAACAAAATAAAAGAATCGTCAAAAATGGCCCTTGACAATTCACTATTTTGATCCACACTTTAATACATGTGTACATGCAAATACGATCCTGGCATCCACAGTGGAGATGCAAACTGATGCATGATATCTTGAGTTTTTGTTTTCAAGGATATGTATGGATGGGAGGAAGTTAATTTCTTGTTCATTGGGCAATGTGCACGAGTAATTCTACACTTATGCACTCTCCATCAACACAAGGACTGAACCATCACATCAAAGATGGAATTCCATTCCTTAGTTATACACTGAATGACTGTGAAGCTTAAAAGTCATCTTGGATAATAAAGGGTTCAATGTACTTTGATTGAGGATGCATCGATAAGTTCATATACACACTCTCACGAGATGAGAAGCACACGAGAGCTCACCAATAGTGCTATATAAAGTGACCAAATGATAAAAAGGACTCCTGTCAGTGTGCAAGACAGAGAGACAGGAATGACATTCAATGATTCAAAAGCAATTGGCAGGGCAACCAGAGATCATTTTGATTACAGAATACCTATCACCTTCAATGGCAACAAATACATCATCTTACAACTGCATCACACAAAAGCTTCCTGTGCAATCATTAATTAGCATTCTTATCAAAAATGCAAATTAAGAATTCATAACTTTGACAAGGTAGCAATGAGATCTGGCATGCTTTCTCAGCACATCTTCAAATCAAAAGTGTTCAAATTTCAGCAAACTTGTTAGGCACACTGTGTACACTATTATTAATTTTGTACCACAATACGAACAGCACTTTTGATGTTAAGCCAATCCAAGGCCAGACCTGTCATCATAAGTCTTAGTTTCAGTGAAAAACCCCTCCACAAATCTACACATTTATACGTGCTACATATAATATAAGTGTCTACATAATTTAGCTTTAACAGTGGTCTTTCAGATGCATCTGGTTAAACAAGACTTACAGAGATTAACATAGATGCCATAAATGAAATACACAAGGAAAGGAATGAGAGGTGTTGATGAGGATCAACAGTTGACAGGAAAAGATGTGAATGATTTCTACAACAGATAATCAATGTTACACAACAAAATAGATGTGGTTAAAATCTATGAATGCTGATTCTGCCAGTATAGATCAGATACAAATAAGCTGCTTTTCTCACAAATTGCTCAGACAGGCTTTAAAAAAAAACAAAAAAACTTTCTTTTTAAATTCATGAACAGGAACTCACTGTTTTGAACAGGCACCACATGACAGGCTCTGCACATGACAACAAAACGGTAATGATCTGCAGAAAAATGGTCACAGTATTCTGTGATGTGAAAGATATGATAATTTAATCAGTTGCCACAGCCAGAATGACAAAAGGGTAAAATATTTCCTTTGGGTTTTTATTGCAGTTTTTTTTTCTATAATACTCAGGTTGCACTTTCAGCCCGTGACAATGCGGAATATCAACAGTACTTGTCTGATTCAGTTTCATCAGACTTTTGTACTTTCCAAGACAAAGTATAAGTAAAAAGATGTTTGAAACAGATGGTGATATCACTATGCCTGTGGAATTCATTTCGCAAATCAGGCCTTCGTTGTCTTTATAAACAGTTGCTTGGACAAAAATTTAAGCTTGTGCAAAACCTGGAGTCTGCCCCTTTGTACCTCCCAGGTCAAGAACATCAAATTCCCATTGTACAGCTAATCTTTTTATTAATGTCTAAGTGTTCTTCAACAGTTGAGATCTATTGCATGCCCACTGATCTTTGTGTACACATTAGCAATTTATTGAGTTGAAAAGCTAACAAATATGGTTTTTACTTGAAGCATCTCTCTTCCTTTCCTGTATTTAAAACAATCCTGCCCAGATCTGGTATAAATCCAGCAAATAAAAAGTGCAAATGTTCTCTGTCTGAAATACAAATGTACAATGATCAAAGGTGTCACACTTTACTTTTCCACATGAAGACTAGAGGCTATGTATATAATAGAAAAATCACATGAAATCATGTGTGCTTGGCAGTTGCTTTGGGAAAAAGATTACGTAATCTCCAAATATTGAGAAAATGTGACAAAATGAAGTTTATCCCTCACAAATTATTGCAATGAAAGTGCTGAGCAAACAAAATGAGAACAAAAATAAAAAATATGAAATTCATAATAATGATCTGAGTAGCAAAAATAAAAGAAGAAAGAATAAAACAGGGAGTAGCCAGTGTGTCCAAAACAAATGCCCATATAATATACAAAAAAACAAACAAAAAAAACTAAGCATGTCTTCAAAATGTGAATTTCCCACCCCCATGGCCAAACATGGGCATCAATTAGGTGCACAGCACCATATCAAGCAAATCAATGCCCTACAAGAATTAAAATGAAAAATCTCTCACGTTTAGACGTAACAAGTTTGGTCATTATAAAACAACTTTCAATTGTCCAGAATCTAAAAACACGGTCGCAGTAAATTCTTTTTTTGCACTATGTAGGCCTACATATTTTGGATCTCACCTGAAATATTCTTCACCTCCTGATTTCCTCCGCCAAACAGACATTTAAACACTTTGAATTATGCTCCATAATAGTCAGTGATAACATGTAACTATCTAACACAAGAATGACTTCTAGCAAACTTGCAAATATTTTCATAGCGAATAACCATTACTTTAAAACAATGGAATAAATACACTAATAAAGGGACTTCGTACTGAACAAATACATGTACAAGCTTCCTGTAAACGTATTCAAACACGAAGGCTGCTCCATTTGTCTGCTATTTTGTTCACTTGCTTCCAGAATCAAAGAATTATAAACTTGACCAAACAAATTCATTTCTTGATAGCAGTTTGTAATTTTTCAAGGAACAAATACATCTACTGATAACATACTATAATTTAATGTACAAAGAATTCAAGGTCACATCATTTGTTAAATCATTTGTGGAAACAATGACAAGAACATCTGCACTTTTGAAACAACAGTGCTACAGTAATTCCCCAAGCACTCTGAGATTATTAATCAGACAAGTTTTGCAGCCTGCTGTGCAATACATATTGGACGCAACAATAACAAATATCTTAAATTATACAAATGCAAAATATCTCAGGACCAATTCCAAAAGCATTCAATCACATTTTACATAGTGTCCTCAGACCTCTTCATGCAGGAATGCAGGGGTGGATTGAGAGGTCTCACCAGTGCGCAACAAAAACATATTAGGAAAACACTGCACACCAGGGCACCTTTAACACTCAAAAGGTCCGGCCTTTTCCTGTGAAACTTTTTCATAAAATAAATTATATACAAGAGTCTCCAAACCATAGCCAGCAAAACACACTCTTTTCTGTACCGTGACTGCATTGAATCTAGTCTGTCAACAGCCCATAAAATAATACAAATGTAGTTGTTTTTCAATATTGGAAAGTCAAAAATTAAAACACTGTCACAAATTGGTCCTATCTGATGAGTATTTACTGTTTTAATTTTGATGATAAAATGCATTAACTTTGAGCCCAAAGAGTAATTTTGTCGAAGATTATTAGATTTAAGGTATTCCTTAAAAATAGAAACAACAACAACAAAAAAAAAAAGGCCATTCATCTCAAACTTTTTATGCATAAAAAAATGCACTTCTGAGAAATATGTTGTTGGTCTCTGGCACAAACCACCCAGCCTAGAGGGGAATTTTGATTAAATGGGGAGAGGAAAAAAAACTGAGATAGATGGTTCAATCACAGTTTGCATAATGTATTTTTTTGTATAGCTGCTGTATATGGTCAGTTGCCAAAAGGTGCCCCCAGATCTGGGACAAAATGAGTAAAAATTAAATGTTACCCCAAATGTTCTGTTTTGTGTTTGTCTTGTGAATAATATAGTGTTTTTATGATTTTTTGTACTTTCAAAGCAGTTCGAGGCATAGTTTTTGTTATAGAAGGGTAAAAAGGTCACCTTCCGCAGCGTTCCGTACATGAAACATGACACCATGAAAGGCTTATAAATGGCCAACTATTGCAAAATATTCACGAAATATCATAAAAACCACAGAAAAACTGTGGGGTCGCAGCAGGGCTATAAGCAAAGTCAAAATTGGGCAAAAAGATCGCAGCTAAGTAAACTGGTTCACTTCGTTCCTGTTGAAGTCTTTTATTGTTCGTTTTTTTCACTTGACAAAGGCGAAAGCCGAAAATTTGTGTATTTTCTGTCTTCTCTTTAGTTTGCTTTGTATTGTTTGGGTTTTATTTCTCACGCGGGGCTTTGCAACATACAACCTTTTCTTTTTGCCCAATTTTGACTATTGCAAAATATTCCACTTCAGTTGACATTTAAGCTCAATATTAGCATTATTTGCCGTGTACATATATTAAATCATGAAAATTCCTGCGATTTCTATAACATTTGGTAACATGTTTGGTGTAATTTCATGTACGGAACAAAGAGCAACTCTCTACATTCCTCTTCTTCTCCTATACCGTATAAGAGCCTTGATTTTAAGTGCAATGCAATATTTCCCCAACTATGGCTTTCTATTTTTTATTTATACTCTCTGTGTATAAATAACGATTAGACAACATACCAGGTGAACTCCTGAAACATACCAGCGAATCAGGAATAAAAGCACTCCACCAAATGATCTGCAAAATTTGGCAGACAAATGAATGGCCAACAGACTGGAAGCTACAAGAATTCGTCATGCTATACAAAAGCGGCAATGTCAAAGACTGTGGAAATTATAGAACCATCGCCCTCATCAGTCACACCAGCAAAATCCTGCTCATCATCATACTCAACAGAATGAAATCTAAGGTAGAAAAGGAACTATCAGAATGTCAAGCTGGTTACAGGACCAACAGAGGAACCGCTGACAATAGTGACATGCTCTTCATACTACAAATAATGATTGAACAGATAAGAAGCAATGGAAACGAAGCCTTCATCACGTTCATAGACTACAGCAAAGCGTTCGACAGCGTTAGGCACCATCACCTGTTCGATATAATGAGTAAGATGGGATTCCCGAAACACCTTGTGACCCTCATCGCTGCACTATACCACGAACAAAAGGCAACGAATAGATGGAACAATGAGAACTGTCCATATTTCAACATCGAGAAAGGAGTCAGACAGGGTTGCATACTTTCACCTCATCTTTTCAATATTTATACTGAGCAGATCATGAGAAACGCAGACATAGAAGATATGGGAATAAAGATCGGAGGCCGAAACATCACAAACCTTCGCTACGCTGATGACACAGCTCTTATGTCAGATAACATCACCAGCATGAAAAGAGTGTTGCACAGAGTGGATGAAGCGGGCAAGACAGCAGGCCTACACCTAAATGCTAAGAAAACGAAAGTCATGCATACTGGAACAGGGCACCATGAACACCAGGAGATACTAGTAAACAAAACAGCACTAGAAAAAGTGACTGATTTCAAATACCTAGGATCACATAAATCGCAAGATGGAAGCTGCTCAAAGGACATAAAAACAAGGATAGGAATGGCAAAACACAAAATGGTTCAACTAAACAACATTTGGAAGGATAGAGGCACACCAACGGACCTCAAAGTGAACATACTTAAGTGCTTGATCTGGCCAGTCCTACTATATGGTTCTGAAGCCTGGACACTCAAAAAGGCAGACATAACAAGATTGGAGGCAGCTGAAATGTGGCTTTACAGAAGGCTACTCAGAATAAGTTGGACAGAAAGGAGAACAAATACAAGCATCTTAGAACAGCTTGGCACCACCAGAAGAATAACACCTGAAATAAATAAAAGAAGACTTGCATACATCGGCCACGCGGCCCGAAACAAAAGCACGGCCCTTATGATATCAATCCTTCAAGGAAAGACAGAAACAAAGAGAAAACAAGGAAGACCACCTATTACATATCACGATAACATCAAGAAAGTCAGCCAGCTGGAAATAAGTGAACTAACTAGGAAAGCTAAGGACAGGATTGGGTGGAGGAGATTTTGTCGTGACATCCACTGTAGCAGCTAACATCGATGACGATGAAGCCGACAGGTGACAGGTGACTCTCTGTGTGTAAAACGGAGCAGCAGTCTGTACAGCTCACATTAAAGTGTTCCGTACATGAATATGACGCAGTAATTACTTGCGTGAAAAATAACCCGTTCTCCGCTCCCTGCTGCCAAAAACAATGTTGACATAAATAATCTTATCGGCTACAACAGAATACAGACTCACAACACCAACAACAATGCACAAACATCGTAACGACGACAGTAAACTAGAACTAGATCTAGATCTAGCGTTCCGTACATGATATTACGCAACCGCCGTTGGTGTCCTGATAATCTATTTTGTATTACAACACACCAACAAATACACTCTCGTGTGTAAAAACGACGCACTGAAATGCAGTTGATATCGAAAATGGGTCACCATGCCGGTTCCATACCGTTGCGGGCGAATAAGCTTGTAAATCTATTATTTCAGCGCAATTTTCGTTCCGTACATGATCGTTAACGGGCATTTCGTTCCGTACATGAAACATGAAAATGTGATGACAACAAAACGTTTGGATTTACTGTGAAAAAACAAACAAACATGGAGTTCTCAAATTTTTACACACGCTTCTCGAAGGGGCAAACTTGCCTTTCTAACATTGTGTGACGTCACAGCCTTCTTTACGACGAACCGTTCCGTACTGGTAAAAGTTGACGCGAAAGTGGGCGGGCTGAAACAAAATGATCTAGAGCATTCGAGGGATGCCCTTTGGTACAGAAACTCTGAGATTTTGAAGGGAAGACCTTACCACACACAAAAGAGCTTGATGCTTGCAGTAATTCTATATTCATCGACTTCAAAGTGTTCATCCTTTCGGCCCCTTTCCCTTGACACGAAAATTCATGTACGGAACGCATTTTGAAATCACCCATTATTTTTTTAGTTTAGGTTGCCAGAGACCTCCAATTCAGCATTTAGTAAGCTCATCCATTTGTCTTGATCAGTAGACAGTGAGTTTTGCTGTATGGTTACCATGTGTTAAAATACACACCATTCTCAGTAACCACTATAAAAACGTCCATTTTTTTTACTGCCAGAAATACACATACTTTGGAATATTTTTTTCTCATAATTTTTTTGTTTATGATCCGATTACTTCAAAACTGCTCCTATAGGTACCCTGTCCATTTCTGAGCACATTAAGCATAAGATTGTGTTAAAAAGTGCCTATGGTTTCCTTTTTAATGCATTTCATCAAACCCATTGAAAAGAAGAGCACCTTTTGGCAACTGACCATATTCTTTGATAAGATATTTTTACTTGTGGTGTAAAATGAGGTCTTCTCCTGTTTCTACCAAAATTTTGGAGCTGGGTGGTTTGTGCTAGGAAGTACTGACATTAGCGGTGTCGATCATATGTGCACCCCCCCCCCCTGCCCCATTACTGTGGAAAAAAAAACACCAATCGAATCCCAAAAAATTATTTCCTTAATACAGGATTTGGAGACTCCTATTGTGAAACTTCTGTGTGTACTTATAATAATTAAGTTCCTTTTAAGTTTTAAAATGACAACATTTTCAAAGATACCATACACTGACAAGCACACTCCCACACAACAACATTCATCATTTATTGCGTTTACTGGTGGAGGTGGTCTTTCCTTTCACAGCTTTCTTGTTACTGGGGGCCCCTCCAGAGAACCAACTGGACAGTAGCTCAGATGCATCTGGCATATTAGGGCGACTGTTGAGTGCGTTCATCTGATTCTGCATTTCCTGCATACACACACAAAAAAGTTACAAATTATTCTTGCTGTCTTGTCTCACCTCACTACCAAGTGTGCCTAATATCTCAGATTATTTAACAAAGAAATGTTTTCAGTTTTGTATATTACAAAAATGCAATGGCCCCCTGCATAATCACAGGTTAGCTGAGAATATTCAAGGGCTGGACATAATCAATTGGCAGAATGTTGTTAGACCGTTAGCTCGACCATTTCTTTTTCCTGCTGCGCTGTCAAGCTAACCAGAGAGCACTGTGCTTCACTGGAAACCAAAATGACGTTTCGTTACATAAATGGTACAATTTACAGTTTAAATATAAAGAACTAAAAATGAGCGGGAATGATATGGCACAAAGCTAATTCCCAATTTATTTATGTCTAATGGTTTGGACATATCCTGATGTCAAGTCTCAAATACATTTTTGTTGAAGATGCATGGTTTCCGTGGAGAGGGGGGACGATATACATGTATACAAGAGTCAAATCGACTCAGGAGATAATTTTGTATGCCTCCTAGTTACAATATTAGTTGCTATTTTATGTCACAAAATCTACATGACACATGATCAATGCAAAGAAATATAAGCAACTCGAAGTTCAAACTTGTTAGAACACTCACTAACTCACAAAAAGACTGAAACCAGAATTCACAGTGCCAACAACCAAAATATAATGTAACTTAAATTGCAGCCATCACATAAAATCTTTCTGAACAAAAAAAAGTACAATTAAAAAAAAAAAAAGAGAGATAAAGGCTCTGAAAGAGTACAGGGTACTTTCTCTGACACATCAAGGGACCAAATGGCATATATACAAATTTGTGATTTTGCTACAGCTTAATGCCATGTTGATCAATAAATATCTTTTTCGGTTAAGATGCAAAGAAGAAAACTCAGTGCTTTCCCCTAAACAGAAATAATGCATACTGTTTCCAAACATGAGAAACAGCCAAAAAGGAAAACTTGAATTAATAATAAAATTATGAAAACATTACAATTGATATGAGGAAAACACTGAATAAAAAGTATGGGTAAAATAATTTTTTGGGCCAGAGAAAGCACTGAATTTACCTTCTTGGTGGGCTTCACTATTACTGAACTACAAAATCTCATTCTTTCTTGGAGCTGCCACCATGGATATTAATGGTTCCTGTCGACACATTACCAACTCTACTAGTGCCATCCGCTTCCTTAGGAATTTCTCGCTCTTCTAATTCTGGCTCATCCACATCCTCTTCGTGTGGAGTGAGAATACCTACTTCATTCAAGTAAGACGGCTCAAGTTCCAAACTTCCCCAAGACGGAGTGGAATCTAGAATATTGTCTTCCAGATTGGTTATATCATCTTCAGTTAAGGTGCAGTCAGTATCAGATATGCTGTGCACTTCATCCTCCCACTCAGCATCACTATTATCTTGAGATAACTGTAGTTCTTGTTGAACATCATCATCTTTATCAACTTTTGATCTATCAATCCCATCTTCAGATCTATCGCCCCGAGGCACTGAACTTCCGCTACTTGGCAACTGCATATTTGATTTCTGTTCTTCAGTTTTCCTTCCCTTGTCACTCAAATTCTGATTCCGATTCATGCAGGGTTCCAATGCCACAGATTCATCTTTCAGAGCACTATCGCTTGAATCACTGAGATCTGTTGTGCTAGAGAGACTTCCCATACTGCATAGTTCCCATCCCTGGTGACTGAGGTTCATGCAAGATACAGATGGACTTTCTAATAAACTTCCACTCATAGAATGAGATTCACTATGTTCCGGTGATGTACTGTATGGTATTTTCTCTTCTGTCCGCACATCCAAGAAAGCCTGTGTTGGCTTAGCAGTAATGCTCATGGGCAAGTGTTCCTTTGTTTTTGTGCTACACAGTACATTGGTTTCTACCCCACTTTGATCAACGATAAGAGTTTTTTGAAAGTTTTGCCACTCATTTTCTTCTGAGAGAGCCAGCATTTTTTTAGACGGACTTGCTCTTTTCTGCCTCTTGTTTATTACATTCACTTGTTTTACTTTCAGACAATTCTGTGGACTCCATGGTGCTGCTTTTATTTCTGTATGACCTCGAATGTTACTAAGCCGGGTCGAAGTCAATTTGGAGGAACGACTTATGGCAAGACCATCATAATGCATCTGAGAAAAATGTTCTGCTTCTGACATTTGGTTGACATATGGTACTTTTTGTAATGACTGACGCTCATTCCTTGTTATCACATTAGCTTTCTCAGAGAGTTCCCTATTTAAGTCATCCTGTCAAATAATAAGGATAAACTCTTGCTGGACAAGGCATATCTGTTGTTTTTAGGTCGTTTTTTTTTTCTGGTGACAAACTGAATCATATAATACATTTGTTTATTTGTTATGTTACAACATAACATGATAACTACTTTTAACTACTTTAGGGGGAGAGTGTCAGAAGAAACAAAAAATTATTTTTTTTTAAATGATATGGCTGACCTATTATTTACATTGTAACTGCTTCATTTTTATTAAAAGTTGTCAGTTACTACGTACAAACATACCTTCTGTGTATCTGCATCTGCTGCATTCATCAACTTTGGCAATACCATTATAAGAAGCAAGGGCACAATCATTGTTAACACCTGAAATGCAATTTTCAAAGACTTAAAATGCTTGTCTGTGACTGCATGACTAAAGAGACACCATACTCATTCACCAGACCTGGAGAATCATATCAAACATTATTTGATTATAAATTTCTTTTTACATCTCATGATCTCTTTTACATCTCTTTTTTTATCTCATGATGCTCAGTCTGATAATAGCGACAGATCAGTGTGTACTGTAAGTAATATTTCTTCTCTGTATTGCCAGAAAAATGAAAGACAAGTATACCAAGTGTAATTACTCTTATTTTGGTGTAAGTTTAAATGGAGCAATCTAACTCCGTTTCAACAGCTCTGGTGTATGCTCACTGCACAGGATTTTCAGCAAAATAGTTCTTTCAGTGTGCAATACTCACCATAGGATTAAATAAGAAATCTGTTAATCTCCATTGTTCTCTTCTATGAAAATAATTGGGTCTTCCTCGTTCTCTGAACTCTAGGGGATAATTCACCACCTTGACAAGGTTTGGCTGTAAGAAATTCACTCGACGAGCCCTAATCTTGCCCTTGGAGGTGATGTCAACACGCAATGCTTCAAATAAGGCGTTTGGGTTTGCTATTTCCACAATGTAAGAGCCTGATGGAACTCCATGAACAACAAAAGTACCATCAGTCCTGAAAAAGGAAACATAATGAGTAAGTGTTTTGAAAACTCTCCTGATAAAATATGAAACACAACCAAAGAGGGAAGCATGCCAGGCAAGAAAAAATTTTTAAAATCTGATTTAAAAAAAACAACTATTTACTTCATAAACAAATCCACCTGGGTTGCGATGCCATTGTGTCAGAGCTATTCCCTGCTCCAGTGGCTGAAGTTTTTTTTTAAAAATTCACTATCAATGGATTCATGATTTAAAAACCAAAAATTCAATATTATACCAATAAATCTTTTTTTAAAACTAGACTCTGCAAATATAAATATATAACTACCAGATTAGGAGGATGTATGATCTATCTTAAATCTAGCCATTTCATTCGAGTATGCAAAATTAAAATACATCACATGATCACACTGACTGGGATATCTCACTATCAATAATCATGCATAATTTGCATACCACTTCCATATTGTTGTTAATGTTAAGGTTTTTTAAAAATACAGAAAAAGTCCCCTATCAAAAAGGAGTCAGAATTTTTGTATGCCAGTATTATCCAAGAGATTAGAATAAAGATTCCAACAAAACCAGACAGATTTTCTTAAACATGGGAACAAATAAAAGCAACAGAAACAAAAGACTCAAAAGTAATTGTTACGCCAGTTGCCAAAAAGTTTTGGAAGATGGCAAAAGAATGACAACTTAATAATGCCATTAATGGTATAAGTGTAGTTTTCAAAAGCTTCAGAAGGAAGCAAAAAGATTTTCTGTCATTTACTGTAATCACTATCAAGTAGATCTTGTTAAACTCTCAACAATAATATAAAGTGAAATTAAAGTAAGACTTTCAATTATGCATTTCTAAGCCTGTAATGGACCCTTGACAAAATTGCCTGAACTTTTTGTGCAAATCGCAGTGTCGGCATTTTTTATTTCCCCCCACACACGATATCTAACCTTGATTTTCTTTAGGTCTGAGTTTATATAAATTAATATTGATGTACTCTGGCACCATGGCAAAAGGTCTAGTCTAACCATTTTAGTCAGACTCGGAAGCCTGTCGGAGATGCTAACGGTCGGAATCTCAGATTGGAAATTAATTCACCGGCACATGGTCAGAAAACTTACTGGTATACTTTTCATGCCCATATTGCCAGACTGCCCATTTAAATGGCAATTAATTGCCACGCCCTAGGCTAGTGTTAACTGTTAAAACATCCCTGCTACAGACTAATCCCCGGCATAGGCCTCTCGATATCCCCCACTCCGCACCCCCAGCCCACCACTCCCCACACATGGCCACTTCCAAAGTCACATCCTTGTGGGGATCTGTATCCCTGCAGTTTGGACAATTAAATCATTATTATAACTTTATAGGAAAATCTATTAAATCCTGTGACGAGACCCATTTATTTGGAAGTCCTCCCAAAATTGATGTATGGCGGTAGGTTCCTAGTGTGACCAGGTCATGAACATGACCAAGAACTGAAATCGCTTTAAATCACTTCACTTCCTAATCATTTTATTTTCATCATACTTTGAGCAGTGAGTAAAATGTACATTAATCCAAGCTTGGCATCTGTGCGTGTGCGCGCGCGCATGTAGGTGTGTGGACGTGTGTGTGAGCTTTTATAAAGGTGTTTCTGTATGCCCCTTCTTAAGAGTACAATGTTTTGATTTTTTGTGATTGATTTACCCATGTATTTTGACATGTTGCTTGTTCTCTAAAGCGCATAGAGCATTTTTAATGGATACGCGCTATATAAATGCCATCCATTATTATCATTATTAATATTATTGTAACCCTCAATTTTGGTGCACTGTTTCGTTAAAAGAGCATTTCTTTTTTTAAGAGTAGTCAATCCCTGATTATTTTCTGACCACTCTGTGTGAGTGAAGATTTTCAGCAGAGGTAACAACTTCCTTACAACCTCAAGGTAAGTTTACCGCAAGATGCATTACCAGTTACCCTATCCCCTCCACTGGCTCTGGTAAGTGGACAATGCCCACTTTGAGTTTTGATTGCTAGGGAGGCCTAAACCGGCTAAGGGGCCATGGGGTCAGTTGTTTGAAGCTAGAAAAAATGGAAAAAACATTCCCATGAAGAAATCATGAGGGTGGCCATGTCTCAGTCCAGTCAGTGGTCGCACTGGGGTCTTGTGGGTGTTGTTCTTCTACAACTGATTGTGGCTCTGCAGCATTATTATCACTGGATGACCTACATTCACACTGACCAATAAAAAATAATGCTACTTCAACCATTAGGCCTATTCCAACAAGTTGAGGAAAATGAAAGTTGTCGCAAGCTGTCGAATTCATTATCCTAGGCCCTATAATTTTATGGAAGTGGCTATTTTCAAGACATGTCGTGGAAATTTTCCTCTTCAAGTTTTACAGGTCATATCGTGAAAATTTTTCTTGGCGAGTTTTCCACGACATATCTAGTAAATACCACGAGTTTTGTTGACACTTTTCTAGTTTTCTCATAGGAGTAGGACAAGTTCTATATAAATAATAAATGTATGTCCTGTCCAGGGTGGGGACAATAGATAGATGAGAGAGACTAGAGAGAGAGAGAGAGAGAGAGAGATAAAGGGAGAGAGAAAGAAAGAGAGAGAGAGAGAGAGAGAGAAAACTGTAGCAGATCTAGTGCTCTGTCATAACGATGTATCCGTATCATCCCCCTATACGTTCTAGGCATTTTACAAAGAAAATAAAGAAGTCATTCTTAGTATTAATTAGTGATGAGTTAATCCAAGATTCTACTCAAACTAAAAAAAAAGTCAAACTCAAGTTTTTTTTTGTTTTTTTTTTATGCAAGGCATTTAATACACAGTACTAATTCGCTGACAGCACAATTAAGAGCATTAAAAGACGAAGTACATGAACTAATCATACAGTATAACCGTACAATTGACATCAAACCATGAAGTTGGGAGTAGCCTCTACTAAAATATTCACAATTACCCAGAACATAAATATTAAATTAATAAAAAAAATTGAAAAGATGACATTTTTAGCTAGCTCTAGAAAATTTCACGATATAACTTCCTCGGTGCAATTAGACCATTAACCCTTCTGTGCCTCTCGACAATGTTCTCTCTCCCGCTATCTCGATCAGTTTCTTATCTTCCACGGCCACCATCAACCCCCTGTCATTTTTTGCTTCTTTCGCCACCATCAATGGCTAACTCTTCCCTCATCACAGTCAAAAACTTTTTCTACTCCACTGCATCGATCTCCTGTCTTCTTCCACTACCATCAACATGTCTCCTCTTCCCTCATCATAATCAATAAATTCTTCTCTTCCAATTGCCAACAGTGAACATTTCATAATTCCAGTCAAATCAGTATCATTCACCATGGAAAACACCATTTTTTGGTACTGCCTGGGAAAGAAAAAGGGTAATTTTGATTGGATAAAAATTCCGTCGTGAAAAAATTTGTGAAGCCATTTCCACGACATGTGAAAAAAGCCACTTCCACATAGATCTAGATCTAGAAATCTAGATCTAGATCTAGATCTATTTTATTCGCTGGAATAGGCCTAGATCTAGGCCTACATAATATGCATCTAAATGCATGACTATCCAGCCCAAATCATCGAAAATAAAAACATAACAGAAAACTAACATCGACAAAAATAAAACAATACAAAACCAGATCTAGATTCCTAGCCACTGATTTCACTATGACGTCTCTATGTAAACTAAAGGTCTAGCTGGAATCTCTACCTGACAAATCCCAAGTACTGGCCTCCATCCACAAGAACCCTCGAGTTCATAGTCCATTCTTTGTCTTTAGACGCTACATACACCTTTCCTTCAATTTTAAATTCAGGTCTGTCACTTAATTCTTCTATTTCACTTCCAGAGGCAAAGGAATTCCAATTAAACAGAAACAGGCAGAGGAAAAATTGCATGATCTGTACTGGTTCCTCCATCTTCAACGCCGGAAGTGAACGTGTTAAAATAAAAGTTTTAATTTCGGAAAACCACAGAATAATATTCAAATCTTAATTTTATAAAATGAAATTTATGCATTACAAATGATATTTTACCACGTTTTGTATATATTAGGAGTCATATTTATCATAATGAGCATACTTTATAGGTAAAGAAACATAATTATGCCACTAAAACACAATAGCTTTGGTCGGTTTGTTTTATGCCCTTTTATGGTTCATCGTTCATGTAAACAAAATGGCTGCGCCCATACACTGCAGACGAATGAAACCCATTTATTGACCTGTGTAGTGTGTTGACCAACATGTGAAGTAATCGTCGTGTCTGTGGAACAGCGGCCCTCTGTCATTTGCATTCGGGCAGTGGCATTCAAGTGCTCGTGAGGTAATGACAACAGCAATTCTGTCAAACTTAACGTACTAAAGGTCTAGATCTAGATCTAGATCTAGCTAGACTCTAGATCTAGATCTAGCTAGACTCTAGATCTAGATCTAGGTCTAGAGTCTAGATCTAGATCTAGATTTAGAGTCTAGACCTCTAGATCTAGATCTAGTCTACTAGATCGTGGTGGCCAACATAATTTCGGTTGCCAAAGATGGAGCACCCATCAATGATAGGATGGTATCAAAGCTTCACGGACTTCATAAACATAGAAATGCCTGGCGTTCTCGCTGCCCATATATTGAGAACGATAAAAAAAATCTGAGCAGCTTCTTCTAAGAGATCCGCTGCTTGTCAATGAGTAACTCAACTGACCTCGATGTTTTCTTTTGGAGCTGTTTGAATCAGGGCAGATTTTTTTTTTTAGCAACAGGATTCGGCAGGCCATGCTGGGAGAGAGAATACAGAAATTGCCTGCGTAATAAAAATATTTGCCAAGTTTAATGCAGTGAACTTTAACGGTAACAAGACCACCCTAGTTAAGGCAGACTATATATATCCTGTCATCTTTCTCCGTCAAGCAGGAAAACGGGGATGAATTGTTCGCTTCACTCAGCTTGGCACAGTGACAAAGTCATGCACAGGCGATTTCAAGACCTGCAAGGTTTGTGAGTCATTGAGTGGGTTATTCACGATGCACCTGTGATGCCCAGGCATAAATTGCAAGAAGAAATAGAATTGCTAGATTTCCAGCTTTGCATCGAGGGTCAAGTCATTTTCAAATGAGGGTCACAAAGATTTCTGGACAAAACACTAGAGCATCTATTCTTCTCTGTGGAAGGATATTCGTTCTCCCTCTAGTGGCCTTTTCCCCAACAGTTTTTCTGTTATGTAGGAAAAGGGTCGAGTGCAGCATAAAGACATTCAAGAACAGAGAAACTGTTCAGATGTGTGTGTGGGGGGGGGGGGGTGGGGGTGCGAGAGGGTGATTTACTTTTGTTTCTGACAAATACTGACATTATATAGCTGACCTGCACACCGCTCACAGGAAAGTCATCAACTTGTTAACAGTACATTATATAATACTTATTTATAGATTTCATGAACAAGGACAGTCAATTCATGTTGATACATTTTGGTGAAGGTGTTTGTGATTTTGTTTTTAATATCTGAATAATCAGTAAGTCAAGTGTTATTAAAAAAAGCTTTGGTAACACTAACATAATTCAGTTTTAGTCTGTGCACTTTTACATGTAGGAGTGGGGTAAAGTTGAAGAGGGGCGGGGGGTTGAAAGAAAATTCAGGGCCCAAGGGTGCGATTGCCTGAAAAAGATTGAGAACCATTGATCTAGACTATAAATATGCGATTATTGCTTGCGTGGTTTCGTTTTTGAAGAATTTAAAGCATTATTAATAGATCTAGACTAAATAAATAAGGCTCTCGGGCAAAAGCCAGTTTTCTGCCATACCTTATGGCATAATGGTGGTATGAAACAGTTGTGCGCTACACTGATATTTCTGACTTTTTGGCTTTGAAAAGCAGGATAAACAAATCTCGGGGGAAAGCTAGTCGCATCTGCTGACTGCTCATTTTGAGGAATCCTTCACATTTAGATATTTCATGAAATGAATGAACGAAACTTGCTACATTTGACACTCCATACTGTGTATAAATAGGTGCTAAACAAAATGTCATATAAATAGGTGCTAAACAAAATGTCATATAAATAGGTGCTAAACAAAATGTCATCTTCACTCATTGCTGCAGCTTTACTTTCGCCAGGGTGGTTATGGGGCTGATGTTTCATTGAGTTTGGTAGGATAACTGGTCAGTTCATTGGTTCAAAGACCACAGGTTGTTGGCTATTAATAATGAAGAAAGCAGGCCAGGAGATGGAGTACATGGCCATTCCCATCTATTGAGTGCACTAATGTATTACTATTAGATTGATTACTTTTTATCATGCAGTTTCGAAGGGAGTATAGTGGAGTCCACGTAATTTCGGAGTCTTCAGGAAGTGGACTAGACTTCAATTTACCAGAATTCAAATCACTTCCTGAGCTTGGGAAATAACCACCTTTTGCCCTTGCCCCATACAATAATTACATCGATTTTTGCAGTCCTCTCTCCCCCATTCCCCAAAGGAAAGTCATGCATACACACAGAGGCATATCTGTGTCTTGACCACATGGATATTGTGTAAGCCTGGTATTTACAGATCCCGCCAAGCATGCAGTAAGATGATGTCATCAATCAATATTTACCTTCCTTCATGTATGATGGTCAGAATGCCAAACCACTAGAGTTATCCCACGTTTTGGTTGACTTTACTGTCAGTGGCATGGAATGACCATCATGCAGCTTTGCTGGCAAGCCTTCCCCATGCTACATGTACCCCCATGTTTTTAACCCTGTTGGAATTCTACCTGCTGCGTTATGTTACCCCTACCATTTCCATTCTACTTCCGATCCTGTGGATCACTGCTGCCAAAAATTGTTGAACGAGGAAAGATTTCTTTGTAGGTGCTTGGATTTTCAGTGGGAACGAGTGAGCTTGGTGACCGAATTATCATACTTAGGCTTTCAAATTCTCCAGAGATATTTAAAAGAGATAAAGAAAGAGAAAGCAGGAAAAAATACCTATTTGAATTACCTCCAGAGATCTGTTTCTTAGATTTCTTGACCCTATGTTTGCAGATGTCTTCTCCAGTGGTGGGATCACTCTTTTGGCGTCGTCTTTTGCAACAGAAATTTCAAAGACATACACGGCTTTTGAGTAAACCGTCACACCACAGTTATCTCCTGGGCTGTAAAAATTTCAACATCCTCCTCAGCAGTAGGCGCGGTATTGCAGTTTCCAGTAATTTGTTGGTAAGTCAGAATGTAGCAGGAGATGAAATGCTTTCAAAGTTCAATCCTTTTCTGTCATAAAGTGAGACTGTGTTGTTTCATCTTCATCAGAGTGTATGTTTCCAGTAGATGGGTGATTTATTTTAAATCAGCATTATTTTCAACTGACCACTGATGGTCAGCCACAGAAGCCGCCAGGTTGTCGCCATTGGCTGTCTGACCACTTTTGTGTCCTCCATATCATGAAATCTCTCCTTCAGTGTGGTTGCTGTGTATTGCACTCATTTGAGGAATTACACATTCACTCAACCACAATTGTTTTTTAATGTACATGTATATATATTCAAATTTGCCTTGATATTTATTCTTTTCCAAGGACCTTTTAGTCATCAGTATGCCTTGATACTGCATGTGTTGTTCATTGGACTGAAAAATGTAAAAACAAGGATGATCACTTTATTGACCTGCAACAATTCTTTATTTCTCTCTACATGATGAGGAAAAAGGTCAGAACTCCCAACTCATTGTTGAATTTCCTTTTGAAGTTCTGATCTGGTGGGGCCATAATGTGCCTTAACATCATGTCAATTCAAACATCATCTTTATATTTATAATCTACTAGATGATGTACATGGCACTATCCAGGATAAACCTGTGAACCCACCATTCTATCTTTCTCTCTCTGTTGGTCTAGAAAGCTTCCTACATTCTACAGTCTTACTACAGATTTCATTCGTACCTGAACATTTCTGGTAGGGAAATAGAGCACAAGGAATTGAATGCATATTGATATCGTTTCCGATGCGAATGGGCTTATTGTGGGGAGCCAAAACAAAAAGCATTGTATTTTACATTTGTACAACTTTAAAAGAAAAAGTACCTGAAACTTGAATGAAGACAATCAGACAATACAAAAACAATTGGGCTGGATTAGTTGACACTTAAAAAAATAATTTTAAATGAGTTTTGAAACTGTCATTTGGGCTGTAGCATCAAGCTAAAAAAGGGCCAAATTGCACCACAGTGAGTTACTCCCGCCACTATTTCTGTTTGTAATAAGATGCGCAGCTATTTCTTTTAAAGCATGCGACATAACGAGTGCCATGACATATCATTTCATTTTCAGGCGTTGTCTTCATGGTCTTAGTGCACAGCTTATTTCATTTTCAGTTCTCTATTTTTTTCTCTCAAGCAAAACCATCAGCAGTTGCCATTTGACTTGAATGACTTTCCAGTGGAAAATGTCCGCAACTTCAGCATCATTGCCCATGTTGATCATGGGAAGAGTACTCTGGCAGACAGATTGTTGGAAATAACAGGTAAGGATTGGTTTTGTTCACTTTTAGCAATTTGATTCATGTTTTAAGCAGACTATCTTATTAGTTTAGTACTTTATGGTTTAATTAGTGATATTTCCAAGGCAGTTCAGATTGTTTTAATCATAAGGATTTTAACCCTTTTATCTCTCTGCCATGACCGGTAGGTGTGTGTGTGTGTGCGCATACATGCTTCTGTGTGCATGTGTGTGTGTGCATTCACACACTGGGACACACGTGCCGGCGGATGGATGACTGTCCTAGATTTTCCATGCCCTGTCAATAAACTATCAGCATTATTTTCAACTGACTACTGATGGTCAGCCACAGAAGCTGCCAGCTTGTCACCATTGGCTGTCTGACCACTTTTGTGTCATCCATATCATGAAATCTCTCCTTCAGTGTGGTTGCTGTGTATTGCACTCATTTGAGGAATTACGCATTCACTCAACTACAATTTTTTAATATACATATTATTCAAATTTGTCTTGATATTTATTCTTTTCCAAGGACCTGGATTTTCCATGCCCTGTCAATAACCTATCATGTCTTGTTTATCCCACTGCCCTTGCATGTATCATTTTTTTGTCTATATTCTTTACCATATTAGATTAAATGAGTATTTTTAAAAAAGAACCAAAACATTTTCATTATATTTCAGAAAGAAAGTGATCTTCGCAGTTACAAAAAAAAATTGGTTAATTTGCAAGTTGATTTTACATTTATTCAGGAACAATACCCAAGGGTAATAACCAGCAAGTATTGGACAGGCTGCAGGTGGAGAGAGAAAGAGGTATCACCGTCAAGGCACAAACTGCAAGTCTGGTGTACAATTACAAGGGACAGGACTACTTGTTAAATCTTATTGACACTCCGGTGAGAAGAGAGTGAAATGAGTCTGAAGTCTTGTTGTTTTTGTTTTGTTTTTGTCTTTATTTCTGGAGCAAACATCTACATTTCTGAGAACCAAGACACTGAAATTGGAATATATAATTAGTCCTGTGCATGGACATACAAAGATAGATCTGATCTTCAATTTGATTTTTCCATCATGGATTTTTATATCACAATTGTGGGGTTTTTTTGTTTTTTTTAGATCAGAGTCACTTTATACACATTGTGACATGGAAAATGGTAGAGACAAGGAAAGAGAAATGATTTTAATGAATTACCAGCTATCTATATATATATATTTTGGTAACTCGAAACTTTGGTCACCTAAGGCTCAGGAACCGCATCACACTTAGGCTTCAAACTTTGCACAACAGCATATTACCAGTGCGAAATTAACATGGGCTATATTAGAAATTATGAAATGTTCAGGCTTCTACGTTTCATTTTTCATTGTTTCGGCATCATTTAGATCTATTTTGAGTCATGGTTCGCCATTTTAAGGTTACATTGAAGCTGGGCATGCACATTATGGGCCCATGACATCATCACTTCCTGAAAATTTTTGGTGCGCACCACTGCACAGTGTGTACTGTCCTATCGCTGAGTTTTGGGGATGACCCTATACACATCTCGGCTTTTGTTTTTATTCCTTTCGGTCTGAAGTGGTGTCCTTTGTTGTTGCATCTCTTCTTATAAGCTATCTATGCAGCATTAATGCCTTTCTTAGTTCTCAGGCGTCTTTAAGTTTTACCAAAAAAAAAAAAAACCTACACAAACCTGTTCATCGAACGGGTACTCAGCCAGTACAATATATATATATTCAAAAACATTGAAGCAATATTCACTGGTACAAAACTTAGCATCTATATATATTGTACATTTGATACAATTTATCTGTATAATACATGTATGTCATGTACTCCAACAAGGTTAGCGAAGAGTATTTTTCCATTGTTTCATGATGCAGAGCTGAGGGCATTGTCTTTAGGTTGTACAGTCTGTCTAACATAAATTAGTACAATTTGTTTTCACCTTAAAAATTTTGCTTCTGTGGCCTTGAAATATTTTTTTGAAGTGTGACCAAAAGGTTTACAGTAAAACCAGAACCAGAACTGATTGATTCAGCTGATTTAAAAAAGTTGCATAGTGTACACTAAAAGGTGAAAATATTGCTAAAAATATTGCTAATGCATATTTTGATATTCTTAGTCAACAATAAAAGCATGCATCATCATATACTAGAAACAGATAGGCCATGATATTTTTTGGAATGCAAAAAATGTGGAAACTTTTAAAGAACAACGTACACGTATGTGAAATATTTCAGGGACATGTTGACTTTCACTATGAAGTATCTCGATCACTGAAGGCATGCCAAGGTGTGATTTTGCTTGTTGATGCCAATCAGGTGAGGTCACCTAAATGAAATCTAGGTGAAAGTTAATTTTGACAAAAATTTGTGATAAATTTCACATTCTATAACTTTGTCAAACCAAAAATCATTTTTTTTTTTTTAAATTTTGCATAATTGACTTGGGAGTCACTCATATCTGAATGCTAGAATAGATGCTACAGCTTCATGAGCATGTCATATTGATTGAGAATATTATTACTTTCATTTTTCATGCCTGAAATTCACACCTTGTCTGTCCATACTGTTTATATTCATAGTCTTTGTCTTTCTAGTATGTTTGTTTGATGTTTTCTTGAGATTAGGGTGATGAAACATTTTCCAACGTAAAATATAATAACACAAAGTGTGATGAGTTTTTAATATTTCTTCATGTGGTTTATGCGATCTGGAAATGACATTGACCAGACTCATAAGACTGAATGTTTTGTACAGTTTTTTTTTCCTTTTCATTTTAAGGAGGGGCTAAAAAATTGTATAGTTAGTTACATAGTGATGTGATACCTTTGCAAGAAGCAGTCACTCATTTATAGATCTTTTTTAAAATCAGTGAAGTGAATTGTAGCAGTGCTCAGGAACAGAAGTTGAATTAATACACCATTTATATTGCTGTGTTAAAGACAATCACTGAATGCTGACTTCAACTTTTCAAGTGAAGAAACATTAAATTGAAGTATTATTTCATGTGTTTTTCTGTTGTTGTTGTTTTTTTTCAACACTTTTCAAAGGTGTACATAAAACAGTTAACTTGTCTTTGATATTTGCAGGGTGTTCAAGCACAGACTGTCGCAAATTTCTATCTGGCTTTTGAGTCGGAACTGGTCATCATTCCTGTCCTCAACAAAATTGACTTGAAAAATGCTCAACCTGATGTTGTGGCAGAACAGATTGAAAATCTTTTTGACATCCATAGAAGTGAAGTACTAAAGGTACAATTATGATTTCATCTCTGATGACTGAGTGGTATGTTTCATTCAAAGAAATGTTGTTGAGGAGACAGAATCTGACATTTAACATAGCTAAACTGACATTTACATAGCTAATCTTGGAATATTTGTCAGACTGTCAAAAATTGTTCAGTGTCGGTCAGAATGTGACATTTAGCCATGTAAACTATTTGTGATGTCTTGTTTTGTCATGCAATGAGAATGGTCACCTCAGACAGTGATCTGCAACATTGAGAGCTATGAAGAATGTCAGTTTTATTCAACTATGTAAGAAGCCATATGTGGAATATCCTTGGTTCAAATCGTTTTTTTTTTTCTCATCTTGCAGAACATGTGTTAACATGGGCATCCTTCTATTATTTTCATTTAATAGATGTTAATTCTTGACATCGTCAGATGATAAGGTTTTGCATAGGAATTCTTTGGCATTCAGAAATATATTATAGGCTGCTTAAAGTAATAATTGCTACTGCTAATCCCATTAATGCAATTGTTAATGCTCTTCTGTGTCTTGCTTCCCTCGAGTCATGTGTATCTTTATTTCAGATTTCTGCAAAACATGGTACTGGTGTTGAGGATGTTTTCGCAGCTGTCATAGATCGAATACCTAGGTACAAACCCTTTATTAAGCATCATATATTTTTATTTTTTTAAAAAGTCTATTGTCATCTGATGGTACTAATCTTGTTTGTCTATTCTGCTCAGATGACACATGCTTCTTTTTTTGTATTTACAATTTAAATCCTAAAGAGATGAGTAGATAAAACTGCAACTTACTCTCCAGCCATAAAAGAAGAGCATAAAGTTGCTGAATGGCTTCATGCTCTAGGAACTCTTAATGGGGATTCTGGCAGTAACTTCATTTTTTGTTATTTTGGCTGTTAAAGATAAAATATCTAGATCAACTTACTTCTTACGTGGTAGGAATTGAATATTAAGTGTTACCAACAAATTTTGTTCATTATTTGCAGTGATTACGTAACAAAATTTATCGGCCATTTCGAAAGTTTCAACAATGCATACCTCTTAATCTACTTGAGTATATTTTTTAAAACTTTGCATCCAGGTACCTTGAGATCATTTTTAAATATCTACAACTGTTTTTCAAGCTAGGGTTGATATTTTTTTTTATTGGACACGCAAATCGGATCCAAAAAAAAGTAGACTCTGAGCTGCAAAAAAAATGCAAATTAAAAAATTCAGTTAAAATATCAGAAAAAGCAGTTGCAGATTTATTACAACACACAAAAGGAATATTCATTCAAAATTTCGTAAAGATTGATCAAGGAATAAGGGAGATATCAACTCTGAAAGAATACAGGTAACAAAGAAGCAATTTTTAGCACTGTAAATCCCCATAATTTATTTCTGGTTGTGGTCACTCCCAAATATTTAGTGTGATTTCAAAGTGGTTTTCTTGGTGGTAACCTGATATTGGTGTTTGTCACTACTGTTTGATTTAGTCCTCAGTGCAGCAGAGACACACCACTCAAAGCCTTTGTTTTTGATTCCTGGTATGATCATTTCAAAGGAGTTGTAGCACACTTTGCAGTTTGTGACGGAATTGTTAGAAAAGGTGAGCAGAACATTCCTCTGTGTGATTGTTTTTTCTGTTCTTGGTATTTGAATTAAATTAGCACAAATTGTTTAGAGATTAGTATATTAGTTGTAGAAGCAGAGTAAAAATTTAATATTTGTCAAGATGAATAAATTAGTAGAGCAATATCAACTGTGGTGGTAAATTGGTTTTTGAGGTAGCACGCACCTTCCGCATTTTATTTTTACAGGCTTTGAAATGCACAGTTTTAACTTACTTGTCTGTCATATTATCAAGTGGTTTACAAAATCATCTTAATAAACTTTTAAGGTGTAGGGCTCGTTTATGTAAGAAATGTATAAGGTTTATGGTATTCCTTACACCATTCAGCCTGACTCATGTTTAGCGCACACTCCACGTCATTTCACTGAGTCCTGGTTTTCACTTCATTGTCGGCCTTTGTAGCGAACACACCTCTTATTAAATGAGTTGGATGTCCATGACACTTTCCTCGCACTTGCATGTTTCTTGTTTCATTGATTCGTTTGTGGAGCAAACGTGTTTGAAATTCAGAACATTTAATTCCTGCAGCCCAGACAATACTTTCTGGTCAAAAATATTTCTGTGTAATTAATTGTGAAGCTTTTGTGCTAGTCTGAGACATTTACATTATTTTTGTCCAAGGAAATATTGGGAAAGCTGGTTAAAAAATTTTATATTTTATCTGTGAATCATTTCAGGGGAAAGAGTCACATGCTTCAGTACTGGGAAAACTTATGAAATCACAGAGCTGGGAATTATGTATCCGTTACAGGTGCCAAGTACAACTTTGTGAGTATCTCTTTATATCATTCTCTCTGCAGCTGTACACTGTACACTGGGTTTCATACTGATTGTGAGCTTCCTGGGCTTAGTACTTGAGTTAAGACCTATACATAAGAGGTGCTATCTCCATTGAATATTCTTTACAAAATAAACTTGCAATCAAGAGCTTGATTCATTTACAGACCTAACAGTAGTGGGCCTCATGTAGTATTTGCAATGCTCTTGCCTTCCAGTCATATCAACTCAGTAGATTTTCAAATACCAATTGGTAATTGCAACAGAAAAGAAACAGCGAGCTACCAGTAGTGAGCATTTTAATTGACTGAGAGTTATTGGAATCATAATCAGCCATACAGTAAAGAAAAGGCATTAGGCGGAGCTCTAGTTCATTTGCTGGAACAACAACACTTTATTCTGGTCATATCTTTTCATTGATATATCGCCAATTCATTCACTGTGTAAATGAGATTGTAATTTTTCCATTGTTTTACCTTTGTTCTTACCACTATTTGTTTGTTCATTAAACCTTCTTTACACAAAACTATAAACCCCTCCCTGTTTCGTTCTTTCTTCCCAGAATTACATTCCATTGTTTTGTTGTTGTTGTTGTTGTTTTTAAGTATTTCCTGATGTCAAAATACAGGTATGTCATGTTTTGTCAATTATTTTTTGGTCTTGTCAGCGCAGTTATCACAGTTAAATTATAATATCCCCAGATATGCAGGACAAGTAGGCTATGCCATGATGAATATGAGAAATACAAACGAGGCTCAAATTGGTGACACATTTTACCATGAAAATAAAGTTGTGGATCCTCTACCAGGTTTCAAGAGTGCTACCCCTATGGTGTGTATAAATTTGTTTTGAAACAGTTCCATTCTCCATGTTCTCCTTACCTTCCTATATTATCGTGATCAGTTCTGGCTTATCCTCAGAAGGGTAATGGAAATAGTTCTGGATTTTGCACCCCGCTTCAGTTCACATTGAGAAAGAAAAACATCTGTCATGAGGTACCTGAAGAAAATCCATGAAGCTCAATTACTGAACAAGGGAACAAACCAAGTATTTGTCCTTCTCTCAATTTGCTTCAAAACCTGAATTGATAGTTACTACATTTTCAAACTGCAGAGTAGTGTGTGAACGAAACCTTAATGTTTGTTTTTTTGCTCGATAAGTTGGAACTTTTTTTTTTTTTTAACCTACTAGAGAACATTCCGTAAGATAAAATGTGTTTATTTCATTTGATTATTTACAGGAAAATGAATATAATGAAAATGTTATTTTATTTTTAATTGCTTGCCATATCAATAGGATGCAAAGAGTGGAAGATAAAAGTGCAGACCCAACCGGAACTTTCCTTCACTTATCTGCGGTCTCGTAAAATAGTGATAATAATGAAACTGTTAATGCTCACAGGGATCTGTACAAGAATTTGATTGTGTTGCTCATTTCGTTGAACTGTTTTCCTTGATTTAGGTATTTGCTGGCATGTTTCCCATTGATCAGACAGACTTTCCCATGCTGAGAAATGCGGTTGAGAAACTCACTTTAAATGACCGCAGTGTTCAAGTCAAAATAGACAACAGGTACTTCAGATATATATAATAAATTACCTGATATGTTTCTTTCTATAAACTGGGCACACATAATGTTTTCTGGACCAAATTCAGGTGTACATTTTTACTGAGAGGAAAATGATGACACAAGTGGAAATATTTTTACAACAGGGTACGATTTTTTTTTTCATTAGTTATGGTTTAAATGCAATATTCTGAGGAGGTTTAAGATAGCAATCGCCTCAGTTATCATAGCATGCATAATTATCAAGCTTTTCACATTAGTGGAACATCTTATTTTGTAAGTTTACTTAGTAAGTTTATGGTATTACAATCTTCTACCATCTTCATCAGTTGCACAGCTTGGATTCTAATATTGACCATTTTATCAGGATATTTCATGTACAGTAACCAGTTTGGTGCTGACTAATGCATTGGGTCTTTGGTGATGGTACCTGCATTTTGTTCATTAGGATTATTAAGTATAATTTTGTAAATTTAAAAATTAGTGTATCAAGACACAGATCTTATTACCAAGCGGACCTCAACATGGATCCAGTGAATGCACAGCATTTGTGTCCACCAATAATTATACAGATAAATAGTTATGTTTTAGCCATTAAATATTAGACAAGTAGGGGGATAGTGCCATTAGATAGCCCAGGCTAAGCATTTTCTTAAAAATTTGATGCCATGCTACTTTATGATGTCAAGTTATTATGTAATGTATATTACAGTCCAGCCCTTGGTCAAGGTTACAGGTTGGGATTTCTAGGACTTCTCCACATGGATGTCTTCAACCAGAGGCTGGAGCAAGAGTTTGATGCTTCTGTCATTGTAACTGCTCCTAATGTAGCATACAAGAGTAGGTTTGCTTTTCTTCATTGACTATAAGGATGCGTTTTCCTTAACCTTTCCTTAGTTTCAGTGTCACAGACCTCCATAGTAGTCGCTGGCATTTTCCTAAATATGTGCACCAAGACTGCGATAGCAGTCAAATGGGGTTAGATTGGATCTATGATAAAGTATTATGCAAATACGAACGAGGGCGTTATAATTTTTTTTCCATGAGTTTCGGGAATGATTTTCGGGTAATATAACTTTGCACTATGTCTCAGGACTTTGACACCGAAAGGGTCAAGGCATTGCTTGCTGCTATCAAAACTAAAGACACCCTGTGGGCTCTTTCCTGCAACAGTGGAGTAATTTTTGTATTACTATTTAGCTCCAGTTCACTTTTTCTCTCTACCCTCCACATTTCTCTGAAGTTGTAGGATTTGTTTTTAGATTTATTTATTTTTAAACAGTAAATTGTCCCATTGCTGCTAAATGGATAAACAAGTTGTATTTATGATAACATGTGCTACGAATGGAGACTCGTGTGTATGATCAATACAAAGTCGTTATTGGAATATTAAACATTTCACTTTGTAAAATGGAAATGACTTTACCACCAGCCATGGAACATTTTCATTGGTGTGTCCTTGCTTAAAGACAGTTTGATAATAAACTGAACAAATGAAACCAAGCTTTACCTGGTGTGTTACAACAATTGTTTCCCAGGTCAGTAGGTGTTGCTTACACATGAATGTCTGGAAAAGGTACAAGTTCGGTAAAAATGGTATCCCGATTATTTCATAGAGAGCAAGAAACAAGAGTTACAATATGATAAGTGTCTATGTACAGTACTTTCATCATGAAATATATATTTAGTATAAAATCTCAATTTTTGTCAAATTTTCAGTGAAAATCAGAGGAGAGAAAAGCATCAAACAGTTTGGCTCTGATGAAATCACCATTCTTAATCCGTGCTTGGTGAGTTACGCTCTTTTTTTCATGTGGGGTGAACTCTGTTGATTTGAATTAGAAAGCAGGGGCTTGACGTCATATTTTTCATTATGCAGTTTTTGAATTACTAAGTTACCACCAATCAACAACAATAATATTGATGTCTGACTTATGTACACTTCAGTGGCCATGGTGAACAGAGCCTTAGCAATATTCCTTTCATTGAACTCAGTATTATTATTGAAAGATACCTGTAGCTCTCAGAATCACTTGATAACAATAGTAAACAGTACACATTCTCTTTCTTCACTCTTTGAGATGCCTGACCCGGCCAATATTGTGGAAAGTTATGAACCAATGGTTGATGGTACTATCATCAGTCCAGCTGATTACATCACCAGCATCACAGGTCTCTGTCTGGTAGGTTAAACACAATGATTGGATGGTTGGTACCGTATTAATGTATTGTGCCCATGGATAAACGAGTTGTTTAACTCTACTTTCATTGTATTGAGAAAGCTGTGTTCAGAATTTTTTTTTTCTTTGGTAGTGTGTATTTAAGTCTTTATTTTAGGAGGTTTGTTGCCCTGGGCATTTACAACTCACTTTTGTTTTTATTTTTCTTGTTGTGGTAGGGATTAGTTTTTTTAGAATTTTGCCCGGGCAGCGGCCATGTTCAGCCTGCTCTTCTCAATTTCCAAGTGCCAAGGTATCTTTGACATGCGCAACATGGATGTGGGCCCTCTGAGTTTTTGGTCCTTCTCCAAGAAGACTAGGTGTTCGATCCTGCCTACCATAGGATCAGGGACAGGAATTTTTCTAAAGGAAATTTCCAACATGCCAGCGCACTATGACAGGCTTATCATAAAGAATATGTGCTGTTGTCATAAATTTCTATTCTCTCTGTTGCAGGATCGACGAGGAAGAATTAAAGATCAGTCCTTCATTGACAACTCTAGAGTTCTAATTCAAGTCAGGTTTCCTCTGTCAGAGATCCTGGTGGACTTCTTTGATGAACTGAAGTCTTTGTCCTCTGGCTATGCAAGGTAAGATGTCCTGTAATGTTGTGATTGTACTAGATCAACAAAGGCTGTAACGACAAATTTCGTTCAGTTGCTTCATGACCTAGGAAAACTGCAACCTTATATAAATATTTTGTCAGCGGTGACCACAGCTCTCTCCTAAGAGCAGTGACATAATGCTAAGAAATTCAGGTCTATACCCCCTTAGAATGACAAGGCTCTATCTCCATGCTTGGTTTAAATGAGTTACACACGAAACACTACTTTTACGGGCCTTCTCTATTGTGTGTCAAAGTATCAGGTGGATTTGATGTGTAATTTGTAAGTATTACTAAAAAGAAAAAAAAACATCATTCCTCTGAAAGCTTTAACCACATGAAACTTCAATTATCGATTTCTCAAAAGTTGATGGAGAGGAGTTAGAACCTTGTCATTCTAAGAGGACGTCTAGATATCTAGTTGTGGTGCATGCTAAAGGAATGGCATTATTGTCTTTAATTGTGTTTCTTTTAAATGAACAGGACATCATTACAAATACACATTCACATCAATCTTTCTCTTATTCTTCATTTTTGGTGCCTAGGTTCACTACAGATGGATTAGATTAGAAATTATGTGTGCAATTTTGTATAATTTAAATGTAGTACAGTAGTCTCCGCCTAAGAACCCGGTCAACGGGAGACAGAAAAAGCGGGTTCTTAGGCGGACCGGGCTCTTAGGCGGATACAACACGAGGCCCAGTGATACCATGTGTAATAACCACATACAGCCCTCAGTGCATGTACATGTGCCATGCAAACCAAGCGCGTGGTCATTTACATATAAAATTCTGCCCCTCAAGTCAGACAACAATAGATGTTAGGTAATGACTATGCTAATTTAGTCTAGGAGTGGCCTGCTTGCACACGAAAGACGTAACTGGACTCCATCCTTTGTGCGGTTCGCCTCCCCCTACCTTCCCTCCACCTGTTCTCTTTCACTGTACTGTGTGGCTTTGTTCTATTCCGTCAACTAGAAAGAAAATTTTGTGTTTAATATCGAAATTTTACGTAAAAGTGTGCTTGTCTCACAGTCAAATGCCGGGTTCTTAGGCGGATTTTTCGTTTCAGAGCGGGTTCTTACGCATGTAAATTATAGTGAAAAAATTCGGTTTCGCGGCAACAGCGGGTTCTAAGGTGGCGAGTTCTTAGGCGGAGACTACTGTAATATGATATACACTGTTTGTATTATTCATCTTGCTTTATAAGGTTAGTATATCAGTGAATATTAAACTTGTCTTCCCCAGTTTTGATTATGAAGATGCTGGATATGAACTGACAGACTTGGTGAAGGTAAAACTTGGGCAAAGCTTCTGGAAGCTTTCAAGATTTTATAATAAATGGAAGATCAAGTTGTCATATTAAGGGATCTGTATTACACATGAGCTGTCTTGATCACAAAGAAATAAGTCTAAATACAGCATCTACATTCTTCTATTTGCTATGGCTTCTGGCATTAGTATAAATCAGTGAAATCATAACTAAATTCAGGGAGAATAGACTGCATCCTAGCTTATGCTCAGTTATGTTCAATATGCCGTGGAAGATTTAAGTAACATGAAAACACCCAAGATTTTTTCCTAGTGGCGGAAACTATAATCTGATCCATATATGTGTTGGTGTGTGGCAAAGAATAGCAAACATATACATGTGCATGTATGCTGAATTCATATTTCCCCATCAAGCACATGTTGTCTCTTGGCAAAGGTTCTCTTGTTTTTCCTTGAAGAAACAATAAATATTCATGGAGCAAATACCTAAACAAACATGCATTATTTACATAATTGTTGGGGAAATTTAGACCATTTTACCATCCTGTGATAATACAAAAGCTTTAAAACTTATGAAAAATTACATGTGGATACTAAATCATCCCTTCTGTTCAATAGTAACTATGAATAAATACCTGTGTAAACGTTTAATTAAAATTGTCTAGATCCTGGGGCCCGGATCTGATACTGCAAAATTATCTGACTGAGCACGAAGCGAGTGAATGTCAGAAACGAGTGATAATATCCAATCTGACATCTGTTTATTTTTATTACATCGTGAACCTTATTATCACAGATTTGTCATATCGAGGGGTGCCTGCGCAGACACGGTAACTCATAAATTTTCAATTTTTGTTCATTTTGCATATATTCTATTTCGCTTTAGTAAGTACTACATTTTGTTATAATGTGAATTCGATTATGAATTAATTGACTTAATTATTGATGAATATTTAAAGGTTGCAACAGACATTTGATACTGCAAATCAAACTTTCAAATCCCTCTCTTGCAAAATTTACAAAACTGGCCATATGGTCGTTGCGCAGACACCCATTGATATATATCATGTGATTAGTTGATAACTGTTATATGTGTGGTTATCCTCAGTTGGACTTTTATTTAAATGGGCGTGATGTTGAGGAATTGACTATGATTTGTCACGTATCACGAGCGAGAGATACAGCTCGAAGAGTATGTTTGAAGTTGAAAGAAACAGTGCCTCGACAACAGTTTGTCATCAATATTCAAGGCAAAGTTCAAGGGAAAGTGTTGGCAAGAGAGGATATCAAAGCTTACAGGAAAGATGTCACAGCCAAATGTGTATGTTATTGTTAATATTATTGTTATTAATGGAATTGCTTTCTTAATGTTTGTGGTCCTTTCCGTTCATTCACATTTTATGGTTTCTTGCTGATGTATATGACGTATGGTCATTTAAGCTGCTTCAGTCTTTCACATGCCTCAAATGTTTTCATTGTAAATGATGCAGTGATACGTTAAAGACCCAACAGCACTCCAACGCACCTGGAAGAAATATTTACTGGCATTTATAGGAAAATTCATGTTTACATTATATACAAATCCTGAAAATACATATCAGAAGTGTGTCTAACCAAGGTTTTTTTGAAAATTCAATTGCTTATGATTCTGTATTTTTAAAAAAATGCTGTTTTTATTGATTGCCTCTGGAATATGCAATAGTAATAACTATACTTGGACATGTCAAAATAAAATGATTTCCTGTTAGGAACAGAATTGTGGCACCTTGTGTAAGTGTACACATCTACTGCAATAAAATAGTCTGTTAAACTAAAGTTATGAATAGATAAACATAGACCTATCAGTGATACGAAATGGAAAGAAAATAAAACTATCATGAACTGATATATTTGTCTAAAAATGTACCGGTATTCAATTATTTTATGTTTCAGTATGGTGGAGATATCAGCCGAAAGACAAAATTGCTGAAGCAGCAAGCAGAGGGCAAGAAGAAATTGAAGAGGATAGGAAATGTGGAGGTGCCAAAAGATGCCTTTCTTCAGATTCTCAGAAAATGACGTAGACTGTCCTTTAGTTTGAATGTTTTGATTAGTGTATGTGATATTAAGTCCGTTTTAATTATTTTTTGTAACATGTCTATGAAATAAAGCACCAAGAAAGAGTTTTATCTCATCAGTATTAAATGAAAGAAGCTTTTTACTTTTTTTGTTCTACTTTGTTGAATGTAATTCGTAAAGCCACCCCCCTGCTGTTTGTTCCATCTTGCAGTTATTTTGGTCTGTGTAACCTTTTCTATCCTTTTTTTTGTTGTTGCATCATTCACCATTTCCCGTGATTCATCTTAGAGATGGTCAGCCTCAGATAGAGATGGTCAGCTTTAGACCTGAACTGACTATGCACATAACAATATTCAGATTTCCAGGAAAGCCTACTCTACTACAGTACACTTGATCTTTCTATATGTTCACTGCATTCTAAACGTTTTGTTCTAATCCTGTACAGTTGTCATGGTACATGTATTTTTTTTTTAAATGTAAGACTGGCATTTGTATGTTCGTTATTTTTACAAGCTAAACCAGCTTTTACACTCTCAAATCCATCCCAAATCACAATCAGAATTGCAAACAATGACCTAATTTATCAATAAATTTATTGATGAAGACCTGTTCAAAATTTTCAAATGATATAAAATCAGTCACATTTTCCCACAGCTCTCACTTTCTCTCTTGCTTCTAAATTTCTTCTTGTACTTCGCTACAACATAACACCAATCTTTCCAAAATTTTTTTTTTTTTAAATGTCTTCTTTCTTTCGTACAATCTTTCACTTCCACACGAAAAACAGTCTCCACCTTTTCAAAATGAATACTTGCAATTTTAAAATGAAAGCAAAAAAGGACAAAATGAACACCACATGGAACAACAGTAAGTAACAAATCTGAGAGTTGATAGCAGTCTCAAATTTTCACACAGCAACTCTTTCCTCCAATCATCTATTGCACATTTAGCCAAATCTATTAGTATTACCAGTGAAATTGTGTGTTGCATTTATCACTGTCAAAGGTTCCCCAAACATTCGTCCGATCATTTACCAGTCAGTCTGCAAGATACAGAATAGAATTATGAATAGCCAAGAATCAATTATCGTACATGAGCTGCACTGACGTGTAAGAACAATTCATTTCAACTACCTGTTCATTCATTCGTAAATATATTACCACCTACTATATACTTCAAAATGATGAATGAAGGAGATAAGACAGGTATCCACCAAGAAAAAATACATATATTGCACTGATGAAACTTTTTACATGATATGTTAAAGCTTTATCTTTGAACCTTATTCTAGCCCGGATCAGTAATCATAGAAAAAAAAAAAATTACTAAATACACATAATTCATTTAATTGGATACAATGGCAGAAACAGCATATCTTTTCTTTCACACCATCGGGAGTTTAGTGAAATTAAGCTTGAGACATGAGATTAAAACCGTTTTAACTGTATTTTAACTGTTCGTTCTGCATCTCTGAAGTTTAATCTCGAGACATTAAATTTTCAAACTTCCTTTTCTGAAACTGTTCTATCACCGTTTGTAGCACCGGTTATCTTAAAGGGCTAGGGAGACCAAACAAATTAACCTCAACATATGTAAGTGTAACCATAAAATATGATTGTGTCTGTGAACCGAAATACTACATGTATTAATTTCATTCTACAGTTCTCTATAGGAATTCAGCACAGTTCAGTACAAGTACTTACATGTGCTTGCTTCATCATTTGAATCTCTTTCATCCATCATATCTGTGTCCGGATCATCATTTGTATCACTTTCCTCCTCTTCTTCCTCACACTCTTCTTCATCTTCTTCTTCTTCTTCCCCCTCTAGATGCTGCAGACATTTATGAACAGAAATAATTATTCATACTCACATAATATTCTGCCTACTTGAAATTTTATGACAAATCAATTACACACATAAAGTTTCTTATTATCAAAATTTTAATTTTTAACAGTTCAGTGTCATTTAAAAGATTTTTAAACATCAACAGCTAATTGGCTGTCTGTGATCAGGCTATTCATCATTACATATGTATATGTACAAAAACAAAAACAAAAAAAAGCAGCACAAAGGAAACAAATTTACAACCCACTTACGATTTCCTATTCATTGCAGGTAACAGCATGCAAAAATATACATACGTGTACATGTATAACTTTCTAAGTGATCATTCCAGATTACATCCAAACATGCTCTTTACGAAGACAAACTAAACAGATGTTTCTGTTTTACACAAAAATAAATTCTACAGTTTCCACTAACAAACATCTGGGAGATGATTCAAAGAATTCCACTAGACAAAGCAAAGCAGCAATTTTTTTTGCAATTTGAATTATAATCTCAGTAACCAAAAAAAATTCAAACAATTTCACAAGTGTAAGGAAATAAAAATGTAATACTAAATTTAAGACCAATACCAACAATCTTGGCAATCTATGACCCCCAGGGCAAAGGTTGTTAACCCAAATTCTACACTAAAAAAAAAATTCAGAAAATTACTAGCAGCGTACACAGTAATGCATTTTTGTATGAGAAACCATTGCTCACTGTTGTCTTACCTCTGATGATTTTCCAATTGGAACAATGTTGCTGTCCTTCATAGCAATAGCATTCATCTGTGAAACATTAAAAATTTTAAAATAATACTTAGATTAAATTGCATTAAATACTTAAACAAAAGCGGTAGACACTACCACTACAAGTCAAGTGTGGTCCCACTGCCATTTTGAAGTACGGATTGATTCTATACTATTGGCATGGTAACGGAATAGTATCAAAGCCATCTTGGAATATCTGTAAACAATGGTATCAAGCAGGTTACCACACTTCACTCGTAGTGCCCACAAAATTTTCCTGGAAAGGTTTAGATATTACATCAACTAGAACAAATATAACATCATAATCATACTCCAGCCCCAAATTACTGAAACCCTTGTCTCAAACCTCAGACCCAAAGCTGAATTCCATTTCCTGGTCACACACAGAGCATTCCATCTGATACAGTACTAAAACATTCACCAAAAAATAATACTCATGCAAAGAAATGGCAAATATTACTGGCAGTGGTAGCCTATACTTCAAATTTATTGTAAAAAGTAGCCTGTGTTTTTCGCAAACTATTCTCACCAAGATTATCAGAAATGGGCACAACTGACAATTGGCTGTAATATCAAATTCTCATTTTTTTTTGACAGCTAACACGAGGGGTGCGCTAAAGGATATTTTACTGAATGTCATTATCAATTGTGATACTTTGCCAAGGCCCTAGACGCACACAATACTCGATAAGCAAAAAATAACTTGTCATGTTATGCTTGGAGTAATCTAAAGACCCTTACTGATTTATCCTGCCACTTATTTCTTAACCCTCACCCTGCGCAGGGCAGCAAATGCCGCCCATGTTTCGCAAGCGCTCACGCCACACGGGCGGCAAAAGTCAGCAAGGTCAAGCTGACCGCGCCACGCGCAAGCCGTATTTTTACGCATCAGGTCACTGACCTTTTTGTTTTGAGACGTAACCACCGTGTTATTGTTCACTGTATCTCTTCTAAATCAAAGGCATTGTGACATGGACGTGTTAACCAGTGAACCACTGGTCGGAATCACAAAGACTAAGCTTTCAAAGGCTCTCCCCACACTTTCAAAAGATGTAACATCAACATGCGAACTGTTGCTCAACAAATTTGCAATATTATCTCATAAGTCAGATCATTGGTTAGAGACTGACAGACTAACATTTTGCTGGTTAATTCATTATCAAGCGTGATAAGGCATAGCAGCGAATGTTTTCATACACCGATCAATAAAAACCGAACCATGTGGACAGCGTATGTGGTCATCGTACAGCGGCACGGGTCAGTGACCCCAGCTAAGATTCTCCGTGAGTAAGGTCACTGACCGGACAGCGGGATTTACGGGTAGTGCGCAGGGTGAACGTTAAGTAATAGGTCTTCAGTGCGAAAAATCGCGATTTAGGCCGAGATCTACTTCTTTGTTCTTGTGTCAAAATATATCATAAAATCAACTTGAATTTTTCGTGAGTATAGCTGAAACTATCTGAAGGTGGAAATGCTTGGGGGACACAAAACCCAGTCCCCACTAGATCTGGACTAGCACTGCCAAACTGTATTATTTATGATCTTGGCATCACTAGATCTACATTCACCAAGAAGAAAAATAGCTCGGCCAATCTCAACAAAGCATTAAAAAATCAGGCTATATTAACTGATGAATAGGCTACAGAGAAAAGGTCATTGAGAAATAAAAATCCCGCAATAACTGAAAATAGCTGCAAGGACGAAATTTATTATTACGTACCAAGGCTTGGTGTCCTTCCTCCAGGAGGGTCAGTTCGTTTTCATCGTCTCTCGGTTTGTCAACATTGAACCACAAAGAATCTTCTACTCGTGGCAAAAGCGATGGGAAAAACGGATTGGACATTTCTCTGACTTCTGGATATCACTTTCAAATAAGCAACAAGCTAATAATCGTTTGCTTTGGTCCAACCTTTGAACCTACTGCATATCACCAAACAAATTAGTCAAGAGATTTCTGTCATCTACTGTTCGACGCCATATTGTTTACAATTGAAAATGAACTTCAAAAAGTAACTCTTCTGTCTCGAAAAAAGTTCAACTGGCCATTGTACCATGAACAGACCTGAATAAAATATCACGAATCTCCCAAATATTCAAGAATTATTAGTACTTGCCCACCGGTTAAATAGCTTATTCATTTTATCGTACCAAGTGAAATTATTATTTTTTAAAATACATCTAGTTTGAATCTTAGAATAGGCCTGTGGAAGGTCTTTTTTTTTTTAATTATTCACGCGACGCATTAATGTTCGTGCTGTAAAAGTTGCGCAACTTTAGTGCCCCATTACTAATGCAGTCAAAGTCCTTAAAATTAATTAATGCGTGTTGTACGATTTGCCATCTACTAATATACAGTGAAGGCCTTTGCCATTGATGTGAGTGAGTGGGAAAAGCTCTCGCTTGATCGTGCAAATTGGAGGGCGGCCCTTACCAGAGGCAGCAAAGCATGGGAAGCTGACCGAGTCCAGCAGGCTATCAAAAAAAGAGAACGGCGCAAGAAAAGGCCCAGTGGTACTGAACCAACGGAGCACTCTTGTCATTTATGCGGAAGGGTCTGCAGGGCAAAAATAGCACTTATCAGTCACATGAGAAGCCATAAGTCATGAAAGAACAGTCTTTCCATTCTGTCCTCTGTGTCCTTTAGTTCTCTTTATTGTCCATGTGTTGAAATTCTCAGCAATTTCTGTTCTTTATTCCTCTGGTGTTGTTAAGGTCATCATCATACCTGATGGACGAACTATTATTATTATTAATATACAGTGAGCCCAGACTTATGCTGTGATTCTGCTAATGATATGACAGTAATGAATAGGACTTTGAAATCAATACAGTCAATACAAACACTATTTTGTCTCATACAACATGTACATATACGTACCATAATGTATGTATTTCAGTCTGTATCCAGTGTGGTAAAGTCATTATTCATTGCCTTACTACATTTAGTACCAAAGATACTAGAAATGATTTAGTACCTTTGCTAGTACTAGCACCCAAGACCCACTATACTGGGTCTTGGCTAGCACTACCACAAACATGTTCACGGCTTAAAATCTTAACTTCAGTGCACCCCAGAATACCATGACTAAACAAGTGAACACTTTATATTCTAATCATAAATTTTAGAGGAATATTTTACATGCGTAATCAATTTAGTCAACTTGATGGTTAAGTAAATGAATTGAAAGAAGCCCATAAAAATAACAAGTATGTGTATGATGTACCTTAAATATGTAGATAATCCATCCCTCTCCAACGTAAGGAAAAGATAGAAGTTATGCACCCATTGCTTAATCAGTAATGAGGGTAATGGCAGAGAGGTTAGAGACTGAGTATGCTGTAAAATGAGAAATGAGTGTGACTTCAATCATCTGACTTTGCGCTTACTTGAACAGTTTTGGGAGCACACAAGATGCCCACAAGCTAAGTGTAGTATTACTATTATGTTATTGTTTCAGTACCTTATAATTTGCAGAAGACCATATGTCATTTGCGCCCGTGCAGATGCGGGGCTCTCTTGTAGAAGAGGGACAGCAGAGAATACATCTGACGTGATACTGCGTGTCGTAAGAGGCGACTAAAGGTGCAAAGGTCCTGGTCTCCCGAGAAGAGCCAGTTGGCGGTGGGCCAACTACCCACCCTGTAAAAATAAACCAGTTACAGAAACACAAGCAAATACTTCAAATCAGTCTTTTATCTTGGGAGAAGGGGGAGCATCTGCACCTGTAGATTCAATGAAGGACAATGGACAAAGCCGAAAGGACGCCACTGGCCCGACTGCTCCTTCATCAAGCAAGTCACTCCGGATTGCGTCGTGGAATGTCCGCTCCATGTATGAAGCAGGAAAGAGTGCCCAGGTTACAATGGAGATGAGGCGATACAGACTGCACATACTTGGGAGTTAGCGAGACCCGCTGGATACAGTCCGGACTGAAACAACTTAATACTGGGGAAAAGATTTTGTATTCTGGAAGGGAGGACAAAAAGCATACAGAAGGAGTAGCGATCATCTTGAGCAAGCACGCCCAGAGGTCACTGAGGGGATGGGAACCCTACGGAAGGAGAATTATATTGGCATCATTTACTACTAAGAACAAGAACATCAACATGAACATTATGCAGATATACGCCCCAACAAATGAAGCAACCGATGAGGACAAGGACGACTTCTACAACCAGCTTCAGGAAATAGTTGACACATTGCCAAGAAAAGATGTGAACATTATAATGGGAGACGCCAATGCCAAGATAGGACAGGACAATACAGGGTATGAGGACATTATGGGGTGCAATGGTTTAGGACAAATGAATGAGAATGGAGAGCGGTTTGCAAGTTTCTGCGCATTTAACAGCTATGTGATTGGAGGTTCAGTATTCCCACACAAGAGGATCCATAAGGCCACTTGGATTTCACCGGATGGAGTAACTGAAAATCAGATTGACCACTTTTGCATCACCCGACGATTCAGACGCTCACTAGAGGATGTCATAGTACAGAGAGGAGCAGATGTTGGATCTGACCATCACATGCTGCTGGCAAGACTCAAACTCCGCCTCAAGAAACAAGGTACCAGAGCAGGAACAAAGAGGAGAAAGTTTCAAGTGAGCCTTGTGGATGGAGACAAGAAGGAAGAGTTCCAGCTGACACTGAGGAATAGATTCAAACCCCTTGTTGACCTCGAAGAGACAGTAGATTTGGAGACTCACTGGGCTATGGTAAAAGGAGTATTTACATCGACATGTCAGGATGTTATTGGGGAAAAGAAAGTGGAACACAAGGAATGGATCAGTCAAAAATCACTGGACTTGATAAGGATAAGAAGAGACCTAAAAGAACGGGTAAATGCAAGTCGTACAAGAAGCTCAAGAGTTGGTAACCAGGAAGAGTACCGAGCATCAGCTAAAGAGGTCAAAAAATCAATTAAAAAAGACAAAGAGGAGTTCATAGGAATGTTAGCAGAGAAAGCAGAGAAGGCAGCAACAGGAGGACACATGAGGATCCTCTACCAGACTACAAAGACTCTTGCTGGAAAATATGGAAAACCTGAAGTTCCTGTCAAGGATTACAACAGGAAGGCTATTTTTGGAAAGGAAGCTCAGGCAAAAAGATGGATAGAACATTTTAACAGCCTCTTGAACAGACCTCCACCAAGCAACCCACCCGACATTCTACCCGCAAGAAATGATTTACCGATCAGTTGCGACCCTCCGACTAAAGCAGAGATTAATGATGCCATAAAGCAGTTAAATCGAGGCAAGGCAGCTGGACCAGACCAGATCCCACCAGAGGCGCTGAAGGCAGATGCTGCTGGGGCTGCAGAGGGTCTGCACTCACTATTCTCGAGGATTTGGATCGGAGGCAAGTTTCCAAAGGACTGGAAGGAAGGACACCTCGTGAAGCTCCCAAAAAAAGGGGACCTCAGCAATTGTAGTAACTACAGAGGAATCACACTTCTCTCCATCCCAGGAAAGGTTTTCAATCGGATTATTCTCAAGCGAATACAGAATGCAACAGACCAAAAACTTCGCGAGGAGCAAGCTGGTTTCAGGAGTAATCGATCAACCACCGACCAGATCGCCACGCTGAGAATCATAGTAGAGCAGTCGCTAGAGTGGAACTCCCAACTGATAGTGAACTTCCTTGACTACGAGAAGGCCTTTGATAGCATCGATAGAGAAACACTGTGGAGAATATTGAGACATTATGGAATCCCAGAGAAGATGGTGAATCTTATCAAGAGCATGTACGAGGGGACAAGTTGCAGAGTCGTACATGATGGTGAGCTTACTGACAGCTTTGATATCAAGACTGGTGTTAGGCAGGGTTGTTTGCTGTCCCCATTTCTGTTTATCCTGGTGATTGATTGGCTTATGAAAGAAACCACCAGTGGAGGAAGAAATGGCATACAATGGACCCCATGGACACAGCTGGACGATCTAGATTTTGCAGATGACTTGGCACTATTGTCGCACACACACGACCAGATGCAAGCAAAGACTACAGCTCTAAACAAAATTTCAGAATCTATTGGATTGAGGATACATCCCGCGAAGTCGAAGGTCCTAAAAATTGTTGCACCCCTAAGCGAACAAGTCACAGTAGGAGATCAACCACTGGAAGATGTAGAGTCCTTCTGCTATCTTGGTAGTATCATTGACAATAAGGGAGGAACAGAGGCAGAAGTCAAAGCACGAATTGGAAAGGCACAGGCAGCTTTCACATCCTTAAGCAAGATTTGGAGAACCAAGGATATATCTCTAAAAACAAAGCTGAGGATATTCAACTCGAACGTGAAGTCAGTCCTGTTGTATGGATGTGAGACTTGGAATGCGTCCCAGGCCTGCATAAAGAGAATCCAAGTTTTCATCAACAGATGTTTGAGGAAGCTACTTAAGATCAGATGGACAGACAAGGTCAGCAATGAAATTGTATGGAAAAGAACAAGACAGAACCCAGTCAGAGAGGAAATTGGTAGGAGGCGATGGAGATGGATCGGCCACACTCTCAGGAGGCCAGGAAACAGCATCACGAAGAAGGTATTGGACTGGAATCCCCAGGGCAAGAGATCAAGGGGAAGGCCGCGCGGAACGTGGAGAAGAGCCAGAGAAAATGATGTGCAACGAAGCGGAAAGACTTGGAATAATGTAAAGAGGCTGGCCCATGATAGAGAGGGATGGAAGGTGTTTGTTGGTGGCCTATACCCTGATCCAGGGTGAGAAAGGCAATGATGATGATATGTCATTTGACAGAAGGTAAATCAGAAGATTTCAGCAAGTAACTTGCAATTGCCGCCAAAATCAGTTCCATAATTTAATTCATTTAATTATTACAAGTATAAATTATATTGATATTGTACATGTATACATGTAATGTACATGTTTGTATTATCAAGATACTACAGGTAACTTTCTAGCAGCTGCAATGACAGAGCAGACACACTGTCAGATTCGATTAGATGCGATGGGTGATACATGTAGCATGCTTGATCCTGAGAAGCAAATGCATACTGTGGATGCAAAAGAAAAGGAAGACACATTGAATGAAGTTGCAAGATTTGCAGCAAAGAGAGTGATTCCATTATTATATGGGATTAGGAAGTTTGGGGGGAGGGGGGAGGGAGTGTAGTGGATGCCAGGCTGCACCTGGATTTTTTACACATTCTTTTCTAGCTAAATGCATTTTAGGTGTGTTGATTCAAAAATTGTTGTGCTGTAATGCACCATTCTGGCTGATTTAAGGGTACAGACAGACAAACTGAAAACTGCATAAAACACATTTTGTACAAATGCGCCCACATACCATTTCAGTCAGATACAATGTATTGCTGACAATGGTAAATTCAATAATCCTGTAAAATCCTGATGAATCTAATTTAATAAATATTTTTGATATTTTGTCTTTCTCACTTAGATTTTAATGTTTTCTTCTGATAAATCTGTTTTTCTCTTAGAAAGCTCACCCCAAATAAAAAAGACAAACTATTCAGTTTTTTTCAAATTTATTCAGAATCTAAGCACACAAACTTACAAGAAAATTCCAATTTCAACAATATCAGACTCAATTATCCCCAAGGTATAAATTCATCAACATTGTGCATACAAATAATATAATGTCTTTCTTTGTCTATACTGTTTCTCTCACACATCATTTTTGTTCCCACTCTGGTCAAATAAAATATTTGCAACTCCTCAAATTCTTGTAACCCTTCTCTGAATCAACTGTATCATACTTACATGTACTGTATCCAGTTAATTTAAAATTCACCAAACTAACATTCACAAAGTTCTGTACACCATCACATATGTGTGGGAGCATGGGAAAACCCACACAAAGTCGGCAACATGACATTTTGAGTTCTGTACATATAATAAAAGACAAGATATTTCTGATAAATTGAAGTCAGTGACCTCCCTAAAACAAGATTTTGAGAAAACGGCATTTAATTCTATAAGTGGCAATACATATGTAGCTAATTGACCAAGTAATATTGGAGTGATTGCTGTTAGGAGACCGTAGTCTAATAACTAAGCCGTTATAGAGATCATAGTGAGTAATGTTCACTGCTCGTCTACAGTTTACCCTGTAACATGCCACGGTCCTCTAGCAACAGCCAAGTCGGAAGTTTTTAGATGTTGTTAGGAGACCGTAGTCTAATTACAAAGCGTTATAGAGATCATAGTGAGTAGTGTTCACTGCTCGTCTACAGTTTACACTGTAACATGCCACGTTCCCCTAAACAACAGCCAAGTTTGTGTCGGACCCATATTTTCACTTCAAAGCCGTTTTTCTCAAAATCAGCTCTGCCGACTTTGTGTGGGTTTTCCCATGCACACTCACATATGTCAATGAAAAGGGCTACTTGCAACATCTCTTCTGCTATATCAATTACATGTATTAGGAAATGCTTAGATTCAATCATTCGTCTTAAACTTGCTCTTCATAAACACACCTAAAACAAAAGACACACACCAAATGCTGGTAAATTTCAATTTAAAGAGTACAATCCACTCCTAACTCTATCTCTACGAGCAAGCTTTCCACGTCTGGGCAGAGCACCTCCTGTGGTTATACGCCATACTATACTGGGCACTGGTATAAAAAAAAGATCGCCTTATTACACAACAGCTGTCCAAAACTATATACTTATCGCACACGTGGTATCGCTGGACACGCTATGACAAAGGAAGCTTTACCAAGAATTATTTTTAAGGCTCAACGTCACGGGATGTTAATTTCCAATACAGTGGTCAAGGAATACCTTTACAACATCACAACGCAACCTGTGTTGTACAGGATGCCGCTAGGGAAGCATACGATGCAGCTTGCGTTGTACAATGGGGAAAGAGTTAATAGGTCTATATAAATGTCTGAAACAAAGGAGAGAAAGAAAAATCAATGCCCTGACTGGACTTCATATTGTGGGAGGCCACACTGCTTACCATTATCACTGACACAAATTTCAAAACAGTTCAAGTGCAAACTGAGGTTACCTGATCTCAAGTAATATTAAACTTACGTAAACTCATATGTAATTCTGATGAGACAAGCTAATCTGGTGAGTTAATAGTTATACAACACTGACTGAACTGGCAAAAACTGCAGCATTTTGACTACATCTGTTTATAAAATTCACACGTTTGCCTGCATGCCATCACATAGGTTCTCATGACACAGTGAGAAAGGAATTTTGGATGAGATAATTATTCTTACATCATGTCTAAATGTTCTACTAAAACCACACCAAGGGCACCACAAACAAATATGCTGGGATGTCGTATGCTGTTGTTAGAATATGGATAAACAACTTTTCATTGACTTAGGGACTCAATGCCCCAAACATACAGAAGACATTATGTTTCAACAAATCCCAGTCTCATCAAACTGTCAGTCTTAAAAAAGTGAAGGTTTTGCACAAAAGTATGAATGCGGAGGCCTTTCATAATACAGTGCACTCTCCCGATTACGACATCTCCGAATAACGACATTCTCCCGATAACGACATTGACCCCCGGTCCCGATTTTTTTACTATATGTTATTAGTAATAAAACTCTCTAAATAGCGACATACTTTTTAGACCACTCTCCGGATAACGACATTGAGTTAGCAATAATCGGCTGTGACTTTGCTAGATACAAAAATAAAAATAGTTAAAATATTGTTTCCGGTCAGTTTCATTTCATTCTCTGAGCCAATAAAAACACTTCTTTTCCGACCAATGAAATGTCCTACCAGAGGCACCTCATAGCCAATGAGATCGCTTTGTTATCGGCCAATGAGATCGCTTTGTTATCGGCCAATGAAAACACACCTGTGTCTATTGTCGTCGGAACAAAAAGGGTGACGCACATTAAATGAGTCAGTCATCACATCGCTGACCACTGAATCGATTGTATTCACCCGAGAACAATAACGCACCCCAAGATGTCGACAGCTGCTGTTAAAAAAAGAAAGATACTGACAATAGATGCCAAGCTGCAAATTCTGGCTGATGTGGACACAAAGACATTAACCAAGAAACAGATCCACTGATCACCCACTATGGTTGGTACGTTACATTCTAAGGGTCTAACCACACCCCTTTTTCCGCCATCTTGAAAATCTCCGAATAACGACATGTTCCCGATAACGACATGCACCTCTGGTCCCGAGCCATGTCGTTATCGGGAGAGTGCACTGTATCATGCACTGTGAAGTGCACACAATGGGGTGACAAATTTTCAGCTTAGCACTACAAAGAAAACTGACAAATTCAGAAAACTAGATCTATGCATTTTACAATTTCTTAAAACTGTGTTTCAGTGGTCTCATTATACGCATTTATTATGCTTACTATAAATTATTTGTGCAAAAACACTTGTTTATTGCCGTTTCATAAAATATTAAAAAAAATAACAAATGCTACTCAGCATGTTTTGTTTTGAACCAACCAAAAAAAAAAAAAAAAATATCTCGACCAATCTGAAATAACATGGCAGCATGTCAAGAAATGTGAATACAATGAATATAATACATGAACATGTGATGCTTCAAGTACTCCATTCAAAGATATCAAATACACTCTTGGATCTCACAATGTTGGAAGCATTTATATAAAACATCCACTGAATATGTGGACACATTCCTTCAGATATGCAACAACATGACATACTGCATACATGTACGTACATGTATGTACATCCCTGTCTTGTGCTCTGAGGCACTATATGGCGCCTTCATCTTGGTTACTAACCAATTGCGTCACATCGTGCTTCCATGCTTTTGGCGGACGGACGTGCTTTGGTGCTGCTAACGAAGCAAGAACTCGCAGCTAAGTAAACTGTTTCACTTCGTTCCTGTTGAAGTCTTTCATTGTTCGTTTTTTTCACTTGACAAAGGCGAAAGCCGAAAATTTGTGTATTTTCTGTCTTCTCTTTAGTTTGCTTTGTATTGTTTGGGTTTTATTTGTCACGCGGGGCTTTGCAACATACAACCTTTTCTTTTTGCCCAATTTTGACTTTGCTTATAGCCCTGCTGCGACCCCACAGTTTTTCTGTGGTTTTTATGATATGTACGTACATGTATACTGGTTGCCTTCTATAACAATACCAACCTCTCCTCCCCCATTTAGCTATCCAAAACAGACATACAGTAACAGTCAGTGTCTCCCCCCCCCCCCTTATAATTTTGAATGTTGTTACATGTACACACATATCCCTATGTTGCGTTTATTTTAAAGCCTTTTCTCCAGAGCTAGAAAGCTCCCCGCGAAATACATGTACTCCCAATGACAGCCCTAATTAATAAATTCTTTCAGATTCTCTGTTTGTTTTCCTCCTGTATTTTTGGTTAAAAGGTAAGTGGCAGGGTTAGGGATTTGACAAGATTTTTGGTTGAGGATTTATAAAAACGTGTTAGGTTAGGTATGTATACATACACACTCCAAGCGCAAAATGTCTGGGGTACGTACCTACAAGTAACAACAGCCCATAAATTTAATTCAACTGTCACAGAAGTCACACAGGACATATGAAGTGCAGACAAATTTTTTCATGGTCATTTATTTTTCATCCAGTAACCAATAATATTGCATTGTATTTTGTCATGAGAAGTCTACAAGGCTGTATTGATCTCATAATGAATGAAAGGTAAAATGAAGCATAAAATCTGCATGAATGCAATCATCTAATGCCCTGCCTCTGTCTAATGTGCTGTGGATTTAAAGTAACAAGCAACCATTAGGCAAAAAGACATTACAGTGGAACTTACATTTACAATGGTTGCAGCATCTTACAAACAATGTGCCCAGTTTTTTCATCCTATCAACACATATTAGTGCTACTTATATAAAAGGCACATACATCTAATATGGGTAAAAGACAAGGTAGTTTGTAGTAAGAACAGTTCCATTAGGAAATTTTTTTGACTGGCATTTGGTGACATTCTTGTGACGTCATTAAATGGGTCTTTTCTTTACTTTAAGCTTTGCTGCAAAATTAGTGTCGTGAAACCTTAAAGGGAATCAAATTCAAGACACTATGTATCTTGGTTATACATGTACATGTACTTGTTTCCTGTTACACAGCTGCTGAAACTCTGGTGACTAAAGATGTGTTTATAAGTTGTAACAGAAAACTAACTATTACATGTTTTAGGTATTGTACCACAACAGAAAGATTTACAAAACTAAAGGTAGAAACTACATTTACAGAAAAGCAGACAGTCCTTGTGTGATTATACAGCAGCGATACTGACACTATGTAAAACTGTCCTCACTCAGTTCAAACTTATTATTTTTTTGTTTCCCTTGATCATGTCACTTTCTGGTGTCAAACTATCCATTGATGATGAGAATTTAATATCACTTTCAATTCTGCAAATTTTCCATTTTTTCTTTCAACTGTGTACAAGTACATACAAATAAGTGGAAAGACTTGTTTCAACAAAAATGTGCACACATACATATATATGTACGTCTTTCAACTCAGCACAATGCTGTCAGTCTACCATGGAGAACTCCATTACATCTGTCCCCCTTTGTCTATACGTGTATGTGGCCTCTTCAGTGGAAATTGACCATGACCTGTGTTTTTTCTGAAGTCTTATTTATGTGAAATGATGCGATAAAAAAATATTTACTACACACTGTATTTATTTCCAGGTCAAATATCCAAATCAACAACATGATATAAAAATCTTAAACCTTCATGTCATCACATTCTGTCAGAACAATTTCGAAGTTTAGCATCTATTTCAAGTCTTTTTCGTCCCTTCTTCTTCTGAAAAGCCCAGCTTCTTCCAGTCCTCTTTCAGCATCAGGTTTTTCTCCATTCTACAGTTGAGATAGTCTTTGGACTCCTGTCGACATTTGGTGACCTCTTTTTTGTTCAGACGCAGGCACTGCATATATTTGATCATGAAGTCCTTGCATTCCCCATCATGATCCAAAGGAAAGCTTCCCTTCTGGGGAGGCTTGGCATTTGATCTGGACGAAAATGTTGACAAGCTTGACATGATGAAGCAAATAAAGCAAAATATCCAAGAACCTGAAACACTTTGCAAATTCAAATTACATCTGCACTCTCATTCACCTTCTAAATCAGCAATGTTTACTGTGGGTTCATCTGTAGCAGTTCTTCAGTAGACTAACTAAAAAGTACTAGTAGTAGTACTGCCGACTCTTGTTTAGATGAATGTCAACCACTGCAGAATATGACGTTATACTGTCGATGATTTAGTCACTGTAGTATAATTTTTTTTAAAACACTCAAAGTAAGTCCAGAGAAGTAAGATCTTATTACAAGATCGTAAGATGTCAATTAGTGTTAGTTAAAAAGAAACCCAGATGACTTTTTGGGTGCAGCAGTCGGAACTGGAGTGGATTCTAGACGATTCACAACAAAATTAGCTGTGTCCAAAAATCTTTCCACACAGTTGCGAATACAATTCTCTGTTTTCGAGTCAAGTTTGTTGCTTGGATTGCCCATGCATGCGTCCCAACATCTGCCTGTCATCTCATGAACCATACCCTGAAAGCGCTGTTTCTGTGTTTCTTTGTTGACAAAGTGCTGTATGCCTGCATCTTGCAAGGCTTTACTCATTGTGATATTTCCTTGTATTCTAAGATGGAGTGGCTGCAATCAGTGATCAGTTAAATTCTGGAAATAAAGAAAAAAATTAATGAGTAACTTGAAATTCAAAACATACATCGAAATGGCCATGACACTGGTTATTGAGAACTGAAATCGACACAGTGTTAAAGTCATTTCCAGCATAATTAAATCAAACATGATTTTCATCTCACTCTTTTGAGTGACAGTGAAATGGCATGCTCCCCTGACAACTGGTGCACAAAAAATAGCCTGCTACTGAGTTAGTGTTAAACTGACTAGGCCCTGTAGGTAACAGTGAAGGTTTACTGCAGGTACACCAAGCATTGCCTGGAATACACCTGCTTCTGCCCGCCTCCTTTCACCCCTTCCCTGTAGCTGTGTGTTTTTATTGCTTGAACGAGACATAGTCTTGCCATTTTCACCCTGAGCCACGCACGACGATTTGACCCCCTCATTACCAAGGATCTCCGGAAACCCCAAGGTAGCATCGTTCGCCAGGCCCTCAAATGGAATCTCCAAGGGAAACGAAACCGCGGGCGTCCCAAGACAACATGGCAAAGATGAACTACAGTGAGGCAAAAATGCTGGGACTCTCGTGGGGCCAGATTGAAGCCGCAGCCCAGGACAGAGCAAGGTGGAGGACCTTGGTAGATGACCTATGCCCCACTCGGGGTTCAAGGGTTTAAGTCAAGTCATTACCAAGGATCGCAGAACATTGTGCCGATGTAGCACATATTTGAAAATAACACACAGAAAGCCAGATAAATGAGGTTTAATTCAACGTATTTTTCGTGTGTTTTGAGTTGAAATTCCTTTAAAAATCATTTGCTGAAATGTTTGTTGCCTGAGAAACTAGCGGAAACTAACAGATCAGGATCAAAATTATATGCAAATGAACCTCAGCCTTTGTATTTTCAGGGTGTGCGAAAATTAGACTTAGGGCATGTTTCGGTGCAAAGCGCTGACTGTTTTTATAGACCCACCCAATGCTTGATTTCGTCATCTTGTCCGCCACTCAGTCAGTGCTAAGACAATGGTGACACCGTTGACCTCCTTTTCAATTAAAAACAAACAAAATCATTATTTTTGTCTCCGTTGTAAGAGTTAACAAAGAATTAACGTCGGACAAAGTTTGATGACTAAGAAAAGTAAAATGAGATGCTTCCATAAATATAATTATATTTGTGCCCCTTGAAAAAAGTTGAGCGCAATGTTCACCCCCTTGCCATGGAAACTGAGAATTTTCAGTGCCTTGACTCAAAAAATCATCATTTGCTTGGCGGTCAAATTTGGACTATCGCGCAATTTTCAAAAGGTAGCAAAATCGAGGTGTTTTTCATTTTTGAAAATGCCATAACTTTTAAAGCCTTTAAGCCAAATAATAAATTTGGTATCAAATTCTTGGAAAAAGCAAACTCCATCAGATTTGACAATAACTGATGAGATATGATTAAAATAAAAGTAAAAATCAGTTTGGACTGCTTACTCCTTTATACACCATTGAATTTTTTTGCCTAACCTTAATGATTTTACACTCAATTACAATTGGAATGTACATTCTTTCGGTTTCCATATTAGCATTAGTGACTTTTTTACTACTTTTCTGTCATCACAGTAATGTCTGACACATTTCAATTTCAATAAATTTCATGTGAAAATCATCCTGTTTCACCCAAATAAGAAGAGTTACAGGCCTTGAAATTTATAAAATCTTTTAAAAAAGATGGTTAAAGTGTCAAAGAATGTATCTTTTTTTCCCCATTGTGTGTTTCTCGGAGCTTTTTAGCACTGGCCCGTACATAAGATATAATGCGACCATGCCGGTTCCCCCTCCCCCCCTAAAAAAGATCAACTTACTCATTCGTTATGATACAACACAGACTGCATTGCGCGGTTGCATCCTAACTGCCAACTCACTACAGTCTGCAGTGTGTGATGTGTTCCCATTAATCGGTGATCTCCAAAACAACTTTGTACTAGATAGATCTAACTCCATTCCAAGTTATTCTAAACTGCTAGGGACTGTTTCTCAAACTAAAATTTGTTTTATAATTTAAATGGCTGTGGCTATACTCCGGTCCCGGACTGACGAATAGCCAAATGCCTATACTCCAGCTCCAGACTTGTGTGTACATCGATCACCAATGGCTACCCCAGCCCCTTTTCGCCTGATCAGTTAATCTGACTACCGCCCATTGATACAAACTGACTAGACCCTCACGACCCCCAGGTCCAACAAAACATGTAGAAGATCTAGATAGGTCTAGATCTATCAACATCCATGCCGCCATTCGAATGTTTGTTTTCTTATCCTAGCCTAACTTGGCAATGAAAGACAGCTTTTCATTGGTCCGGGGCCGGAATATAGCCATTTGGCTATTCATCGGGGGGGACCTGAGTATGGACCCTTTTCATTTACCGTCCTCCATATCACGTGATTTGCAAACAAAATGGCGGCATGCTCCACATGTAGGGCGGAAGCGGTGGACAATGGTCGAACGATGCCATCCTCTTGTTGGGCACCCAACTGTAGGCTACAAACCCGTTACGTGCTGGTTCTGGAATAAAAATGCATCTTTGCTTAGACTGTGCACAGATTCAGATGCCATCACTGAGGCAAGTTGAGGTTTTTGCCCTACACGGTGCTTTTCGAAGCCGTGCGGCTCCCCGCAAAAACCGTAACGCAGAAGTGAAAAGGGTCTATACTGACTAGTCTATAGTCACTCCGTATTTAATTTATAACAGTGCTTGACTTGAGCGCAGAAAACGTGGTGACAGTGTAGTGTGTTGTGTTTACAGTTTTGACAAAGAGCGCAATGATGAGTAAGAGTTTGGTTGACAGTAAGTCAATATAGTGGCCTCCCGCAGAACGAGAATTAAAAGTTCAACTCATGCGACTTCAAGTGAAGTCCACTGTATCTCCGTGACACAAGCACGTAAATCTACGTAAATAGACCTTACACAGACTAACGCAGCAATCTATGATGAGGCAGAAGTACACATATATTCGCTGAAATCGAATTTATTTACTGAATTTTAGGAGGATCTTACCAATTAGATCTAGCCTCTAGTCTATGCAACACGGATGACGAAAGGCAAAGGCACAACATTCGCATGGCTACAAGATACGGAGGACAGGGGTCGTCAGGGGAAGTAATTCTCTTTTCAAACCTGCTTCATTCGTAAATTAAATACTTCGCCTAATTGTAATATACTCCTTTCCTTTTTCAATACCCTGCATTGTCAGAACGACCACCTTACACTTTCGGGAAGGAGTTCCGTACTCGAGCGCCAAAGACCAGAAACTAACTAAAAGAGATGATACATAGGTCATAGCCACCCCGGGGGCTTTCCCTGATATGTCAATCTGACCACTGCCCAGACGAACATCGGCCTACGGCCTCGATGATACAAACTGACTTGACCCTCACGTCGTTACTTATCAATCTATCAAGTGGCGCTCGAGTAAGGTACTCCTCCCCACTTTCGTATGTAATTATTATACAATCCCTGGTTTGAAAACCAAAGAGTTTGTTTTTTTTCCACAGCATAAAGTAGATAGATACGTACATCACTGGATAAAGTGACATGGTTTATTCCAGTGGTTCTAACCATTCTCAGACAATCACCACCCCCTCCCCCCTCACCCTATAGGCTCCAAATTTTCTTTCATTGCCCTCCCCCCCCCCCCCATCCCCTACTCAAACTCAATGGATGTGTTAAAATATCCATGTCTCGTCTTCAAAGAGACAGTTTAAACCACTGTCAATGATGCAAGTGAGAAATCCCCCCTCTCGCCCCTCCCCGCAAACAACGGAAAAAAAAAAAAGGTTAAACAAAGCATGACCGAGCTTCTGCGCCACCTCCACCTGAGCATTAAAAATAGAAATTAAAAATTTAAGACAACACACTTATTTGTGAAGTGAGTACTGTTCGGGAAATTTTAAGAAAGAAAAAAAAAGTGGCACGGGGACTCCAGCACACACTACCCTACCTAACACAGATGTGCCGTGTGACTATGTGGTTGCGAGAGCACTTTTCCCATGACATGGACGATCCTAAGTCTAATACTGTTGTACCAGTTGCCCCTTAAGATCTAAGGAAGTAGGTTCTAATCCGTATGTTTTGTCCGGCCTACCCCCGACCAAACTCCACCCCAACTCTCAGATCCTCAGTAGCGCCTTAAGGGAGGAAACTCGCCAGACCCTAAGCTTTACAGGCTAGTTGGGCAGATGACTAGCCGTGTGAGTACCTTGGTCGACCGCCGACCTCGACGCTACATGGAAGCAGGAGCCAGTGACCACCCAGGTTTCCCAAGAGTGGCTGTTCTGTACTATAAATAAATTTGGGTTTTTCTTATATGACACAGAATCCATACATTGTCTGCCGTTATGGGTTTGACCTCATTATGCATAAACTCAGATATTAAATACATCCTTTTATTAAGACTATCAAAAACATCTTGTTTTAATTCAAACGTTTATGCTTATAAATATTTTAAAAGATAAATGTCTCTCGCTGCGGCATGGCTTCATAATTTTGCATTCCCAAAAAAGATTATACCCCCGTCACATGATTATCGTCCTTTGCCCTTGATACAATCTTAGTTTTTCCCACAAACCAGAAGTGGAATCGATACTATTATTTATTCGATTACAAATTACATCACCGAATAGGACAACAAACTCAATGTCGATTTTCGAAAAATTCTCCTGTGTCTCCATCCCTGTTCTTGCAATCACATTTTCGTCATGACAATCAGCACCCCCCCCCCCTTTTTTTTCCCATACAAGTGTTTTAAATTGATTTTAAAATCAATACAAGACTTGAGAATGACTTCATGTCGAATCCCTAATATTAAAATAAATTTATCATTAAGTAAACTAAAAGTGATGCCGAAATAAACATAGGTGGGGGGGGGGGCGGGCCCTTTACACTTTCAACTCACTGACCTTCAAAATTGGAAACAAGATTCAAATGAACCCAAGAAACATAGAGCATCAAGGGAATTGATGCAGTCGTCAACTCGGTCTTGACAATAGCTGTACATTCGGTGAATAAGAATGGACCAAAGAAAATCTTGTGGAACAAATATACGACCCAGACTCAAATCATACCGGTGTAACAGGCCAAAATATACCCCCCGCCCAGAATATACCCGGGGTTAAACTGGCCTAGCCCAGAATATACCCCGGGGTATATTCTGGGCTAGGCCAGTTTATACCCCGGGGTTACTTTGGGCTAGGCCAGACTATACCCCCCCAGTCCAGATTATACCCCCGACTGTTTTTTAAAAAACAAGTCAAGACCACAGTTTATTTCAGCCTGTTCTTCATCACTGTTATCAGATATCATATTAATACAAACATGAACATATTCTTGACACCAACAAGTCATAATGCAATTTAGAGAAAATGATAATAACAGTTTATTTCAGCCTTAGTTTACTTTGGTGTACATACATACATTCTCGACTCCTGTAAATCATGATACATATTAGAAGGAACAAACATGCATTAAAATGCATTGATACACAAAAGAGTTGAGTATCCATTCAAACTGACATGATTAGACTTCAGCATTAATTTCACTCATGTATGTTGATGATATTATTATCATTATTATTATTATTTTGATAGTTGGTTGGCCATGAGTAAAACATGCATTGTATTTTTTGTTACAATGATGTAGAGAGAAAAGGCCAGAAAAGAAAACACAGAAAAAAATAATAAAAACATAATTATAATCCAACTGACAGATAGTGCAATTCCATCATCCAGCAGACATAAAACTAAATAGGCACTAAATGTTTGCGACTGATGAACTCCACCTGTCCAGATCCACTTGAAACGTTACAGAATGCTAACCAGTAATAATGATAACAATAAGAACACGAAATCATGTTATTTGCTCTTGAAAATATAGAGAAATATCAATATCAGAATCATCATCATCTTGGAAATTGCAAAGATATGAGAGGGAGTGTAAAAATGGCAGCGTAGGCCTACAAATCATTCTAGAATTTATAAACAGCAATGTATGTGTATCAACTATATATAAAAAACGTGTTAAATCTTTTCAAATATTCAAGTAAAACTGGACAGAAAGCTTTAGTGAAATAGCCTTGACAGTTGTGTAGGCCGACAGAGTAAGTCCACTGAGACAAAAGTAGTGCATTATAAAAGGTAATTAAATCTATAGCATGTTGAGGCAAAATTCAATGGATCATGTTACATTAACAGTATTTCTTGTTAGTGAGTATCATTCTTTGATAGGTTATTTGTAGAAAGATATACATTTCATGTACATTACGGTTTAAGACACTGGATTAGTTTGCAAGGCTTTTGAAAGATTGAACCTATGTGTTATAGTGAATAAGGGTATGTCACTTGCGAGTGAAATAATAATAATTTAAAAAAAAAGACCTTGTCCGTCTTTACCTTCCTAAGATTAACACGTCCCTTGCCAAGGGATTTAACAATTGTGTATTTGTACACAAAAAAAATATTTAAAATGACTTCATTTTTATGAGTCCGTTAATTATTTCATCCATTGGGACTAAGTGTACGTCAGTGCCAAACAAACAGTACCGTGCAAATTTTACTCAATGGCAACCAACTACAAAAACAACTACAACATGCCAACGAACGTGAGTGAAACTAATCCAGTGCCTTAAACCATGAGCTACATAAAATGTATATATTTCTACAAATACGCTATCAAAGAATTTACTAACAAGACATGTTCATGCAATATGATCCATCAAATTTTTGCCATAACATACTGTAATTACTTTCTGCAATGCACTGTTGTCTCAGTGGATTTAATCTGTCATTTTACATGACTATGACAGCTACTTCGCTAAAGCTTTCTGCCCAGTTCTACTTCAATAGTTGAAAAGATTTAACACATTTTTTTTTACATGTACTTGGTACATACACACATATATTATTGCTGCTTATAGATTCTAGACTGATGGGTAGGCCATTTTTATATTCCCTCTTATCTTTGTATTATTCCAAGATGATGGTGATTCTGATATTGATTATATCCTCTTTATTTTCAAGAGTAAATAAGATGATTTGGTGTTCTTATTGTTATTATTGTATATTACTGGTTAGCTTTCTGTAACGTTTCAAGTGAATCTGGACAGGTTAAATTCATTATGTGAAACAATTTTAGTATGTATTTAGTTTTGTGTGAAGTATTTAATGTCTGCTGGATGATGGAATTGCACCATCTGCCAGTTCAGTTGTTAAAATGTTCGTGTTGTTTTTTCTCTATGTATTCTTTCCTGGCCTTTCTCTCTGCATCAGTGTAACTTTGTATGTAGATCTAATTGTTCCGACATATCAAGCACATTTCTGATTTTCAAAAATTAAAATAAGATTCAGATAACTTTACACTTATGAGTCTTATAATTAGTTCATACCTTGCCACTAAGTATATGTTAGTGGTGCCAAACAAAAAAATTACAATACATGTTTAACTCATGGACAACTAATTATAAAATAAACCAAAAACAATAATAATACCAACGGACACAAGTAAAATTAGTGTTAAAGTTTAATCATATCAGTTTCAATGGATTTTCAATCCTTTTGTATATCAATGCTTTTTAAGCATGTTTATTTCCTTTTAAATGAATCATAATTTACAAGAGTCAAAAATGTATGCTTCAATATGATATCTGATGACAGTGATAATGGACAATTCAAACTAAAGGTTGAAATAAACTGCGGTCTTGACTTGTTTTTAAAAAAAAGTAGGGGGTATAATCTGGACTGGGGGGGTATAGTCTGGCCTAGCCCAAAGTAAACCCCGGGGTATAAATTGGCCTAGCCCAGAATATACCCCGGGGGATATTCTGGGCTAGGCCAGTTTAACCCCGGGTATAGTCTGGCGGGGGTATAATCTGGCCTGCTACACCGGGCCTGATAACATACATCAGTAATGAGAATTATAAAAATTGTCACTTGGATATAGAGAAAAGATAAAAAAGACAAGTCTGCGAAATGTTCTCAGCATCCATCAAATCCATATTATAAAAAACTCACGCAACACGGATTTGAATGAAACTTTGGAGATGCCTGCCTTTTATCATGCAGAAAGTGCTTTTTTTAAATTTGAAAACTTGAAATGGTGGGGAAAGTTTTTTCTTGTGTCGCGGATTTCACCTGGCTCTTTTATTTTTCACAAATAATGCCCACCTTGCTACCACTTACTTAGGCCATCCATGCTGAGCCGACACTGCATTAATGGTGGACAATGATTCTTCTTTTCATAACTCAAATTGATTCGGATCAGTGGGTCGAGTGATTCATTTGATTCAAATCAGTCCATAAGCCAGTGGTGGCATGAGCAAATCATGATTCGAGTCATTCAGGAACCTAACAGCTACAGAAACTGTGTCACCAATAGGTCCTAACAAGGATAAGCACTGATTTGTTTCTTACCGTGGGGTGACGAGTCTGATCCATGCATTATTAACTTATACCAGCCCCTTGTAAAAGTCTGCTCCGCTGGCTCCTTTGTGCAATGCACCTCAAGCGAGAGGCAAATCAAAGGTGATTTGAATCAGGATTCAGGGGATAACGAAACAATTCCTTTATTATTGTTTCACCAGTCACTGTTCCACACTAGTATGCGGTATGCTAAACGTCGCTAAATCGACGTCGCTGCCATGTAGTAACCAGCGGATCTACGTACGTACGAATGATATCATTTCTATGTGCAAACTTGACGTCAGTCCTATGCCTCGGATTTCCGTAATTTTGCTGGTTGGGAAAGAACTGATATGAACAGAGCTGGAAATCCAGTAGCATTAAACAACAACAAAGAAAAAAGGTAAATTCAGATGAAGCGTTCACAAGTCACAACTAATCCACTCAAGTAAGTCGACATTATTAAATGTTATATAACATTGTGTGTATTTGACGAGATTTCGGGGAGGGTGGGATTGGGATGGATGATGGGTTCTGCTTAACAAGTTAACTGGCATAATTGTCAAAACTGATGCATGTATTTGAAATGTTTACCTCCCCCTCCCCCCCCCCCCTTTTTTTTTTTCAAATAAAAAAAAACCTAGGCCAATATTTCATTTTTTTAAAAAACAAACAAAAAAAAAAAAAACCTAGTTGTCATTATTGTCTCTTCCTACTAAAGTGATAAATAACCTGTAAAGGTACTCAGTCAATAAGCACTCTCTATGTCATGTTGGAAAACACAATCACCCTTGATCGTAGCTAAAGCTGTGAGATCTCCAACTCAACAAACACCTGGAAAGGGTTTCTAAATGCATTTAGTGTTCGCAAGCCTATTAGAAGTCTTTGAAAAAGACACATACCTTCATTTGTATTTAGAGCAGAAACACGTTTATCTAGTTTAAAAATCCACAAACAACACGCACAAAACCGTCATTTTCCGTGTTTTTTTTTTGGAGAATGGGACTGGGGGTGAAGCGCACGTTTTTGTTCTCATGCAATGAGAGAAAAAACCTTGACCCGTTTCGGGGAGCGCAAGACAGGACATGTGATGGCCCATTCCATGTGACGTGTGTTACACCTGAATATTCCGGTTTTCGCCTTGCTTTCTTCCAGGACAAATCATTAAATGAGATATTTATCATTTTAACCTGTTCGACAATAAAAAAAAAAAAAGCGACTCTACAAGTTTTTTATCTTTAATTTAAAAACTTAAAAGTAAGATCTAAGTCAACATGGTGCTTAACTTGGTGTGACGTATGTTACAATCATGAAAAGTAGTTTTATAGCTTAAGTAAAATTTTCTGGAATTTCTGTGAATGTAATCAAAGAATTTCACCTAAATTTTTATGCTCTACTTGTAAATAACTGCTATGAAATTCTGTATCTCATAATTTTTTACATTTTTAGACGATCTCAAAAAAAAATAAAATTTTTAAATGCCGTGGCGTATATTACATTTTTTTTTATGACAAGTATTACATCTTCACCTTTCAAGTGCCACTTTTTTTTTCAGGAATAAAATTAAGTTTTTGATTGAAGCTTGAATGTTTAACAATTTACGGTAGTAAATTATGTTAGTTTGTAATTGGTTGTGATCTGTCTGAAATATTTATTGCTAGAGAAAAACTTTATCATGCAAAGTGTGATGTGTGTTACACAAAACCAATACTGTCTATTGGATTCTTTCTGGACAAAACCTAAGTCAGAAATAAAATTTTTGTTATTATTTTTACATTCCTAAATGTCAATGTAATATAAGAAGGGACAAACAACTGATCACATCAGTTACTTGTTATTAAACATAAAACTGCCAATTCTATTGAAAATTTTTGTTTCTCAGTATGGAATTATTACTGTTCTTAATCTTAGAAAACATGCAGTAAAATTATGAAATCCAGTTTGTTTACTTCCTCTGAAGACATTTCCTTGTCAACAAACCATTTTAAAAGTTATATCAAGGATTTTTTATTTGATATTTCAAATTCCGTATTTCCTCTTACTGGTTGGCATTTCATGGAATGGGCCTGGTGCAGAGTGAGTCGCTGAATGTCTCCGTGCTCGTGAGTACTGGCGAATGTGTGAGTTCGTGGGTTCATTGAGAGTGAGCGAGAAATGTTTGAAGGACTGACGAAGCAGGGCAGATCATGGCTTGCTTGACATAATAATTGTAAAAACAAATAAAGAAACAAACAAAACAGAGTTGTTATTCATTTTGATGTCCATGTTGTCAAACTCAGTTATATTTTAGGTTTGAGAATTTACCCAGCCAGCTTACCTACATCAATCCGATACAGATTTGTATAGGATTTTCATATGGTCGGTAAAATTAATGTAGGGGTGGATTCCGGATATCAAACCACCGTGGGTGCGATGTCGTAACCAGCAGGTCTATGTAGGAGTGATGTCATTCCTATTAGCAAGTTTGGGGCCAACTCTACGCGTGGGATTTGATAAAGGGTTGCTGATTGTATGGAGTCGATCAAGTGCGGATGAGAATTAAGGAAATCTATGGGCCATTTGACTGTTTTTGAGAAGAAAAAAAAATGTAAAAAATTCAATATGAACTAATCGAATTTAATTAACTATTGCAATACTGACATCAATATTCTTCGAGTAAATCATTAAAATATTAAATTCGATTGGTTTACACTGAAATGATGTTATTGTTTTTTTTGTATTTTTTTTTTCTGCATTTTTCCAAAAAGCAGTCAAATTGCACTTAGGCCCCTTTTTATTCTAGTCCCCTTAATTTATAAGAGCTGACATCTGATTGGGGGGAGATAGAGGAAGGAAAATGTATGACTTTCTGTGGCACTCTTTCCCCACCGTGCTTCCGTCAACTATAAAAAACGATTATAATTATTATCTTTTGGATCCCTTAATTCCTTCCGGGGTCGTGAGGGCACTGCACTAGTGAGCGTCTCATCAACTGCCTCCACCTCTGGCGGCTATGGGCAAGGGCCTGTGTTGTGGCAAAGGTTTCCCCTGTCCTGTCCAGTAACATTGTCCGTCCATTTCTTTCTTTGTCTGCCCCGTCTCCTCGTTCCCTGAACTGTACCCTGGAGGATGGTCTTTGACAGTCCACTGGCTCTTGTCACATGTCCATACCATTTCAACTACACGTATATAATTTCAATTATAATATGGAAAATGGTTAATCCGAGAACAATTCATTAAACTGTATGAATGTGTACTGAATCTAATTCTAAGGGTGAAAGAAAATGTCTCTTCGGTTCCATTTTGTTCAATTATTTGCGCACTTGGTGATTGGTAAAACGCCCGAGATTTTTTTTATTTTTAAGTTTAACATTTTTACTGATTCGCTAACACATGGAGAACTTTTCCCTGTCCCCGAGATAATTCTGCCATTTTACATAAGAAAACCATATGCCCTCCTTGGTCAAATTCACTTATTAACATGACCAGTTTATAGAATGGGCTCTATTTTTCCATCTGGGTTCTAATTTTGTGGGACTTTTTTTTTTTTTTTTTTATACTTTTAGTACGGTAATCAGTGCATGAAGACTGGACGAATAATAAAGTAGAAAGCAATGCGAGTTTTTGTTTTTTTTTGTTGTTTTTTTGCATCTCCTGTAAACACTCTGTTTTTGGCATGTGCGGTGTTTTTTTCAGAACACAGCAGAATTAAAATCATCATGTCATAAAGGAAGTAAGGCCTTCCATGTAATCACGAAAGGCCTTTGAACCGCTGATCCCTAAATTCTACAAAATATCAGACTAGGCATAGAAAGAGGTAAAGGTACGCGCACACATATTTCAAAAGGTCTTAATATTTTCGTTGATATTGGGCCACAACTGAGTTGAACCATAGATATATATATTATTATACACTACTATAGTACTAAACAATTGAACAGAAGAACGTGGTCTATGATTTTCCCAAAGAGTTTGGATTTTCCTCAACGAGGCTGTCGCTGAACAAAGAATTTGGATCGGACCACGATGCCAAAACAAAGACATCAACACAAACGGCACGTGTTTCGTTTGTTTCTGTCATCAGAGAGTACAGTCATACTCTCTGCTGTCATTCAGTGTTCCCAGATTGGGAGGGAAACCGCGAAATCTTTATAATGTAAAAGGCTTTTTTAGTAGGCCATCTGCAGTAACCAAATTTTTGCATGTAGGTTTCAAATATCGTGGAGGGTGCACCGAAGCTTGCATTTTTGTTTAATATTTTTGTTTTTGAATTTATGGAAAATGCATTGTTCCATCGTGCTGCCAACAGTTCTAATTTTCATTCTCCATCTTGGCGTCATTCCGCTACAGTGATATAGTTTACTAGATGACCTACCGGGCACTGCCCGGAATAAACAATCATGTGATCCCCCCCCCCCCCCTCCTCTCTTATACGCTTACTATTCCTATCTTGTTAGCAAATATTTTTTTTCAATTCAATATTTATATTTTTATTTATAAATAGTTCAGCAATTTATTTCAGAAGTTTGGGGATTGGCAGTTTTCGTCTGGGCATTAGAGGGTTAAAGAGACAGACAGACAGACACACAAATACAGACAGAGAGGGGGACTACATAATCTAGTAATAAAATAATAGTCATACTCATCATCGACGGAGTAAAGTTGTGGATTTCAGCACATCTATAACACTAACAGTAACATTAACTCTGAACAGAATAGGTTTGGCATAGAGATTATCAGTACAGTGTGACTGCAGTGGGTGTTCGCGTAGCCCAGCCTGAGCCCTGATGACTGGGTGATATATAAGTAAAGGGATATAACCACCCCACTGTAAACCGCTATCTGTGCCAAAAGAACAGTTGCTTCCCTTTACCAAGTCTGTCTTTTATCATTCTTTTATCATTCCTTCTTACACAGAAGTTAACAATACACGGTAATTCACCTACACATCGAAGTCCTTTTAATTGCATGTAATTGTGGAAGGGACAAGTCATACATAATAAGAAAGGTTAAATGAGTGATATATCTGAAGTAAATGCATGTATACTTGTTTACACAATGCCTGCAAAACTCCAAGCAGATTTTTAGACGAGCCAAATTACTAAGGTCACAGCTAGGCTCCAATGTACTCTTTAGTTTTCATAGTTAACAATGGCTGACTCGACAATTTAGACAACATATACTCACTGTAATTTTATCCTCTAGCTTCTTCTAGCAGTGGGGCTAGGGGGAGGGGTCGAGGCAGTTACAGTACCACTTTTGTCCCCCCGTAATTTCGTTACTTATACCGAATGTCTCCAAATTTAAATAATAAAAGGGTGCGTGATTTTGTATGCCTCCCCCCCCCCCCCTACCCAATTCTGATACATCTGCAGAGCCGTACTATATCATTACTGATTATTTCTGACCACCTCTCTCAGATTTTGGAGTAACACCGCTTAGCCTATAAATAGATAGTACATGTACCAGTACTTCAATATCGAATTTACATTTCTTTTCTTTTTATCATCTTCAATGTCAATGTCATCTCCCTCTTGACCTTGTAGCCACTTCATCATTAAGAACATTAAAGTTAATGGATCTTTTCAAAATATGCCCTATACAGTAGTAACAAATTTCTCATCATGTACTTTTTTGTCCATTGCTCTCTTTTGGTTTCTTCTTAGTCTTGCTCCTCATTTTCTTCCTTCAGAAACAAATTCTTTGATAATTAACTCTTTAAAATCAGAATTATTTTTGTGTTTGTACAGACTTTTTTCATATACCATATTTACAGACAAGGCACTGTGCGTTGGTCTGTCATTTTTGGCTAGACCTAGCGATGCAGTGTGCGTTGCTCCGGTCTTATAGAGTTAAGATTTGTCGGTGCACTTTAAGATGTTGTACTTTTTAATACCAAAGAAATAATTGAATGATTGATTTATGACTGCACCTTACGTGTGCTCTACTATTGATACACACAGCAGTCAAGTAATACGAGATGTTTCTCACACGTTAGAATTCATGATTTTTGTGAAAATAGACTCAAAATTTCTCTTCTCTTATTTGCACAGGCTTCTTGTGAACAAAGACACACCTGGAGAATTATATGGAAAAACATAGGAATTGTCAGTGTTATTTTCAAAGCAGAGTTTATTTTCAGAAATGTGTCACACATATGATGTAAGTAGCAGTACCACTCCACAGCGATGGACCGTGCCAGACTAGAATAATGGGTCACTCTGGTGACAGGATCCTTAAAAGACCAGAGATAACAGCTGTACAATTTTAATGAAAGACAGATAGGAATTCTCCCAAAATGAGCCAGTCTTCAAAGACGATTTCACACCCTAGTGAAAGTGCAGTTTAGCCCCCCAAATTTCTCCTGCACAGGTCAAGTGTGCACCTCCCAATTTCATTTAAAAAATCAGCTGATATTTTCACACGGTCCTTAAAAGGAAAAGTCATGTACCGTTAGCCGGAATTCTAGGCAAGGAATTGTCAAGCCGGGCGTTTACTGTAGCCTTAAAAAAAAGCAACAACAACATCTCTAAAGCAGACTAACTCGCCCCTCTGCGACCCCTCCGGGCATGGCTGCTCCTAAAGTCGCGTCCTTGTGTGGATCTGTGAGCCCCCGCAGTTTGGGAATCGAACTATTACGGAGGGAGGTGGTTTCACTCTGGGAATATCGGAACACGCTTGCGCAGAAAAATGGGGGGCTAAACTGCACTTTGGCCCACACCCCTATGGGATGGACATATTGGCATTTACACCTCATTTTCTTGTTTTTATTTTCCGTATTTTTTGTTTGAAAGTCCATAAGTTGAAAATAAGATGCCTTACTAAATTTGCTCCTGCTGCTAGGCAACGGTTGTTTTTCTCTTAATTGGTATAAGAGGAACAAAGCCAAAGATATTAGATAGGAGCTGAGGGGAGGTAATGATAAAACTTGCAGTTTGTGACAACTGACGTTCTTCCCCTGTTGTCTCCAAGTACAATCACAGACATCACCACTTGCAATAATAACACAACCATCACCACCACCATAGTTTCCATTTTACCACCAACATCTCCATACCCATCAGCATCAACATCAGCATCTTTGTCTTCTTCACTTCTACAGGCATTGCCATAATAACAAAGAAAGAAAGAAAGAGAGAGAGAGAAGAAAGAAAACGAAGAAAGAAAGGAAAAGCAGAAGGAGAGAAAGAAAGGAAAAGCTAGAGAGAAAGAAAGGAAAAGCAAGAAAGGAAGAAAGAAAGGAAAAGCCAGAGAGAAAGAAAGGAAAAGGAAGAAAGAAAGAAAGAAAGAAAATGCCAGAGAGAAAGAAAGGAAAAGCTAGAGAGAAAGTAAGGAAAAGCAAGCAAGAAAGAAAGAAAGAAAAAGCTAGAGAGAAAGTAAGGAAAAGCAAGAAAGAAAGGAAAAGCTAGAGAGAAATTAAGGAAAAGCAAGAAAGAAAGAAAGAAAGAAAGGAAAAGCTAGAGAGAAAGTAAGGAAAAGCAAGAAAGAAAGAAAGAAGGAAAAGCAAGAATGAAAGGAAAAGCAAGAAAGAAAGGAAAAGAGAGAAAGAAAGAAAGAAAGAAGGACAGAAAGAAAGAAAGAAAGGAAGGAAAAGAAAGAAAGAAAGAACTTTTACTCAATAAATATAAAGGCTTGTATAAACAAATAACATTAGCATCAGAATGCAAAAATGAAAAAAAAATTGTTTTAAATAAATAAATAGAAACACTCCTTGTGATATATATCAAGTCTTTTTATTGGCACAACAACATCACAGAGAAAAATTATCACGACACATCAGTATCATCTTAATATCACAAAGTATTCAAACAGACATGAAATAATGGAATTCTGTTGGGACAAAAAAAAAACTAGTTTACATTAAGTATAAATATATATGTATAATAATATTATACAGCATGAGCGCAGAAGAAACTTACATAAAATTTTTAATGTCATGTCCTCAAGAAACAAATATAATAATGATAATAATATTAAACATACTATGTATTTCACGTATCACTTCTCTTCCTTTCATTTATACTATTTACCCAATTTAGGGTTCTTTTCTACTATCAAACCTCACGGCTTTTCATCTTACTTTTTCTTAATATTTTCTTTCATTCTTTTCTATTTCCTTCCTTCTCTCCATCTCTTTCTGTCATTCTCCCTTGCCTCAGACGAACATAAAAAGCACATTTTATTACATGTAATATATTCGAAACCACAACAATGAATACCACGCGGATCATTCTTTGAAGGGACGAGGGGAACTTCGTGACAGGGATAGTAACTCAAAACAACCCACCTTAAACTCAACATTTAGGACTATTGCCTCCCTTCATCATTATTTGACGAAAACATTGACACAGTCAGAGGCCTACAGGATGCTGACAGATCTCTTCAGAAAGGACCTAGCGCGTCCGTAGTTCTTGTTTGTTCTAACTCTACTTTTTGCACAACTGAGAAATTCGACGCTCAAGTTTTGGGGCTTTAGTATTATGATAAGGAGTTAGGATAAATTGGAACTGTGAAACAGCTAGATAAGTGCCACAGCGCTTTTGATATAAGTGTCAATGTGCACTTGTTATACCTCCTCTACATACATGTACTAAAAGATCTCCAGTGTTTTTCAGAAAATGGAGACAGAACAAAAAGAACTAAGATCGCGACAGGATCATACTAAGACCAGCCTGGCATGTCAGCCCACACCATAATGGTAGATTACATCCCAGCGAAACAAAATAATCGACCACCTTCTTTCTGCAGCGATTGTCTTTGATATCTATGAAACACAGAGTTGAAGCAACGCGGTTTCATACAGGGCAAAAAGTTCAATACTACAACTGAAATAAATAGCTAGACTCTGAGAAAATATCAATGCGATAATAATAACCATGATTTTACACTAAAACACCATGCAAATAGTGGGTTCTTTCTATACTAGCACATGAAAGAAATCTACTGTAAAGCACAGTCTGTATACTTTGGCGCACACGTAGAAGGTATAATTTTATACATATTATGAAAAATATACAGTCTTGTATAACTTGCACCTTTAATGTACCTAGTACATGCAGGGCAGACAGTACTCTGAGAGATGAAATTTTGACAGATAACATTTTAAAATGTTTAGTAAAAATACAGGTAGTACTTTTTTGCAAATAACAAAGAAGAAGCAAATTCGCGGGATCTGATTCGATTCAATACTGACAAAATAAAATAGAAATAGAAACTATACGCTTATTAGAATCTGCCTCGTCCTTTGAGTCCTTCCCCATGCGGGGGTGTAGAGTTCAAATCGGTAGTTTTCATAGTCTGAGTATGTGCAAACACCTGTGTTACCTCCCGGGTTGATAGAGAAACAAACAAAAAAGTTTTTAGACCAAATCATAATTTGTCTAGTTTGAGAATTTCGTCAATGTTCAATTGGCTAGGCATTTAGTTGCACAATAATTATTATTATGTGCCCCAGTGCAACCTTTGGGATCTAGACCGCAACATGATATTTTCATTATTTTACTTTACACTGCGCTCTGTGTCTCCAAAGTTACGTAGAGCTACAAAGTGTCTTTAGAATCAATCCTTAACATAATTTGGTCATGTAGTGGTAGGAAGCTTTGCTATATTCTGCCCCAAAGACCTTGATTTTTTTTCTTTTTAATTAAATGCTGAGCATGTCAGTGCGGTAATCTCTTGGGATCCATTCAGTGATCCTGGAACACCATCGCCCAAATTGGTTGTTGTTGGGAAAACTGTAGTATTTTACATTCTGTGATAGTTGAACGCACCTTAAGTTTTCCTATTTAGCAATTTAATTTCGCTTTTCTTGCATGTCTGGTGCAGACTGGGCGCTGAAAACTCCGAAGTAATGTGGTGAGTGCGGGGGAAGAGAGTGACACAGTTCTGCCTTTCTCTCTCTGTCTGTATCTTTTTAAATGGATGTAATGATTGTACATTAATTATGCAAAGGCAAAGATAACAAAATGGATACATCGCCTGAAAGATTCCATGAGGAACCATAAATAATACTAAACAAATAGAATAGGAGGTGGGTTCTGGGCCATAAAGACGTCTTCTCTGGGTCCCATTCCCAGGATAATCCTTACAGACAGCTTTATATTCATTAACCTGTTTATCGACGTGCTTTCAAACTTATCTGTTTATTTCTCCATTTATTCACTTTGAATTCCTTCACTTATCTACATACATATAGGTCTACCTAAATTTATTTAATTTGTTTCTATCTGTTAGCCCACTTATGTAGGTACTTATTTTTTGTCTGATCAGTGAGTCACGCACAGAATGAATGAATACATTCCAAATAGCATCTCAATCTGAGCCCCCCCCCTCCCCCTGTAAAACAAGGAGGTAGGCTGCTGCCAGCAGGCCCCAACAACAGTACTTTCCCCAAAGGCCAGGATCATAGAAAGTTGTGTGGCATAAATTTGTTTTTCCCACAGCCGCTCAATCTTCACCGAGACATACAGTATTAAATACATAATCACACGAAGAAATAAATATCACATTCGCGGCCACGGGCTATTTACAAGGGCAATGCAAATCCGAGGAGTAGCAACATAAATGTCTTTTTTTTAATTTTTGTTTTTCTTTTTTTAATATGTTTTCATCTCCCGAGAGAGACATTAAAGTCACAGATAATTACATTATCATACATGGAATGGAGAAATTAAACAGACCATTATGAGCGTCAATAGTTGTTAGCATATTTATAAGACTGCAAGGTACATAGCGTCACCGACATAGTTTTTTCAACTGTTCATCACAAAATAATCTGCCGTTCTCCTGTCTTGAAAACGATTCGTACACATTAGGCTCGCAATTTGCCTCTGTCAAGTCACGAAGGCAATTACGTCATCACATTTTCATGTCAATACATTATTTTGTAGAACAGAGAAGCGTCAATGTATTTCAGTTCAAAGCTGTTCGAGCGTCGGTTGTTTCCAAGGTCACTGAGCTCTCAGACAGTTCAGTAACTGTAGAACTGTAGTTGGACGGGCTGAATCTTCTTTGCATCTTCTCACCTGACTCCCCGAAAGGTCTAAAGTGCAAGGACGACATTTTGGCCATCAGTGATATTTTACAGTCAGAAACATGCATGGAAATATCCCGAGTGTCTGCCTTGGAAAAACCAGTCGGCAGTGAAGACAGATGGCTGGGTTTGTCATCTGTGAAAAGCGTAATCAGTCTGAAATGTGATTATCTCAATTAATCTTCTTCGTCAGTTTCGGCTAACGTTGGCAAAGCAGGACTTCTGGGTATGGGTGGCGTGTTGGAAGCTGAAGCAGTACCACCAACACCACCGCCACCACCAGAACCTCCAATGGAACGATTAGGTGAGGCGGGTGGGGTGTAGGTTTGGAATGCGTCCAGCCATCGTTCCAGTGACGACAGGTCCAGTGTCTCAAACTCAATGACGTTTCCAGAATCGCATTTTCCGGCCACAATAAATCGGCCTAAACAATCTCCAGGGATGACCCGGCAATGGCGCATGTTGACATAAACAGGCTTGCTGGTGTAGAGGGCGTCCCGCGTGATGACGGCAAAGTGGTCCATATTGCATCTATACACCCGAACAAACACAGACATCTTCCTGTTGGAGGAGGGCGACGGTGGTGAAAAGTTTGGCGTCGTCCAAGGCTGTGACGGGGATGATGATCGGAACGAGAATGCTGAGGGCGGAGTGCGAGATACTCCACGAGAGGGTGAACGCGACGGTGACGTGGGCGATGACGTACCGCTGCCGCTCCCAGTGTGACGTATCAGATACAATCTCCCAGAATGCACTTCGTGTTTCTCGTCAGAATACGAGGAGGACGTCGTGTTTGAGGACGAAGAGTTCACAGCTGACGGAGAATGAAACACTTCATTATCTAGTTCATCGTCTTGCAGATAATGTGACGTAATGACGCCATGCTCGTCCACAGCATCGGGAGGACAGATTTTGATGTGAGGAGGGACTTTGTTTCTCTGTCCTGGGCGGGGCGAGTAACATTTCGGTGCTGAAGACAGGAGCTGCTCTGTCAGCTGATAACCGACGTTGTTACTGTTGTCATGGTGGAAGTGACGATGGCGGTGGAGAACGTTATGTTGGTGAGGATTCAGATCCATGTTGTTGTTGTTGTTGTTGCTAATATTATAGTTGCCCTGGAGGGGTGAGAGAAGCATGTTCGACTGCTGTCTCTTTCAGAGAAATCACACGTTTCTTGAGTTCTATTCACTGTGAAAGTATTTGTAAAACCACAAAGCTGGTTTGAAAATCGAAGCAAAACAATGCGGTCTGCAACTCCTGCAGGTAAATCTGTGTTACCATCGACCGGGAATGTTGCTACGTCGTCTAAACTAGTACGCCTTTGACGTCAGACGTATTAAATGGTATTTTACGTTGCAGGGGGAAAAAAGCTCCGCTGTAATTTGTGTATCAATATAATACGAAACCCACTTCGGCTTTACAGTTCAAAGTCAAGATTTATCAGCCCAGCAGTAATAATTTCGTTCATTTCTCTAAGCCTGGGGTTAAACGTCTTGGTAGCCAATTAGTACTGGTAACACCCGTTTCAGAGTTACTGCCAGTAAGCAAATGATGGTCTTCCCACCAACAGAACGACTCGCGCTGCAGATGGTGATGTCTGTAATCTTAAGCTGCTCTTGCCAACTCTTTCCGGTTCGGTTCGATGAATGGAAGGAGTGCCGTCGCAGGGAATACAAAGAGCAGAGTTTGTGCTGGATGCAGATTGTTGCAGGAGCGGTTGGAGACTCGGAGTAAATCTGTTTCCTGGTTAAGAATGCAGGTAAATTCTGCTACAGATCTGAAAATACAGAAATACAATCAACAAATTAGATACCAAAAAGCCTTTTCGACTGGAACCTTAATTAATGAAATTTAATTACCTTTGTGTCTGAATACTGGTACAAGTCATGGTTATGTTGAAGAAACAGTAGCGGTGATAATGAACAATATCGAAGATGTTTCTCTATTCCATGACCATTGTTAATGTTCATGCAGTGTGCGACTGCACACAGTCGTGTGTTCTGCACTGTCACGACAGCACTGATTGTTGTGCTAAAGCTATAGCCTACTTCAGCACGAGCAAATTAATAGCTGTTTAAGTGCCGTTGTGTTTGTGCTCTTTTTCTTTCTCGCCGAGAGTAAGAACAATACAGCAGAACAGGACCAAACACAGAGAAAACAAGAATAGAACAGGCAATTTTGAGAGTTTTACACTTTCATGCCATCTGATGTCAAGATATCCTTAATATTCTTCAGACAAAGCTAAAATTTCTCAAGTCAACGACATACTTCCCCATACAAGAGCTATCGTCTTCTCCCATCGTATCCATTCACTCCCTGCGAGGATGTCTGAGCCCGTAAACCTCCTCTGACACTATTTCATCTCCAGCACGAACGTAATGCCGCCCATTAACGGTTTCAAGTTTTCTCTTGGGGTAATTTGTTGTCGATCTAGCACTAGCATGACATACAGTTATTTTCCTCAGCTCGATAATTATCTTTCATTTTTATTGTCGACGTTGTCTACTTTACAAACTGTTTATCTGCATCGAAGCGAGACACTGGAGAAGGAATAAAGAGGAGTTTTCTTAGGGCAATGGCATCCCGACACAATGTAAACTGAGAAAGTTGGAGAGCGGCATGTCAGGACGTAGGAAACAGTCTGCGGAAGATGATAATTTGCTGACTCGTAAAAAACATTTTCCTAAGTTCAGTGCAATAAGAAAAAAAAAAATGAAGGAAGAAATTATAGATTGTATACAAAAAGCCGGATGTTGAGAGTTTGTGCGGGGAAAAAAATCATCAGTATATAGCTCTAGAGACCCGTGTTCCGCATAAAGATGGGGTCAGCGATGGGGAGAGGATGTGCAAGCAGAAGAAAAACGTTCGATTTGGATTTTTTCTACACGATTTAAACCGAAGAATAAACCCTTGCCACAAATCATCTCCAGCGGATCTGTTATTGATCACGCCCTCCAGGAAAGTCCAATGAATTCACTCATATGCGCTGTTCCTCCCAGATCCAAACCGCTTCTTTGCTCTTTTTTTCCCCACGCACTTAAGATCCGAGACAAATTCTTATGCCATCCAGGCCAGAAAGAGAAAGTACACTATAATACAAGAGCCAATATTTAATTTTCTTTTTTCACATACCCCCACCTATTCTTATTCATTTCAGTTGAATCCAAGAACTGTGTTAGTGACGTAAGTTCTGGGCGGCTTGATTGAAGGTGATGACACGAGAAACAAAGCCATTTTCTCCAAAGATATTTTGAATGTCTAAAGAATCTGGACGGACCAGATCTATTCTGAGCTGATGTGACGTTGTCAGAAAATTCTTTTACGCCATTTCTAGACAGCCCAAAATATTTCCTTTTCAGGGCTATCGAACAAGAACTCCCAATGGAGCTAATGTAACATCGAACCTCTTCCAAGCCAAAGATCATCAGCTATTCAAGCTTGTCCAGTGGTTCTCGACATAATCTGAGGCTACAGGCTGCCATAATATACAAGACTACTTATTATTGTGTACAGTTTGTAGTGTAAGTTATTACTTGAAATTAATACATGAAGACTCAGAGGAGAAACGTCAGTTGCCACAAAACGAAGGTTTGGAGAAATTCACATTTTAAAGTTTGAAAGTTCATAGGTTGAAAAGAGGATGTCTTATCTAAATTTGCTACTACTGCTGGACAACGGTTGGTTTTCACTTAGTCGGTATGAGAGGAACAAAGCTAAAGATAATAGCTAAGAGCTGGGGGAGGTAACAATAAAACTCGCATTTTGTGACAATTGAAATTCTTCCCTTGTAGGCTTCAGATAGAAACCTGTTTGTCCCTTTTAAAATATTTCTTTATTTTACTTGCAAATTCAGTATTCTTTTTTTTTTGTTTGTTTGTAAATCTGAGACACGTACGTCAAATGACAACTCTTAGACAGGAGGGGAAACCATGGCAGTTTAATCGCTCGCGATGGGTAAGATCAAAGTTAAAAAAAATTAAACTGTTCAAGAATGATCCAAGTCTTGCTTTCCCTGGAAAAGGAATATCAACAGCTGAAATTATATGCAATGTCTGCGCATAACTTGCCGTCATTATCATGACAGTTCGTGACCGCAGCTCTTGTTTGCATTATCTCCATTTTCCTGAAGGAAATTTTTTTTAGAAAATGGAGATATTTTAGTACGTAGAAAAGGTATAACAAATGCACACTTTGAAACGTTTAAAATGTGTTGTGGCACTAATCAAGCTGTTTCGCAGCTCCGATTTATTCTCATTCCTTAACATAATACTAAAGCCGCAAACATTTAACGTCGAATTTCTCAGTTGAGCAAAAAAGTGCAGTTGGAACAGACAAGAACAGTAATAAGGTCGATATTTGAGCGCCTGGATTTGTGGCGTATTAATTTGAGAACCCTTGGTCTGGCTTAACGAAATCCCCCCCCCCTCCCCAGCGTCTCCCCCTTGTTCTCATTTCCTCTGTCTATTTGTGGCTCTTCAGAATCAAATTCAGATTTCCCCTGAAACTACTTTGCATCATGATACTGACACCTTCATTGTGAGCTGATATTTTTTTGCCGCGGTCCCGGAGTGAAACGATGGTTTTCAATTGGACTTGTTAATGGGAGAAAATATTATGTCATCTCGTAACTATTGGGTGATAATTGCAGCATCCTGCGTCATGAAAGATGGCCTGCAATGTTGTCTGGCGCGCATGTTTACCTGTCTGCAGTATGATCTGTCCCGTTTCCTTCTAAGTACTGCTCGTGTTCTTTCTACACTGTGAATGGTTTGAAAATGTTAGGACTTCTTAATGCCATTGTATCTATCTATCTATCTATCTATCTATCTATCTATCTATCTATCTATCTATCTATCTGATCAGCTGTCTGTCTGTCATCTATCTATCTCCGCTGTCTGTCTTACTTCCCCCTGTCTTTCACTCAGCTGAAGTCTTTAAACCGTTCATAAAGATCTCTCGGTGTCGAGTAAACTGAATAGTGCTACTCTTTCATAATTCATTTCGTAAAATAAACTTGTGTTCTATCCCGTACAGGTTTCCAGTCAGTTTTCACTGCGTCATGCTCATTTTCCTTAATTGGCCTCTCTGCCCTCACAGTTATTCTGGTGTTGAAATGTCATCTGGTATCGTACTAAAACTAGAAACTTCACCCAGGGAAATAGACATATGACGTATGTACTCATGACCAGGGGGGCTCTTCGGTCCTGGTAATTGCTTTTTTGGTAATGAGGACAACCGTGAACAGAAATACCCCAAGACACACATCTGTATGGGCACACACTATTGAATTTGCACATATTACGCGTACATTTTCTGAGACGGTCTGTGTGTACATTGGCATATTGTCCTTTGTGTACACACTCGCGGGCGGGCATACACACTCCTGCCTGCATAATTATGCACATAAAAAGAACATCGCAAATACTGGAGCAATGAGCGGGGGATTTTTTTTATTTTTTTTTTAGTGGGGAGGGGTTAAACCAATGTTACAAAGGGTGAGGAGGAGGCGAGTGACAAAGAGGGAGAGAGAGAGAGAGAGAGAGAGAGAGAGAGAGAGAGAGAGAGAGGAGGGACAGATAAACAGAAGGAGAGAAAGACAGGTAGAGAGACACATAGAGATAGAGAGACAGACGGCTACATGTAGATAGTCAGACAGAGAGGGAGAGAGAAAAAATAGGAGGGAGACAGGTCGCACTGCGATCGGAGCTGAGAAGATGAGAGAGGACGCAGGCAAAATTGAAGTCATTAATTGTGTAAGGTTATCCAAGTGCTATCTACAGCCGCGGCCTGCGGGCCCAGTTTAAGTGGCCCGCTACAGATCTCCAATTTTCAACACACAAAAAAAAAACAATGATGATGATAAAGTTTGTGTCGGGCATTTCTGAATCTGGTGGGCGTAATGTGATCCAGGCAGATTTTTTAATCGTATAACAAGTTTTCAGAATTGCCCGCGGCTTGAAGACAATGTTGGATAGCAATGCTGGCAGTGATTACATGAAATAATTCTGGTGCAGTGGTTTCCAAACCTTTTTAGCCAGGGCCCCAAGTTCAGTTTATTCCCGAACCCTAGTGACTCAAACATACAGTATTTACAGTTGGATTCGTATTGCCCTCTTCATTCTGAAAATTCTCACAAGTTATTGAAGAACAGCGCTGCCGGTGAAGATTTTCAAAAATCCCAAGAATCTCATGTGAAAAATACAAAGAAGGGGTAAAAACATCCCAAGAATTTATTTCCAACCCTCCAAAAATGCATTCAAAATTTACAATTCCCTCATACAGGCAATCTAAAACTGCTCATTAGGCGGTCTGGCTCTATCTTAACCTCTTAAGTCGCAAATGAAAGGGCTTTTTTGTGATTGTTTTCTTTGGTACAAAGAAATAATAGCAAAGTATAGAGTCAATAATAGCCCGGAAAATCCCAGGATCTGTAAAAAAAAAAAAAATGCCAAAATCCCAAACTGTGACCCCTGAAATCCCAAAATCTTTGGAAAATATCCCAAGGATCAGCAACGCTGCTGCAGAATAACATTACGCACACGTAATATTATAAAACAACAACAGCAACAACAGAAAATCTGTGGGTCGCAGCAAGGCTTAAAAAGCGAAATCAAAATATGACAAAAAGAAAAGCCTGATTTGTCTTCCCCTTGCCTTTGCGTTTTATTGTATTGTTTTGGTATTATTTCGCTCTCGAGGCTTTGCGTCCTGCAACTTTTTCTTTGTGTCATATTTTGACCCACGCTATCGTAGCTCTCTAGATCTTTACGAGATACTTTCCTGTGCCCAAATTCAAATCGTGCCCCAGAAATATGCACCAGTGTAAGCAACAAGATTTAAAACTGATTTATAAACTAAATGGGTAAATAAAAATAAACGAATCCGAAACAGGTTTTGAAATCCATTGTTCTAGCACAACCTTCTAAAATGCTGCGGTTTTTGTTTTTCTTTCAGACATTTGAGAAAAGACGCTGTTGTTATTGTTGTTGTTGCCGTCGTTGCTGCTGCTGTTGTTGTTTATAAGTGGCCTCGGTATGACCTGTTCTTTGACAAAATAAACAAATAATCAAATGGCTACGCAAAGACAAACAAAACCACAAGCAACCATTCCTTGTGGCATGAAATTTCAAGTTTCATATAAACCTAACATAGCTGACAAAGTGACATCAAATAATGACAAACTCCACACTAAACAGACCAGGCATTGTTTTCTTCTGAGGGTCGGAGTAAAGTGGTCCGTTCGTAACAAGCAAACTCGTCGAGTTTTTGTGTAAGCCGCTGACAACTACCATCATAATTATCTTTCTAGGACGGAACAACAATTTACTGTCTCCTGATTAAGGAGAGTGTCATTTTCCCGAAGTTCTCCCAAGATTACGGTGTGTTTTCCCTCGGTGTTGTGCGCACCAAAACATACGTCCATCAACTTCGCCTTTCAGAGTACAGGTCAGACAAAAGTCAGGACAGTTGCGGTGACCTGGTTATCCTCTTGAAGTACGTTGACATTTAATTTTGTCATTTCAGTGATTGGTTCGAGTCAGTGGTACGTCGGTCGGTCATGAGCTGACCTCAGCACTCACACGGTCAGCTAGAACCGAGAACAGTGGTCTGTCGGAAAGTTACTCACGCGGCAGAGCTATCTCGAGTCTCACAGACAAAGTACTCATTCTTATCATCACTCTCACGAATTGGGCTGTTGTTAAGTATATCTTGCAAGGAGAGATTATTGCCTAATTTTAAGTGTTGACCTTGTCACAGAATAACTGACTAACTGTGTGAGTCACTCAATGACTCACTCACTCGCGTATGTACTCACTCGTCTATTCACTCACTCAGTCATTTGTGTATTCACCCACTCTCTCTCATATTCACTCACCCAGTCACTCTCTGACTCGTCTACTCACTCACTCACAATCATTCACTCACTCACACGCCCATTCACTCTCTCACTAACACACTCACTCTCACTCGTTTACTCCCTCACTCACGATCTCACCCACTCACTAGCTCACTCACTTACCCTGCCCCCCCCCCCTTTCTCGATCACTCACTCAGACATTCACATAAATCGCCCCTCCTATTGATCCACCAACTAACCGATCAATGGATTCACAACACTATCATCATTTATTACACCCTACACTAGCAGCTCCCCGTTCATCAGTTTCTATCATCAGGTCACCGGGCACACCTTCCTCTCGTCTCACTGACCTCGAATGATTCAAAACAGCTTTTGCGCACTGAAACTGCCCGGCCTCACTAAGTGGCGAACACGATTGGTAATCACGCCTGTTTGGCGCCCTTATCGTCCCCTCAAAAACTAATAAATCCCTAGGTGCGGCTGTGATTGATGGCTCGATAGGAAGAGCGATGAAGGCATGGACGTGGTTTAATGGTCAGGATAATTAGCCCAATGGGCTCGGAGTTACGGCAATATGACAGATGCTCCTGGAAATTAGGGTAACAAGGCAAAAAAAAGCCCCAGTTACCATAATAAAGCAGGTAGACTACTTTGAAACATGACGGTAAGACAGAAACTCCAAGTTTCGGCAATAAAGCAGAAATTATGAGTTACGATAGTAAAGCACAAGCTCTGTGGAAGTTAGGTCAGCACTGTAGTCTTGGCCAGTCACGACCTTAGTTCTTATTTGTTCCAACTCCACTCTTTGCACAACAGAGAAATTCGACGCTAAACGTTTGCGGCTTTAGTCTTAGGATAAGGAGTTAGAATAAATCGGAAACATCAATATCTTGTAAACTTTTAGAGCATATCTTGCATACCAGCATCATGAAGCATCTCGAGAAACACTCAGTTTTAACACATGTACAGCATGGTTTTAGAAAACACAGGTCGTGTGAGTCCCAGCTGGTCACAACTTGCAATGATTTTGTTAAGCAAGGCGTTATTTACAAGGCATACCTTGAAACTAACTCCAGCGTTATTTTCAAGGCATACCTTAACAGCTTCTGATTGGCCAATGAAACATGCCTTGAAAATAACGCTGGCGTTAGTTCCAAGGCATACCTTGAGTCCAATAAACAATACATAGCTACCCCGGCGGCTTTCCCTGATATGTCAATCTGACTACTACCCAGACGAACATCGGCCTACGGCCTCGGTGATACAAACTGACTAGACCCTCAAGTCGTTACATATCAGTCTGACAATGCACAGTCTAAGGCTCCACGTTTAGAAATACTGAAACAGCTTCTGATTGGTCAATGAAACATGCCTTGAAAATAACGCTGGCGTTAGTTCCAAGGCATGCCTTGAAAATAACCACTTCGTTTTGTTAATAACTTGAATAACAACAGGCAGACTGATACCATCTTATTAGATTTCAGTAAAGCCTTCGATAAAGTGCACCATGCTAGTCTCTTGACTAAACTAAACCATTATGGAGTTAGAAACAGTACTTTGAAGTGGATTAAGTCTTTCTTAGAAAATAGAACACAGATAGTCGTCGTTGATGGAAAGTCATCCAATCCTGCAGCTGTTCTCTCGGGAGTACCCCAGGGTACTGTAATGGGCCCCTTACTATTCCTAGTTTATATTAACGATATGCCAAGTAAGATCTCTCCAGGCACTAAATTACGACTGTTTGCTGATGATAGCCTCCTCTATAGAACAATAAACTCAAAAGAAGATACGGAAATTTTACAGAAAGATCTAGACAGTCTACAAAAATGGGAGAGGGACTGGCGTATGGAATTCCACCCCAATAAATGCCAAGTCCTGAGAATTTCAAATAAAAAACACAACATCACCTCAGACTACTTTATACACGACGAAAAATTGAGCGAAACACATGAGGCTAAATATTTGGGAGTTACATTGGACAGAAAACTTACATGGAACCAACACATTAATAACACATGTAACAAAGCAAACGGTATACTAGCATTTCTAAAAAGGAACATCTCTAACTGCGATAGGAAAGTAAAAGAAAAATGCTATAACACCTTTGTGAGGCCCTCCCTAGAGTATGGCTGCAGTGTCTGGGACCCCCACTGTCGAATAAACATAGACCAACTGGAAAGGGTCCAGAGGAGAGCTGCCCGCTTTGTGACAAATGACTATACAAGAAGTAGTAGTGTAAATAAAATGATGAGAGACCTCGAGTGGACACCATTAGAAGAGAGGAGAGCAAAAAACAAAGTACAAATATTTTATAAAGGCAGGGAAGGAAATATCCATATCCCACTGAACCACCTCACCATTAATACCAGAGGCAACAGAAGGAATAATATAAAATATAACATCCCAAGCTCACGGGTTAACAGCCATCTTTATTCTTTTTACCCTAATGTCATCAGGATGTGGAACAACCTCCCGGCAGAAGTCCAAACACTATCGTCTGCAACGACTTTCGACAATGAATTTAAGAACATTATTATCCGTTGCAGCTACCATTGTAACTAAAGTGCAGGTTGTATTTCTGTGCACAATCTGGAAACCAAGAGATATTTATACCAGAGTTATATATACAAAAGACTTTATACAACTAATATATTTTTAAATGGTCTTAACATCTATGTAAGATTTTACCCTGTTTTTAGCCTCAGAGGAGCGACGTTGAGTCGCATATATAGTAGTGCAGTTGGGGAATCGTCTTCTAGACGAACCAACTATAAAAGAAGAAGAAGAAGAAGACGTGGAACAGCTTGATAAGTGCCGCATCGCATTTTAAACAATTGTCAAAGTGTGAATTTGTTATGCCTCTTCTACATACTAAAATATCTCCAGTTTTTCAGAAAATGGACATAGAACAACAAGAACTGAAGTCGCGCAGTGCTGAAGAATGACATTTTTTTTGCCAACAGGCTCAAATGTTAACACGAGTGAACAAGAAAATAAATGACTACAAGAATAATACAAAGGTAAAATAATAATAATATATCACAGTTTGAGTAACTACCACCTGGTGTGCCAGTGCTCTAAGTACTGCCTATTTCAATGAATTGGAAAGAACGGATCTATAAAACCATCACAAAATTAGGCGGCTGTATCAATTAGCCTTCTTCTTCCAGAACCATTACCGCTGGTACAGTCAATATCACCATCACCACCATCACCACGGGACAAGGTGGTCTAGAGGCAAGGTGCTCGCCTCTCATGCCAAGGGTCCCGGGTTCTAAACCCGGCCGGTGCAGGCATGTTGGAAGTTTGGGATTTTTCTCATATTTTCATGTCCCTGATCCTATTGAGGGGTAGGATCGAGTACCTAGTCTTCTCGGATAAGGACGAAAAAATTCGGAGGGCCCGTGTGCACGTTGCGCACGTTAAAGATACCTTGGCAGTTGGAAATCGTAAAGAGCAGGCCGAACAGGCCGCTGCCCGGGCAAAATTAAATAAAATTCATCCCTACCACCCACTCCCCCTCATCCCCCCACCACCAAAAAAAAAAAAACGCCGACCGGCGCTGCACTGTGGCGACGACGTGCCTGCTCCAGTTGTAACTGGGGTGCAATGGCACAAAGGCAAAATTTCCCAAATGCAATTAAAGAGTTATACAAATACAAATACAAATACCATCACCACATCAGCATGATCACGGTACTGACCACCTAAACCATCATGACCATAACACAACTTTTACCACGGTATAAAGATCGCGCCTGCTGATTTCACGAATACTGTGATAAACAGTTACCTAAAACCAAAAGCGCACAGAGTCAAATCTATTTTGGCGTCAGCTTTGACCCCAGACTTGAAACTTCCTTGAATCAATTAGCGTGACAGATTTATTTCAGTGGGATCGAGCACCTAGTCTTCTTGGACAGGGACGAAAAAGTAGGAGAGCGCACGTGCACGTTAAAGATATCTTGGTAGTTGAAAGGAGAGAAGAGCAGGCCGAACAAGGCCGCTGCCCGGGCAAAATTCTAAAAAAGCTAACCCCTACCACAAAAACTCATAGAAATAAGAACAAGGAAATATAAAACCAAGAAAAGTGAGGTGTGTATGCCAAGAGCAGCGAAATCTCCTAAAGTAAAGACCTAAAACACTTATTTCAGTCTCACTAGTGCGCCAAGTTCCCATTTAATCACATAGTCCACAAAACTGAGGCAAAACAATCATGATTCAAAGCCCTTTAGGCCCTTCTTTTGGAAGAGGCTAAGAAGATCCAGATGGGGGTTTTCCCTAGGCGTCCGTGTCTAAAGAAACCAGATCGGGTTCTCGTGTCTTTTAGAATGTTGTTACAAGTACGTACGGTCCCCACGTTTTCTTGCGGTAGGGGTACGGATTTCAAAGCCTTTTGTGACTCTAGAGCTAGAGAGGTCCCACGAAATACTCATAACAACAGCTTTAATTAATTATTCTTTCAGATTTTTCTTTTTGCTTTCCTCCTGTTTTTTGGTTGAAATTGTAGGAGGCAGGATTAGGGATTCGATAAGATTTAGGGTTGAGGATAAAGTCGGGGTTTGGAATAGGTACGTATATGTAAGCGCCCCTAGCGCCAAACGCTTAACCACAGCCTTTCTTTTAATATTGTCACATGGGCTCCTCATGAAACAAAACTGCTGTGTTCGTTTTCGGCTACAACCACTACTTCAGAATTGTCATCAAATAAACAAAAGTATTATTTTCTCAATGGGTTAGTATTACCCAGCCAAAGATTAAAATCTATCCAATACGCCTAGCTTAATTGTCTATTACACAAAACGCTTATGCAATATCGATATTCTCGAGTAGCTGATGAACTGCAAAACAACAAAAACACGGACGCTCATTAGCATTTATAAATAATGAAACAATACCCTGTCTGTGCTATTAATCTCACACTGATTTACTACTTACCGGGACTTTAACCGCCTGATGTACTTTCACAGTCATTAAGACAGCCTTAGCACACGCTCTAGTCATTAAACCTGAATTACATCGCACTATCCAGCGGTCCCCGTATCAGTGTGAAGTTCAACGAAAGAAAGTACGAGCAACAGACTTTTTAGTTCTCACGACATTTGGCACTAATTTTGTTAGTATGTGGTACTAATTTTTCCTGCGAAGTTACATGCATGTCAGCATCGTTGAATCTACGAAATCAGTTTCTTTCACATAATGTAATGGCTAGGAGTGGTCCAGGGTTCCAGACGCTATGATGAGTTAAGTCTGGTCGTTATATAAGATGCTGGCCAGGTTTTATCTCAGTTATTATTGCGAAGAGCAGCTGAAGTAGTCACGTGGTGTTTGGTCCTCGTTTCATTACGGTACATATGTTCAAAGTGTGTGTGTCTCTTTGTGTGTGTGTGTGTGTGTGTGAGTCAGAGAGAGGGAGAGAGAGGAGAGAGTGGGAAAGAGACAGACAAGTGTTGATATCTATCTATCTATCTATTTGTATATGTATACTACTTTAATCCCATTTGGGAAATTTGCCTTTGTGTCATTGCACCCAGTTACAACTGGAGCAGGCACGTCGTCGCCACAGTGCAGCGCCGGTCGGCGGTTTTCTTTTTTTTTCGGAGGGGGGATGGGAGATGAGGGGGAGGGGGAGGGAGTGGTAGGGATGAATTTTAATTGATTTTGCCCGGGCAGCGGCCTGTCCGGCCTGCTCTTTTCGATTTCCAACTGCAAAGGTATCTCTAACGTGCGCAACGTGCACACGGGCCCTCCGAATTTTTTCATCCTTATTCGAGAAGTCTATGTACTCGATCCTACCCCCCAATAGGATCAGGGACACGAAAATATGAGAAAAATCCCAAACTTCTGACTTTTGAACCCGGTATCCTTGGCATGAGAGGTGAGCACCCTGCCTCTAGACCACTTTGTCCCCTATCTATCTATCTATCTATCTATCTATCTATCTATCTATCTGTCTATCTATGTATCTATGTATCTATCTATCTATCTATCTATCTATCTATCTATCTATCTATCTATCTATCTATCTATCTATCTATCTATCTAAGGCCACAACTGCACATAAATATAAATAAACAGTAAATGAATGAATGAATAAATAAATAAATAAATAAATAAAAACTTCATAACTTGAAACAACTTACATGAATGCTTCGGCCGTTCACGAACAAGGGTGATTTTCTGAATTTGATGTGAACCGCTAGCGTCGCGTGTTGGCTTCGGAACTATTCTGATGTCGCTTACAACTGCGCGAGAAATATCTATACGTCAGCCAATCACGGCTCGCAAGGCGCTCCCATTTCCTCCACGCGTCCTTCGTCTGTTTAGCTTGACAACGCGCGTGCCTGGTTGTATCAGCGATTTATACTGACTTTACAAAGAAATTTGCTCTCGCTGTTTCCCCAACCCCCAAGTTTTTTTGTTCAAAATATAGTTTACGAACACAAGGTTACCTAGTACTTTCATAATGTAAAGGATGAGATTGGATATTTCTTCTTCTTGTTTTTTTTTTTTTTTTCAATTTTACTGCTGTCTCTAATCCGATCATTACCCGCTATCGGTGTCCTGTTGTTGTTGTTTTTCCCCTATTTTTCTTTTACAAATATCCGACTTTTTCATTATCTTTTGTTCTGGTAATTTCTTTCACTACCTCAGTCTATCATACCTTTGTTTTCTGTCCAATTTCTGTTTTACAACACAACGAACTGAAGCTCTTGGAAGAGTGGGACGTCAGTTAATCCTCAGAGGCAGATCTCCAGGTCTTCAAGATTAGAGAGCTCATGTCGTATGTGTTTCGGCTTAGATTTCGCTACACTCACGGGACACGCTGGTCTAGAGGCAAGGTGCTCGCCTCTCATGCCCAAAGTACCGGGTTCGATCCCGGTCGGTGCAGGCAAATTTGAATTCTTTTTTTTTTATGGGGGGGGGGGGAATTCCTGTCCCTGATCCTATGGTAGGTAGGATCGAGCACCTAGTCTTCTCGGATAAGGACTAAAAACTCGGACGGCCCTTGTGCACGTTGCATACGTTATGGAGTCACAAAAGGCTTTAAACCACATACTCCTAGCGCAAGAAACTTGGGAGGATCTACGTACTTTCGAAGAAAAATTAATGGTCTCTTTGACCTAGCTTGTAATACCGGAATTTACTCGGGTGCCGACGTTCTTCGTGGCAGCGGTGGATTTTACATCGCCTGTTTTCTTGAGAGAAACAATAAAGCTGTAAAGTGGTTATGAATGATTAATGCAGTGTTCTGTTTCCTGAGTTCTCTCTGTCTCTGTGCATCCTATCTCTCTCTCTCTCTCTGTCTCTTCCCCCCTCTCTCTCTATCCGTCCGTTCTCTCTCTCGCTCTTTCTTTCTTTATCTTTCTCTCTTTCTTTCTTTCTCTTTCTTTCTCTCTCCCTCTCTCTTATTTTCTGACGTGGATCCGCAGCGCACCTTGTTTCTGAAGGGGGCCGAAGTCTACAAGTTGGAGTAACAGATTTTTATCATTTTTACAAGGGTCATAAAGAAAAACTTTACTGTTTGGGCCTTGTCCCGTTAGATTTTTAACTTCACTTGTATTTGATCTTAGTTATTCTTACCTACTGGCATCTGAAAGCTGAAAGCTCGTCCATAGTAAGGTAATGAAAAATACAAAAAAAACATGAAAAGCGAGAAGAGGCCTTTATCAAACAGACACGCCATTAAACCCAGAGACTCAAACCCTCTCTCTTCTTTCTAGCCCTCTCGCCCTCTTTCTCTTTCTCTTTCTCCTCCCTCTCTCTCTCTCTTTCAGCCCCTGCCCCTTCTCTCTTCTTTCTATCTCTCTCCCCCTCTTTCTCTTTCTCCTCGCTCCCTCTCTCTGTGTCTCTTTCTGCCCCTCTCTCTTTCTTTCTTTCTCTCTCCCCCTTTTTCTCTTTCTCCTCCCCCCTCTCTCTTCCTTTCAAGACGGGGTTAAAAACATATTTATTTGAGAAATATCTATAGTGTGTGTGTGTGTGTGTGTGTGTGTGTCTGCCAGCTGGCCGTTTATGTGTACGTGTGTGTGTGTGTGTGCATATATTCCATCATGTTATTGTAAAGCGCCTTGAGGCATGGCTAAAGGCGCTATATAAATCTACTTTATTATTATTATTATTACTATTATCTCTTTCTTTTTCTCTCACTCATTTTCTCTCCCGCCCCTTCTCTCTCTTTGGTTTCCCCCCTGTCAGCCCAGTTCCCTCTTTTATGTCGCCATCTGTAATATGAAGGCTTGATGTCTCATTTTACACCTTCTACCTATCATTTTACATGTTTTTGCCTCTGTTGGGCTTTTTCCCCCTCCTAGCTAGGGCATCAAGGGAAGGAAGGGGAGGGGGGGGGGGGCACCACAAACATTTTTCGTTACCGGATTTCGAATGGACCACGATGGTACAGAACTGCAAATGGTCTAGCTGAGCCAGAGTCCACAAAAAGGGGCCATTACAATAAACGAAAAAATTAAAGTATTTACTGGCGTATGAGGCTCGCTATTTTGTTTTGTTTTGTTTTCAAATTAATCAAAAATGTATTTCATGGTCTCATTTTGTTTGTATTTTGAATTACATACAGTATCCTGGAGCAGCAAAGACTTTTAAGTGCTTGGGACTTGTAAGGATTTTAATCCGGCCCTGCTATCAACATTTTTCTCTTTTTCCGCTCTAAGCGAATCTTTTTGTCTTCTGCGGCTTGTCGGATTGTAAACATGATAAAAATTGCTTTTCAACTTCCTTAAAAAAGAAAGAGAGAAAGAAAGACAGAAATTCTTGTGATTCTTCGCCTCCATTTTTGTATTTTGGCCTTGTTCCGTTTTTTCTTTTTGTAAGATAATGTACACCCGTGCAAATAGCCCACAGAGAGCCAGGCTTACATTTCTTTAACGCGCAGGAAAAAGCTCTTCGCATAGTTATGTATTATTAAAAAGATGCCACTAAAAACCCTACGGATCTCCCATATATTTCTTCTCGATGTGTACACCCCCCCATCCCCCCTTCCTTTAACATCCTATTTAACGAATGGAAGGCACTCATGGCACCCCCCCCCCCTCCTCAACTCCCAGACAGATGATCCATCACTGTTTTCTTTCAGAGATAGAGGAATCATACCAGCCATCACGCACTTTAAGATCAGTAGACGCAAAACTTTCTGAGACACCCACAGTCAGATTGTCGCTTGCTGAAAAGATTTTTTCTTTTGGTGGGTCTAAATTGTGGAACAACATCAAATGTTATTACGAGTACGTACGTCCTCCAAGTTTTTTGCCCTAAGTGTACGTATTTTAAAGTCTTTTGTGAGTCCAGAGCTAGAGAGCTCCTCCCGAAATACTCCTTGGCAACTGCCTTAATTAATTATTCTTTCAGATTTTCTTTTTGTTTTCCTCCTGTTTTTTTTGGTTGAATGGGTAGGGGGAGGGTTAGGGATTCGATAAGATTTAGGGTGGAAGCTAAGGACTGGGTTAGGGATAGGTAAATACGCATGCGCTCCTAGCACAAAAGGCTTGGGATGCCTACTCACTTACATGAACAGCCAGCAATTAATGCAGTACAATAATCACCAGTCATATTAGCAGCAACAACAACAAGCACCAGCAGCCACGACGACAGCAACGGGTTAACAGTTTTCGATTTTGACCTCAGACTTTGAAAACGGATTTCAATTCATACGCCGTCAAATCCGCTAGATTGGTCTTTACACGTAGTTTGATTTGAGGTCTTTATTTTAGGAGGTTCGCTGCCCTTGGCATTTACACCTCACTTTACTTGTTTTATTATTTCTTGTTCTGGCGGGGGGGGGGGGGGGTGGGGGGGGGGAGATGATATAGATAAATTTTAATCTATTAATTTCAATTTTGCCCGGGCAGCGGCCTTTCGGCCTGCTCTTTACGATTTCCAACTGCCAAGGTATCTTTAACGTGCGCAACGTGCACACGGGCCCTCCGAATTTTTTCGTCCTTATCCGAGAAGACTAGGTACTCGATCCTACCCCCCAATAGGACCAGGGACTTGAAAATATGAGAAAAATCCAATTTCCAAGAACTACTCGATCCTACCCCCCAATAGGACCAGGGACTTGAAAATATGAGAAAAATCCACTTTCCAACATGCCTGCACTGCCCGGGTTTAGAACCCGGGACCCTTGGCATGAGAGGCGAGCACCTTGCCTCTAGACCACGTAGTTAACGAGGAACTTTGTTTTATTCTGTCACTGAATGAGCTTGGGGAAGAGGTACAGACGATGAGGGAAGGTGGCAAAGAAGTACAGACAGGCTAGAAGTCGAGGACGAATTTGAATGCCCTACTTTTATTACACTATATATAAATAATTGTTAAGCCATTGGATATGGATTATGCAAACGCTGGTAGATATGTATGCAATGCACATTTTACATTTATATATGAAAAACAAGTACACTTTTTAACATGCTTCAGACATTGTGTGTTTTAAAATAAAAAGTAAAATCTACACAGTTCCTCGCTTCAGTTGTGATGTTGTGTGTAAGCATTTACACAGGCATTCGGAGTGGCATGTCTGTAAGCCTTGCTACTTGGAACACTGATGCAAAAAAATGAAAACCAGCAATTCGGAGATCTTGATCATCAATAGGAGAGAGATAAACAAGTTGTCTTGGTCTTATTTCACAATGACTTTTTATTCTTTAACAGAGTTAACAATATTAATACTTCGCCACACTAGTTCTTCTTTCTTTCAACTCCACTTTTTGAGCTAGTGATAAATTCGTGCGGCTTTAGTTATCATGATACGAGAATTACAGATAGATAAATGCCACAACGTATTTTAAACTAGTGTCAAAGTGTGCATTTGCTATATCTCTTCTACATAGTTAAAGATCTCCAATGGAGATAGAACAATGTGCACCAAGGTCGCGAGTTTTCGAATATCTTTATCGGTTTGCTCTCTTGTCAGCTGCACCAAAAGTGTCAAACTTACGACCGTTTCTCGAAAAACCAGCTGTGATAATTCCTTTTCATGTGATGCTAAATGCAGACTCTAAAACTCGATACTTTCCAAACCTGCTTGGGGAAATTTGAATTCTTGTGGACGTAGGCGGTAGTTTTTTGTATACTTCTTTAATCCCATTTGGGAAATTTGCCTTTGTTTCATCGCAGCCCAGTTATAACTGGAGCAGACACTCGTCGCCACAGTGCAGCGCCAGTTGGCGGTTTTTATCATTTGGGGGGGGGGGGTGGGGGGGATGAGGGAGGGGAAGGGAGTGGTGAGGATGAAATTTATTTAATTTTTCCCGGGCAGTGGCCTGTATGGCCTGCTCTTTACGATTTCCAACTGCCAAGGTATCTTTAACGTGCGCAGCGTGCACATGGGCCCTCCGAATTTTTTCGTCCTTATCCGAGAAGACTAGATACTCGATCCTACCCCCAAATAGGATCAGGAACACGGAAATGTGAGAAAAATCCCAAACTTCCTGCACTGGCCGGGTTTTGAACCCGGTACCCTTGGCATGAGAGGCGAGCACCTTGCCTCTAGGTCGCCTTGCTATTGTCTGTTTATTTGTTGGGGTTTTACTTTTTCTTTTTTCCCTTTAACTGCTCTCGTCTACAGCATCCGCTCCGTTCCGCTATTTTTACGGACTATGACGTAAAGCCTCAGTATACTCGTCCACAGCATCCGTTCCGCTGCGCTGCGCTTCTCATCGCTATAGAGAGAAAGAGAGTTTTTCTTAGCCATTTTCGGTAAAAAAAAAAAAAAATAGCGGAGCGGATGCGGTGGACAAGGCTACTAAAGCAGCATTTGCCCTCCTAAAGCGCCATCTAATATCATAGACCACAGAGCCAAATAACCAATCAAACAATGTTCACTCTGAGCTAGTTTCTTTCAGAGACCAAGTGTTACAGTTCTCGTACTGCCCTCTTTGAAAGACGGTGATCAGTAATATGGATACCTTTTGAAAATATACGGTTAACTGCCAGATTAAGGGTATTTTGGCCAAGAATTTATTATTTTTAATTTGCGTTTTTCAGATGAACGGCCCAGAGCGGCATATGGCAGTGAGCCAGTTAGCAAAGACAGTCGTGCTTTTTCCCCCCTTGTAGCTGACTGGAGATGCGGCACTGAATTTCACTCATCAGATTGTAATATGAACTTGTGTCATCAGGTAGTCTGTTAAGTCCTTCCTGGCGTCTGAGGTGGCACTGCTACCTGTCGCTTTTGACAGCCAGCGCGTTTAGGACTGAGAGACGGTAGGTTTGAGTTTGAGTTTGGGTTTAACGGTGTGTCGTAACGACGACGGCCATTTTGCGCCCCTCACCGTTTTTTGTTTTTTTTCCCGGAATCTTACTTTGACCTAGTTTTCAGCCCTCACAAGCCTGTAGCTAAGATAAAAAAAAAGTGAAGTTAAAAATCTAACGGGAAAATGCTCATACTGTAAAGTATGCCGATGTGAATTCTGTAAAAATGATAGAAGTCTAAATCAACTTGTAGAGTTCGACCTCTTTCAGAAATGACAGGATGCGCTGCGGGGTCCACGTCAGAAAATAATTCTTTCGTGGATCCCTGGCATAGTGTCTTCTTCGGATGTGCGCAAAATCCAGACATTCTGTTAAAATGTTGAGAGGGTAGGTGGCGGAGGATTCGAGACAGAGGAAAGCAGGAGGCACAGTGTAAACGAGAACTCGAATTTTATGTGTGTGTGTGCGCGTGTGGTTTGGGGTGGGGAGAAGGGGGTTAAAGGAAGGAGGGCTGCGAATAGGAAGTGTAAAAAGGAGATAGTGGGGTCTCAAAAATAGGACGACAAATAGACGTGCAGCTCATTACCTGCAGCTAGACAAATCTGTAGGTAAAAAAAAATCTTTACGGAAAGCTTACCGTATTTAGACACCATGAATGGCATAGATTCTACATACACTAGATCTTCCCCCAGGACAGCATGTCTGGGGCATTAGTTGTGTGTCTTCACCGGCGTAACATGAAGCTAATTTGGTTGTCCTGTCCATCACGTGATGAAATATTGGCTGTTTTTTGTTCGATTCTCTTCCTTCTTCCCTCCTTCCCTCCCCCTTCCGTAAGCTCCTTGGCCGTGGCGTCACTAGGGTCGTCAAGACAGGACACAGGCATGCTCTCGGCCGCTGGATCTAGACCAATCACCACTGTATTAGATTCCAGCCAAAATTTTAACCTTTTGTCTGTTTTGGTCGCAAATCTTGTTATATAATTATACTATAGCTCTGTTTTGGAAGTCCAAAATGTCACAGTCGATGGGGCAAAGAATTGTTTGTTTGCTTTTTTGTTTTTTGAGGTAGTCGCATTTCAAGGGTTTAAGTGACTCCCCACCGCAAAAAAAAGTACACAAAAATTGCTGTGAGAAATAACCTTTATTTGGTTTCCAATAATTTGGCATTTTACCACATTAAATTTCTCTAAGGCTCTTTAACGGCCTTGTCAGTGGTTACTGTCTATCACACATTACAATTATGAGAACTCTTGTTGTCTGAAAGATACAAGCTGGAAGTGAATGCGTTAAGAATTCAGTTTTCATGAGACGCCATTTTTTGTTCTGCCCGGGGCGCCATCACCCGCCTCCCCCCCCCCCCCCCCCCCACAATTACGCCAGTGTACCTGGGTCAGCGTAATACACCAGTGCGAAAATCATCTTGAGCGTGAAAACACGGAATATTTTACTGTGGTTTAAATATCTCTGGAGTTATAATTTCCCCAGTCCCTGACACAGAAAGGAAAACCAGAAATTTTTGCTTCCTTTTTCCTTTTTTTAAAAAACATTGGTCCCAAGGAAAATGGGAAAAGGAAGAGGCGGAGATTGTTTCCGGCAATTTGGACAAAATCTCACCGTTTCACGGATAAATACACTTCCAGCTCAAAATGGGTGTCCAATTCATGACCTCCTTGTCCTCGTAACAATTCTTCTTTTGTCTTGTTTTTAAGGGCCATGTTATTGTTCGCCCTGTACTTCTGGATAAAATTTTGGCAAAAAAAAAACATAACAAAAAACAACGATGTCATCCATAGCTTGCTAAATCTGATACTTGTCGCCTACTGGAACATAACATAATTATACCTGCAAACATTTAAAGCAATACTAAAACAAAAGAAATGCCCGAACTTAAAAATACCTATCCCTAACCCCGTCCTTATCCTCAACCTTAAATCTGATCGAATCCCTAATCCTACCCCTTACCATTTCAAAAACAACAACAACAACAACAAAAACAGGAGGAAAAGAAAAAGAAAATCTGAAAGAATATGTAACTAAGGCTGTTGTTAGGAGCATTTCGGGAGGAGCTGTCTTGCTCTGGAAACACAAAAAGCTTTAAAATACGTACCCCCAGCGCAAAAAAACTTGGGGGACATACGTACTTGTGACAACATTCACTAATGAAACAATTAGGAAAGTCACAGCAGAAGCTCAGCTGCACCAGCCACCTGCAGAATGACGCATATGGCATCGGTCTAGTCGATAGCAACACGAGGCAGTTACAGAACTCAACATGCTTCAAATTAATCTATGTGTATTTATTGACGACATAGTGACGTCCCTACGGTTAGCGTAGAAGTAAAATTCTCTTTACAGATGCTCAGTTTAGGGAATGCTTACTACAATTTAGACAAAATTTGCTAGGAACATCGTCGACGGGAGTGAGACAGTGGATAACTTGCTACAACATTAATAAAATCAGTACACAATTGTCGTCATCACCATGAACAACGAATGCAATAAACAGACGGTCACAGTTTACAACCTCAATGTCACATATCTGCCTTCCGCTTGCCGTCACTTTCTCCCTTTCTCTGCTCTCAGTGTCCTCGACACTCTCTTTCTGTTTCCTCTTCTCTCTCCCTCTGAGTCCTTACTTCTCTTCTCTCTGTGCTCTCTCTACCTCCGCTTCCAATTCTTATCGACTTTGCCCTCGTCTCTTTATTTCTCTGCCTTCCCCATTCTCTCTCTTCTCCCGGCCTCTTACTTTCTCACTCTGCAAGCCTCCCGCACTCTGAATGCGTTACTCCATAATTCTTTTCTCCCCTCCTTCTTAATCGCTGTCTCTCACACCACACATTTATATCTCCCCCCACACCTCTCGGTACCCCTTTTCTCTGTGCCACTTCATCTATCTTACTCCCCCCTCCCCCCTCCTTTGGGATCTCAGCCCCTTCCTTGTCCCCATCGCCTCTTCACATGCTTTTTTTTTTTCTCTCTCTCTCTCTATCTCTTTCCTCCAGTGACCAGCTGCCCCCTACACCAGGCCATGATTGACACTGTGCTCCCTACCAGTTGACGGTAACGAATTAAAACTCTGGCGGCTCTGTCATGCCGCCAGAACAACTCCAGATGGGGCGCTGCCCCTCCGTCTTGCAGCTAGTTAGATCATTATCCCAGGGGCCATAGATAAAGTACCCATGCTCGAATTTGGCGATTTTCCAGGCTTTTCCCCTTCATGCACGCTTTTATCGCTTGGCTTCAATTCCCCCCTGCCTCCCCCCCCCCTTCCCCTCTTATACGAGTGTACGGCCATTAAATTGTTCAATAGCTAGGATAAGGCCTTGATATTCTGAAGATTTAATTTTCATTTTGAGCGGATTATTTGTCTGCTTCTTTAGAAACATTGCCTGTGTTAAATGTTTATACATGTACTATCCCACAACTTATTTTGTTGAAATAAAAAACACCAGAACCTTTTACTTCATTACCATAGCGTACATACGTTACACAGACCCCCCTCCTTCTCCCATTCAGTGTATGTTTTCATACGCTGGGGGGGGGGGGGCAGGGTTGCCCTTCCGAGAACACGTACTTTGTGGATGGCCCCTTGTAGGAAGTACACAAATGGAGTGAGTGAGACATGTCAGTTAGGGAGCGGATAAGACTCTGTTACCTGACAAGTGAGCAATTCTCGATAGACTCGTCAGTGTTACACAGCAGCGCTCTAAATGAACGATATCTTATACATTGATCATGTCCTGGCACTTCACTGCCAAACCCTTTCTTCCTCTGGTCTGCTTTTCCCAGAAGTTTTTGTTGACGACCAGTAACATGATCCCTAAGATTATTTTTATTTTTCTCTCCCTTTCTAATTTCCATTTTGTATGCTTAGGCAGTAATTTTTTTTTCGGTCTAATTCAGCTGAATTGAAAAGGACTAGTTTTACCATAAATATTCAAGTTTTAATCTTGCTCCTTCTTCGTCTAAAATATGATCTGTTTTATATTCGCTTGCGTACTTTCAACCCCTCTTTTTATATTTTTCTAACATGTTCATTTCCTGATACAATTTATGTAGTTTTTGTAGTTGTTGAAAAAATGTCGCGTTGTATTTTACGTGACAAGTCTTTTCTCTAACTCATACTAATTTACAGTCGCTGTGCTTGTCTAATATTACTATCAGTCTATCTTATTTGTTTTATAGTTCAAAATAAAAACGTATGTCGAACTAGTTCAAATTGACACAAGGTCATCAGCCATTCGATTAACGCGAACAACTCAACCGATACACAGCTCTCCAGGAAGGTGATCGTGCCCCCAAGTCTCTTCAGCGGAAGTGGTCTTGATCTTGAATGATCGTGCCAGGATTTTTAAAATCTGTAGCCAAAAGCCAAAGTCACCCGGTGCTTTCACCGCTCCGCACTTGGGCTGGCTTGTCCGACCCAACAAAACAATGCAATGAGACAGGGGGAGGGAAGGGTCTTGTTTACTTCCCTGCCAACAACTGGGACAGTCCATTTGCATTGACAGTCCAAGGCTGTTAAATCCATTCGCTTGGAAACGTCAATAGTTTTAAAGAGCTAGAGGAAATTTATCGTTTGTTTTTTTAATTATTCCGTTTCGAAGAGAATTTCAATTTCCAAATATCTTTTACATACAATCGCAAGGACACAAAATTATATCAAATGAATATATTCACATTCTCACACAGTCTAAATATACCAAGTGTTGTGTGCGGTTGTTACAAGTACGTACATACCCCCATGAGTTCTGCGCTAGAGGTACGTATTTCAAAGCCGTTTGCGACGCAATTAACGCGTAAAGGGATTGCAATAGATTGTTGTTACCTGTACGTACGCACCCCAAGTTCTTTTGCACTAGGGGTACATATTTTGAAGCTTTTTGTGGCTCCAGAGCCAGAAGGCTCCTCCCGAAATAGTCTTAACGACAGCGTTAATTAATTATTCTTTCAGATTTTTTTTTTTTTTTCCTCCTGTTTTTCTGGTTGAAAGGGTAAGGGATTCGATAAGGTTTAGCGATGAGGATAAGGACTGGGTTAGGGTTAGGTACTTATACGGATGCCACCCACGTCCAGCACAAAACGCTTGGGGTACGTACATGTAAGTAACAACAGCCATTGCAGTAAGGCTTATCTAAAAGCAAAGTCAAAATTTGGCCAAAAGAAAAAGTTGTATGTAGCAAAAGCCTCGCGTAAAAAATAATACCCAAACGATACAATGAAACGCAAACTAAAAAAGAAGACAACAAATGGTCGATATTTCGGCAACAGCCTTTTTCAAGGAAAAAAAAACAACAACAGAAATAAATTGGAAAATTGAACAGATAAAAACAATCGAACAATAAAAGATCTGAATTGGAAATATAGAATCTAAACAGAATATTATTTTCTACTTAATTAATTGCGTGTTCTTGCTCGGATAGCACAGGTTTTCTGTGGTTTTTATAATATTTAGACATTATCTAAAAGCAAACTAACCAACAATCATAAACTAAACCCAAAGGCCAAGCAGGCCCATTAAACTTTCCCATTCCCAGAACTGATACTGTTTATCTCTGACAAGGCCGGATACCTCGGCTAGTAATGACATATAAATATAACCTCTGTCTCCACACAAGGAAACTAAATGAGAGAACATTATGTTCAGTTATATTAATGCTCCAAACGGGTATATATATAAAAAATGAAGCTTTATCTAGGACGGACTGTGTTGTTTGCTTTTTTTTTTTTTAAATTGGTAGAATTTGCCAGAATCCGTGAGGACAGAATAGTCTAGATTGGCATGCCGAGGGAAGTTTTCTCTTTGATTGTTAGGGGGAAAATTGAGTTCCAAGTTTGTTTGTTTTATTCCAATAGTAAGGTAAATGAAAAGACATGAAATCGCGACCTCATTTCCCGTTTATGTTTGTTCCAGCTCCACTTTTTCTACACCTGAGAAATTTGAGGTTAAACATTTGCGGCTGTGTTACTAGTTGGCCCGCCGACTTGGGGAATACCCAGATGTAATTTATAAAGTTGAATTTCGATCACCAATGTGTAAATTGAGTCGCAGAACGAAATTTCCTGTCATACTTTTTAATTCTACTCCGAAGAAAATGCGTCTTTTTTTTTTCAGGCTCAAAATGTCAAAACATTTTTTTCTGATAAAATCAGTTGTGGCTCAAAATCAACGAAAGTATTAAAAAATATAACAAACTTCAAGACCTTTTAAAATATGCCCATGTACGCCTTTACGTCTTTCCATGTGTAATATATTTTGTACAATTTAAGGCTCAGCGGTTAAAAAGCCTTCCATAATTGCACTAGAGGTCTTACTTCCTTCATAATTTGACGGCGATAAAGAGTTCGTACGGATCGGAACTACGAAAGAACTTGATCAGTGCCACAGCGCACTTTAAACAAGTGACAAAATGTGCATTTATCATACTTCTTCTACACACTAAAAAATCTTCAGTTTTTCAGAAAATGGCGACAGAATAAACAAGGACTAAGATCGCCAAATGAATAGTTTAGTTCATGTCTGGGAAGTTCCAGCTTTGTTCTATTGAAAGACCGGTAGGACCTGCACTCGTTCATAGTAGTTTCTCACTTTACAATGAAAGTAGAGTTGGGCCACTGATAGAGTAAAGTAGGCGTCCGTCTGTCTCTGAAGGGGATACGTTGGTCTAAAGGCAAGGTGCTCGCCTCTTATGCCGAAGCTATCGGGTTTGATCCCCAGTCGGTGTAGGATGTTGGAACTTTGGGGGGGGGGGGGTTCCTGTCCCTGATCCTATGGTAGGTAGGATCGAGCACATAGTCTTCTCCGAAGGGCCCGTGAGCATGTTGCACATGTTAAAGATATCTTGGCAGTTGAAAGCCGAGACGAGCAAGCCGAACAAGGCCGCTGCCCCGGGGAAAATTCTAAAAAACTCATCTCTACCACAAAAACACGCAAAAAACAAGGACAAGAAAAATAAAAACAAGAAAAAAGCAAGGTGTAAATGCCAAGAGGAGAGAACTTCTTAAAGCAAAGACCTAAACGCGTCCGTCTCCAGAGACAATGGTACGTAGCGCCCCAATTCGGTAGTATCAGTCGTGTTGAGTACAGTGTCAGGATCGGACTGCTGGGTCACACCGGACGCCAGCTCACTTTTATTAATGGACAGAACTAATCCACAGTGATATTTCCAGCTTTATTTATTTATTTATCTTTTATTTATGTATTTAATCGCGTAATTTTTTACTTATTTATCTAATTTATCACGTATTTATTTATTTACTTACTTATGTATCTAATCACGTATTTCGTAATTTGTTTGTTCATTATCTATTAAATCACGTATTTATTTATTTATGTGTTTTATCACGTATTTATTTATTTACTTTTTTATGTATCTAATCACATACTTCGTTATTTATTTATTCATTATCTATTTAACCACGTATTTATTTCTTTAACCATTTATTTATTTATTTTCTTCATTTTTCAGAGAAGACCAAATGAAAAACAACAACAAAAACAAGCTTCGGCCATTCCACTCATTACACACTAACTACTCCATCAGCAGTGGCAGGAATATCTGTCCACGGAAACATTTCCGTTTCTTTCCCTGCATTTACTTGGTTACCTAGGCAACCGTCAAATCGAATGAGTTGTTCTTAAAACTTGAGTAATTGGCATGGAAATGTTAGCCAGTTGATTGCACTTTGTTGACGAGCTGTTTGCTGGACTGTGAGGGGGATGTTGTTGAAGGCCAGCTGATGATTTACGCGTTCAATCTATTTAAACTGTCAGAGTAAACACTTTAACAAGGACGCAAAAATTCTTGTCCACCATGCGTCCTTTATAGCGAGAAATGTACGGATGAGAGTGAATGATGGAACTGAAGGCTGGTGACGCTATAATTCAAGCCTTCTTTGAGTTCGAGATATGAACTGTGTGGTTGCTGTGTCATGTCTACAGCATCCGCTCCGCTATTTTTACGGAAAATGACGTATGACGTACTCTCTCTGCCTGTACAGCGGTGAGGAGCGGATGCTGTGGAAAAGTATATAGATGTAAAGAGAGTTTTACGTCATTGTCCGTAAAAATGGCGGTGCGGAGCGGATGCCGTGGACAAGAGCAGTTACCCATAAAAGTGTGAAACTCAAACCTGTGATTTTAGATAGTCAGATAAATGTACCACTTAAATTACTATTCCTCACGAATGATCATTTGCTGATAAGTAGAGACAGTACCAAAAAAATACGGCTTGGGATACGAGATGACGCATTTTACGCAAGAAGCACTGGGCGTCAGGGGGAGCTTTGACAAAAAGAAACAAAAGTAAAAAATGAAGAAGAAAAAGAGGAAGCAGACATGAAGGACTTTCATCTAACCAGAGGATCAAACACTAGGCACAGGATACCGAGACGAATCCATTCGCCATATTCCGCCCGCCGACTTGCGCGCGTATCATCGATATCAACAATGCAACAATGCTCACCATACCCCTTCTTAATTGAAGGAAAAAGAGACTAGTACTCACCTTATTTATACACGCACAATTTGTGGACATATACTGGGAGAAGGAATGGTTGGTCTCGGTATTCTGTGTCTTGCATCAAACTGAAGAGAGACCGAAGCTGGAAAAGAGAAAAATGAAAAAAAGGAAGGTTGGGGGTGGAGGCAAATGTTTACATGATAAATTTGTGGTTGGCCCAGTACAGTTATTCAGCCCGTTAAGGCCCTGTTTACACTGGTAGGTTTTTAGCAATAGAAAAAAGGAATGAGGGACTGTGTGGGGAGAACTCTCCTGGCTTTCCCTCTTTTGTTTTCCGATTTCCCCCTTCGAAACGCTGTTTGTTTACACTGGGCCGTTTTCTGAATGAGAAACGATGCGCATCGTTTATTTTGATCATGTTTCGAAGGGGGGAAAACCAAGAGAGTTCTCCCCACACAGTCCAACATTCCTTTTTTTTCTATTCCTAAAACCTACCAGTATAAACAGGCCATTAGCGGTTGTAATGTACCACTAGCATACACGATTTATTGACGTAGCTCAAGTCACATCAAGAACATATAATTATTATTCACGATGAAAACTCAGCAATTAACCATCACAAGTGCAAGAAAGACAAAGCTGGAGATAAGAGAGAGAAATCGCGGCCTTAGTTCTTGCTTGTTCCAACTCCACTTTTGGTACAACTGAGAAATTCGACGTTTAACTTTAGCGGCTTTTACTGGTCTTGTGCACATCGTCCGCTCCTCTATTTTTACGGAAAATGACGTATGAAAAACACGCATTGCCTATATAGTGATGAGGGGCGGAGCGGAACGGATTCTGTGGACAAGTATACAGAGGCGTAGAGTGTTTTATTTTTTCACACATCATTTTCCGTAAAAATAGAGGAGCGAAGCGGATGATGCGGACAAGACCTCTAAGGGTTATTTTGGTAAGAGTCAGAATAAATGTGAACTGTGAAACAGCTTGGTAAGTGCCACAACGCAGTTTAAACAAGTATCCACGTGAGCATTTGTTATACCTCTTCTACATATTAAAAGAGAAGAGCTCCAGTTTTTCAGAAAATGGAGATAGAACAAACGAGAAATAAGGTCGCCACATTTCAACATTATTTTTTTCTCTGTAATTAGAGAGAGGAGAAAGGGAGGAATGACGGTGATTCGAGACCTAAACCACAGCTGCTTGACAATAACAATAGGAATTTGTGGACACTGGCAAAATGACAGCCTGTCAGCCCTTCAATTACGGATCACGCCTGAATGGATGGCTGGTTATTTAGAACTGTGTACTCAAATGTTTTCTTTGTAATCACATTTCGTTATTTTATCCACATCTCCACACACGCCTATCTATCTATCTATCTATCTATCTATCTATCTATCTATCTATCTATCTATCTATCTATCTATCTATCTATCTATCTATCTATCTATCTATCCACGCATCCACCCGGTCTGTCTGTCTGCCTATTTATCCGTCTGTTCGTCTTTTTCTTTTCATTTCTTTTTTTGTTGTTGTTGTTGTTGTTGTTTTTTTAAACCGTTGCTCATTATATTTTTCTTGGTGTATCCTAATAGTGAATAAGTTAACTTTTGATAAAGTGATTAAATATGTTCAGCTAAGATCGTCCCTAATGTATGATCCTAATAGCTGACTTTTTTTCTTTTTTTTTGAAGAAAGAACAGAATTTGTCACTGTTTCTTAGTTTTTTACTTCCTCCTGACCTATACAATATTTATACACAGAAATGACGTAGAAAAAAGAACCTCGGCAGAAGCAGAGAAACATAAGATTATTGAAGGGTGTTGCCTGGCAGGACACGAAGATTATAACAGGAATTTCTATTGTGTGACTCGTCTTGACAGCAGATGGAGTTGTTCAAGGATTATTTTTGCTTCAGATTTCATCCTTACATTGTTCAGTTTGTCATTGTCTGTGGTAACTGGTATATTGCCGCAGACAGAGCAGCTAGACTAGAGAAGAGGCTGAAATTACGAGGTTGGGAATAGATTTTCCCCGCCTTTTTCTTCTTCTTCAGCGGGTTTTTCCTTTTGTTTCGTTGCTGGTTGTTGTTGTGTGTTTAAGGTTTATTCTAGGAGGTTTTTACTACCATTGGCATTTACACCTCACTTTCCTTGGTGTATATTTTTCTTGTTCTTGTTTTTGTGTGTTTTTGTGGTAGAGATTAGGTTTTTAGAATTTTGACCGGGCAGCGGCCTTGTTCGGCCTGCTCTTCTCGACTTGTAACTGCCAAGGTATCTTTAACGTGAACAACGTGAACATGGGCCCTCTGAGGTTTTCGTCCTTGTCCGAGAAAACTAGATGCTCGAGCTTACTTATTATAGGACCAGAGACAGGAATCCCCCCCCCCCCCCCCACGAAAAAAAAAAATTAAAAAAAAATTTCAACATGCCTGTACCGACCGGGGCTCGAAGCTGGTACCTTCGGCATGAGAGACGAGCACCTTGCCTCTAGACCAAGATGTCACATAGGTTTTTTTTAATTTTTGTTTTGTTATTGTTTTTGTTCCATTCTCTTCGGCAAAAGCTATTGGTATTATTCTGAGGTGCTGCTGGAGCTTTTTGTTCTTTCTTTCTAATGTAGGAGAGATTGATAAAGCAATGGTGTGGAAGTATAGCAACAAATGGAGACACGGGGGTGGGGGTGGATAGGTGATTAGATAGAGAGGTAGTTCAGGTAGTCAGATAGACGGATGGACGGGTGGACGGACGCAAAGATAGCTAGCTAGCTAGATAGGTAGCTAGATAGATAGATAGATAGATAGATAGATAGATAGATAGATAGATAGATAGATAGATAGATAGATAAACAGATAGAAAGATAGATAGATAGATAGATAGATAGATAGATAGATAGATAGATAGATAGATAGATAGATAGATAGATAGGTAGGTAGGTAGGTAGGTAGGAAGGCAGGTAGATAGATAGATAGATAGATAGATAGATAGATAGATAGATAGATAGATAGATAGATAGACAGATAGACAGATAGACAGATAGACAGATAGATAGATAGATAGATAGATAGATAGACACATAGATACATAGATAGACAGATAGACAGATAGATAGATAGATAGATAGATAGATAGATAGATAGATAGATGGCTAGATAGATAGATAGATAGATAGATAGATAAAGTGCCACATAAACAATACCAGTATCTATATGACACACAGCTATATGACGTAAACATTCATGTTGATAGTTATAATGACGCAATTATCATGTCAAGCTTCAAAAATGAGGTCATTCCAGTGTAATTTTGCCAATTGTCTGTAAGACAATGAACACGGTCATAACTAGGATTTCAACCAATTTGAAAGTGACGGACTGAAAGATTGGCCCTGTGACGTATCATCTCAAGTCATCCATTGACTCACTTTGTCTACCTCACGACCAAATTAGTCTCATTTGAACTAAGTCACGTCTTACTTGTAACGCCAGTAACTCTTACGAATGTCAGTTAGAAGAACGTCAGTTAAAAAGGGTGCGTGCAGTTGCGACAGCATTTTTCAAACCTCAAACATTTTTGTATGTCTTTCAGAGAAAATATGGGGCGAATTAGAAGTGTGGTGCCTAGCTAGTTTGCGCTCACATAAAGCGAAGCTGTAGTGAAAAGAAGAAGAAAGACCGAATGAGCAAGATGGGGATCGAACCCGCGACCTCTGCTACCTTACCAAGCGTCTTGCCAGGAAGAAGAAAACGGTTCGTTTAACTGTTCGTTACGTCTCTCTTGACTACTCTTAATAATAATAATAATAATAATAATAATAATAATAATGGAAGTTAGCCCTCCAATGTCAGCATGAAAGGCTTTTTAACCGCCGAGCCTTAAATTCTACAACAGATCATATTACGCATGGAAAGACGTAAAGGTGTACGTGGGCATATTTTAAACAGTCCCGAAGTTCGCTATATTAATTTGTAATACTTTCTTTGATTTTGAGCCACTGAGTTGAACACACAGCGTTTTATGGAGCTGTCTCTAGAACCCTGTGGTTGAACAGAAGAAAGTGTTCCAACATTTTGGGCAGGAAAGACAAGAGGCATTTTCTTCGCTTGGAATTAAAAACGGAGTGTTTGTCCGCCGATAATTTGGTTTAGTGATGTTTATATTGGAAACATTTCTTCACATTACCACAGGGTCCGCAATAGCGTAGTGGTTAGCATTTTTGCCTGTCCATTTGGTGACAGTGGTTCGATTCTCAAGCGGGTATTTTTAAAAAAAATAATAATAATAAATAGAATTTCTATAGCGCATTTTTAATAAAATTATTACTCAATGCGCTGTACATTGCATCAATAATTCATGCATACACTTTCCAAATCTCATACTAAAACACGCACTCTCATCCATACACACTCTCAGTTTCACAAACATAGACGCTCTTAGTCATACAACACTAGCTTATATAATCAATTGTAAAATCAAAGTACAGAATAGAATTTTGAAAATTTAAAAGTTTCGGAGGAAAAGGTGATGTTTTACGCTTTTCTTAAAGCTTTCAAGATTCGGTGATTCACGAATGTTCAAGGGTATCTGGTTCCAGACAAAAGGTCCAAAATAGTTGAAGGATCGATTAAATAGATCTTTTAAATAGAAGCCTTTTTAAAAAATTAGGAATCAATCTGTTTGATTTTATAAAAATCCAACAACAATAATGGGGAATAAAACTAGTTTTTTGTTTTTGTTTGTTGTATTTAGTCAACACTAACACTGGCGGATAAACCAGGGCCGATATTGTTGACGGATAAACCTGGGAAGTATCCGCCGATAATGTTGACGGATAATGGCAGCCAATTGAAAAATTTGACAGCAAATTTCGTACTGCGCCTCAATTTACACATTTTTGATGATCGAAAATCAACTTTGAACATCACATCTGTGTATTTCCCGAGTCAGCGGGTCATCCAGTAATATATTAATAATAATAATAATAATAATCTTACCATAATGAAGCTAAGCCCATAAATGTGTTTAGCAAAGAGGCCCCGAAACTGCTCGTCGGAAAAAATATGAAAATTGGGCGACAGAAAGGCTATAATTTAGCTTGCCGATTAATTGCTCTTGTCCACAGCATCAACTGGACTCCGCAATCACTCTTTGCCTCTGTATACTTGTCCTCAGTATCCTTTCCTCATCGCTATAGAGGCAAAGAGGGTTTTACTTTTTCATACGCCATTTTTCCGTAAAATGGCGGAGCGAATGCTGCGGACAAGAGAATATTTACATGACTGGACACAGAGGTGTTACATTTTGACATGTTTGCAATTTCGTCAGTTTGAATCGGGGAAACATTCGTCACTTCCATCAGCTATTTTAATGAAGAGTTAAAAATTGGATTCCTGTTGTTATCTTCCGCTCTTAATAGTTACATTTTGATAAGATTGTTGTTACCTGTACGTACGTCCCCCCAAGTATTTTGCGCTAGAGGTACGTATTTTAAAGCCTTTTGTGACTCCAGAGCTAGAGAGCTCCTCCCGAAACACTAAAAACGACGGCCTTAATTAATCATTCTTTCATATTTTCTTTTTGTTTTCCTCCTGTTTTTTTTTGGTTGAAAGGGTAAGGGGCAGGGTTAGGGATTCGATACGATTTAGTGCTGAGGATAAGGACGGGGTTAGGTATAGGTATGTATACGTACGCGCTCCTAGCGCAAAACGCTTGGGACGGACAAGTAACAACAGCCTTCTTTCTTCGACACCAGGCTACATAATATTGACACGTATCTTTGTCTTCAGCATCCAACAAGCCTATGTTTTTTCTCCTAAATACAGGTATTATGTGGATGATTTTCACGAAACTGAGGAAAAAGTTACAGATAGACATCGCCTGTGACACCTAAACACTTCCATTCCACTGTTAATCAAAATGCACTATTCTCTCAAGAAATTCTCCCGCATTTGTAACCAAAAAAAAACAAAAAACCTTACATGCCAAATCTGGAGAAACTAGTGCGTCAGAGGATTTGATGGCCACTTGGCAAATGCATTCTGCAGAATCAGATGGTAATGTAGTAGTAAAAATTTCCATAAAAGAACAATGTTCCTGTCATTTTCACCGATCTGGATGTCTTTGCGTACCAGTCATGGACAGCTAGTCTTTGACATCAACCAATTTGCCTGTCACAGTAGAGATTCAGCAGCGACCCGCTGGTCGCCTTCAGTTGCGAAAGTATTACATTTGACTGGTCTGCTTACAGTAACTTTGGGTATTGACCGCAAATGTTTTTTACATCATCTTATCATAAATGACTGAAATCTCTTTATCTCGAAAACAAAAAAGAAATTACAATGGCTCTTATCTTACTTTCATCTTTCGTGTTACTAACGTCAACACAATTATGACGTCTTAAAGGTGTTAATGATCTTGTCCATATTATCCGCTCCGCTCCGCAGTTTTTACGGAAAATGACGTATGAAAAAGTGCAACACTCTTTGCCCCTGTACACTTGTCAACAGCATCCATTCCGCTCCGCTCCCTACCGCTATAGAGGCAAAGAGGGTTTTACTTTTTCATACGTCAATTTCCGTAAAAATAGCGGAGCGGATGCTGTGGACAAGACCATTTAGACAGGAAATATTTATGACGTACGCCTTCAGATATAAAACGTCAACCGTACCGATAAACTCGGGTGACAACTGATGAACAGCAACTAACTCATTAAACATTTACAACATTCTTAATTGTACTACGCACACCATGTTTACATTGTCTCCTCCTGGAGTTCAGTAACGTTAGTGTCCGAAGACGACCTTTCCACGCACGACAAAATCGACTGATTGTCACTGAAGTCAATTTCAGAAAGTGTTTGACGTCGACATTCAGGTATCACAGAACTGAAATAATAGGAGATGTGCAGGTTTCTGCGACGTCAAATAGATCTAGATGTAAATTAAAATGTGGCTAAAAAAAAATGCAGATCTATGTCGCAAAGGCCATACGCTTAAAAACAACAACAACAACAACAACAGCAACAACACCAACAACAACAAAGAAAAATTGTACAACAAACTTCCAAAGAATGAAAAATGGAAATGCTTTGCAGGGCCAGATTTAGCTGAAGAGAGGCCCTTGGCTATTCTAGCTGTGAGACCTTTCCCAAAATCCTCAACTTCATGCCTAGCTAGAGGAAGGTGAAAGTGTTTTAAATAATTTGAGTCAGGACAATGATGATGATAGATGTTTAAAATTCGAAAAGACGTAAGCTAAGAAATTATAAAAGATTTGTTCAGAAACTACAGTGCAATGTAACATAATTATGTAAGAAAAGGCTACGAGTGTCACAAAGTATTATGCAGATTGGCCTGAGGCGGCAAGGCCCCCGTAGATTTTGAGGCCTTAGGCTTAAGCCTACCTAGCTAAACATGTCAAAGATGTAAGAGTAAATCAGAAAGTCAAGAAATTTTATTTAAAATCACCAAAAATGTATATAATACCCCAGTGACAACCACGTTTTAGGGACACAACATTTTGTTTTTCATTTTCAGTCAAAAATATTTGATGAAACAATCGAATGCAAATCTCACTTATTTTTTTTTTTGTCGGTTTAACAGTTTGTATGTCTCTACAATCCGCCTTCAGCCTGTCAGTCACTAGCTTATGCACGAGTCATTTTGTTAAAGAACCAGAATTCATTTGTTTCCCACGCTGTTTCGTTTCAATAAAATTGGCCATTTAAACTGCTTCAATGCCGTAGTTTTTTGTTGTTATTGTTTTTTTTTTTCCAATTGAGCTTTTAAGCAAACAGTTCATCATTGATCGGTATGTTTGCTTGTGTGCTATAGTCTGGAAATCAAGCCATGCACAGAGGAAACTAACAAACTGAATACTTTTAACTTTCAGGTATATCGTGATGCCAGAATCATAATTTTTTATTTACATGAAAAGATTCGCTTCCAACATTATGAGAACAGCGTCCTTCATACTGCCATTTTTTGTAAATTGACTGTGTGGCAGCATAAGAAATTTAGAAAAAATACCAAACTTTTGGACATTTAACAAAGGGCAATTTTCACTGCGATTTTCATGAGCTGCTTCATTCATGTTTTTTTTTTTTTTTTTAATGAATTGTTCAGAGGGGTTTATAGGAACGAATCAGTTAAAAGAAAGAAAGTCAAAAGAGTTATACGTTGAAAAACAATATAACATGCTTGTAATGATGAATGTTGTTACAAGTACGTACGCCCCCCAAGTTTTTTTGTGTTTTTTTTTAGCTAGGAGTACATATTTTAAAGCCCTTTGTTACTCCAGAGCCAGAGAGCCCCCTCCCCTCCCCCCCCCCCACGAAATGTTCCTTGGTAACGGCCTTAATTAATTATGATTAATTATTCTTTCAGGTTTTCTTTTTGTTTTTCCTCCTGTTTTTTTGGGTTGAATGGGTAGGGGGAGGGTAGGGATTCGATAAGATTTAGGACTGAGGATAAGGACGGGGTTAGAGATAGGGAGGTATACGTTCACGCTCCCAGCGCAACACGCCACTCAACAACAACAGCCTATAATGATTCCTATATATAATTCTGCCGAAGAGATCTTGTTCACAAAGAATAGGACGTACCCAAAGTTACCACTGGGTCATAGTATTGGATTTTCTCCTTCCCCTCCGTCTACCCCGCCCCCTTTGTGTCTATGAATGAGAAGAAGAGACCACACAATTTTCCAGCTGTCCTCGATTCATCCCAGTCTTATAGGAATGGCCAGATAATGGGATCTGGCAACTTTGTACGACTTCTGGGAATGATTTTCCTCTCCGAACTGCCCAGCGTTGGAAAGCTTAGAAGTCGCGTCAAGTTGTTTACAAGGTCGTTTTGTGGCTGAGAGCTGAATTTACCGGCTATTTTGTTTATCAGTGTATCTGTTTACTTGTTGACTGCATCTGACAGTGGGTACAGTGCACAGGACCGTTTTTGCTTGCTGGGCTACATTATCATTTCTGTGATACTTCTTAATATGTACCATCACGACATCTTAGATCATCTGCAGACACTATACTAAAAAGTTAACAATTCCTCAGGTGTCTCTCAAGACCATGGGTTAAGAAATCTTTTTCTATCAAAGGTCTCAGATTTGGAATTCTCTGCCTCTGTTTTTGAGAGAGACTGAAAATTTTACGACTTTTAAACATCAGCTGAAGAGTCGTCTTTTCACACTCTGAATGTCCATCAAGCTTTTGTTTTTCCTAAGTATACCTGTGTATTGTGTGTGTGATTAATATGATATAAATGTTGTAAAGGGCATAGAGCCTGGTTGCTCATGAGATGAAGCGCTATTATAAATGCTATGTATTATTATTATTATGATTATTATTATCAGTCAGCCACATAATATCAATATGCATGAATTGAGCGATTCTTTAGTGCTGGACTATAAGATGACTTCACTCAGGGCCGTCTTTACATCACATTGGGCCCCTGGGCAAAGCAATAGGCTGCGGCGGGATTTTCATCCCCATTTCAAAAACCAACGTAAATTTGGATGCATGGGGCCCCCAAACCCTTGGGACTCCCTGGGTAACTGCCCATTGTGCCCTTGAGTTAGGACGGCTCCGGTACCCTGGAAACAGCTGTTTTTGCTTGCTGGGCTACATTATTATCAATCAGTCGCATAAACCATGAATTATGGGATTCATCAGTGCAGGACTACAAGATGACTACACAGAAGAGACAACCATCTTTTAATTTACAGGCGCAACACGTTTCAAACTTAATGTAATGTAATGTAATAGCCCTTGTATAGCGTTCAAATAAAAAAAAAAATGATGTGCTCTGAGGCGCTGAATTAAAATTAAAAACAGGATCAACATAACATCAATTCATCACGCTCCCACTCACACACAATAACAAACACTTGATCTACTCTCATCCTCAAACCTCAGAGACCAAAAAGGGACATCATTCAGTTTCAATGAAAACATTCTTAAACAGTTCAGTTTTGAGCCTATTTTGAAATATGCCGATGTTTTCACTTTACCTGGTGTCAACGCTGATGTTGTTCCATAATTTAGGCCCGCCAATAGAAAAAGCCTTTTCACTAAGAGACAATCTGACTGTGGGTGTCTCAAGAAGTTTAAGATTAAGTTTATTGTAGGCCTGGCGGCCACTTCAAAGTATACAGAAGAACCATGCAAACAAGCTTTGAAAAGACATTAAAAACAACAAGAAGAAGAAGAAAAGAACAGAACACACTCGGTCATTCACTCTCTTCGCTCCTTGTTGCTAAATACAATTTATACATAAAGGTAACGTACAGATAGTACTGAAACTATTGCCACATCCCTCGGCGATGCAGTCTTGCACACACGACGTTGGGTCACTCTAAAAAGCTTTTAAGGCTCAATGTAAAACTTCACAAATCCGCTAAAGCTTAACGAGGTTTTCGGATTTCAGGGAACTATACAAGCGCTGAGCGCTGGCTTTTGTCCAATGACTGCGACCGGCAACAAATATGATCAAATTACTGATTAAGTCTCGCTTTTTTCCCCTTGTAAAATCGATCTTTAGGTTCAATGATTTTTTTATTTTTTTTATACTATCGCAGGGAAAAGGTGACTCTCGGGTCCACATACATTGTCCCCCACTTTTCATAACAGATAGAGCTTGTGGGGTCAGAAAATACGTAACTCTGTAACGACAAAGTAACTCTACTTCGTCATGATATTCATAGTCACGGAAATGTCGAGACAAACGATGGCAAAAAGAAAACGTTGCCTTTAGCAAAGCCTGGCATAAGAAAGAATACAGAAAGGGTACAACACAACGTCTTTCATTGTATCGTTTCTGTAGTATTTCTGACAACGCGTTTTATCGTTTTGATTTGATTGGATTTGATGACAGGAACCAGAATCCTTGCACACCGGGACCGGGTGCAGAATGAGGCGATGCGAGTAGACTTGGTGTGCAAGAAGGACACGCCCATTGCATGTAGGCGTTTTTTCCTTGACCTGCCCAGTATCAGAGTGCGCCACAGAATCGCTCAGGTGATGACGTAACTTTGGGTTGCTGGAAAGTGTGTTCAGGTTTACATCTCATTTTTCTTGTTCTTGTTTCTATGTGTTTTTGTGGTAGAATTAATTTTTTTAGAATTTTGCCTGGGCAGCGGCCTTGTTCGGCCTGCTCTTCTCGACTTTCAACTGCCAAGGTATCTTTAACGTGCGCAACATGCACCTCGGGCCCGCCGAGTTTTTCGTCTTTATCCGAGAAGACTAGGTGTTCGCCCAACTTACCATAGGATCAGGGAGCGGAAATTTTCAGCCAAAAAATATCCAACATGACTGCACCGACCGGGGATCGAACTCGGTTCCTTCGGCATGAGAGGCGAGCACATTGCCTCTAGACCACAGTGTCCCCCGGGGTGCGGGAAAGAAAGAGCACCCTCTGCATCATGCGTTTTATCGTATTATTTCTGCATGATTTCTGAAAACGCCTCTTATTGTATCGTTCCTGTATTATTTCTTACGCGAGGTTTTGCTACATACAACTTCTTCCTTTTTGCTATAATATTTTGTCTCTGCTTCAAGCCTCGCTGCAACCCCACAGATTTTCCGTGGTTTCATACAACATACTGAAATGTCAATAATCTCCCCTTTCCTGCCAATGGTCAAGAAAAACACGACGACACAATGACGACACGAATCTCGTGTTACCAATAGAGACGTAAGCTTGAACAGCTTGTTGAATGAATGAGATGCGAAGCCGACGCCATGTTGACATTTCCACAGCGGAAGGGCTACGCTCGCTAACGAATGAAACAAAAGGGCAGGCGTACAGATCTACGATTCTCTCTTACGTAATTTATGATCCACGATGTTTATGACATTTCCACTGGCCTAGACAACAGACAATAACATCATGAGACATTGTCAGTATTCTCTTTTTTTTTATTTTTTGTTCTTTTGTTTTTCTGTTTAGTGCACACCTTCTTTCCCCCTTCCCTGAACTTGTTGAAGGCGGAGAGAACAATGGAAAGATTTGAATAATACTACATGTTTATCGGATAAGCCATAAAGTATATAACAAGCAGGATTATCACCACTCCACACAAGATAATGACTCCCCCCCCCCCCCCCGCCAACCACCAAAACAAAAAAAATCCTCGCTTGCCAATAACAAAGCCAGAACAGTGCTCAGAGGTCAGCCAGGCTCTGTCTCCAAGGACAACAAACGTCGTTAAGACCACAATATCAACGAGAGAAAAAAATGAAACAAAACAATAAATATTATCATCACTTCGATAAAAGACCAGACTACGTGCTACGGAACAAGCCAGCTCCTCTTGAAAACTGGGGACTGAAATCTTGTCTGGATAACCAAAGAAGAAAAAAAAATTGATATGAGATTACGAACAGAGATCAGAAAAATCTGGCCATTTAAAAAAAAATAAATGTTTTTCATTTTTTTTTTTTTTATGAGCTTGGAGAGATTATAAATGACGTTCTGTATTGGAATCTTTTGTGTGTACACGATCTCCCGATTGTGTTATTGTTATCACTGTGCTGGTTCTTCTGTTTGTTATTGTTATGCTCGTGTTTTGGTGTTGCTTTTTTTTTTCTTTTGTTATAATTGTTGCTCTCTTTGTTCTTATTTGTGTGTTAGTAATGATCATTATTATGATTATGATTATTTTTGTTATAATTGTGCTCCTTGCTCTATAGCTTTCTAAGTAAAACACTACCCCCCGCCCCCCCCCCCCCCCAACAGCTTAGCGTTTTTTTTTGGTCGAGCAAACTTCAATCCGAGACACAGAATACCGAGCCGGACCATTCCTTCTTTCACTACTGCGTCCACAACTTGCACGCGTACAAACATGGTGAGTACTACCTATTCACAGAGCTCTGTGGTACCAGTCATTTTCGTTCAATTATGAAGGGGTGTGGTGCCAATTGTTGGACAGTTGAAATGGATGATACGCGCGCAAGTCGACGGACGGAATTTGGCAAATTGAACCGTCTCGGTACCCTGTGTGTCGGCTTCAATCCTCGTTTTCTGGAGAAGGCCAAAAATACACACACAACAATACAGCAAATATCCGACATTGTGAAAAGGTGACGAGGACGTGGAAACGGGCAAATGGGAAAATGGACCCAACAATCTGAGACCGCAGGCAGAAACTCGTCGCCTTTAGATTGACAAGGTTCTATCTCCACTTTTTGGCTGAATTGAGTTACACACTACACACTACTTGTGCAGGCCTTCTCCATTGTGTGTCAAAATATCAAGCGGATTCGGTGTGTAATTTGTAAGTATTACTAAAAAGACACAAATTTTTTTGCTTTAAAAGCTTTGATCACATGAAACTGCAACCCTTAATTTCTCGAAAGTTGACGGAAGGGAGTTAGAACCTTGTCATTCTAAAGGGACGAACTGGAAATCGGCCGACCTTTCATCGCCACTGGATTGGAGGAAATGCAGAAAACAAGATGTCATTGGCAGATGGCAAGGGAGTCATGAATGTTGCTCTGTGGTTTGTTGGTTCCTTCAGGCAAGAATTACGAAAATGTGTGTCAGCAGAGCCACTGTCCGTGTCGTTGTTGTGGGAACTTGGAAGTTAATGTTATCAGCCCTTGGGAGTTTTGTGTTCTGGGGACGGTGCGTGCATGATGGATGTAAAGATTTTAAAAAGAAAAAAGTCATTCTGAATCTCTTTTGTCCCAGGACAGAATCGCAGTGCGGCTGAGATTTGCTAGATAAATACACAGCAACAGAAACGTATGGGGAGAGAGAGAGAGAGAGAGAGAGACAGACAGACAGACAGACAGAGAAAAAGAGGGAGAGACGAGAAGTGAATACGTAAATAAGTAGGTACTTAGATGAGTAGGAAGGGGAATGGGAGATATATAGATAGATAGACACAGACAGACAGAGAGACAGACAGACGGACGGACGGACGGACGGACAGACAGACAGACAGACAGACAGACAGGCAGACAGACAGACAGATAGATAGATAGATAGATAGATAGATAGACAGATAGATAGATAGATAGATAGATAGATAGATAGATAGATAGATAGATAGATAGATAGATAGATAGATAGACCAGCACGCAGTCAGATAAACAGACTGACAGACAGACAGACAGAGAGGAGAGAGAAAGAAACACACACACACATAAATAAATTCTAGAACACAGAATAAGAAAACGGCTTTTGATCGACAAGAAACATCTCCATGCCGGATAAAAATAAAAGGTCTGTATAAGATCAGAGAAGTCGTGGCGGGCCCAGAACAGGATTGATATTATAAAGAACAAACTACAACAACGCCGTGTTTGTCTCCTGATAATAATGATGTCATTCTAACCTGCACGTGCCAATCTTGTCATAATTATTGTCTTGACAACAAGATTCAATTCTTCAATAAACGCAGAGAAGATCACGGATCCCAGTGGGACGTGGTTCAAAGTTGAAATGTGGGATTCACAGATTTATCCCGGATAAAGCCGGGTACCTCATCTAGTTTCCTATATTTTCTTAGTAAATCCGGATTGGCCCTACAAAGCAAGCTCGATCAGACACAGTCAGCTTCTTAGGTGTACATTTTGCTGGCAACATCTGGCTGTAACGTTCCGGGCTTAGTATGATACCTTCTCTACCCCCCCCCCCCCGCCCTTTGCCCCCACTTAGGTGTTTTTGCCTTATTTGATCTTTAGTTTTACCCCTTCACAATTACTTCATATAACTATCCTTGGAACTTATCTAGAAGCCTTGTACAGACAGCGGCCTAGAGAGATGAACTGATATCATTATTTCCACAGGTTGAAGGATTTACAGCGGACAGAATTTTAGAACAGTTCAAAGAAAAACATTTTCTGGTCTAGCAATTCGGCAGCTGAAGCAAAAAGTTATGTTTAAACACGCACGAAAAAACTTAAAGACAAATGCAAAAGCCGATCTATCTATCTATCTATCTATCCAGGGGCGAAGCGTGGTCCTCTGCAGAGGGTAATCAGAATTTAAGCTAGTAAGATCCTCATAATAGGACGTATCGCTATGTCATATTTACATAATTATAAATGCAGCGACTAAAACAATAAAACGGTTGCTAGGCACTGCAAAAATCTGAAGAGCGGACTATTCTTGTCAACAGGACAGGAATGCAGCAATTTACAAGCCAAACTAATCTGAAAAACTATTCATTTATACTAACAGGCTTATAAACGCATATTTTTCACCCATTTTTAAAAATATAATTTGAACAGCACGTTTTCATTGTCATATTCATAGCCAGAGATTTTGTTATTCTACCATCTCATAAAGTTTCTCGGAAAGGACCCATTAACATTAAATGGTAGAAAGTGCTTAAATGGCATCTCTGTGACACAACAATGTGTAGCGATTTCGGAGAAGTGGCTATCTGCCGTTGCGGTTCAGGTTCGAGCGACCTATCAAGTGAATTGATGTTCTTAATACGTTCGACTGATTTTGATCACAGTTAGATCTAGATCTAGGCTATAATAATTATTATTCTTTGATAGCTCTTGCTGTGCGTAGAGTAAATTATTCTTAGATTACCTCAAAAAAAAAAAAAGATCCACACAAACTCTTTCACTCTACTCTTTACTTTCGATTGGGATGAAAACGACCGCATAGTGAAAAACCTGCATAAGTACGTAAAATCAGGTCAAACCTTGATTAAAAACCTATTTTTTCCCCCCACTATTTTGCTGTCTGCGGCGCCGCTTTGAAGAAACCAGGCTATGCTCAAGCTCGCTTCTGGGTGTAGTCAAGTCTTCTTCGTATTTGTTAATCACTGATTTTGGACCAGTTCATATGGTGTAAGTCCCTACAAAGATGCTTTTCGGTGAGGGGTGTTAGACTATAACAACAAACCCAAAATAGCAACGTAGAATAGAATGCTGAACTGACTAAATGGACTTGAAGTTGGGCTTGATCTGGAAAGCACAGTAATTCTAGAATTAATATTCGAAGGGTAATCACTGATTATTTGATTATGAGGAAGCCTCGCCCCTGTATCTATCTATCTATCTATCTATCTATCTATCTATCTATCTATCTATCTATCTATCTATCTATCTATCTATCTATTTGTCCGCACCTACATCTATCTGTCTATCTATCTGTTAGTATATCTATCTATCTATCTATCTATTTATCTGTATGCCTGTCTGTCTGTCTGTCCGCCCATCTGTCTATCTATCTGTCTTATCTATCTATCTGTCTATCTATCTATCCCCCTGTTCAGCAGCTCATGAATACATCAATATTTCAGACAAATCCGCCAACAACAAAAAAAAAACTTTCTCAGTCACGACCAAGGCCGCACGTGTCCTTTCATTAATTCAACAACAACAAAAAAATCTCTGAGAATTTTCTTCCGCCCACCGAGAGTTGGTATTGACTACCGGTGGCTTTGATCTATACACGCCATTATCTTCTTCCCGTTGGGTGAACAAACTTGCCTTTACTTCGCCCGACATTTTTTTTACCCCTCACATTCATAACGATGTCGGACTATTTTCTCTCATCTCCTATTTGGTCAACAGCCCTGGGTGTCCGCGTGTTTGATGGACGTGACATCACTATAGACAGGCTCTTCCTTCTACCTTTCCTGGCATGAAGGACTGTGTTGTTACTTAATCAATACCGTTTTGGGTTTGTTTTTTTTTTTTGAAGTTTTTATGAAAAAGGTCCCAATTTTTTCTCCCTTTCTGTACGATATATCGTAACAAGGCTGTTGCTATTTGTACGTACGCACCCCACGCGTTTTGCGCCAGGGGCGCGTGCGTATACGTACCTTTCCCTAACCCCGCCCTTATCCTCAGCACTAAATCTTGTCAAATCCCTAACCCTTACCCCTACCCTATCAACCCAAAACAGGAGGAAAACAAAAAGAAAACCTGAAAGAATAATTAATTAAGGCTGTTGTTAGGAGTATTTCGGGAGAAGCTCTCTAGCTCTGGAGTCAAAAAAGGCTTTAAAATACGTACCCCTAGCGCAAAAAAACAACAAAAAACATGGAGGGGCGTATCTACTTGTAACAACATTCTATACTGAATGTTTTTATGGAAAAGGTCCCGATTATTTTCCCCCTGTCTGTACGATCTATCATCTTGAAATTAGCAATTTGTTGGAATGTAAAGCACTTCTGACTGCAAGTGCAAGACATTTGAAACTGAAAACGCGTATAGTGGACTAGTTTGTGTACGATGTAACACTCGGTTCAGTAAGTAAAAAAATTAATTATCGTAATTTGGCCTTACTGCACTCACGAACGGCGTACGTCATGAAGTGGAAATTTTAATCAAGTACGCTAGCGATGTTGCAGTCATTGTAGTAATTTGAAAAGTAGAAGCTTGCAAGTCTTAATAACAACAAAAATAAAAACTGTACTACTTTAATTATAGAGTTTGAAAGGTTGAAACAAAAACCTCTTCAAACCGAAGAGAACAGAATTCACCGTGGCTTTCATTTGGTGTTTGAATGCCATTTATAATTTCATTTCCATTGATTTTGTTCATTCTAGAGTTTTCTGCTTTTTAATTAATTAATTTTTTTTTACCAACATCATTATCTCAGTCTCCTTGGTCGTTTTCTTTCTTCTGTGCTTTAGGTCTTTATTTTAGGAGGTTCGCTGGTCTTGGCATTTACACCTCATTTTTCTTTTGTCTTGTTTCTGTATAATTTTGTGGTAGGGATTGGTTTTTGAGAATTTTGCCCGGGCAGAGACCTTGCACACGAGTGTTTCGACCTTAACCGAGAAGACTAGGTGCGCGATCAGGGACAGGAGTCCCCCCTCCCCCTTTTCTCCCAAAATGTCCAACATGCCTGCACCGATCGGGGGTCGAACCCGATATCTTAGAACTCGTGAGACAGATTTGTCTTCGGTCCCGCCAGTGCGCGCAGCCCCGTTCAACTCCATAGTCCACATCTCACACTCAAACGGAGATAACCAGACTCGACTCAGTGCGCCATCGGGCTAAAGAGGGTTTGAGTTTGAGTTTTGAGTTTTACGGCTCGTCAGCACGATAACGGCCACTTTGAGCCTTTCCCCGTCTATTTAGGTACAGTACTTAATTTATCTTTGGTATCCAGAGCATCCATGAATTTGAATTTCACAAGTGGAATTAAATAGTCCCGTTGAAATTTTATTACGTTGGTAAAGTTTTTCAAAGTTGTTTGGTATAGATCTGAAAATGTTAAGTTTCCTAAATGTGTACAAACGTTTTTAAATCAAGTTGAAGATCTTAGCCTCTTTCACAAAGGACAACTCAAAGGCGCGCTATGGGTCCACGTCAGAATGTATTTCTTTTCTGGATGCGCAGATATAGTGCCTTGAGAGGGGAAAAAAAAGTTGATTCTAGAGTACGTTGTGTCGTGTTTCCTAGGTAACGCTACTGTACTTCCTTTGCTGTTGTTATAAGTACGTACGCACCCCAAGCGTTTTGCGCCAGGGGTGCGTACTTATAAATACCTGTCTCTAACCCCGTCCTTATCCTCAACACTAAATCTTATCGAATCCCTAACCCTGCCCCCCTACCCTTTCACGCAAAAAACAGGAGGAAAAATAAAATGAAAATCTGAAAGAATAATTAATTAAGGCTTAGGAGTATTTCGGGAGGAGCTCTCTAGCTCTAGAGTCACAAAAGGTTTTAAAATACATACCCCTAGCGCAAAAAGCTTGAGAGACGTACGTACTTGTAAGAACATTCATTGTGCTTTGACTTTCTGAGGGCTGCACAACTGCACGGTGGCACTCCTTTCCTCTAACAGGACTGGCTGTGGAGATTATTTTGCTCAATTTAGTATGGCCATTTTGAGCCAGTTCGATACTTCCTGGTTGTAATTTACTGTCCAGACATTTCAGCTGCCCTAAGAGTTGACAAATATTTGATTTAGAAATATTGGATCCGTTACATCGGCCAGGGATCTCATAATCTCCAGCCTGATAAGGAATATATGAAAGTGATAAATTTTTCCAGCAATATCACCCTTTTCCATGTCCGTTTTTGCCACCCACCTACCCACTCACTCACTCACTCACTCACTCACTCACTCACTCACTCACTCACTCACTCACTCACTCACTCACTCAGTCAGTCACTCAGTCACTCACTCACCCACCCACCCACCCACTCACTCACTCACTCACTCACTCACTCACACTCACTCACTCACTCACTCACCCACCCACCCACTCACTCACCCACCCACCCACTCACTCACTCACTCACTCACTCACTCACTCACCCACCCACTCACTCACCCACTCACTCACTCACTCCACTCACTCACTCACTCCACTCACTCACTCCACTCACTCACTCACTCACTCACTCAACACTCACTCAGCTCATTTGCAAACTATCCCTTCACACACAGAAATTTTAACACAGCGCCTGTACTCTAAGCCCTCACTGCCCCGTCTCCCCTTTTCTTTCCTCTTTCTTTGCACTCCATCTCACCCCTTCGCTCCTAGCACTTTGCCTACCTGCACCCTGATTAATTATTCTTTTACATCTGTGTTTCTCAACGTGGAGAGTGGGACTTCACAATGCGGCGTAGGGATACAATACTATTCACTAAATTTGTGCGAACTGTTATAAAAACCACAGAGAAACTTTGGGATCGCAACAAGTCTTAAAGCAAAGCCAAAAATTGGCAAAGAGAAAAAGCTGTATGTAGCAAAGCCTCGCATAAGAAATACATGTAATACCCAAACGATACAATAAAACACAAAGAAAAAGGGGAGACAAAAAAATATCAATATTTCGGTTAATCGCCATTGTCAAGAGAAACAAAAAAAAAGGGGGGTGGGGGGTGGGGGGGGGGGAATTAAACGGATAAGCAATCGAACAATGAAAATATATAGAATATGAAATATTTATAGAATATTAAATGAATACGGTGACTTATCTGCGAGTCCTGATTGGTATTTCCGCAGAGCTCCACGTTTATGTTGTTGTTTTTAACCGAAGCAGGTGATGGGACAAAACAGGTTGAGAAATACCGCTTTACATATAGAAAACATTCCCACCCCATCCACTACATGATTATAACAGAACTATTCATTACTAGTGATACAAATTGAAATCAAGCGTACTCCTACACAGCCGAACGAAATAGACCGCCATTTCTATTTCCAGTCAGTTCTGAAGTACGACGGAAATAACGAGATCTTACATCATCCCTTCGATTGTGAATAATTGCCATTGTAGGCGAGGAACAGCAAAGAAAATCACATGTTTTGGCTGTTTCAGTCATTAGTCGTGTGTGAGCTGTCCATCTGTATACCCTTACGTGGCCGTTTGTGTAACTGCTCGTTACTTCGAAACTGGATACCTGGAAAAATTCATATTAATGTTCTCTCCGTGCTCTCAAAATTAATTTCCGTCTTTAAAGCTATCGCCGTGTACTCTTATGGAACTGGACTGACGAAATAACAACAGCTTTTTGGATCATTTGAAATCTAATGAGTTTGTGGAAAACAGAAAATAATCCTATCCTTAGACAGAAAACGGTGGGAAATAGAGAATCTTTTTAGCAGGTTTAATGATCCAGTGGTCAGAATGCTTAACCAGCATGCGAGGGGTACCAGGGTTCGGGTCCCTCTAGAGGCGTGGATCCTAACTAATTTAATTTTTAAAGTCTTAAATGGTATGTGGTTTGGCCGGTATTTATGTGCATGTGGAGATGGAGTTTCCTCTCCCCCGAAGACACACACACACACACACAAAAGCTTTTGAGTTAAAAGAAAGAGGAAAAGGAAATCGAGAGAGAAATAAGATAGAACGAGAAGAAAAACCAAGAGACGGAAGGAAAGACAATTAGGAGCAGAGGATGTGACCTTTTAGAAAAAAGCTCGAGGAAAATTAAATATCCCAATTAACAAAGATAAACAGCCATTTTCTTAGTAACTTTCTACAACGCAATTGTAGATGACATTTTTCTTGTTTGTTTAAATGAAACAGTTTTGTAACAATATTTTATCTGCTTGGCCAAATGCTGTACAGTTGTCTACCACTGTAAGTTCAGTTCTAGCGCGCACATTCCACTGAACAATTTAGCAAAAAATTGTTTGATATTTTCTTGTTGTTGTTGTTTTTCTCTCAACTGGGTTAAATTTTTGTATAAGAATGTTGTTAAAAGTACCTGCGCCCCCCCCCCCCCACATACACACTTTTGTGCTAGAGGTACGTATTTTAATGCCTTTTGTGGCCCCAGAGCTAGAAAACTCCTCCAGAAATGCTCCTAGCAATAACCTTAATTAATTATTCTCTCAGATTTTGTTTTTGTTTTTCCTCCTGTTTTTTGGTTGAAAGGTAGCGGGGCAGGCTTAGGGATTCGATAAGACTTACGGTTGAGGATAAGGACGGGGTTAGGGATAGGTACGTATACGTACATGCCTAGGGGTACGTACGTACAGGTAACAACAGCCATTGTATAAATGATCATGTAGAGGAAGATGATGAGGATGATGATGACTTGAAGAAGACGAATAAAACATAGATGTCCCGGAGGGCGACGGTGGTTACGATGATGTTAATCATACTGTTGCCTGCTAAAATGTAGATAATTATACCGATAATGTGACCGCAATAACTTTTCTCTTAACCAGCTGATTTTGTTCTTTTCTTTTCTCTTCTTTCTTTCCTCCCCCCCCCCCCCCCCCCAACCAATTTCTCGAAATCTTTTTTCATTATTCATCTTGTTTTCTTGAAAGTTTTTTTTTTTAATCTTTCTCTATTTATTCCAAATTAATTTACATACGGATGGAATGGGCGATTTTCGCAATTTTTAGTTTATGTGTGATTATCTATCGTTAGCTCTACTTTTAAAGTAAAACGCAGCAGTTTATCGTCACTGCTCCACGACGTATACCAAAAATCAATTGACGGTCCATTGCATTCCTGAGCATGAGGGGTGAGGGGTATCAGGTGATAATTATAGAAAAAGAAATTCGCCAGAAGGAAAATGTTATAATCCAACAGAATCATAATGGCGCAAGTCACCAAATGACAGGAAAAGAAACAATTTTTTCTCAATATCTCAGAAATATCAAAAATGATTTATAAATGCCATTAGCGTAGAGCAGTGACGTACTTGTAAAAGATTGTTACCGTGACGTCTCTACTAGCTTGACTACATGAAAGACATGATGATTCAGACTCTCACAGACCTCTCCTTAAAGACCTCTGTACGAACGGTCCTTGAACTATTTGTACAGTTCAAAAACGTGCAAGATCGTAAAACAAAAGACAACCAATTTGGCTGTTTGATGTCACCGCCCTGTTCATACGCAATTTTGCGCTAGACAGAACGGGCTAGCAGGCATATCTGGGAATGGACTGTATTAGTAAAACATTATTAAGGTGACGTCTCTACTAGCTTGACTACATGAAAGTTGTGCAGATTCACAGTCTCACAGACGTCTTCTCAAAGACTTCTGTACGAACGGTCGTTGAACTGTTTGTACAGTTCTAAAAGGAGCAAGATCGTAAAACAAAAGACAACCAATTTTGCTGTGTTTGGTGTCGCTGCCCTGTTTATATGCAATTTTGCGCCAGACAAAACCGTTTAGCAAGCAATTTTGGAATGGTCTGCTATTTTTCCTTAAGGAGTGGCTCTCAACAGCCAAGAAACCTTTCTTTTGGATTTTATTTATTCTTATTTTAAAAGACTATTCCAATTGTACTAGTTTGTTAGTTTTTGTGTTGTTTTTTTTCCCCAGAGGAAGGTCTTTCATGACCGAACGCTCGCATTTTGTTTGTTTTCATTTCCAATTTTATGTGATTTACTGTACCGTTTCTCTGTTCTTTTTCTAACCTGGGGCTTCCACAACATGTAACGTTTTGTCTTTTTCGCCACATTTCAAATTTGTCCATTTGTCCTATTTCTCGTTCATGACCGAACGCTTGTATTTTGTTTCTTTGCATTTCTAATTCTTTTGTGATTTACTGTAAGGTTTCTTTGGGGGGGGGGGGGGGGGTCAAATGTCGGGCTTCACAACATACAACTTTTTTTTTTTTTGGCCACATTTTAAATTTGTCCATTTGTCCCATTTCCCGCAAGTTACGCCAGTTTTCTCTACGTGAGACTGAAATCTTATGGTTTCCCGTGGGAGCCTCAGCTAAAGGCCTTTGACCTCCATTTTGCCTAGGTGATAAACGCTTGTAGATAATTGTTGTGTAAGACTAATTATTTCACACATAAATCACCTCGTGAAAGAGACGACAGAAACAATCATGTTGAGAAGGCTTGGCGTCAAAGGTTAAATCTGAAGTTTTAGCAGTGGCGTGCAGATGTTTAGTAATATCCCATCATGCCCCGGGGCCAACTCCTTGCTGTATGCTCCAAGACTTATCTACAGGGCTTAGACACGCTTTGATTGGATGCCCCCTGAAATGGATGTTCGGGGCTGTCGTCCCCTCTGCGCCCCCCCCCCCCACTCCCTTCTTTTTGCACGCCACTGAGTTTTAAAAACTTTATATATAAATTGTTGATCGTTTTCGGCTCCTAGTTTAAGCCAAAAAGGACAGAGAAGAGGTGAAGAATACTGAAGTATTAGACTCGCTTAATGAGTGAAACTTTACCTGTCTTCCAACGTGTCGGATACTCACTATTAAATTTTAGGCAGGCGTCAGACAGAGAAAGTTGCTCGCCTTTCGCCGCACGCCATTCGTTAGTTTAGGCGACTCAATGTCAATGAACATTATTTGAGCAAAGGAAAGCAGCCATACAGAGAAAGGAACATCCGCTCGCCGCTTGGCGCTGGCTACAAGCCCCTAATGAGTGGCGAGTGACATGTGGGTAACAACTTTCTCTATGTGACGCCTGCCTTATTAATTACATTTTTACGAATCTAGTTAAGTTATTCAAAAAAAAAGTGCGGCGGGAATAATTGATTGTGATACAGTTTTCGCCATGTTTTTTTTTCTCAACGCCACAGTCTAACTGCGAGTTTCAAAAAAAATTATGAAATCAATATTATCAAGTGTCAACAGACCCAACCCAATGGCGTTTGTATCGAAGTACTGCTTTTACTTTTATTCGTTTCAGGCAATGTCTTACAAAAGTTTTAAAATTGTAAAATACAATGATTTCTTTTTCTGGCGCAATTGATAAGCCTATCCCCACGGGAAGACTGTGTTTGACAAGCGTTCAGTTGGTGTGTAGTGCCCTGCCGCGCATGAGTTCTGAAGCAAGTCTGGAGATTATAATGGGAAATGGTCTAGATCAGAGAGAGAGAGAGGGAGAGAGAGAGAAGGTTGGAAACACCGGTTTATCCCTGGTAAAGCCGGATTCCTCATCTAGTTTTCTTATGATTGAATAAGATGTGCACACCGAAGTTCCATATCACCCTAAAACAATGAACTTTTTATTCTTAGTTTCATTCAGATAATATGAGTCCATCTTTCAAGAGCTGAGCGAAAAAAAAAAAAAAGAGACTTACGCCCAGAAGTGTACAAACGACTAACTAGAAAGATTTTTTATAATTTGAAAACAAAGAATTGAAACGCCTATTTTTACAACTCATTCAAGCTTCCCATTGACTATAATAATATAAACTGGTTCATGCTTGAATTTTAAGCGAAAGTAAATGTTTACAGAAGGCCAAGCTGAGAAATTATCACCTTATTTACGGTCATTTCTTTAGAATTATCCGGCTTTGCATAGTGATCGATACTCCCCTGTGGATGTCAAGTGTAGAGAGGTCTCTTCAGATTAGCTTCCACTTTCATTTTTACTTCCACACCAGCTATACATATCGCGACCTTAGTTCTGGTTTATTTTTCTATCTCCGTTCTGAAAAATCGGGATGTCTTTTAGTTTGTAGAAAAGGTAAAGAAAATGAACCCTTTGTCAGTGATTTAGAATGCGTTGTGGCACTTATGAAGCTGTTTCACAGTTCCCATTTTTTTCTAACTCCTTACCATAATAACTAAAGCCGCAAATGTTTAACGTCGAATTTCTCTGTTGTGCAAAACGTGGAGTTGGAACAAACAAGGACTAAGGTCGCGAGACGCTCATAAATATTTACACACATGCAGAATGCATCGGTAACACACAGTCGTTACTCTCATTTTTATTGGTGACCCAACATTTCATACACACATGCACGTTCAAACATATGCGGAACACAACTGGAAAGTTTGGCACTCTAAGTAAGGAAAATATGGAATGTGTGGGTGGGTGGATGGTGGAGAGGAATGTACACTCCATTAAATAACTCGGCAACAAAACATTCGGTCTTATATTCCGCAGGGGAACGGGGGGGGGGGGGGGCGGGGAGGAGATTATAACGTGTTATTCCAGACCTGGAGATGATGGTACACTAGCATCATGTCAGGTGTATTTACTTAGGTAAAATGCCCACCGGCGGGATTAATAATCACCAATATGTAGGGAATTATCATTATGATGACAATGTCCATTGCCCCCTGGAGACCATCACATGCTTCAGGTGGTAGCGACAATAATCCCCCTCAGTACACAGGTCACGATGCCCTTCTTACACTGGGAACTGTTATCATTGTTTAGTAACGTAGCATTTTCTCAAATCCCCAGAATGCCCTACTTTACAAAACAAGGGGCAACAATTTAAAACAGTGGCGCTGAATTAGACAATGTTCGACGATCTTCATTGTCATAGCGAAGGTGTACTGGAAAATTAGTAATTTAAAAATACCGAAAAAAAAAAACCGGCGACTATCAGTTTTGTTCATCCCTTGACTGCCAACGCCAATTAAATCAGCTTCCCAGAGAGGCATACTTTACTGCGGTTTCTAAATCAAAAACAATCTGAAACAGTAAATTTGTACGACGAATACTTGCAGTTCGAACACACATGGTAGGACAGGGTAACTCTTTCCTGACAGTAATAGGGTTAAGGCTGCCATGACTGTGTGGCCAAAACACTCACCATGAACTTTTTGTGTGACCAGTCTGTGACCAGTTTGCATTCAAGTAACCGGGGTGCACATCCGCAGAAGGCATTATGCCTGTGGATCCATGAAGGAATTTTCTGACGTGGACCAGCACAGCATCTTGTCGTATCTGAAGGAGGCCGAAGTCCACAATTTGATTTTACAGAGTTTCATCATAATAACGTACAAGGTTCGTTTAGACATATTATTTTACAGTGCGGGTCGTTTCCCGTTACATTTTTTTTTTTACTTCACTTGTATCTGGTCTTGTATAGGAGTCTGAAAGCTGAAAGCTAGCTCGAAGTAAGATAAGGAAAAAAAACCGTGAAAAGTGCAAAGTGACAATCATCGATCCGACTCGCCGTTAAACTCAAACTACAACTCAAACTCTCCAACGATAAGATTATTGTTGCTAGCCAACCAAATGTAATCCTACCAGAATTCCTAACCCATATACTTTCCAAAAACTTCACTGTGTTTTCTGATGTATTCTATCAGTATGAGCACATTATTTTGTTTGTAAGCGTGTAGGGTGTGGATGTATCAGTTATCAAATCTCTAACAGATGGAAGCAAAAAAAACAACAAAAAACAAGTGTTTTCTGATGTATTCCATGGGTAGGTGGATGTTTATAAGTGTTGAGTTGGAGTCCTGAGTTTGGAGCAAGCACGCCAGCACGATAGCGGTGACATTGTGCTAGGAGAAAGTAACACAATAGGGAGCGGGATCGAATGACACAGCTACTATATTTAGATTTACATTATGGGACAGTCGAACTGTTCAACGCGGCGGTTAAGCACAGTTATGGACTTTGTACACACTTTTCATGTGCAGTTGATCTTTGTGCCTCGAATCGCCCTTAACAAAGTCCACAACAACTGTGCTTGACCACCGCGTTGAACAGTTCGAATGTCTCATGACGCCATCGGTAACTTTAAATATATATAGTAACTGTGTCATTAAATCCCGTTCCCTATAGACAGAATGAAGCAGAATGGTAGGACAGAAGGAGACCCTACCATAAAAGCCCACCAACCCACCAGTTGCTTGTAAGCGTGTGTGTGTGTGTGTATAAATCCGGGTTTTGCTGTGCATCCTGCGTGTATGTGGATGTCTGTGAGGGTGCGGATGAGTGCATGTGTGTGTGTCTGACTGCTCACCTTCTCTTTCATCCAATTGTAAAAATCCTCGCCATTTGATCCGCTCGACTGAGCACCCATTTATCGGTAAGCCCACACAGCAAGAACATCAAAAACAAACACAGTACCACGTGATCTTATGTAATGAGGGTCCTCAGCTTTATAAATCTTGCAAATTTTCCATGAACCAAGCCCAGCTGTATATCTAGATCTAGGTCGCATTAATAAGGGCATTTGGATTCGATGCAAAGACTAAATAGATCGTTTTGTTACACCACAATTCCCCGCAGAGTACACAGATGTGATAAATCTGAGTTTCGGCCGGCAATGTGTAAAGCGAGGTGTAGAACACAATTTCCGTTCACACTTTTCGATTCTACTCAAACGGAAATGCGTCTCCTCTTTAACGGCTCAAAACATCGCAAAAATACATTAAAGACTGAATTTTTATCCAAAGTGGATGCCCCCACGTAATTAGTCATCAAAAATTGAGGCGGTATAGTACATTTCATAGTTTTTTGTCCCCGGCCACAAACTTTTAGATGTTCTTGCATGTTAACCCTCTGGCTCCACTGCAGTACGATTATGGCAAGTCGGTCTGAAAGAATGACATAGACAACTTCAGTTTCTCATGGCATGTTTTCCCTAGAAACGGAAGAGGTCAAAATAAAAAATTTTTAAAAAGCAACAGCAAAAGAACATTTTTACAGACGGTATCAACGCAATGTTAACCCCCTAGACGAACCCCCTAGACGACGCTACGAGATTTCTTGTTTCGAAAAAAAACTCGAACGATTCATAACAAAGTACTTTTTCCTGAAGCGTGTGATGTCTCTCGGAAGGCTCATTTGCAAAAGTTCCGAACGATGCGTCTGAAGAGAGCCCGTATATTTTGGTTTCCCTACGCCGTATCATTCAGTGTTAATGCGCAGCCAGGGAGCAGTTCCATTATGTTTTCCACACGCCAAATATTTGCGTTTTTTTTTTTAGAAAGTCACTTCCATGTCTGAACTCGACGCAGTGGTCCTCAACATTTTGTGTTTGTTCGTTGTTCACACGGACCCTTCAGTAGGCGTTCCAGCACAGAGCATTACCCATAAAAAAGTTCTCTAGATAACTTGCGACCTTACTTCTTGTTTATTCCAACTCCACTTGTTCCATGCCAAATTTTTGAGTGTAGCATTCCTCCATTTTCCTGTCCCTGCTTAACTCTTTGTGTGCCAGTCACTGATATATCGGTTCCTCCACTGGTCACGTTTGTGCCCATGACGGCTGTATCGATGCACAAGAAGGCTGGGCAATTTTTGGGAAGAAAGGAAGTCGACTGTTTATTAACAGATGTTGCTGTAGTTAGTCTTCATTCATCTCCTCCACTATTTTATTCCTGTATCGGCAAACGTGGAAAAATTCATGGCACACAGAGAGTTAATTTTCTTTTAAAAAGTTTCTTCTTCAGGTGTCATCTTTTGCGATTTAACAACACTTTCCGGTGCATGCAGTTAACTCTCTCCGTACCGTACAACTCACACTGCGTCGTACGCTTCCCTAGCGGCAGCCCATACAACGCAGCATGCGTTGTGACATTATAGAGGTGTTCCTTGACCACTGTTTTTAGCATCCCGTGACGTTGAACCTTAAAGAAACAGAATTCTTGGTAAAATCTTCCTTTGTACTAGCCTGTCCAGCGATACCACATGTGCGATAAGTGTATAGTTTGGATGGACAGCTGTTGTGGAGTAAGGCGATCTTTGTTTACAAATGCACAGTACACTATGGCGTGTAAATCCACGGGATGCTCCGTCCAGACATGGAGTGCTGGCCGGTTGGGAAAGAGTTAAATCATCACGGCATACTTAAACCAATGTTAACGTGACCTCACGCACTTGTGAGTCTGAAACACATCTGTCTCTCGCTGGTCATTCCGAAAGAAAGTTCAAGTCTGAATCGAACCAACGCAAAAGAGACACACTTGACACATTGCACTACAAGCCCAGCTGCTCTTGTCCACGGCATCCACTATTTTTACGGACAATAACGTAAAAACACCTTTTGCTTCTGTATACTAGTCCACAGCATCCGTTCAGATCCGCTCCGCTATTTTTACAGGCAACGGCGTAAAACACTCTTTGCCTTTGTATACAGTCATGTCCACAGCATCTGTTCCGATCCGTTGCGATCCGCTATAGAAGCAACGAGAGTTTTTCATACGTCATTTTCCGTATACGTAAAAAAAATAAAAATAGCGGAGCTGATGCTGTGGACTAGACCAATAACATTGTTTTGCAGCCCCGAATCAGCCACGCCCTTCTACAAAACATTCCATGATTAATGATTTCTCAACATCGCCTTGACCTGGCGAGCCGTGACATGCCCGTAACCACTCCGGCCCTGAGTCCATTATTTATTCCATAGAATTTATAGCGAGGAAACTCTCATTGTCAGAACTACGGTGCTATTTACGGTAATCACTTCCATGCACCGGGAGCGTTCAACAATTTCACATTAATCTATTATTTGTGCTCTATTTTCTCAGCGTTTGACGGCAGGAAATCATCTTCAAGCCCGTCAGGAAATCAATGTAAAGCTTTTATCTGTTTCCTTCTGTCGCCTTATCAGGTCAGCATTCAATACACTGCGCCTATGAAGCACTGGGAACCTGGAACATGAGTTGACTTCTCTCAGACAAAGCTAGGATGACGTGTGGCTTGCATTTGACGGGTATTTGCTGTATTATTGTAAGTGCGTTTTTGCCTTTTCGAGAAATGAGGATAGAGGTTTAGTCGGCAATAGGGCTAAAACGCAAAAAAAACAGTTTTGAACTGATTGGAATGACACTTACACATAATGAAATTAGGAGTGACAGAACCACTTTCATGACAAAACCTCAAAATCGGCAAAATGTCGCATACAACAACATGGCAAATAGCCCTCGATATAATTATTCCCACTCTAACTTGCCTCAGATATAACGTGACACATACATTAAATACATAACGCCAATAAGATAGGAACCTCGTCAAGCTATGCAACAGCCCTGAAATAATTTGAAAACTAGGGGCAGAAGAAAGACAGAAAGAAAGAAAGAAATAGGCGAGTTAGGAAAACACAGAACCTGGAGTCGAGCTCGAGACTTCTCGCAATCCTAGGGAATGCTCTACCCAATAAGATATTAAGCTGACGACAGAAACTTTAATGAAAATATCCACCACACGCGCATATATATATATATTTGGAAATCAGATAACACAAGTTGCCATAACGATCTATCATGAATGAATTAGTAATGTATGCAAAGTCTCTGAACACTGTGTTTTGTCCTCGCAGTCAGCCCGCACATATTAAATTACCTTTCATTTGAATACGCCGTGCGTGAGACAAGCAACTATGGACAGACAATTCTGTATGTTATGCGCACACAATAAACTAATCATAACGTAAAATGTTTCCCAGTGAAAACAAGACATAAACTGGATACTCTCGATGCCTTTAATCCCCTGTTGCCAAAGGTTCCATCTTTGGCACAAATCACCTGATGTCAAATGTTCTATATTTTTACCATTTCCTAAATCGGAACTGTGAAACAGCTTGATATTAATGATAAGTGCCACAACGGATTTGAAACAAGAGTCAAAGTGTGCAGTTGTTATGCCTCTTCTACAGACTAAAAAATCTCCAGTTTTTCCGGAAAGTGGAGATACAGCAAACAAGAACTGAGGTCGCGATGTGTGTGGCCCCTCACTGGAGGTTTGACTCATCGAGTTATGAGTATTCGAGTAAACGAGAGCAGGGTGACTGATTATCATTGTAAATAGAGGATGGCGTGTGGCGCGTTTGGTGCACAAGCTACCGCCGCCATAATCATTGCGTGTGCTCGTTAAAACACCCCGTCAGTATCAGGACGATGAATTAATCATTAGTATTGATGATCAGCTGACTTTGACGGATTCCAACGTTCCTCATCATAGCCTTGTGCTAAATGACAAAAACAAGCAATAACTACAACAACCAGAGTAACCACCGCAGCGCATAGTGATAAGCCTGGGTAGAGACAGAGCTACGCATGAATTCGTTCGCCGTTTCGGTTGTCATATATTGCAATAATATCCTTTATCGGGGAATATGGAAGTGCTTTTATGGGCGATATCAATCCATACGTAAATATTTTATGCAGTAATTATACATATTGCGACGTAACAACTCAGAATACATACAACTGAATGCCTACACAGAGAAAATGTAACTGAATATCCACCCCGAGTTAGAAAGAATACCATAGACTTGTGTATGCTTAAGATAGAAATATATTATGAATCCAGTGCCGGATTTAGCATTTGGCTAGGTAGGCTGAAGCCTAAGGCCTCAAAATATAGGGAGGCCTCGCTGCCTCAGGCCAATCTGCAGAATATTTTGTGACACGCATAGCCTTTTCTTACATTTATTGTGGTGTTACAATGCATTGTAGTTTCTGAACACCTCGAGGTGTGAAAATGGGGGTTTGGGAGGGGCCTCACAGCTAGAAGAGCCTAGGGCCTCTCTTCATCTGAATCCGGCCCTGTAAATGACAAACAAATAGTTTACTGCACACGGATACATAATTTTAATGACGATGCCCTTGGGGCATTTTTCGACGTTGCGTAATAAACCTGCAGTCACTGATAGGATTTTATTGTGTCATTGACAGAAGCAAGTACGTCCTCGTTTCCATGACAACACTTTATCACAACCCTACGAGCGGACTCTTTTTTCATCATTCTTTTATTCACTCAAAATTTAAAACAGAAATAAGGTAAAGCTTCAATTTTTTTCTCTCTTAATTGCTGAGTTAGTCGTGCCACATTGAGAAAACATAAACGTCTTATAGAATTCTGCCGTGTACGTAACAAATTGTTGGCGTTTTGAGAGCATGATATGCATAAGATTGGGTCATCAGCATTGTTACTGCATGGTTCTTTGTCACCCACCATCACTTTATACAAAATCTGCGAGAAACCGTGTTTTGAAAGATTGTTGTTACAAGTACGTACGTCCCCCAAGTTTTCTGCGCTAGGGCTGCGTATTTGAAAGCATTTTGCGACTCCAGAGCTAGAGAGCTCCTCCGAAATACTCCTAACAACAGCCTCAATTAATTATTCTTTCAGGTTTTCTTTTTTTGCTTCCGTCCTGTTTTTTGCTTGAAGTGGCAAGCGGCCAGGGTTACGGATTCGATAAGATTCAGCATTGGGGAGAACGACGGGGTTAGAGACAGGCAAGTATACGTTCCGTCCCCGAGCGCAAAACACACGGGGTGCGTACGTACTCACAACCACAGCCGTTTTGAAAATATCCATCATGGACATGATTTTTGTTTGTCTGTTTTGTTGTTGTTTTTTCGTTTTCGCCAATTTCTTCAGATTCACATTGCCCTCGGTGCGTCTGTCATCTGAAATGGTTCGGGTTAACTATTATTAATGTTGCCATATTTAGGTCAAGCCTCAGGCCCATAATCCCAAGCCACACACCCAGAATCCTAGAATCCCGCGCACTCAGCGCCGCTTCAGCAATGTTTGCGGGTCTCATTTGGTCGCCAGATTAGCAAACCTTAACGTTTTCATCGTCCTTGCTGGGTTATCGTTAGTATCATCATCACATTCCTCGACATCATTGCGTCACAGTAAACAAACAACAACTGGAACAGGGAGCTGTCCACTTTAATTCAGCGAAATATAACAACTAAACAGAAATTGCCACTGCTCTACGCTAATGGGATAAGTCAAATTAACACTTTTGAGATATTAAGAAAGAACTTTCTTTTCATGTCATCTGGTGACTTATGCCATTATGATTCTATTGGATTTTACATTTTCCTAATGGTGCATTTTAAAAATATTTTTCTAAAATATTATCTGATAACCCTCATGTTCAGGAATGCAATGAACCGCCAATTGTCTTTTGGCACAAGTCTGACATGAAATGCCATAATCGTCGAGCAAGGACAATAAACTGCTGTGTTTTACTTTAAAAGCAGAGCTATCGACAGATAATCACACATGTTCTCAAAATTGCTATAAAAGCCCTCATGCTCAGGATTGCAATGAATCGCCTGTTGCCATTTGCGCATAAGTCTGGTATGTGCTATTGTCGTGAAGCAGTGACGAAATGCGCATATAAAACTAGCATCATGCTCCTCAATTTAAAGTTGAATGTGACACTTGTAATAAGCAGCTTCAGTTTTTAATCTACCGAAACAAGGATAGATAAATCAGAGTTTTTTAAAAATTAACTTGGCTATCAAAAAGAAAAGAAAGAGAGAAAAAAAAATTCTTTTGACCTTACACACTGATTGCCTAGCACCTACATTCACGTTTTGGAAATGGCTGTTGTTATTTGCACGTACGCACCCCAAGCGTTTTGCACTATAGGGGCGCCTACGCATATGTACCTATCCCTAACCCCGTCCTTATCTTCAACCCTAAATCTTATCGAATGCCTAACCTGCCCCTTACCCTTTCAACCAAAAAAACAGGTGAAAAACAAAAAGAAAATCTGAAAGACTAATTAATTAAGGCAGTTGTTACTAGTATTTTAGGGGAGTTCTCTTCTCTGAGGTCATAAAAGGCTTTAAAATACGTACCCCTAGAGCAAAAAACTTTGGCGACGTACGTACTTGTAACAACATTCTTTTGGAAATATAAAGTTAACACTAATCGTCACGAGCAGTGCTCGTTCGTAAACCTGTATTTATTTCAGCTTCATTCGATACAAAATCTCAAGTACTACGCCCACTTCTTCGGTGTACTGATCAAAAGACAAATTAAAACAGTTTAAAAGACGAAAAAAAAAAAAAACATCATTAGGGAGATTGACCAAAAAAAAAAAAAAAGTGTACAATTAGGATTTGAACCTGACACCTCCCGCCCACGACTGCGAGTTCTACCAGCTGGGTTTATTGGTAGACCTAGAAGGTGACCAAGGGCTTCAAATTAACCTAGCAATTACTAACCCCAGTGGTTCTCAACCTTTCACAGGCAATCACTCCCTCAGGCTGCCAATTTTCTTTCATCACCCCCCCCCCTTCTCCACCCCCGCCCCCTTTCCGACCCCCACCCCACAAAACTCCCTACTCAAACCCAACAGACTCATTGCACAAAACAATAGGCCACACCCGAGTTCTGATGTTAAGTTTTTCAATGTCTTATTAATGACAAAAGGGGTGTTGCTTATTCATTATAAAACAGAAGGCAATTCTTTATCAAATGTACTAACAACTCAGACTAACAACTTAACAAGCCTTTTCTGTTCATTAAATCTCTCTACGCGTGCCATACAACAAGTCAGTGGCTGGCCCTGTATCTGCAAACCAGCTCGTCCTCGTTGGAAGTCAAAACCGGTACCTGTGTGTCGTTGAACTTCCTTGAGTATTGACAACATCGAGTTCCAGTGTAAGAGAGAGAGAGGAGGGGGAGGGAGAACAAGAGAGGGGAGAGAGGGGGAGGAAGAGAGAAAGCAAGGAAGAAAGAGAAAGGGGGGAGAGAGAAAGAGTAAGAAAGAGGAGAGAAAAAAAGAGCGAGAGAGAGGAGAGATAAAAGGGGGAGAGAGAAAGAGAAAGAGAGAGGGAGAAGAGAGAGAAAGAGGGAGAGAGAGAGAGATCTAGAGAGACAGAGAAGGAGAGAGAGACAGGGAGAGAGGGAGAGAAAAACAAAGAGAGAAACAGTCTGTGGAGAGAGACAGAGAGAGAAAGGGAGAGAAAGAAAGAGAGAGAGAAAGAGAAACGGAGAGAGTGAAAAGGAGAGAGACAGTCTGGAGAGAGACAGAGAGGAAGAGAGAGACAGACAGACAGACAGAGAGACAGGCAGACAGACAGGGGGAGACAAAGGGAGACAATCTGTATGTGTGTGTGTACAGCAGACAGACAGACAGACAGAGAATGTTTGAGACTGCAACTGGAAATGACCAGAATATAATCATTACCACACACAAACATGTTATCACGTCCGCCGAAATACCGCACCCAACATCATCACCGTTGCCAGCATTTCCACCATAATAGACACAATAATTGCCACTGGAGGTTATAACCCTGTTTACTACAGAGTTGAAGTTGATCACACTTCCTGAACAGATTTTGAACTGTCTATTTCTGTCTCAAACACCGCCATGAGCAGCACCATATTTAGCGTCATGGTATTTACCATAATTATCACTTTAGGGTAACATCAAACTAAGACCGAATTGGACAGTCAGCTGTTGGCAGACAAAAAGTGCTAATCATAATTTCCTGTATTTACTTGGTAAACGCGGAAAGAACCTATCCCCCATTTTATGTACAAGCCCAGGCATAAAGAATTATGTTTTGAGCTTGTCAGATTAACTTGTTCAAGACACTCCCACGTTTTTCTTAGATGTTCATTGCGGTATTTAATACCTCCAGTGTAGTGAAAATAATCATCAATCAAGATTTTGAAAACATTTGTTTTATAATATTATGTGTCTTTTGTAATTGCTAAAACTAATACAAATTAACAGTTTAAAAAAAAAAAAAGCACACATAAATAAATATTGTTATATACATGTATTTCTTAATATTTATGTAAAATTTTTGTAACAAAATGTGTATGTATCAATAAAAAACGTGTGTAAATTTTTGTCACGAGCGAGTGAGCGAGGATCAGTAGTTACGAGAAGAGGGTTAGAATAAAGTTAACCCACGGGCCACGGGGTAAGGGAAAGCGTGCATGTTGTGAGTAGTGGGGGGTCTGAATGAGGCGAGAGCGCTGTATTACTATCACTGCACACTAAGACGTCCTAGAGAGCGGACGCAGGAGAAAGCCCCAGAGGGCGAACATAAGGAGAGCAGTCGGAAGACTTGGGAGTAGTGTTTTTCCAGTGATGACTGGTAGGTGGAACGATGATTGATAATTATGATTGATGTATTATATTCGTCTACGACCATGATGTAAATAAGTATATGTGAGGAAAGTGGAAGTCCTTGATACTGTATATAGCAATGTGCGCCATGAGCGATAGATGTAAGTTAAGTTCATGGATTTGTAGCGAGAGTGAGTATTGTATACTACGGTGGAGGTGTGTTACCGTAGGATGTGTGGCGAGTGAAAGGTGGACTATTGTGTGTACGCTTCATGAGTTGTAATGAGGGGTGAAGTGATTAGAAGTGGTATGGTATTATACCAATGTAATGTTATTCTTGTAGGTGCCGGGGACGGGCCGAAGCGCCGCCTACGGTGAGCACAGGGGATAGGCCAGTATAGGGCCGAAGGCCACACATAGGCCAGGAGTGACGCTGTCGTGTAGGACAGTCGCAGCACATGGGTCGTGGCAGTCTGGCCACCGACAGGGACGTATATATGATCGTGAATGTGCTATTGAAATGCTAATGTGCTATTGCCATGTGAATGTGCTATTGAAATGATAATGTGCTATTGCCATGTTGATGTGCTATTGAAATGCTAATGTGCTATTGCCATGTTGAGGTGCTATTGGAATGCTAATGTGTTATGGCAATAGGAAGGTGCTATTGAGAGACTGCGGTGCCAGTGAAATATTAATGTGCTATTAAGACCCTGAGAGGAGAGGCTGAGACCGAAGTGTCTTTAGAAAGTAACTACCGGGTTGTGGACCCGAGGAAGAGTGCATGTGGGAATAAGGCCGTTGGACGGTAGTAAATTCAATAATATAGTGTATGTAATTGCACTTTTATCTGTATCTTTATGTATAATAAATGTGTGAGTCTGGTGGGTTGTTCTGTTAAGTGTTATACTTGTTCGTTCGTGATTGTTGTCTTGTTATAATTATTACATCTCCCAGTCTGGGATTTGTGACAATTTTGTTCATATCTTGTGGCTCTCGAACATCTGAAATTATCGTGTGTGGCTCTCAAAGTAAGCAATTGTGGCCCGAGACACAGTATACAGAGTCGAACCATTCCAGGTCCACAAATTGCGCGCGTATAAATACGGTGAGTACTACTCTTTTTCGTTCAATTATGAAGGGTTGTGGCGCGAATCGTTGCAATTTTTGACATCGATGATACGCGCCTAAGACGACGGACGGGAATCTGGCGAATTGATTCGTCTCGGTATCCTATGCCTCGGGTGTGGCCACCCCTGTTATATTAGTCTTTGCATTGTATCCTAGTGTCGTTATTAACACAAATTCGATACAGACGTATAGCTAGGCTTGATACAATGGATATGCAAGGGTTATCTTGCTCAGGCTGGCCAGTTAAATGTAATTATACATCGCGACCTTACTTCTTATTGGTTCCAACTCCACTTTTTGCACAACTGAGAAATTCAACCTTAAACGTTCGCGTCTTTAGTTATTCATGATAAGGAGTTCGAATATATCGGAACTGTGAAACAGCTTGGTAAGTACGACAAAGCATTTTAAACAAGTCTCAAAATGCATTTGTTATACCTCTTCTACATACTAAAAAGTCTCCAATTATTCAGCAAATGGAGAAGAACAAACGAGTATTAAGGCCGCGACATGTCAGGCAGATGTAAAAAAAAACAAACACGGTATGAACCGAAAATACAATTCGAGGAAATCAGGTATGCTATACAAATGATGAGGTAAGATAGGCCAACACTTTGCATCATCATTCATCAAGGCTATCATCGATATTATCATAACCACATATATCACCATCTTTGCCCCTACTGAATCATATCATGTTGCTATCAACATTGTTATCACTTTCACGACATTACCATCATCTCATTACGGACTATGATATCATCATCATCATCATCATTTCTAGATTATCCAAGAGTAACAGAATAATACACATGAAAGTTAACAGGGAGGGGTACAGAAGATCCGCAATTCCCCGCAATAAGTCATTTTAGCTAGATGTGTGCCACATTTCACCAAGGCTCTTTACCATGTCACTTCATGTATGCCTATTATTGAGTTATTGAGTTACATAATATATAATTATGTTTATGTAATGGTGCATAAGACGGGTATACCAGGTGTGTGCTGTTAGTGTTAAACTCTCTGTGAAAGAGAATTTTCCTCATGGGACAATAATGTTATTTTTATCTTATCTTATCGTCATCATCATCATCATCCTCAAGGTTGTCCTCACCATCAACGTTATCACCACTCCCACCACCCCAACCTACTCCGACCCGCCCATACATGAACATCTGCAGTAATCACACCATTCAGGAATGCGTGTAGACCCCGCGCAGTGAGAGTTAATTCCATTTCCGGGCAGGGTTGCCCATATTTGGGGGGACTTCTTCCCCGTTTTTTTTCCCCCGCTGTTTATATCAAGGTGAACCAATGAAACGCTGACCTTTCTGGACCAGCCAGTGGCCAGGAAAACATACGAGATTTAGCAGCCGTTGTCAACCGCGGACATTGCGAAATGCGATTTGTGATAAATGGCTGATCTGTGCATTCAATTCCCGCCCACACGTTCTCGCTCTCCCTCCCCTCTCCCCGCCCCAACCATCAAATCATCACCTTCCCTCACGTTCCGACCCTTAGAATAACAAGGTTCTATCTCCACTTTTGGGCTGAACCACAGACTAATAAAATATACAGACTGGAAACACGAGCTTCGGGCTGTGTCGTTTTTTACGGAATTTCCCGAGCGGGGGCCGCATAACCAACATGGCCGCCGCTCGGGAATTTCCGATTCTAGTTCTATCTGCAGTAGAAATTTCTTTTTATTTGTCAAGATTGGTTATACATGTATTAATTTCTTGGTGCGGCACCAAACTTCCGCGTTCAATAGGCGCGTCAAAATGGTGTCATTCAACATTGTAGCTATGCTGAAGCGTCGGTCGTTAGCGTAAACCTAATGTGGCGGATGGTTCATGACCTTTCGCTGTTTTGTGACGTCACACAGTGGGATCATCCAGTCTGTATATTTTATTCGAAGTGGTTATTTTCAAGGCATGCCTTGGAACTAACGCCAGCGTTATTTTCAAGGCATGTTTCATTGACCAATCAGAAGCTGTTTCAGTATTTCTAAACGTGGAGCCTTAGACTGTGCATTGTCAGACTGATATGTAACGACGTGAGGGTCTAGTCAGTTTGTATCATCGAGGCCGTAGGCCGATGTTCGTCTGGGTAGTAGTCAGATTGACATATCAGGGAAAGCCGCCGGGGTAGCTATGTATTGTTTATTGGACTCAAGGTATGCCTTGGAACTAACGCCAGCGTTATTTTCAAGGCATGTTTCATTGACCAATCAGAAGCTGTTAAGGTATGCCTTGAAAATAACGCTAGAGTTAGTTTCAAGGTATGCCTTGTAAATAACGCCTTGCTTATTTTATTAGTCTGTGGGCTGAACTGAGCTACACACTACACACTACTTCTATAGGGAAGTCCACTGTTGCCAAAATATCAAGCGGATATGGTTTGTAATTTGTAAGTATTTAATTATAAAAAAAGAAAAAAAGATAAGAACATAGTGGCGTGAGTAATTCATTGTGGAGCAATTGTGTCCCTCCTTTTGCTCGACGCCACAGCCTAAATGACAGTTTCAAAATTTAATTTTCTTAAGTGTCAACTAATCCAGCGATTGCTTTTGTATCGATCGCTTGTGTTGATTCAAGTTTCGGGTATTTTTAAATAAAAGTTCTAAAAATGTGAAACACAATTGATCTTTGTTTTGGCTCACTGTAGTAAGCACATCGCACCGGAAATGATATCAATACGCGTTCTTTTCCGTGAGCGCAATTTTCCTACAGAAATGACTGCGTAGTGATCGGGTGTGCATCAAATATGTAGTAAGACTGTAGTATAATAATAATATTATGGGAAGCTTTCTAGACCAAAAAACAGAGAGAGAGGGAACGGTGTGTTCACAGGTTTAACCCGGACAATGCCGGGTACCTCATCTAGTTACTAAAAAGGAAAAAAAAATTCTTTGCTTCAAAAGCTATGATCACATGAACATTCAATCCTCGATTTCTCAAAAGTTGACGGACGGGAGTTAGAACCTTGTCATTCTAAGTGAGGACGAAATGTTGGCTGATCTTAGCATTCAATTCCCTCCCACACGTTCTTACTGCCTACACCACAACATTAGCACCTTCCCTTACGTTGGTTTGTTTTACTTAGATTACCCGAAATTGTGGATGTTGATCACATAGCATCCCCCCCCCCCCGACTTCCCCTCCCTAATGCACGGCGGTTGAGCATGCGCGGTCACAAAGATTAGCCGTGATCCAAAAAGAGGACTTGAAACTCTTAGAAGAAGAAAGCATTATAGCCTTGGATCTCCCAACTCCCCCCCCCCCCCCCCCAAAAATAAATCTCCACATTTTTTCCCATCTTCTCTCCATACCCAGGCTTCTGTCGGATTGCATGTAAAATGTTGTATAGTATAATATTGTCATTCTAAACTCGTCTCTTACATTAAATTTGTAATGAAATAATTATAGCAAACTTAAGAAAAGCTGGGTTACCACAAAACGTGTAAACAGGCAGAATTGTTACAGCAAAATTTCACCAAATCCTGCAATGCTTTATTTGAAGTCAGTGTCAGAAACTATGTTATAATATAACCCATGTCATCATTTCGACTAATGTCAAAATTCGGCAAAAAGAAAAAGTTGTAGGTAGCAAAGCCTAGCGTAAGAAATGATACCCAAACGACACAATGAAACGAGGCTTTGCTGCATACAGTTTTTTCTTTTTGCCAATTTTTTGACATTGCTTACAGCCTTGCTGCGACCCCAACAGTTTGTCTGTGGTTTTTATAATATTTCGTCAATTTCGACTAATGGTAATTATTCATGCTGGCTACCTGACATGAGGACACAAAAGCAATGGGAGGTCATATCGACATAGCAATAATTATGTTCATTTTAATGAGCTCATCGACATCTACGGTAACAAAAGATATCGTGATTAATTTTGCAGTGTCATTTGTGGCAGAACCACAACAACGTCTAAGGCAACGCCCCTTCTTCTCTCTCCCTCAATCTTTCTTTCTCTCTCTCCATCTTCCTTTCATTCCATCGCTCTCCCTTCTCCCTACCCCTTCTCCCTCTGTCCGTTTTCCCCTCGTTCTCTCCCCCTCTCCCTGCTTTGTCCCTGCGCCTCCTTCTGTCTTTCTCTATCTCTCTTTCTCCATTTCTCTCTCTCTCTCTTTCTCTCTCTCTCTCTCGCCGTCCATCTCTCTCTCTTTCTCTCACTGTCCATCTCTCCCTCGTTTTCCATCTCTTTCTCTCTCTCTCTCTTTCTCTCCCTCTCTCCCCCTCTCTCTCGCTCTCTGTCTCATCAGAATGAACAAGCAGAATCAGCAGAGGCACGCCTGATTTACCATTCAGCCTGACATCAACATCAATAGCCCAGCACACTCACCTCATCTTTAATATTACGAAGCAACATCATAACTCATGCGCAGTCACGCTTGGGCAAATTCAACTCGCACTGACGTCCAGCGGCGTAGCTTGGGCAGGGCCACGGGGGCAGTTGCTTCTAGGGCAAAATTCTTATGAGGGCATAATTTCAAAAGCAAATAATAATAATAATAAACTAGATGAACTACCGGGCATTGCCCAGAATAAACAATCATGTGATCCCCCCCCCCCCCCACCACCAGTATAATAAAAGTAATAAACTACAGTCTTGCTTCAGAACTCATGCGCACCAGAACACTACGCACCAAACTGAACGCTTGATACGGTTACTTTTTATGACATGCACGGTACTATATATAACTAAACAAACATGCTAAAAATACAGATGTTACATAGCAATAAACATTGTCATTTTTTAAAAATGCATGCTTGAAGTAAACAACTTTTAATTATAGCCATCATCTTCCTTATCTCAATTGCCACCTTCCTGCCAAATTTAAGGCCTGAAGAGTGTATAGTTTGGTCAGTTAGTCATGCCAAAGGTTGCAAGTTACTGAAATATATAATAGATAAATTAAAAAATAACAATAATAATACCCAGCATTTATAAGGCACTTCATCCAGTTAATAACCAAGCGCTTTACAACGTATATTTATATCATATAATAATCACACACACACAATACAAGGCATACTTAGGAAAGAAAACCAAAGAAAAGGACATTCAGAGAGTAAGAAAATGACTCTTCAGCTGATATTTAAAAGTCATAAAATTTTCAGTTTCTCTCACAAACAGAGGCAGAGAATTCCAAATCTGAGACCCTTGAAAAGAACAAGATTTTCACCCATGGTCTTGTGGGACGCTTAGGAATTTTTGGTGTCAGCAGATGATCTAAGATGTCGTGATGGTACGTAGAGATAGCGCGTCCACCCCCTCGCACAGAAACTCTCCCCATGTTCGAACATTCTAACGTTTTTCAACATGACGAGGCAAATAAACATTGCCACGTAACATTTCACACTATTTTTCTCGCTAATTACAGCCGTACTGTCTTCATAAATTATTATCCTTGCCGGTGAATTACATCATGTCTATTAATTGTGTAATTTCTGTTGTTTTTTTTGTTTTTGTTTTTTATTCTGCTTGTACCCTCGAGGGCGTCGCAGAAAGAAGAGTTTTCGGTCTGCAGCCAGCTGGGAAGTCTGTGTTGGCGTAATGCCATGGGTCGTCAGAGCTTCTTTCACGTCACTTGTCCAAGCCTTTTCGTAATTAGTGTAATTTCCTGTTTAAAATTACTGGTGCTGTAATGTTCCATAACTTGCATAAAAAAATTATAATTAAAAAAAATATTCATCATAATTTCACCGAGTTGCCTTGCCCCATGCGTTGGCAACTGTTATGACACCTCTGCTGAGGTCCGTCCGTCATTAAACTTAAATCAATGTCTATACACAAGCAATCAGCATCACGCACCGACCTGGCCAGAACAGAGAATAATAAAAATGAATGATAAATGAATAAACAGCTGCAACAGTTGAGATAATGTAAAAAAAAATTCACTTGATTTGATGCAGCATTGCTGAAATTATTTCATACATCGTCGGGTAGTTTCTATATTGTTGTATGTGCATTTTTGTCTTTTCGATTTAATGAGAATCGAAACTTTGAAGAGTTGTGTAAATTCAGAGAACAACATCAAGTCACAAACACATTTTCTCGAAAGAATGTTGTTACAAGTACGTACGTCCCCCAAGTTTTTTGCTCGGAGGATACCTTTTTTAAAGCCTTTTGTGACTCCAGAGCTAGAGAGCTCCTCCAGAAATATTCCTAACAACAATTTCAATTAATTATTTTTTTCAGATTTTCTTTTAGTTTTCCTCCTGTTTTTTGGTTGAAAGGGGAAGGGGCAGGATTGGGATTCGGTAAGATTTAGGATTGATGATAAGGACAGGGTTAGGGATAGGCACTTATACGTCCGCGCCCCTAGCACTAAACCCTTGGGTTGCATACATACTTATAACAACAGCCATCTCGAAAAGTTTTTTACTGATTGGGATGACACTTTGTCATATTGAAAGTAGAAGTGAGAGAACCATTTTCATGACAAAACCTCAAAATCCGTAAAACGTCTCACACAGCAATATGGCAAATACCCCACGATATAATTACGTAACATCCTAATGTAAATACCCAGTACTGCATTGGTAAAGTTCCGGTAGGATATAAATTGTGGTCTTAGAATATTTTTGTAATTTCTTTACTTTGTCCTCGTCTGATCAGAACTATGTTCTCAACCCTCATTTCTAAGGACAGCGACGGTTAAAAATAATTCAAATTATAGGGGGTGGCCAAACCGCGGCTCTTTGACCATCAATAATTATGAGGCTCCTCGAAGTAATGTTGGCTGAGCTCTTCTTTCATGGCAGTAAATATAAATTTTATATTTTGTTAGATGTTTCCTTAGTTTGTTACCGTACTTAATACGTTCAGTATAGTTAAAACAATCATCAGTCCAAGATTTTGGAAACATTTGGTATATAATACATGTACGTACTTTATGATTTCTGAAACTAATACAAATTAACGGCTTAAAAACTGTGTACACGGATAAATATTGTTCCATACATGTATTTCTTAATATTCACATAAAATATTTGTTTGTAGTTAAATAATGTATAGGGCAATAAAAGACGTGTGTAAATTTTGTTCAAATCTTGTGGCCCTCGAACATCTGAAGTTTACCGTAGATGGCTCTTACATCAAATTAATAAGTTTGGACACCCCTGGCATAATAATAGCAACTTTGAATTGTTTTCACATGATATAAAAATCAGCACCAATATTTCCATAACACCGACCCCGTTCAAATAATATTTAGACAAACAAACAAACAAAAAAACTACTATTACGACGTGCCTGCTCCAGTTATAACTGGGCTGCAATGGCACAAAGGCACATTTCCCAAATGGGATTAAAGAGTTATACAAATACAAATACTAATACAAAATACAACGATCTGGGAAGTCCGTGTCTAAAATCAGCTTCTCTCTACCAGAGAACTCTCGAACAAAACGCTAAAAACCACCAAAAACAACAACAACAACAAAAAATTTAATTCAACATATTATTTATTTATTCCACGAGTGATTCCTGCACCTAGACACGTTTTAGTAAAGTTTACCCAGTGACTGAAAGCAGTGGCCATGCCGACTATTGTCCAAGCCTTTCCAATCTCAGTTTACCTTCTTCAGCCATTTCAGTGCACCAAGGCTACTGCACTGCTGTTTTTTGGCTCTTGTTTCTGGATATTTTAAGCCGAATTTTAAAAAAAATTTTTAATGGCTTTTTGGACACCCTTAGTGCAGACAAACAGGAAATCCCATGAACTCTCTATGGGAACTAAATAATACATTGAAAGGAAGATTTTGGTGATTGCCGATTTTAACTAAACAGTTGCAGATTAAAAAAAAAATTATTTGCTTTGTCTGATCACAGTAGTATTAGTTGCTACAGTCATTCTGCTTCATTGCAGCGCTAAAAAGAGAGTCTGTGTGTTTCGCTTTTTATTTTAGGAGGTTTCGCTGCTATTGGCATTAACACCTCACTTTTCTTGTTCTTGTTTCTGTTGGTGGCAGGGATTATTTTTTCTAAAATTTTGGCCGGAGCAGCGGCCGTGTTCTGCCTGCTATCTTTAACGTGCGCAACGTGCACACCCCCCCCCCCGGGTTTTTCGTCCTTATCCGAAAAGACTAGGTGCTCGATCCTACCTACCACAGGTCCAGGGACAGGAATTTTCCCCCCAAAAGAATCCCAACATGCCTGCACGGATCAGGGATCGAACCCGGTTCCTTCGGCATGAGAGGCGAGCATCTTGTCTCTTTACCAACGCGCCCCCTAACAAGAGAGTCCAGTGTACAAGTAATGCCGAGAGTCTAGTGTACTGGTAATGCCGAGAGTCTAGTGTACTAGTAATGCCGAGAGTCTAGTGTACTAGTAATGCCGAGAGTCTAGTGTACTAGTAATGCCGAGAGTCTAGTGTACTAGTAATGCCGAGAGTCTAGTGTACTAGTAATGCCGAGAGTCCAGTGTACTAGTAATGCCGAGAGTCTAGTGTACTAGTAATGCCGAGATTCCAGTGTACTAGTAATGCCGAGAGTCCAGTGTACTAGTAATGCCGAGAGTCTAGTGTACTAGTAATGCCGAGAGTCTAGTGTACTAGTAATGCCGAGAGTCTAGTGTACTAGTAATGCCGAGAGTCTAGTGTACTAGTAATGCCGAGAGTCTAGTGTACTAGTAATGCCGAGAGTCTAGTGTACTAGTAATGCCGAGAGTCTAGTGTACTAGTAATGCCGAGAGTCTAGTGTACTAGTAATGCCGAGAGTCTAGTGTACTAGTAATGCCGAGAGTCTAGTGTACTAGTAATGCCGAGAGTCTAGTGTACTAGTAATGCCGAGACTCTAGTGTACTAGTAATGCCGAAGAAAATTTTGTAGGGTTTGTTTTAGGTGATTTACAACAATTATAATGTTCTCCTTTTTTTTTTTTTTGTTTCTAAAAATTTTCTAAAATGAATACTCCCCTGAACAATATCACCACTGTGATATATCCTCATGGTCACTCCACAATTGCCTAAGTCATATTCTGGCATTTTTGTGAAAATCGAAGAAAACTATCTACTTCAAATTTTATATAATGGTAGCTACTGTTAGGGAAGCGTAGTATTTTACATAGAAAGCTGCAGCTGAACAGTGAACACGACACAGTATTTTCTCTATTTACACCAGGCTCCCGTAACAAACAAAAAGGTGACTTAGGTGATTGTGGGTGTTCGCTTAAAAACTCGTAAATCTACGAAACAAAATAATTTAACTGTAGAACGGTGCATCACAACTGTCTGATTAAGGTGAGCACTTCATCTCTAAACAAAATCAAACAAAAAGTGACCTAGGCAATTGTGGAATGACCGTGACAATATGGCAGCCAGCAAAATAAACGTTACTTTCAGATATGACCATTAACATACTGAAGTAAGTACACAATAGTCATGCTTTGAAGCTGCAACGATATCAAAATTTCAGAAACTGTTTGCAGAAATCAATATTCCCCGCGCTTCTAATGAGTGTTCACTTAAGGACAGTTGTTCACCTACGAAAATGGCGTACGTGCCATTTTGTCCGTGATAACCTTCATGAATCCACATAAAGAGGTTATAGAGTTACACCGAACGAGCCAAATTTACATCATCGTCTGGTGAAGATTTGGTCGGGTCATGTCTAAAGAACAGCCAAGGGCGATGCTAAAATAGCCAACCCCACCCTGTGAGGACACAGACGCCCACTGATAATCTCACGGTATTAGCAGTTCTAATTCTATTTTCCATGCCAGTCTCTCACCCTCTTCCTCTTCCTCAATTTAATATGAAAGGACGAGAACCGTTTCACTCCCTCTCCTCTCTCACTATTATCATTTAAGCCCTCGGTCCCAAGCTCGCCCGCTGTTTGTGTCATCTGCAGTGTATCACGCAGTATTAACTCGTGCACCGAACTTTAGAACTCACAGAACTGTATTACATTTCTGAAAATTAAACAAAATTGTTTTTTTATGTACTTGATGAGGTACTTGGCATTATCCGGGATAAACCGGCGTTCCCGCCCTCCTTTCTCCCTCTCTCTGATCCAGAAAATTTCCGATGATAATCTACAGTCTTACTTCAGAACTCATATGCGGCAGGGCTCTTCGCACCAACTGGACGCTTGTCAGATAATGAATAGTCTCACCCGAGACACAGAATACCAAGACGGACCATTCCGTCTTTCACTACATGTCTACAACTTGCGCGCGTATACTACTCGCCGAGCTCTGCGGTACTACTCTTTTTCGTTCAATTAAGAATGGGTGTGGTGCGAATTGTTGCACTGTTGACATGGATCATACGCGCGCAAGTCGACGGACGGAATTTGGCGAATTGAACCCCCTCCGTATCCTGTGTTTCGGGTCTCACCGTGTGGTAGGTTTATTGAAGGGAACACAAAAAGAAACCATTGTACATGTATTCTATATTTTCACAGCTTAAAAAAAAATATACCTGAAACTTCAATGAATACAATAGGACGATACAAAAGCGATTAGGTCAGATTAATTGACACTTGAGAAAATTACTTTTATAATTCTTGAAACTGTTATTTATGCCGTAGCGTTTGGAAAAAAAAGTGTGTGTGTGTGTGGGGGGGGGGGGGGAGGGGATAAACAGTCTCCCTCATAATGTGCGTGACATCGGCTCACGTGTCCAGATAACCCAGAACTCACAGGTCGTGCACAGCATTCCGTTTGTCCTGTTAAATTTCTAAAATGGCTTCAGATAACGTATTCCACCCCCCCCCCCCACACACACACCCATGCTTGCTCATCACGTACAATACCTTATTTGGGAGGTGGGAGTGGGGGGGGGGGGTGGGCACATGAAAGCACAATGACAAATACTCCCGCCACTATATTTACAACAACAAAAAAAAGATGAATAATTATATTAACAGGACGAAATGCCTGAAATTTTGAATGTTCCTGCGGCTTCAAACGCACGAGATGTCATTCAACTTTTTTTTTTTCCAAGTTAAAACAGAATTTGGTCCACTTTTGTAGTCTGGGAGAGGACACGAGTTCGAACTGAGCAGAACCGTTATCTTGATTATTATTTTCTATTTCTATAACTGCGTAATTTGCACGTGTGACATGACACCAATGACACAGCAAAGTCAAAATTGGGCAAAAAGAAAAGGTTGTATGTTGCAAAACCCCGCGTGAGAAATAAAACCCAAACAATACAAAGCAAACTAAAGAGAAGACAGAAAATACACAAAATTTTCGGCTTTCGCCTTTTTCAAGTGAAAAAAAAAAAACGAATAGTAAAAGAGTTCGACAGGAACGAAGTGAAACACTTTACTTAGCTGTGAGTGTCACGAGTGGAGTGAGTGCAATTAAGGGGATTGCTACAGAGCGGGTGTAGAGTAAGAAGGACTCACAGTAGACAGCAAGTTAAGCGTGCTGTTGTGAGTAGTGGGGGGGGTCTGAATGAGGCGAAAGCGCGATATTACTATCACTGCAAGTTAGAAGGTCCGACGGAGCGGACCTGTGAATAAGAGCCCAGCGGGCGGACATAAGTGAAAGCAGTCGGGAGACGGATGAGTGTTGTTCCAGTAATGACTGGTGTCGGGGACGGGCCGAAGAGCCACCTCGATGAGCACAAGTGATAGGCCAACATAGGGCCGGAGGCCACACATAGGCCAGAAGTGAGGCTGTCAGCGTAGGACAGTAGAGGCACATAAAGTCGTGGCAGTCAGGCCACGGACAGGGACGTAGATATGAGAGTGAATGAGATACTATATTGTTGCCATGTTGATAGGCTAGTGAACTGATACTATGTTGTTGCCATGTTGATGGCTATGGAAATAATAATGTGTTATTGCCCTGCTGAGGTGCTAGGGGAGTGCTAAGGTGTATGACAATAGGGAGGGGATATTGAGAGACTGCGGTGCCAGTAAATTATTAATGTGCTATTAAGACCCTGAGGGGAGAGGCTGAGGCCGAAGTGCCTTTAGGAGTAACTACCGGATTGTGGATCCGAGGGAGAGTGTGTGTGAGAGTAAGGCCGTTGTACGGCAGTTCATTTCAATAATATAATGTATGTAATTGCGCTATTATATGTATAATTATGTTTAATAAATGTGTGAGTCTGATGGGTTGTTTTGTTAAGTGTTAAACTTGTTTGTTCGTGATTGTCGTCCTGTCATAAACTATTACATCTCCCAGTCTGGGATTTGTGACAGTGAGTTCTTGCTTCGTTAGCACCACCAAAGCACGTCCGTCCGCCAAAAGCATGGAAGCCCGAAGTCGAGCATAAAAGACACCATGTGCCTAGCTCATTAGCCAAACTTCATTACGAGGATACATCACTGGAATTGCAGGACAGTTCCACGATTTTATAGTTTCATTTGTTTAGCCACCAGATTTTCTGCTTTATCTCTGTCGGTGCTATTATCCTGTCTGTGTTTGTATTTCTTTCCTTCAGTAGATAGATAGATAGATGGATGGATGGATGGATGGATGGACGGACGGACGGACGGACGGACGGACGGACGGACGGACGGACGGACGGACAGACAGACAGACAGACAGACAGATAGATAGACAGAGAGATGGATGGATGGATGGATGGATGGATGGATGTATGGATGGATGGATAGATAGATAGATAGATAGATAGATAGATAGATAGATAGATAGATAGATAGACAGATAGATAGATAGATAGATAGATAGATAGATAGATAGATAGATAGATAAAAACACCCACATTTCCCTACAGAGTTCTAAAGTTAATTCCAGTTTCATGTTTATCACATATCAGATGGGCGACAGTGCTCTATTTTTGGAACATTTCCTAATTTTTCATCAAACATTTTTCACGTTAAATATTTCTACATTTGCAATCATCATTATTCAAATCAAATCTGCATGTTTCATGTGTTTTGGTAAGGCAGTCTATGTCTGGCTACTAGACGGTTAATGAGTTAAAGAGCAGAGCTCCTGTTCCTGTCTTTATTCATTGATTAGGCCAAATATAATTATTTAAATATTTCGTTTATTTGCACCCGAGACACAGACTACTGAGACGAACCATTCTTTCTCCCTATGTTCAGAAATTGAGCGCGCATAAACACGGTGAATACTAGTCTTTTTCGTTCAATTATGAAGGGGTGTGGTGCTCATTGTTGTACTATTGGCTTCGATGATACGCGTGCAAGTCGACGGACGGAATATGGCGGCATCTTGTGTCTCGGATTGCACATTTGTTTTGATTGCCTTTGTTCGGCTCTTGTGAACTTTGTGACCAGCTGGCTAAATATGATATCTGACGTGCTTTCCAGGAATAGATTTCTATTTTATCAATGGATTTTCAAAACTTGACTAATGCAATATGATCTCGTCAAGCTCTCCATTAATTTGCGTCACTGTCAGCTCAACTCTCGGCTAGTGGCTTTTTAAATCCAAGAGTGTGTTCTGTTTTAGACATAATTTTTTTCCCCATGAGAAACAGGAAACTCATTTGTCATGTGAATTTAATTTTTGTTTGTCATTGAGCTAAATCGGACGCAACTTGAAGTCCTAGCCATGCTCAACAGAAATGAATTCGTCGTGTATTTTCCATAATTATTTTTGTATGCGCATTTTTGTTTTTTCGAGGACACGAGAATCGAAACTTTGAAGAGTTGTGTAAAATCAGAGGAAAACATTACGTCATAAACACACGCCTCGAACAGTTTTTAACCGATTGGAATTTCCACCATCGTCTTGTGAAGGTTTGGTCGGGTCATGTCTAAAGAGCAGCCAAGGGCGATGTTAAAATAGTCAACCCCAATCTGTGAGGACACAGATGCCCACTGATAATCTCACCGTATTAACAGTTCTAATTCTATTTTCCATGACATTCTCTCGAACTCTTCCTCTTCCTCACATTAACATGAAAGGACGAGAACCCTTTCACTCCCTCCTCTCTCTCATTATTATCATTTACTTATACACAATGAAATTAGGAGCGACAGAAGCAAAAAATCCGCAAGATGTCGCGTACAACAATATGGCAAATACCCAGCGCGAATTGCTCTAAAGCTGATACAGTTCTTTTTTCCTCCGAACCTTTAATCATCATCATTATCATCATCATCATCATCATCATCATCATCATCATCATAATCATAATAATAATAAATGTATTCATAAAGCGCCCTGTCACCTCTGGAGGATCACAAGGGGCCTCTCAAATGTTCACAGTTCACGTAAAACAGAATGGTTGTGCAACCATTGTCATCTATCAAAGCCAGGACCCTTACAGAGTAAACAGATAAGGTTTAGTGCACTTGTCCACAGCATATGCTCCGCTATTTTACGGGGAAATGACGTATGAAAAAGTAAAACACACTTTGCCTCTGTAGCGGTGAGGAGCTCAGCGGAACGGATGCTGTGGATAAGTATACGAAGGCAAAGATCGTTTTACTTTATCATATGTCATTTCCCGTAAAATAGCGGAGCGGATGCTGTGGACAAGTATACAGAGGCAAAGTTTGTTTTACTTTTTCACACGTCATTTCCCGTAAAATTCCCGAGCGGAGCGGATGTTGTGGACAAGTATATAAAGGCAAAGACTGTTATACTTTTTCTTACGTCATTTTCCGTAAAATGGCGGAGCGGATGCTGTGGACAAGTGTACAAAGGCAAAGACTGTTATACTTTTTCCTACGTCATATCCCGTAAAAATAGCGGAGCGGATGCTGTGGACAAGTATTAATAGAGAGGCAAACATTGTTTTACTTTTTCATACATCATTTTCCGTAAAATAGCGCAGCGGATGCTGTGGACAAGATTACTTAAGTTTTCTTTCATGATTCGTATGTCTCACACGGTCAGGATAGAAAACGACAACGTCTGACTTCTTTTTCGTTTCCCTGAATGAAACTGTTAAAACAAAGCCGACAAAGTAAGGAATGGCTGAAGTACGTGAAGTTAAAAATACACGTCAGGACTTGCAGATAAGTGGTCGTATTGATTTAATATTCTACAAATATTTCATCAATTTTTTTTTCGATTGTTTCAACTGTTCAAGTTTCCTTCTTTTTTTTTGTTTTCCTGAAGATGGTGTCTAACCGAAATGTTGATTTGTCTTCCCCTTTTCTTTGCATTTTACCATAGGCCTATCGTTTGAATATTATATCTCACGGGAAGCTTTGCTACATACAACTTTTTCTTTTTTTACCAGTTTTTGACTTTGCTTTAAGCCTTGCTGCGACCCCACAGTTTTTCTGTGGTTTTTGTAATATTTCGTCAGTTTGAAGTTTGTGGAGTATGAGGGTATTTTACAATTAAATAGTTATGCTTTTGACAAGAACCGAATTCAATCTTGTTGCAATAAGTTGATAAGTAAAACCTCGGAAAAATAACAGAAATTTAAATGGTCGTCCGTCTCAGGCGCCGGCAGACACCAAATTTCTCAGTTGGGCAAAACGTGAAGTTAGAAAAAACAAGAACTAAAGTTGCGTTATTCACTGTCAAGTGCACGGAAGGATTTGCGTTTTGTATGTTTTATTAATGTACCTATATCTAAATAAAAGAAAAATGTAAGTCTTTGATTTAACGAAGGAGTCAGAGCCGGATTGCCATTTTGTAGGCCCTTGGGCTACAGATATTGTGGGACCCCTAGTAATAATGAATAGAAGCATGAATTTTGGATTCTTGAAATCAGCTTATTCAATTTCTGCAACACTAACCGACCTGCCCAAGATAAATCTTACCAATTTTCCATGTACCAAGCCCAACCCTAGATCTAGTTCTAGGCTACATTAAAACGGCATTTGGATTCGAAGCAATGACTAATAGAACTTACTTTTACACCACAATTTCACGCAGAAATACACAGATGTGATAATGTTGATTTTCTACCACCAATGTGAAAAGAGGGGTCAAGGACGTAACTTCCTGTCACACTTTTCGGTTCTATCCGATGAAAATGCGTCCCCGTTTTTGCGGCTCAAAAAAAATTTAATATAAATAATAATAAAGACTGATTTTTGTTCAAAATGAATGTGTCCACGTGACTCTTGGTCAAAAATTGATGCAGTTTTACCTGATTAGAGGTTCACCCTCTAGCTCAATCATAGCAAGATAATGTCATATTACATTATAATACCTACTAATATTTTCATGATAAATACTATTTGTTTCAAGGAGAACGACCTGCAATAAAAATTAAAATTAGATTTTGATATTTATAATTTCACTTAACCTCTGGAGGCGTTCAGCTGGCCCTGGGCTGCAGTCCGTAAAGCGTATAACATGTCTTAATACGTCACTGGTGGGAGTTTCCTGTACTCTGGGAAGGGGGAGGGTGGTGTGGAGACCACAGACAAACAGAATGATACTTAAGTTCCAAGACAGTAGCTCTAATCTGATAGTCTGATGGCTCTCTGGACAATACCTAGACAAGCGTGTATAGAAGATGTCAACCTCATTCTTGTCTCGGTCATTAAACATGCATAGACAGCGATAATGGCGGCCCAGGGAGACTTGTTTGGTAAAGTAAGTATCTCCCGTAGAAATGACGTGATTACTGTATCAGCTTCCAACATCAGCGCTTGTCTGCCATCGTGGCATTGTCCACTCGGCGTCAAGCTCGTACTTTAGGGCTTGTTTACCTTCTCGTATCTCACGTTCACAACAATAATAGGCCTGGCGGACCTCATTCGTATTCTTAGCCATTCTATTTAAATTCGTGTTGGCATTTCTCTCTGTTTTCTCTCGTTTCAGAGCACTAAACGTATGGAGTAAACATAATGTTTTGGACGCGTTGCAATGAGAGAGAAAGAGGAGGAAAAATAGAAAGATAGAGATAAACAGAAAAAGAGAGAGAGAGAGAGAGAGAGAGAGAAAGAAAAAAACGGAAAGAGAAAGAGAGAGAAGGAGAAAGACAGAAAGTCAGAGAGAGAGAGAGAGAGGAAGAGAGAGAGAGAAAGAGAGGGAGAGAGAGAGAGAGAAAGAGAGGGAGAGAAAGAGAGAGACAGAGAGAGAAAGACAGAAAGAGAGAATACGAATGACAGAAAGAGAGAAAGAGACAGACAGACAGATGGACAGACAAACAGACTGACAGAAGATATGTAAACAACTTCAACAACAAACAAAAATGAACCACAAGGCAGGTCAAGGCCAATCCGACTTCAAACTTTCACATCTCATCACGAAAGTTTCCTCCTCTGCAATGTAATTCATTTTCTCCAATGAAAAAGACATGTTACTGTCTCCTACTGCATGTTCCACCTTCACAGTTAGATCGACGAGCTACATTTCCTGTTGACAGTTTGGTTCAGGGCAAACTGGATTTCTATATTAATTAATTTAATCAGTAAGAACGTTAATAGTTAGATCACTGGTTCTCAATGTACGCGATATCGTCCCCCAGGGGGTGGGGCGATTTTGATACCCAGGAGGGCGGAAATGCAGAAAAGGGCGACAAAGGGGCGAAAACGACGAAAGTAGGCAACATGGTGGCAAAAACACGAATGGAGGACGATTTAGGGGCAAATACAATGCCGCCATGGACTTTTTGAACCAAAACAGGCGTATTTCTTTTAGTGCATTTGATGAAGAATGCTTTCTTTTTGATTATGAAAGGGGATTATGGGGGAACATGCCCACTGCCTTTAGTAAGGCTCTGGAGAACTTAACATTATATTTTGTGTGCAGTCTGTCTTGTTGTGAAAGGCTGATGTTATAAGTATTTACGCGCCCCAAGAGTTTTGTGCTAGAGACGTCTACGTATACGTACCCATCCCTAACCCCGCCCTTATCTTCAACCCTAAATCTTATCGAATCCCTAACCTTGCCCTTTACCCTTTCAACCCCAAAAAACAGGAGGAAAACGAAAAGAAAATCTGAAAGAATAATTAATTAAGGCTGTTGTTAGGAGGATTTCGGTAGGAGCTCTCTAGCTCTAGAGTCACAAAAGGCTTTAAAATGCGTACCCATCGCGCAAAATAACATGGGGTGCGTACGTACTTGTGACAACATTCGTTGTGAGACGTATGTGTTGGGTTTAAGTAAGGATTTTGGGTGTAACGGGATTGGGGGAGAAACAAGGGGTGGGGGGGGGGCGATGAAAGAAAATTTGGAGCCTTAGGGGGGCGATTGCCTGAGAAAGACTGAGAACCGCTGAGTTAGATTCGGGAATTATATCGATTGTTCATCCCAACAACGAGGCGAGAGTTGTCACACGTGCTTTTAGTACTCTTGTAAATCCGTGATTAGAAGGAAGAGCAATGAATGTACCCTAGGTATGGTCAATATTTCTAGGCTGTAAGTTTATGATAAATCTTCGGTGGATACTGTTCATCCTCTCTTCTTTCTATCTTTGGCAATACACTCCTCCCTCCCCCTCTCCCATCTCTCTCTCTTTCACATACACAATCACGCAGGCGCTCACAGTCTGTCTTTCTCACACGGCAGTCTGTCTCTCTCACACGTACGTACGTTCACCTTCCCTCGCACATGTCACACATTCTACCTATCTATCTATTTATCTATCTATCTATCTATCTATCTATCTATCTATCTATCTATCTATCTATCTATCTATCTATCCAAACATCGATCTATCTATCTATTATCTATCTATCAATCTATCAATCTATCTATCCGTCCGTCCGTCTGTCTGTCTGTCTGTCTGAAATCCGAAACATGCAACACCTCACAGGTAAGCCTCACTTATTTCTTTAACTAACTCTCTGTCTATCCATCCATCTATTTATTTGTCTGTCTACATATTTGCGTTTCTGTGACACTTTTCCCCCACGGAAAACCTTGTATTTCTGACCATGAATATTGCTACAAGTACCTACATCTCCCCAGTTTTTCCCGCCAGGGCTACGTATTTTAAAGTCTTTTGCGACTCCAGAGCTAGAAAGCTCCTCCCCAAATGCTCCTAACAACAACCTCAAGTAATTATTCTTTCATACTTTCTTTTTGTTTTCCTGATATTTTTTGGTTGAAAGGGTAAGGGGCAGGGTTAGAGATCCGATAAGATTTAGGGTTGAGGATAAGGACGGCGTTAGGGATAGGCACGTATACGTATGCACCCCTAGCACAAAACGATTGGGGTGCGTACGGAGTTATAACAACAGCCTCCTGTTCACTGGAGAAACACCAACAACAGGAAACTCCAGCGGGATAACGACATGTTATCCAAGCAGTAGAGTCACTTCGACACCAGGGTATCTAACCCAGAGGTCCTCAGCCTTTTTTCAGGCAATGGCCCCATTAGGCTCCATAAATTTTCTTTCATCGCCTCCCCCCCCCCCCCTTCCATCCTTACTCCCCAAAAAATCCCTATTGAGACCTACAGATACATTTGTCAAGAATAAAAAATTGGCAAAAAGAAAAAGTTGTACTTTTGCGTTCCACTGTATCATTTGGATTCATTTCTCGCGCGAGGGTTTGTTACATAGAAGTGTTTCTTTTTGCCAATTTTTGTCTTTGCTTTAAGCCTCACAGCGACCCCACATTTTTTTCTGTGGTTTTTTACAATATTTTGCCAATTTGGCGAGAAAACAGACAATACACACAGTATGATGTTAAGTTTTTGAAAGCCTTACTAATGGCAATATGCGTGTTGATTATTCATTACAAAAACAGAGAGCAATTCTTTATCAAATGCACTAAAAGAAACAGGACTTTTCTGTTCATAAAACCCGTCTACTGTGATGTTGAGTCAGTGGTTGCTCTGTAGTTGCCCCCAAACATTGTCCTCCATTCATGTTTTCTCCCCCGTCACAATTTTATGCGTTCTGCCCCTCTGGGTATCAAAATCGCCCCCAGGGGGCCGATATCGCCAACACTGAGGACCACTGATCTATATGCTTGCGTGACTATGGACTCCTAGCCTAAGTGCTCGCTCACAATGACTTATTAAGAAACAGCCCATGGGAGATAATGCCAATGGTCCTTGTAAAGGGGGTTAACTTATACAGAGCACTGGCTTACCTTCCCTGTCATAATGAAAGTGGAATTGCCACTTTGGGTCTCCCGATGGTCTAATGAATGGGTGTCAGGGGTCAGCGTGTGGCCATCTATCTATCTATCTATCTATCTATCTATCTATCTATCTATCTATCTATCTATATATCTATCTGTCTATCTATCTATATATCTATCTATCTATCTATCTATCTATCTATTTATCTATCTATACTAGATAAAGTTCCCGGCATTATCCGGATTAAACCTGTGAACCCACTCTTCTATCTCTCTCTCTCTCTCTCTTTTGGGTCTACAAAGCTTCCCATATTATTATTCTACAGTCTTACTACAGATTCCATGCGTTCCAGAGCACTACGCACTCATTTCTGATAGGGAAATTGTGCGCACGGAAGTGAACGCGTAGTAACACCCTTTTTGGTGCGATGGGCTTACTACAGGGAACCAAAACAAAGATCATTGTATTTTTTACATTTTTACAACTTTTACTGAGAAATACCTGAAACTTGAATCAACACAATCGGTCGATACAATAGCGATTGGACTTGACCAGTTGACACTTAAGAAAATTAATTTTATAATTTTTGAAACTGTCATTTAGGCTGCAGCGTCGAGCAAAAAAAAAGGGGGCGAAATTGCACCACAATGAATTACTCCCGCCACTATTTTTTTTTATAACTAGATGAAGTTCCCGGCATTATCCGGGATAAACCTGTGAACCTACCATTCTATCTCTCTCTCTCTCTTTTTTGGTCTACAAAGCTTCCCATAATTCTACAGTCTTACTACAGGTTCCATGCGCTCCAGAACACTACTCACTCATTTGTGGTAGGGAAATTGTGCACACGAAAGTGAACGCCTACTAATATCGTTTCCGGTGTGGTGGGCTTACTACAGGGAGCCAAAACAAAGATCATTGTATTTTACTTTTTTGCGACTTTTAATTTAAAAATACCTGAAACTTGAACCAACACAGTCGGTCGACACAAAAGCGATTGGACTGGATTCGTTGACACCTAGGAAAATTAACTTTATAATTGTTGAAACTGTCATTTAGGCTCTAGCGTTGAGCAAAAAAAGGGTCAAAATTGCACCACAATGAATTACTACGACCACTATTTTTTTTAAATAATAAGATGAGATATACCTAACCCATTCATCCATCCATCCATCCATCCATCCAGCCATCCATCCATCCATCCATCTATCAATCCGTCTGTCTGTCTGTCTGTCTGTCTGTTTGTCTGTCTGTCTGTCTATCTTTTTATCAGTCTGTCCGTCCAGCCGTTCAGCTATCAATTCTTTGCCTCTCCATTATGCAGCAGTGAAGCTTACCTAACCATCTGTTCGGCATTGAGTAGACCCGAAAGACAGAGAAATGACAGGGGGTAAGAGAATTTACGGGATTTTTTTGGTGCAGGAAAAACTTCCTGTCCCTGATCCTGTGGTAGGTGGATCGAGCACCTAGACTTCTCGGATAAGGACAAAAACTTAGAGGGTCCATCTTCTTGTTGCACACGTTAAAAATACCTTGGCAGTTGGAAATCAATAAATCAGGCCGAGCAAGGCCCCTGCCCGGGCCAAATTCTAAAAGACAAAAAAAACCAACTAATCCCTACCACAAAAACACGCAGAAACAAGAACAGGGAAAAATAAAAACAAGAAAAGTGAGGTGTAAATGCCAAGGCCAGCGAACCTTCTGGAATAAAGACCTAAATAAGAATATCTTGTACGCAGCCGTATCTAATATTCATATGACCGATATAATATTATGGTATTTGTATCCGGTATCGACATGCCTCATCTCAATGTGCATAATATTTTGTGACAAGCGTAGCCTTTTCTTACGTATGATGATAATATGATGTTGCATTGCACTGTAGTTTCTGAACAAAACTTTGTAATTTTCCTAGTTCTCTATTTTATGACGCCCACCGGCGTGGGGGGGGGGGGGAGGGGGAGGGTCAGTACAGTCAGGGTAAATGTGTGAATGACTGAACCTCGGCACGTGACAAGTTAAACCGAAAGGGCAGGGTGCGAATTGCAAAGTGCGGAATTTTTAAACAACTATCATCATCATTGACGTTACCGTATACCATACCACCCAAATTATTTAAAACACTTCCATCTTCCGCTACGCATGAAGGTGGAAGTCTGGAAGGGGCCTCACAGCCTAAGCCTCTCTTCAACTGAATCTGGGCCTGAATTAGAAGGTATAATTATAGTCTCTACCAGTGGAGATGTATTAGAACAAATGTTCTGCAATATCGTAAATTTTCTCTGCTTTTGATGTGGATGAACTTAGTAAAGGTCTCGTAAGCAGAAGCTTTGGGGAGGCAGAGGACTAAGATAATGATTCAGAGAAAATATGTGGCGAATTGGAAGTGTAGTGTCTAGTTAGTGCTCAGACAAGCGAAGCGGGAGTGAAAGGAAGAAGAAAGACCGAGTGATCAGGATGGAGATCGAATCCGTGACCTCTGCTGGTATCAACTGCCTTGCCAAGAAGAAGAAAACAGTTCCGCCACTATGTCTCTCTGAAAAGAGACGACGGCGGCCGAACTATCAAGTGGTGTCTGTTCCTGACTTGAATATTCGTTCGCTGGGACCAAGCCCACCCGTGTCACCCCTCCCTGATGTGGATGAAATCTGTATAGAACGGTTCCACAATGATGGGCTCCGGGATTCTTCCCCAGAAGACAATCGCACAACCGTTTGAGAACCATTCTACACCAAAGCGTATTCCCTTGCTACATACCCCGGCCGCAGTAGCATCAGCTGTTTTGTGCTGTCTCCAGACTTCTTGCTTCCGGCTAGTGTTGTTGTTTTTTCTTTCAAATGAAAATGCACACACACACACACACACACACATAGAAGAACGCTCGTCAACCAGGGCTGGATTAACCATTAAGCAAAATAAGACCGTCTTTAAGGCATCAACGGAAAGGGTGGGGTGGGGGGGTTCAGAAATTGTTCATTGCCGGATTTACCAAGGAATTTATCATGAACCATAGTGGTGCAAAATTGCAAAAGGATGCAGCTGAACCAGGGTCCACAAAAAAGGGTTGACACAATAAATGAAAAAAAAACATTCTAATATATAAAATTAAAATTTTATTTTCTTGTTTATTTTTGTTTATATTTTGAATTACGTATACATTATACTGGGGCATCAAAATCTTTAGTGCTTAGGACCTCTAGAGAAGTGCACACGCACGCACGCACGCACGCACACACACACACACACAGTCAGACAGACAGACAAGCAGACACACACACACACCACATGAGATACAGAAAACAAATTTTGAAAATTCACTTTCAGGAATGTATAAATCTCTGGAGACAGCACTGCATCGACCAGAATGAGAACATCCGGCGGAACACGGAAAAAAAGCTACATTTTTTCATCCATCCAGCGCTGCGTAATATTGTTATGTCATCAATGCGGGTTATTACCTTGTTTTTCTGACTGAACGAAAAACGGGTGGGAGAAAATAAAGAAAAAAAAATAGGCCACAGGAAGAAATGTCTGTTTCGCTCAACACGAAATAGCCCCACACTTTCGCGTTCGCTAACCATTCCAAGGTCATGTACCCCATAGCTGAGCGGTAAAATTTAATGGAAATCCATTAGACGTAAATGTTAGGACAGAAAGCAGCAAAATGAAATGCAATTTGCCATTTTATAGGACTCTTTAAAACTGGAAACGCTAAATATCGCTTGGGCGTATCTATTTAATTAGAATCCATCAAGTCCAGACATTCTGTGCTTTTCGTGAGAGCAAATACCAAGGAAGAAGGAAATAGATGAAGTTTTATCAACAACAACAACAACAACAAAAAGCCTGAATACCCTGGGTACCGTATATCAATACAATAATTCTTAGAACTCTATCATTTTAACAGATGGATATAACATAAAGCTAGAAAATATTAGCATCTCGGCGTGTGTGTGGAAAGGGTTTACATTCTGTACTAGTTTATAGAAATAAAGAATATGTGAAAATGTTTGTATGTGAACAAATCGAGGGGTGCCTGGGCAAAGGCCGTATCGCCAGTTTTGTAAATTTTACAGGAGAGCGATTTGAAAGTGTGACATGAAGTTTCAAATGTCTGTTACGATCTCTAAATCTTCATCAATAATTAGGTCAATTCATTCGCTAATGGAATCCGCATCATGTCAAAATGTAGTACTTACCAAGGTGAAACAGAATATGCAAAAAAAAAACAACAACAACAACCAAAAACCCAACCTTTTCGAGTTACGGTGTTTGCGCAGGCACCCCTAGAAATATACCGCCATGTTCGTTCACATTCACCACAAGCTTAAAGGCCGTGCTATAAACTTTAACTTTAACAATCAATTTAAGATCATTGTACGGTAGCAGGGTATTCCTGCGTTCTAATTTTAGCCGCGAGCACGTCGAATAGTTTAAACCGAAACACAGGTTAATGAGAAGGTTCAATTCGCCAAATTCCGTCCATCGACTTGAGCGCTATCATCCATGTCAACGATGCAACAATTCGCGCCACACCCCCTCATAAGTGAATGAAAAAAAAGTAGTACTCACCGTATCTATACGCGCGCAATTGTGGACATTTAGTGTGAGAAAGACTGGTTCGTCTCGGTATTCAGTGCCCCGGGTTTACATCAGCCAGCTGGAAGTGTTGACGTACGGGTCATGTGCTCATGAAATAGAGGGCTCGGAGGCGAGCAGGCAGCGACACAAAGCAAACTAAAAAAATACTTCCCCAACTTTGAACCCTCCAGATGTAAAAAAGAACCTTCTGCAGGGCGAAAGGAAAGCATCTTTGTAAAATTTCATGCACATCCGAATTGCATGGGTCAGTATTTTTTGCGAACACACACAGACAAACACACATTCGCGCTTACTATCACCACTGTAATAACAGAATAGTTTATTTGTCGGAAATTTGTGAACATCAAAGCTGGTGTTGTTTTTCCTGTCGCAAAATAGACCGGAAAAACTCGGAGAAGAGTTGGCATAAGATTTACGTAGAGAGAATGAACAGCTAAAGCTGAGTTTTCATGTGTACAGAAACGGAAACGGCCACGGTAACGTCAAACACCCTTCAAGACGTAGTGAAATAGAAAGAATGTTTTCATGTGAACGGGAGTGGAAGAGGGGGAGGAGAGACAGAGGGGAAGAAAAAGAGGGAGGGGGCGAGAGAGAGATAGAGGAGGGGGGAAAACGGTGAAAGACAGACGGAGAGAGAAAGAGAGAGCGAGAGAGAGAAAGAGAGTGACAGACAGACAGAAAAAAGAGAGAGAGAAAGAAAAAGGGAAAGAAGAGAGAGACAAAGAATAAGAGAGAAAGAAAACGACAGAAAAAAAAGAGAGAGAAAGAGAGGGAGGGAGAGAGGGGAGAGAGAGAGTGAAAGAGAGAGAGAGAGAGAGAGAGAGAGAGAGAGAGAGAGAGAGAGAGAGAGAGAGAGAGAGAGAAGGAAAGAGGGAATTTCAAACTCTATAATTTCAACCCCTAGTATCTGTAATGAGCCAGAGACCGCTGCCAGGTTGCTAATGAAACGGTGTAAATCTTATCCTCCCTGGTATAGTTCATTCCCTGACTCAGATCAGTTGACTTGTAAAAGAACAGTTTGACTGCCGCTGGCAGAGTCACCAGCCATCCAGTCGTAGAAATGGCAGAACAAAGTAGGGCGGAAAGTATCAAAGTATTAATTTAATGAAAAAAAAAAAATACAGCTTGTCAGAAACTGACCGATAGACGGTTAGGTATACGCATCGACCGAGGGGAAAAATGGACAGACAGATAGTTAGAATGAAAAATAACCAGACAGATAGACAAACCGATGGATAGATAGACAGTCAGGCAGACAGACAGACAGAAAGGCAGACAGACAGATAGATGGATAGACAGAACAGACAGACAAACATAATACATACAGACAGACAGACAGATAGAAGACAGAAAAAAAGACAGACGGGGAGAAAGGCCGACAGATAAATAGATAAGACAGACATATTGATAGATAGATAGATAGATAGATAGATAGATAGATAGATAGATAGATAGATAGATAGATAGATAGATAGACAGATAGATAGATAGATAGACAGATAGCTAGACAGATAGATAGCTAGACAGATAGATAGATAGATAGATAGATAGATAGATAGATAGATAGATAGATAGATAGATAGATAGAAAGACAGACGACAGACAGAAAGGTCGATAGATAGATAGTTAGATGGATAGATGGATAGATAGATAGATAGATAGATAGATAGATAGATAGATAGGTAGACAGACAGACAGACAGACAGAAGACAGACAGACAGACAGACAGAGACAGATAGATAGATAGATAGATAGATAGATAGATAGATAGATAGATAGATAGATAGATAGATAGATAAATATATAGATAGATAGATAGATTGATAGACAGACAGACAGGCAGATAGATAGATAGATAGATAGATAGATAGATAGATAGATAGATAGATAGATAGATAGATAGATAGATAGATAGACTCTTAGTAAGAGCGTCTATGTGTGTGAAACTGAAAGTTTGTATGGATGAGAGTGCGTGTTTTATTATGAGATTTGGAAAGTGTATGTATGAATCATTGATGCAATGTACAGCGCATTGAGTAATAGTTTTATTAGAAATGCGCTATAGAAATTCTATTTATTATTATTATTATTAGATAGATAGACACGGTAAAAATAATGGCATTGAAAAAGGAAACACAAAACTGACTTTGGTTCACGCACAGAGAACACTACTTCTTATCTCGGTATCATTCCGGGCACGCGCCAGCACCACGCACCGATAATTCTCCGAAGCCTTAGAGGGAAGAAAATGTGGATAGGAAATTAACCCGGAGTTGTCTTTTCCAATGGCGTTTCATTTCAGCCATAATGGTTGCCATGGCGACCACAAGTACTCAGGGAGGTGGCTGGGTGTGTCACATAAAACATCTTATCACACCTCGAAGGCAGGAGGGATGGAGTTGGAAGAGAAAGGGGAGAATAGAGAGTTAGACACTTCTATGGGCGGTTGGTAAACTCGCGTAATTCGGTCTTTGTCACACTTAATAGTAGCAAAGTTTCGGGTAAGAAATAATACTCAAACTATGCAATAAACCGCAAAGAAAAAGGGAAGACAAAAAAAATAATGTCAATATTTCGGTTAATCACCTTTGTCAAGATGAAAAAAAAATAAAAATAGAAAAGCGAGATTTTGCTACATACAACTTTTTTCTCTTTGCCAGTTTTCGTCTTTGCCTTAAGCCTTGCTGCGACCCCCACAGGTTTTTTGTGTTTTTATAATTATTTATTTCGTGCACGGACGCGCTACTCTCCAGAAATGCAAGTCAGGACTCGCAAGATAAGTCGTCGTGTTGACTTAATATTCTACAAATATTTCATATCCTTTAATTTTTTGTTCATAGATCAATATTGTTTTATCTGTTCAGTTTCCACTTTTCTTTTGCTTGTTTGTTTTTTGGTGCCTTTTGTTGTTGTTGTTGCTTTTTTTTGTTCTGCTTTTGTTTTCCTGAAGAAGGATTTTAATCGAAATATTGATTTGTTTCCCCTTTTTCTCTTGGTTTTAGAGCATCGTTGGGTATTATTTCTTACGCGAGGCTTTGCTACATACAACTTTTTCTTTTTACAATGTTTTGCCTGTCAGTGCAAGAAGAGTATTTCCATTTCAAGCAAAAAGGGAGATAATTGCTCCCTGCTCCGAACCGTCGAAATGCAAACTCGCAAATCCTGTTTTTCAAAAGAACCGAACTATTCCTATGAAAGAAAAATGCACTCGGAAGCGAGAAGAAGTTAAAACAAGTTACGACTGGACTGTGAAAACTTGTACCATGAATAATTATTTAAGAACTTGTAAGTATGCTAAATTGTAGGCCTATGCTTGAGAAGCCCGTGTGGTTCCTGGATTATTGGCGCGAGTTCATTACGTTGTTCGTTTTTTTAAGGGAAGTCTTGACGATTCGAACCCTGACGACAGTCTTTTTGTAGAAATCATAGCTTTCCATAGTTCCACCTGCTTCTGTGGTGCTGTCCAAGCAAGAACTCGTAGTTAAGTAGAAATATTCTGTTTAGATTCTATACATTTCCTATTCAAATCTTTTATTGTTCCATTGTTTTATCAGTTCAATTTTCCGATTTTTTTTCTGTTGCTGTTTTTTCGTTGTTGTTTTTTTTTCCCTGGAAAAAGGCTGTTGCCGAAATAGCGGCCATTTTCTGTCTTCTCTTTTAGTTGCGTTTCACTGTATCGTTTGAGTATTATTTCTTAAACGAGGCTTTGCTCCATACAACTGTCTTAAGTCAGCCGGTGGACAGAGATATATCACGCACTGAGTCAAAACAGACGCGAAATAGCATTGACCCATCATTGCTCCAACAGCCAATGAACAGCGACCGTCACCGAAAAGTCCTTTCTGACACGCCGCTCCTCATATAATTATTATTCCAAAAAAGTTTATTCACAACGAATTGTGGTACTTAACCGTTTGAATACTCACGCCATGAAAGTTAGATTTTCCCAAGTCCAGTTTATATTAAGATTCATGTGTTTCAGTTATTTTCAACGATAAATATGAATCTTAAAATCAGGCTATTGATCTATTTTTAAAGCTATTAATGGAAGAACAAAACTTGTAATTGATGCAGCAGTAAAGAGTTAATAGCAATGTTATTTCAGTACTGAAAGGGTTAAGCAATCATAGTACAGATGTTGTATTATCACGTGCTGTAGAGCTATTGAATTATAAGGTACTGTGGACATGTTACTTTATAAGGTATTGTAGAGGTGTTATTATTATAAGATAATAGAGATGTTGTATTATAAGGTATTGTAGGGATGTTGTATTATGCGGTAGTGTAGAGGTATTGTATTATAAGTACTGTAGAGATACTCTATAATGAGATATGTGGAGATGTTATATTATAAGGTACTGTAGAAATGTTTACTATAAGGTACTTTAGAGATGTTGTAATATAAGATACTGTGAAGATGTTGTATTAAGAGGTTGGTCCAAGAAACCTAAAAGAAAAAAATCTCCCATGTCACTTAAGGGCGACGTGTGGTTCGTGCCTGATGTCGATTTGTATTAGAAATTCCGAATAAAAAGACAAAAAAGCGGTCAGCTTGACCCAAATTACTGATCTTGTTATAAAATAGCTGCTAGCGGGCAATTCGATTTAAAAGCTGTCAATATGAGCGTTGACCTAATTTCTTCATTCCTCCATTGTCCTAATTCAATGCTCTTTGCCAGTGCTGATGACCTGTGCATGCAACTTGTGAAAGCGGTGAGTGTCTACGTTGTGTTGCAATCTTATTTCGAGATAATTGGATTGTGTATGATAGGGATAGGTTCGTAGGAGATGGGTGCAATTCATAAAGTGAGTATGTTCGATTTTGACAACTTTGATCCAGCCCTTCCCCCAATGTGCGCTTTTCATACCCCCCCCCCCCCTCTGTAGGAGGGGAAGACTTTTACAATGGTCAATATCCATAACTTCGTCTTCTTCTTTCGTTCACCAATCTAAATCTGCAGATTTGTTCTTTTAAGAAAATCTACGCTTTTCTGGAGATCTGGCAGAGCACCATGGAGTTTGACATTAAGGTCGGTGGGTTTGGGCCAATAATGTTTCTCGTAGTGCTGAGAAGAGTGTGCAGATCTGCAATATACATAACAAGGCCTTGCTGTTTAAATATTTAAGCGGCATTTTGAGTGGTCAGCAGACTGTTTCATAAGACTATATTCAAGTTTTGTAAAGTCCTCCAAATGTTTAGTTTAACAAAAATAAAAAATAAAATCAGACTTTTTAATTCACTGTCATAGTACAAAACCGTCCGTACGCTTCCCAGAAACTAAACTTTTCCTCTCCTTATGTATTTGTCCGCTTTTCACAGGCTAGGGACAAATTTCCCCGCCCGCCTTCCCTCTCCCCGTAAGTGTTTCGTGGGTGGCCCATAAACAAAGGTAATCTTTAGCTATCTAACAATGTTGTTAAAAAATTGGTAATATCTAATTGAGGCAAAGAGCCAAAATACTCACCTCTTTTGTAAGTAATTACGTACCATATCATCCAACAAACTAACCAATCTATCATCCAACAAACCAAGATATTATCTATCATCCAACAAACCAACCAATCTATCATCCAACAAACCAAGATATCTATCATCCAACAAACCAAGATATCTATTATCTAACAAACCAACAAATCAATCATCCAACAAACTTACCATATCATCCAACAAATCAACCAGTCTATCAACCAATAAACCAACAAATCAATCATCCAACAAACCTATCGTATCATTCAACAAACCAATCAATCGATCATCCAATAAACCAACAAATCAATCATCCAACAAACCTACCGTATCATTCAACAAATCAGGCAATCTATCATCCAACAAACCAACAAATCAATCATCCAACAAACCAATCAGTCTATCATAAAAAAAATACCAAATTAATCACCCAGCTGTTCAATAAATCTCTGAGTCAAACTACCAACCATAATATGATTGTTCTCCATATTCCAAAAACCTACAGAAAGACTTGGATATCAGTCCATCCGTTCTGAATTCCCCGGAGACAATCAAGTGTCTGGCTGCACGCAGAGATTCATCATGCACGAGGTCAGGCCCGTAACTCCTCTGAGAGAAAGGGGAGAAAATTTGGCAAGTGCCCTAGATAAAGCATTACCCATTATTTTGGGCAAAATCTCACTTTATCATGCCCATCCTCGCCCTTGGAAATTATCCAAGGGTTTACAGAATATCCGGTTTGCGTGAAAAAAGAGGTGCATGATAATGAATGTTGCTTTTTTATTAACTGTGGAGAAAGAGAGAGAGAGAGAGAGAGAGAGAGAGAGAGAGAGAGAGAGAGAGAGAGAGAGAGAGAGAGAGAGAGAGAGAGAGAAAGAAAAGAGAGAGAGAGAGAGAGAGAGGGAGACAGGGTGAGTCTGTGAACCTAATAAGGTGTAAGAATGCGTGTGTCGTCCTTATGCCCATGTACTAGTCTAAGTTTTGTAAGACTCTCGGCTTCCATTGGTTCCCGCTGAAAGTATAAGACGCTAAGAAACTAATGTTGTTTATGTAATAGTGCTCATTTTAGAATTTCATTAGATGTGACCATAATGGTTATGGGCTCTGTTGTAATGCTGCTGAGAAGAGAAACTTAGATTAATTTAAAAAATTTTTTTTACCAACTCTGAGCAGATGTTATTTATTACTTTTCTCCTGTCGGGCATCAGGCTCCAAAGCAAAGAGTCTGAGATACATTGATTTAAACGTGAGAGGGCAGTAACTGTCGTACTTGGAATTGATGAATAATTTCATGAAAAAAGCGACAAAAAAAGAAAATGTAATAAAAACAATTACTGCTATCATTCTAATTAAGACACATAAATGTGTCAGAGAACGGACTTTGGTCTCGCTCTGTCTCTCTTCAAAACAACAACAGCAACAAAAAAGAATTTACCGGCCGGCAAGAAGCATAAAATCCTGAATCTTATTATATTAAAAAAAACAGTGTCGGGAGTAATTCATTGTGGTGCAATTTTTACCCTTTTTTTTTTGCTCGACGCTACAGCCTAAATGAGAGTTTCAAACATTATAAAAATTAATTTTCTTAACTGTCAACAAATCCAGCCCAATCGGTTTGGTATCGACCGATTGTATTGATTCAAGTTTCAGATATTTTTAAATAAAAAGCTGCAAAAATGTAGAATGCAATTATCTTTGTTTTGGCTCCCCATAATAAGCCCACTGCACCAGAAAGATATTAATTCGCGTTCAATTCCATGTGCGCAATACCCCCACCAGAAATGAGTGCGTAGTGCTCTGGTGCGCCTGAAATCTGCAGCAAGACTAGAATATGGGAAGCTTCCTAGACCAAAGAGAGAGAGAGAGAGATAAATAGATAAAGAGAGAGAGAGAGAGAGAGAGAGAGAACGGTGGGTTCACAGGTTTATATCGGATAATACCGGAGACGTCATGTAGTTGTTACAGGAAGAAATTAGAACCCCTTTTTCGACATCGTGAACCGCACCCCGGGAACCATAATTATCGCAATGTATCCAAGCCTATTTGAGTATTTCATGTCGGCTTTGATTCAAGGCGCGACGACCGTGAGTTTTTTTGTTTTTGTTTTTAGCGGGGGTGGGGGTGGGGAGGAGGAGAATTCATGTCTCTGATCCTATGGTAGGTAGGATCGAGCGCCTAGTCTTCTCGGATAAGGACGAAAAACTCGGAGGGCCCGTGTGCACTTTGCTCATGTTAAAAATATCTTGGCAGTTGGAAGTCGAGTAGAACAGGCCGAACAAGGCCGCTGCCCCGGCAAAATTTTTAAAAAACAAACAAAAAAAACCCACTAATCCCTAGCACAACAGGAAAAATAGAAACAAGAAAAGTAAGGCAGCGAAACCTCCTCAAATAAAGATCTAAACATACACCTGAGTCTCTGGAATGTTCAGTTTGAAAAGTGAGGAAATGATCAGATCAGCTGCTCTGTAAAAAAGAAAAGAAAAAAGAAAAAAGCCCTTTCATTCTGGAACAATACTGCCAGAAACTAGTCCACCTTCGTGCTCTCTCCTGTATAGCGCATGTGTATTCACTGTAATCACACATTATTATGCTGTCCTTTTTGTTAGTAAACCAAATTTAAATGGACACACCAACACCAATCACAGCCAGTTTGCTCATTTTCACTTTATTCATTTGTGCATTCTGACTATTTCTCTCCAAATCTGTTTCAAGTTTTCCAATTGAAGATTACAGGGGAAAACGCCAGTTGTCACAAGATGAAGGTCTGGAGAAATTCGCATTTTAAAGCTTGAAAGTCCACAAGCTGAAAAGAGGATGCGTTATCTAAATTTGCTCCTATTGCTGGACAACGGCAGTTTTTCACTTAATCGGTACGAGAGGAACAAAGCTAAAGATATTAGCTAAGAGCTGAGGGAAGTAACCATAAAATTCGCATTTTGAGGCAACTGACATTCTTTCCCTGTAGACTTCAATTCGTTTGTCTAATGAAGGTCCCTAATGGCTGAAAGCTTCCAAAATTGATCTTATCCTTTTAGAATTCACTATACAGTCATCTTGTGGTTTGTTTCTTTGGAGTTACACCTTTTTACTGTTTTTTGTTTTGTTTTAATGTTGCCACATTTTAAATGTGTCAGTAAAAAAGAAAACAAGAAAAAAACAACTTGCGAAACGATTAAAAATAAAGAGAAAAACTTGGAAAATTCCCTGAAATTTGAGCCAGGCATGCACAGAGCGAGGTCAGACCAGGAATAACCGGCACTCGCTGTCGGTCTCGGCCAGGGGCACGCGGGTTAGCGAGAGTTAGCGAGAATATCGAGATTTCAAAGTCGTTTTAAACGGCAGGGGCATAAAAACTGATGATGACAGCGAAATGGATCTTCGATTTTCTAAGAGTTCAGAGTCGCATGTAATTGCTGGATAACTGGATGTTGGGCAATGGGCAGGAATGACAGAATAAACAGATGGGGGAGAGATATGGATGAACAGAAGGGTGGAGAAATACACCCTGATTAGGAAGAAACGCGGTGGCTATCATAAGGAAACAAAATGAGTGTGACGGGGTGGGGAGAGGGCTTGGAGAGGACTGGGTGGGGGTGGGGGGGGGGGTTCTCCATGAGAAAGAACATAGATTAAGATAGAGGGAAGAAATAAGGAAAGAGGTCATGATAAATTGGAGGTAATGGGGATGAAGATGAAGTGGTGCAGAAGTAGCATGAAGAAAGGTTTGAAATAGATAACGAGCAGGGTAGACAGAAATTAGACGCTTCAGAAGAGTTGAAGAGAAAGGAGATGAGGTATAATGTCGACCGTCAAGATTTAGAGGAAGGCATAGAAAATGGAATTGAAAATAATAATAGTAGACAGGAAGAAAAAAAAAAGGTAAGAGAGAGAGAGAGAGAGACAGACAGACAGACAGCGGGAAAGAAAGGATGAGAGAGCGAGAGAGACAGGGAGAAAAAAGGTGAAGGAAAAGGGGAGAGAGAAAAAAAAGGAGGCTGAGAGAAAGAGAGAGAGAGGAGAGAGAGACAGACAGAAAAAGAGAGACAAGGAATGAGAGAAGAGAAAGAAACAGAGAGGGGGGGGGAAGAGAAGGAGAAAAGGAGAGAAGAGAAAGAAAGAGTGAGATGGAAGGAGAAAGAGAGAGAGAGAGAAAGAGAGAAGACAGAGGGGAAGGAGAAAGAAAGAAAGAGAGACAGAGAAGAGAGATGGGAAGGAGAAAGGGAGAGAGAGAGAGAGAATGTCGAAATTGTTGATGAAGGAGATGACGTAAAAGACAAGAATAACATTATACTGATAAAAGACATAGATCACACAACCACAGCGCAAAGTAATGATATCACCGGGCGCATTTACCCCACACATTTTCTGTTATGACAAGCTGCGGCTAACACATGCCATTGTGTTATCACCAGGTGGAGTAAAAAATCTGGGCAACAATAACTACCGAGGATCTACTTTTCAGTTGCCAGTTTGTGTTCTGTCCCAGAACAGTTGGTCGATTTGCATTGCGAGACACGGGAGGCTCCGCGAAACCACTGTCATCGGGGAGCGGAAAGTAGGTCGCTGTGGTAAACAATACCCGTTTGAGAACTACTGATTTAGGATGACTCCACATTGAATTACTACGGGTTCTTGGAACGCGCTCAGAATGCGAAGATTGGAGTCACATTTTAACAATGCAGTTAAGGGAAATGAAACTCCTTACCTTTGGTGGCTCCTGGAGAAGATTCAGGTCAACGCCACTGTTTTCTGACCAACGATTGTCAGGGCTTGCATGAATGCGACGGTTTGGGAACAGAAAGGGCTTGAGAGTAAACCTCGCCTCAGTGAAATCTGTATGAGGAAAGAATTAAAAGGAGTTGGTGTAAATCTCTACTTCAGTTTGGTAATTATCAAGAAGTTAGTCACTGAGAGAGAGAGAGAGAGAGAGAGAGAGAGAGAGAGAGAGAGAGAGGGAGAGAGAGGTAGGAGAGAGCGAGAGAGAGAGCAAGAGAGAGAGAGACCAAGAGTGATAGGGTATTGAGCAGGGAGAGAGAGAAAGACAAACAGGGCGGCGGAATAAAATAAAGAGAAGAGAGTGATGGAGAGGTAAAAAATAGAGATGAGAAGGAGTGTGGAGAGGTAAAAAATAGAGATGAGAAGGAGTGTGGAGAGGTAAAAAATAGAGATGAGAAGGAGTGTGGAGAGGTTAAAAATAGAGATGAGAAGGAGTGTGGAGAGGTAAAAAATAGAGATGAGAAGGAGTGTGGAGAGGTAAAAAATAGAGATGAGAAGGAGTGTGGAGAGGAAGGGAGAGGGGGAGGAGCACGGAAAGAGACACAGAGGGAGAAAGAGAGGAGGAGCGAGGAGGGAAAGGCGGAATGAGAGAGAGAGGGAGAGAGAGAGAACAAGAGAGAGAAAGACGGAGGCAGAGGGAGAGAGAGGGCGAGAAAGACAAACAGAGAAAGAGAGAGAGAGAGAGATTAAAATAAGTCAAATATATGGCTTTTAGCGTCTTTACAGACGGTCTTAGCAGCTAGAATATTCACTTTCACTTTGACTGACAGCTTCTCTCGTGGCTTATTCTACCAATGTTTGACCCGGGAGTGCGATGGCAGTGATTGCAGGTCAGTCTTTTGGGTTCACTTTGGCGAGTGTTTTCATTCCGCCTCTGTCGTTTTGTCAGGTATGTTTCTTTTGCCTTGAAGTCTATTGCGAGCGTGCCACTGCGCAATTTTTGTCTCCATCTGCTTCGATCATTTGCAAGGTTCTCCCATTCATTGGGGTCGATGTTGAATGCTTTCATCGTGACCTTGCAAGTGTCTTTGAATCGCAGATGTGGCCTACCTCTGGGTCGGTTGCCAGTAGCAAGTTCCCCGTAGAGAATTTGTCTGGGGATGCGATCATTTTCCATACGGTGGAGATGTCCAAGCCGTAGTCTTTTTTTGCCTAGGAGAGCCTGAGTTGATGGAATGTTGGCTCGGCTCAGAACTTCGATATTTGAGATCCTGTCTTGCCACTTGATCTTGAGAATTTTGCGTAGGCAGCGAAGGTGGAAGGAGTTGAGGGATCTTTCATGTTTGGAGTAGGTGGTCCATGTCTCTGAGCCATACAGCAGGGTGCTTAGGACGCAAGTTTGGTACACGAGTACCTTTGTTTTGATGGTCAGCTTGCTATTGTTCCACACCCTTTTTGAGAGTTTGCCAAAAGCTGTGGCCGCCTTTCCTATTCTGGCATTTATTTCAGTTGTTATGTCTGTGCTACCATTGATGGTTGAGCCTAGGTAGCAGAATTTTCCCACTTGCTCCAGAGGAGAGCCATTCAGCATGATTGGGTTGGGGTTTCTCAAGCCTTGTGTCAAAACTACAGTTTTTGAGACACTGATCTTTAGCATGAATTTGTCACAGGCGTTTGCGAAGAGGAGCTCTTGCAACATAATATGCTCTGTACGAGATTTTGCTTTTAGTCTGGCAACATTAAAAATGGAGCCGTCCACTCTGGTGTTGATAAGTACTCCACCTGAACATTGACCAAAGGCATTCTTGAGTAAGGCTGCAAAATATATACCAAATAAGGTAGGAGCAAGAACACACCCCTGCTTCACACCGCTGTTTACAGCAAATGAATTGGATGTGCAGCCCTCAAAGTTGACACATGCCCTCATGTCAGTGTGGAAGGATGCAATAAGTTTTAGCAATGTTGGTGGACAGCCTATGGATTTAAGGACTGCATACAGGCCAGATCGGCTTCCGGTGTCGAAAGCCTTTGTTAGGTCCACAAAGCATGTTATAAGCGGCCTGTTTTGTTCTTTACATTTTTCTTGGATTTGCCGAAGTGCAAATATCATGTCAATAGTTGATCGTTTGCTTCGAAAGCCACATTGTGTTTCTGGTAAGACTTTTTCCGCCAGTTGTTGAAGGCGGCAGAGGATGACGCGAGCAAAAGCCTTTCCAGTAATGCTGAGGAGGGATATGTCTCGATAGTTGTTGCAGTCGCCTTTGTCTCCTTTGTTCTTGTAAAGTGTGACAATTTTGGCGTCTATCATATCATGTGGTATCACGCCTTCTTTCCAACACTGCAGTAACAGATTATACAGGTGTGGTAATAGTGGGCCTTTTAGGTCTTTTAATACCTCTGCAGGAATGTTGTCACTTCCTGTGGCTTTTCCAGCAGACAGGTGGTCGATTGCATTGGAAAGCTCGACTAAGGAAGGTTCAGCGTCAAGTTCGGCCATTATTGGCAGTTTTTGGAGGTGTTCCTCAAAATCTGGTGGAATATTTTTCTCAGTTGAATACAACAGAGAGTAATGCTCTACCCACCTATTCAGTTGTTCATTTTATCTGTGATGGGTTCACCAATAAGTCAAATATATCATCAATAAAGGTATCAAGTGATCAAGCTGCGACTCTCTCTCTCTCTGTTCACAAATACTGCACCAAATGTACCCGCTGCGCACCTTTTTCCGGGTGACTCAGAAAAGATCAGCCAGGCCAGGATGTTGTAATGCGTTAGGTAAGGAATTTGTTTACTTGCTTCAAAGATTTTCCAAGAATTGCTTGCAGGGGATGGCTGGTTCACGATTACAATTTGTTGTTTCAAAATTCCGCAGGTATTTTGTTTGAATATTCCGAAAGTATTCACGGCAGGGCTGACCTTATTAAAGCAAAGGTCGTGTCAAACTGGAATGAAAGTGGTATCATGTAAGTGTCGGTGCAGCCATGAGTGATGGGAAAATTGAGCAGAGTCGGAGGCCAAGACTTTTGGCCTCCCTGGGTTTGTCTTTCATTCTTCATTTCTTTTTGTCCCCCGCCCCCCCCCCCCCGCTTTTTTTTCTCTCTAATTTGTTTTTATTCTTGACTTATTGCATGTGTATTCTCCAAGGTCCTGCTTCTTTTTCCTGTTTGTCTTTCTTCAATTCTTCTTCTTTTCATTTTAATTTTAGTATTTTTTTTAATTTCTAGCTAACTTCTCGTCATCCTTCTTTTCTGTTTTAATCCTCGAAATAATTGATCTCTTCAAATGCTCTTGGAATACTTTTTTTGCAATCATTTATTACCTGTAGGAGTCACACTGACCAATGTGCACATCCACTACATCTAATTCATTTCATCTTTCCTATTCCATCCGCATTATGTATTTCCTAATTTTCTTATTCTCTTCTCTGTTGCCCCATCCCGTTTCTCTGAGCCTAACCCCCTGGCTCCACAACTATTGCTTAACCACCTCCCAGGTCCACGTGCCGCAAAGAGTACAGAGACGTCTTTCCATCTGTCAGCAAATTAATGCTGGCGCCGAAAATGTACCGAAGACAGATGGCATGCAGACACGCGACTGAGCGTACGCTTTGTATCTGGAGTGTTGGTTTAACATGTACATTTACAAACAAGTGTCTCGGTGCACGCACTTATCTCTGGTTTCAAGTCCATGCACTTTGGCCTGAGGCGTCACGCTGCTCAAGTTCCTTGCGCTATCAGAAGATAATGATCGCATTCAAGGCCTGTGCTTGGCAGTTTCATATTATCATGCAAAACTAAACTAGAACGCCGCAAAGTCCTGAGAATATTCATTTATGCGATTCTGTTTCATATCTTTTTGTGTCTGGGCTCTGGTCGGTCACGAGAAAGTCACATTACGCTATTGTCTCTTTTTCAGACAAAGAGACTCTGAACAACTTTAATGATCAGGTTGACATAGGCCATTCACCTCGGGCAAATTCTCGCCCCTTTGTTCCAAATCCGCATCAAAGAATGAAACAGAAAATGGATTGCTGGGTTTGTAATATCCGCCTTTACTTGATGTGGTGAAAAATAGGGCAGACTACGGCCCCCGGGCCTACCATAAATTAGAAGGCTGTTGTTACTTATACGTACGTAGACAAACAGTTTTGCGCTAGGGGAGCGTATGTATACGTACCTGTCCCTAACCCCGTCCTTATCCTCAACCCTAAATCTTATCGAATCCCTAACCCTGCCCCTTACCCTTTCAACCAAAAAAAAAAAAAAAAAGGAGGAAAACGAAAAGAAAATTTGAAGAATAATTAATTAAGGCTGTTGTTAGGAGCATTTCGGGAGGAGCTCTCTAGCTCTGGAGTCACAAAAGACTTTAAAATACCTACCCCTAGCGCAAAATACTTGTGGGACCTACGTACTTGTAACAACATTCTTATGGCAAATACGCACCAAAAACTAAAACAGAAAATGGACTTCTGGGTTGGTAGTATCTGTCTTTACTTTAGGTTGTCGAAAAAATAGGGCAGACCCAGCCAACCATAAATTAAAACATCATAATGTCTGCCTTTTCCGACGGAAAGTGATGTGAAACTCCGGGCATGTATCGACCAAGAGGACAATATTGAACATGTACGTCTCCTAGCGCCGCATGCTAGCACGCTAGAAAATTCATTCATGGCACGTTGAGTAAATGTCTTTTCCGCGCAAATTCACGGGGATATTGAAATACCGGAGGTCTTCTTAATATAAGACCGGATTTTATTAATAGCGTACCAGCTGTCATTCTCTAAAACATTTATTTCGGTGAATGTGAATCAATGGTATGGCATTTTTTTGATGAAATATTACAAAAAGCATAGAAAATCTGTGGGGTCGCAGCAAGGCTTGAACCAAAGACAAAATGTGGCAAAAAAGAAGAGCTTGTATGCAGCAAAGCTTCGCATAAGAAATAATACAGACACGATACAATTAAACGCAAAGGAAAAGGGAAGACAAATCGAGCTTCGGTATATTAACATTCTTCGGGGAAAAAGAGCTAAGAGGATGGGAAGTTGAACCAATAAAATAAATGAATAAATAAAGAAATATATAGAGTCAGCACTCAGCGGCGAGTCCAAACTTGAATTGTCGAAGTACAGCGTGTCCGTCAATGTATGGAGGCTTCAAAATACGTACCCCAGGGCAAAAACTTGGCTACGTACAAGTAACAACAATCGAGATACAACAAGTTGAAGGGCCATATGAAAATCTCAGTAGATATATCAAAGACAGTACTTACAATTAGATGAGACTACCAGAACGTTCAGCATGCACAATTTCGCACCGCCATCTAGCGGAGAATGCGTGGAAGTCATGAACAACACGGTGTTTTACGAAGCCAATCGGTCGGCGTTTTAAAAAAAAAAAAAAAATTTATTTGGGGGGAGGGGGGGGGGGGGATAAATGTAGAATGGTTGGGGTTTGTATGGCCTTACTCACACATTTCGTTCACTAAATCTACAACCAGCAAATGGGTGCGAGATATATTGTCTTTTAGAATGTTAAAACCTCTACATAAGAAAATTTGATAAGGAAAGGGTCAAACCTTTGACTTTGTGAGATACGACCCACATTTGAACGGGTACATTAGGCACTCTTACAGCACATCTGGATGAATACACCCCTGCTTGCATTTTGCTCCCGTTACTTTATAAGTGTAGCTATAAATATTTTAAGTCAAATGAGTTTGAACGTGTTACTCAACTATACTGGGGCAAAATAGCATTACTGTTCAACAGAGTTACAAAAATTAATGTCACAGAAATAAAAAAAAATTTCAAAAATTACTTGTATACGAATGATTCAGTACTTACTGCGATTTGCGGATGTGGCTTGGAAATCTTACACTATGAAAGAGGTCGTTACAAGACTGTATTTCCCAGTTGCCGCTCGGGTACAGACTACTGCCTTACTTCTTAAGTCTGTGGTCTCTACCGTGCGCCGCCACTTAAGCGTCCATTCATTGCCAGTAACGGGTTAATGGCTACTTTACTTCCTGGCCAGTCTATTAAGTGACCATCGTCCGGATCAAGCAATGATTGATGGCCTTTATATTATCACAGCGACCAAAACATGGCAGATTCCATTGGCTAGGAGAGAGAAATACCTATTGAAAAGATGGTGGTTCTCTAGGACTACACACAGACAGACGCGAAGACAGACTGACGAACTGACAGACAGAGATAGATAAATAGAACCAGACAGACATAATTATAGGCAGACGGACGGACAGACATACAAACAGATGGATTAATAGACAGACAGGCAGATAAATAGATCTAGGCAGACAGACGTACAGACAGACAGACAGATAGATAGATAGATAAACAGACAGAACGGGTACATTAGACAGACAGACAGACAGATATTAAGCTTTCTCCACTTTTCAAAAGCAGCAAGAAATACTACATCATATTATTCATTGTTTCCCCTAGCTGCATTATGTTGTATTTAACATTGTTTCTGGGCCAAAAGTGTTATGCAACAAACTCAAACATTTAACTTGATCAATAATTCATCTCCAGCTTTCTGAGCAAATAGAAGCGTTTGTTGTTGTTGTTGTTGTTTTTACTTTGTCATTTTGATCTTCTCAGTTGTAAACGTAAACCTCGGGTGTTTACAAGCTTATTACTACGCTAAAAACTGTCCTGACCTTTCGACAACAGAGAGATTGTGAATGGAACTGATCATAAAAATTAAAAAAAAAGGTCACAGGATAGAAAGACCGTCGCTGGAGATAAAATGAGAATGAAAGAAAAGAGGAAGGAGAGAAAAAAAATTAATTGGACGGACACAAGCAAAGATCAGATCCTAACACTGACCGGCATGAATTGCCGATTGCCATTTCCTTATCACCAGGACGTCGTTCGCCCGTGTGTTCGGGAATTATAGAAGAGCGTTAAGAAGCTCTGAGTTCAGATTTCTTTAACCCACTGACTACTGGTGGCGTAAAACTACGTTGATTTGGCTATCCCGTATATACGTTTAGACCTGGTCTCTCTCGCAAGTTGAAGGGCCATATGAAAATCTCAGTAGATATATCAAAGACAGTACTTACAATTAGATGAGACTACCAGAACGTTCAGCATGCACAATTTCGCACCGCCATCTAGCGGAGAATGCGTGGAAGTCATGAACAACACGGTGTTTTACGAAGCCAATATAGGGAAAATACAGTATTTTATGCACAGACAGACAGGCAGACAGACAGGCAGGCAGATTGGCAGACAGGCAGATAGACAGACAGGCAGGCAAATAGATAGATAGATAGATAGATAGATAGATAGATAGATAGATAGATAGATAGATAGATAGAAAAAGAATTCGCCTTTCAAAGAAGCAACATATTATCAATATTGTATCTTTAAAGGTTATGATCAACAAGTAATGACTGGAAGTGATCTGAATTGCAGTGAGAACCTAGGGGAAGGAGAGGTGGCAGGGCTAGTTTTTTTTAACAAAAGATATGGGTAGAGGGAGCAAGATAATGAAAATTATGTCGCTGATGGTTAAGAAAAAAAAAGGTATCACTGCGGTTTTTAAGCTAGTCTGCGTCAAATCAGTTTTGCCTCGGTTTTAGTTCTGAGATGTGAGCTTCGAAGTTACACGGGGGCGTCGCTCAGTATAGCGACAGAAAAAAGTCTGTCGCATCAGTTGAATCGAAACAACTTCAAGTCTGAATCAAAACCCGATCCCAAAAACAGGCCTAGGCCAGTGTGCTACTAGCCTTAAGGGGGTGGGGAGGCGGGGGAGGGGGATCATAGTAAGCCAGGTCAGATATAGCCAGTTGCTGCCAGGGGGTCACAGTGGTCTAGCCCCTTGCCTCTCTTGCCGAAGGTACCGGGTGCAAATCCCGGTCAGTGCAGGTATGTTGGAATTTGGGGATTTTTCTCATATTTTTCTGTCCCTGATCCTCCGATGGCTAGGATCGAGCACCTTGTCTTCTCGGATAAGGACAAAAAAATTCGGACGGTCCACGTGCACGTTGCGCAAGTTAAAGATGCCTTGGCAGTTGGAAATCGTGAAAGCAGGCCGAACAGGCCGCTGCCCGGGTAACATTCTAAAAAACTAATCCCTACCGCAACAAGAAAAATAAAAACAAGAAATAGTGAGGTGTAAATGCCATGGGCAGTGAAACCTCCTAAAATAAAGACCTAAGCACACCCAGTTGCTGCCAGCAAGATGTACACCCAAGAGATAATGGCCGAAGCTGGCTGTGTGTTGCCAGGCTTTAGTACGGTAGGGTCAGTGCCATTTAAATGTATTATATTAAAACGGAAACGTGTCCGCCCATTTCAGGCATTGCTGCTTCATAGCCCTTCTGTTAAATGGAAAGCTCTTAAAAAGACAAAGGGGGGAGGGGGAGGGAGAGAGAGCGAAAGAGAGAGAGAGAGAGAGAGAGAGAGAGAGAGAGGGGGGGGGGGGAGAAAGAAGAAGAAGGGGAACAGAAACATTGTGACTAAAAGAATAATTTGCTTGATTTTGGTGGGGAAAATTTACTTTGAATCGATTCAGTTGAGTAAGGTAATGGGTCCCCCCGGTGACTGTATCTCAAACCACGCTAGGCTGTGGAACTGCACAAATGACAATCACTGCACTGTGGGTTTCAGACACTATGTTTATAAATCATTTTTTTCCCCGCTGTAAAACCTCGAAGTTACATTTGTTTCGCGTCGACAAACATTACTGTAATATGGGAATTTCGGACGTTCTGATTTTCTTTCGTTTATTTATTTTTGGTTTCCCCGCACTGTCTGTCCGTCTGTCTATCTATCTATCTGTCTGTCTGTCTGTCTGTGTGTCTGTCTGTCTGTCTGTCTCTCACTTTCTCTTTCTCTTTCTCTCTCAGCCCTTTCACTCTTCTCTTTCTTCTTCCTTTTTCCTAGTTAAAACCAGACGAAAATGTCCAGTCAGAAACGATTTTGATATAAGGGATTCCTAATTCATGTTAAGTCAAAGCCAAAACCTAAAATAATAAAAGTACAGCTTTCTCGAAAACCAATAAAGCAGTACCTCCATTGTTTTAGCCAAGGATGGCAGTCTTCGACCTGTTAACCTCTTACATCAGCACTGCATTATATCTTACCTAACACTATTGCAGCTCACAAAGGATGGGGGCTTAACCGTTATCACAAGTGTTGTCTCTAAGACTTGCTTTACGAGAGCACTGGTCTTATAATAACAGAAGATCCACAAAATCTACCTCTGTTCTGGACACATAAAACTATGTCGTCTCATCATAAGGTCAGAATTTCAAGGTAGTCTAAAGGCAAGGTGCTCGCCTTTCATGCCAAGCGTCCCGGGTTCAAAACCCGGCCGGTGCAGGCATGTTGGAAGTTTGGGATTTTTCTCATATTTTCGTGTCCCTGACCCTATTGGGGGGGGAGGGAGGGGGTAGGATCGAGTACCTAGTCTTCTCGGATAAGGACGAAAAAATTCGGAGGGCCCGTGTGCACGTTAAAGATACCTTGGCGGTTGGAAATCGAAACGAGCAGGCCGCTGCCCGGGCAAAAATCAAATAAATTCATCCACTCCTCCCCCCCCCCCCCCCCGAAAAAAAAACCGCTGACGGGCGCTGCACTGTGGCGACGATGTGCCTGCTCCAGTTGTAACTGGGTGCAATGACACAAAGGCAAACTTCCCAAATGGGATTCAAGTACATGTAGTATACAAATACAAATTTCATCAAGAAATTAGCCAAGGCAGTTGGGTCAACCAGCGGGAGAGCACATTTTCTATTGTTATAATAGTACAATATTGGGCTAGTTGCACACGGTGTCAAGACTATTCTGAGCCAATTATTATTCAGGTCTGAACTACCTTTGTATTAATTGGCGTGACAAGTCTTCGGTTTCATGTGTACGCGAGGTCCCCGTTATACTTCATTGTCCACATCTCACGCTTGAAACAACCGAGGCAAGACAGAATTGTCTCACTGCACAATCAGGGCTTTAAAGACAGGCCGGATATAGATGAAGAGAGGCCCCTAGGCTATTCTAGCTGCGCGGCCCCTCCCACACCCCACCTTCACACTCAGAGGTGTTCAAAAACTGCATTGTAATATCATAATGTAAGAAAAGGCTACGCGTTTCACAAATTATGCAGATTGGTCTGAGGCGGCAAGGCCCCCCCCCCTCCCTAGATTTTGAGGCCCTAGGCTTCAGCCTACCTAGCCTAATGGTAAATCCGCCACGGCTTGAAATACATTTCATGTGTGAAACTTATATTACTATGAGTGTCATGCGACATAAATGCCAGATTTGCTCGTACTACAAGTAAAATGACAGGTATGTTCTATCTTCCTCTGATCCCAAATTAAAGATGGCCGTCTGGATCCACATTCTCGTGCCTAACAGTGGATCTCTAACGTTGCACTTTTCCTCGTACCGGAAGTCCAAGATCTGGAACACTGGATGACGGGACGGCCGGAAGCCCGGTTCTGCGCGTGTCGGATGTTCGTTTGGTCCGCGCCTATTGTCGTGTGCTATTTTGTTTCTGAGTTACAGAGAAATTAAACTGGTCTTTCGTGTGTCGGCACACGATGAGAGGGGAAACGCCATCCAACAGACAGAGAAGAGACGGACGAGAGGGAACAGGCTTCTCCCCGATCTCTAATCCATTCCCCCAAAGAATGTTGAATCAAATACGTACGTCCCCGCAAGTTTCTTCCGCTAGGGATACGTATTTTAAAGCTTTTTTGTGACTCCAGAGCTAGAGAACTCCTCCCGAAATACTCCTAACAACAACGTTAATTAATTATTCTTTTAGATTTCCTTTTGGATTTCCTCCTGTTTTTTTTTTTAATTGAAAGGGTAGGGACAGGGTTAGGGATTCGATAAGATCTAAGGTTGAGGATAAGGACGGGGTTAGGGGTGGGTACGAATACGAACGCTCCCCCTAGCGCGAAACGCTGGGGAAGCGTATGTACTTTTTACAACAGCCTTTCCCAAAATTAAGGGAAAAAAAATTGTTCACCAGGCAACTGAAGTCAAGTAGACAAAATTTATAATTTTTTTTTTTAAGGGGGAGGTGGGAGCTGTATTAAAAGATAGACGGAACGACATACCCAAAAGATAAGTGAAGAAAGATGAATGTCCGGGAAGAGACGACAAACAATAATATGAAGAAGGCGATCGACGAAGTTTTATTGACCGATGAATAAAACAGACAGAATAACCGACACAGAAAAATACAAAGAGAGAGAAAGAAAAGAGAGTTGGACAAAAATCGCAATCAAAGAGAAAAAAAAGAAAAGAAACAAAATATACAGTATGGGAGAAAGAAAGAGAGACGATGGTAGGAATCTGAGAATTATAATAATAATAAAAAAAGAATGAGACAGAAAGACAGACAGACAGAAAAAAAAAACAAAAGCCGAGCTGCAAGGAGAACGTGCATGTCATTAGGCGTGTGCAATCGGTTAAAAACATGGAATAAATGCCGAGGAAGCAGCTCAATGTAAAAATTGACAGGAAACCTCAAAAGTTCTGGCAGAAAACGGATGTTTTCTTTGTGTTCTGTTTTCGATTTCCTCCCATATTTTTCTTTCCGCACGAATGGAACCTGAGACGATCTCGTTGCAGATTTGGAACCATTCTCCCTCTATTTCACATTAAAAAGGCTCAGTTGTATAAATATTCCACGAAACCAAGCAATAAAAATTCTCTTCAACAATGGGAACTGCGCATTCCCATAGCTAACTCAAGTTTATTGGCCATGTTTATAACTGAAATGCAAAGAAATGATGAGGATGTCGTCATGAGAGACAGAATAATGTCGAACGCTTACGAAACTGCAGACGTCACAACCAAATGTAATTCCAGTTGTTGGAGATGACAGCCCAAGGCGATGACGTCACATCATGATTGCCTTGATTGTTCTCTCGTGTGTTGGGTAATAATTATGTTACTGGTTCATTGTGTCTTTCCTCGGTCTATCTGTCTAACTATCTATCTATCTATCTATCTATCTATCTATCTATCTATCTATCTTATTTATCTGTCTGTTTGTCTGTCTGTCTGTCTGTCTATCTATCTATCTCTTTATCAGTCAATCTTTTTATCTATTAATTTATCTATCTATCTATCTATCTATCTATCTATCTATCTATCTATCTATCTATCTATCTATCTATCTATCTGTCTGTTTGTCTGTCTGTCTGTCTGTCTATCTATCTATCTCTTTATCAGTCAATCTTTTTATCTATTAATTTATCTATCTATCTATCTATCTATCTATCTATCTATCTATCTATCTATCTATCTATTTGTCTGTCTGTCTGTCTAGGTCACAGTGTGTTCTTACGCTCTCTGCCCTCAGACATTTCCGTCTGTATCTGTCAAGCTTGCATGTGCAAGTGTAATTATGCAGCTCAATGTCTCTTTGTCTGTCAACCTGACTTTCTTTCCTTGAGTGTGAAACTTGTAATACCATGTCATTTATGAACATTCTGGATTACCACCCCCTTCCCCCTCGCTCTTTCTCTGTCTCTCTTTTTTCTCTCTTTCTCTCTCCGTCTCTCTCTCTCTCTCTCTCTCTTTCTTCCCCTTTCTCTCTCTCTTTCTCACCTTCTCTCGTTCTGTCTCCCTCTTTCTCATCCTCTCTCTCTTTCTTTCTTTACCTCTCTGTCTCACCCTCTCTCTTTCTCTCTCTCTTCTCCCCCCCCCCCTCTCTCTCCTCTCTCCTTCTCTCTCTTTATGTCTTTCTAGCTCTGTCTCTTTCTTACCCTCTCTCTTTCTCTCTCTCTCTCTCCTCCCCCTCTCCATCTCCTTTCTCTCTCTGCCTTTCCCTCTCTTGCGTATGTGTTCATTTACATGCTTGTATATGTCTACATGCCTGTCCGCAAAATGGTACGTCTGATGTTGGCTCTGACATGACATTAGATACTCACAACCCCGTGACGTCAGAAAATCTGTCATTAGTGTCAAACGTTGCGCTGTTTACTTGTGTCCTATTATGTTTTGTGCTGTCTGTCTGTGTGACAGGCTGTATTTTTTTTCCCCCCGTTTCCTTCTAGATTCTTGTTACAAGTACGTACGTAACCCAAGTGTTTTGCGTTAGGGGTACGTATTTTAATGCCTTACGTTAAAGTTAAGTTTAAAGCCTGACGTTAATGGAGTTAGAGGGCAACCATGTAAGCATCAAAAACTTTGTGTGACGACCGGACCAAAATGTATGAAACTTTGTGGCCAAACTCCAGTTTTGACGCGGGACACGGTCGCCTAGAGGCAAGGTGCTCGCCTCTCATGCCGAAGGTACCGGGGTTCGAATCCCGGTCGGTGCAGGCATATTGGAAAATTGGGATTTTTCTCATATTTTCCTGTCCCTGATCCTACCACAAGGTAGGTAGGATCGAGCACCTAGTCTTCTCGGATAAGGACGAAAAATTCGGAGGGCCCGTGTGCACGTTGCGCATGTCAAAGATACCTTGGCAGTTGGAAATCGAAAAGAGCAGGTCGAACAGGCCGCTGCTCGGGCAAAATTCTAAAAAAACGAATCCCTACCACAACAAGAAAAGTGAGGTGTACATGCCAAGGGCAGCGAACCTCCTTAAATAAAGATACGTTACGCGATCACATCCATTTGGGACAAAATGTGGTCTTGAATATTGTTTATTTTTCCCAGCAACAGCAAAAACGCATTTTCATCCATTAGAATCGAAAAGCATGATCGGAAATTTCGTTTTTTGCCTCTCTTGCAAGAGATTTTTTACACGGGGTGACTAGTATATATATTGATGATGATGATGATGATGATGATGATGTCCGTCCATCGCAGGCGATGAGGACCACTGACATCCCTCTATGATGGGGTTGGGACTGGGTGTGTTCGGAGATTGCTGGTGAGTCCAATCCGGGCACGGAAGTGTTTCCCACACACTGGGCAGGCGTGGGGGGGGGGGTGGCTGCAGTGGATGTGCTAGGAGCTCGCTCTTTTTGGTGGCGTCGCTTTCTTTCAGCCTCTGCTATCCGTTTCTTTTCGGCGCCAAGCCCCTGGTGATCAGTCCGCGCCAGGTGGAGCGGTCTAGCGCCGCTGACTCCCAGGACGTGTGGTCTATGTCTAGTGACTTCAGGGAGACTTTCAGGTTGTCTTTGAAGCGCTTACGTGGACCACCATAACAGTGCTTGCCTGTGGCGAGCTCCCCGAAGAACAGCTGCTTCGGGATGCGGTTGTCTGCTATCCTGAATACGTGGCCAGCCCATCTGACTTGGTATTTCATCAGAATTGTGTGAATGGTGGGCATGTTGGCCGTGGCCAGGTCTTCAGTGTCGGGGATCTTATCCTGCCATTAGACTCTTAGGATTTTGCGCAGTGAGGAGAGGTGGAAGTGGTTCAGGCTTAGTATATATATTACTGAGGACATAACATACATTTTTCATTTCATAAAACCACTTTTACTTTAGGTGTGTGTATGTGTCTGATGCTGGGTAAGCGTGTCTGATTATAAGGCTGTTGTCGTAAGATCGTATGCACCCCCAAGAGTTTTGCTTTAGGGCAGCGTCCGTATACGTACCCATCCCATACCCAGTCCTTACTCGACCCTGAATCTTATCGAATCTTTAACCCCACCCCCTACATTTCAACAAAAAAAAACAGGAGGGAAACAAAAGGAAAATTTGAAAGAATGATTAATTAAGGTTGTTGTTAGGAGTATTTCGGGGGGGGGGGGGGAGCTTTCTAGCTCTGAAGTCACTGAAGGCTTAAGAATACGTACTCCTAGCGCAAAAAAAACAACTTGGGGGGACATATGTACTTGTAACAACATTCATATATAACTGATCACATATACACTCTTCGTTTCATAACACCACTTTTGCTCTGCATGTATGTATACTTTGATTCTGGGTCAGCGAATCTGATTCATTCCCACGTCACAATGTATGTCAGTGTGATTGCATGAAACTAATCGCTCATCAAAAACCATCTATCACTTCCGTTGCGACCTACTGGCCAGCTCATGACGCCACGGAACCATCAGACAGAAACGACCGGGTCACCAGAAGGGATGCCGAGTCACAAGATTTCCGGATCACTCTCGTCTAGGAGAGAGAGAGAGAAAAGCCCTACAGCAGTGGTCCTCAATCTTTTTCAGGCAATCCCCCCCCCCTTAGGCTCCCAATCGCCCACCCCTTCCTCCTACTCCTCCTCGACGAGATGGTCTAGAGGCAAAATGCTCGCCCCTCATGCCGAAGGTAGTGGGTTCGATCCCCGGTCGGTGCAGGCATATTGAAATATTTTTATTCCTGTCCCTGATCCTATGGTAGGTAGGATCGAGGGAGCACCTAGTCTTCTCGGATAAGGATGAAAAACTCGGAGGGCGCGTGTGCACTTTGGCCACGTTAAAGATACATTGGCAGTTGGAAATCGTGAAGAGCAGGCCGAAAAGGACCGCTGCCCGGGGCAAAATTTTTAAAAACCAATCCCAACCACGAGAAGAAAGATTTTAAAAAAAACAACAAGAAGAAAAGTGAGGTGTAAATGCCAGCGGCATACAGACCTCTACACTCCTCCCTCTTCCTTCCCATCCCCCTCCTCAAATACAGACCTCTACACTCCTCCCTCTTCCTTCCCATCCCCCTCCTCAAATACAGACCTCTACACTCCTCCCTCTTCCTTCCCATCCCCCTCCTCAAATACAGACCTCTACACTCCTCCCTCTTCCTTCCCATCCCCCTCCTCAAATACAGACCTCTACACTCCTCCCTCTTCCTTCCCATCCCCCTCCTCAAATACAGACCTCTACACTCCTCCCTCTTCCTTCCCATCCCCCTCCTCAAATACAGACCTCTACACTCCTCCCTCTTCCTTCCCATCCCCCTCCTCAAATACAGACCTCTACACTCCTCCCTCTTCCTTCCCATCCCCCTCCTCAAATACAGACCTCTACACTCCTCCCTCTTCCTTCCCATCCCCCTCCTCAAATACAGACCTCTACACTCCTCCCTCTTCCTTCCCATCCCCCTCCTCAAATACAGACCTCTACACTCCTCCCTCTTCCTTCCCATCCCCCTCCTCAAATACAGACCTCTACACTCCTCCCTCTTCCTTCCCATCCCCCTCCTCAAATATTTAGCCAACAAACCCAGCAGATACGTGTCACAAGGAGACAGACTACACACACAATTATGGTGTTAAGTTTTTCAAAGCTTTGTCAATGACAATAGAGCTGTCGGTTAGACATTATGAAACAGAAACAAAAAGCATTCTTTATTACACGCAGAAACAAAGCAGGTCTTCTCTGCACATAAAACCCATCTACGTGTATTGTTGAAGAAGTCAGTGTTTGCCCTGTATCCCCCCCCCCCCCCTTCCTCTATTCATGTTTCCCCCCCCCCTCTAAAATCGTTAACCCCTTTATCGTTTTCGGTTTCTTGTCGCCATTTTCTTCGTTTTCACCCCCTTGGAAATCAAAATCGTCCCCTGGAGGGCCAATATCGTACAGGTTGAGAACCACTGCCCTACAGGGTCGTGAGACGAAATGACGTGATGACGTGTCACGGGGAAACATCAAACTGAGATCAGCTTCGATTTCAAATCTCATCTCTTCCAACTCGCCCTCCGGTCTGGGCTCGTACAGTGATAGACAAAAATTCAGGGGCGTAGCTAGCTGAAGAACCGCCTGATTTTCCAGGGAATGTTGATATAAGTACGTACGTATGCACCCCAAGCGTTTTGCGCTAGGTGGGCGCATACGTATACGTACTATCCCTAACCCCGTCCTTATCCTCAGCCTTAAATCTTATCGAATTCCTACCCCTGCCCCAATTACCCTTTCAACCAAAAAACAGGAGGAAAACAAAAGAAAATTTGAAAGGGTACGTATTGACGGAACTTAAAAAGTCCCTTCCGCATTTTCACCCTCGCAAATACTGAGAGCTCGTCCGATCTACTTATCTGCCTGTTCACAAGCTTTAATAACTTCCGTTTTCATCCTTCAATGTGATTGTCTTCACGCAAAGCGAAATTCTAGACCTCGAAAGTTTTGTCGCTTTACTGAGAGCTAACAAGTGAGTATCCATACCCCAGATTGGTCTTATTTGCTCCAACAAAATGGTAACTTAACTGGCAGTAATTCTGACCGCAATTCGAGCGATGAAGAAATTTTGGCTATCCGGCTTATTACAAACCAGCTTGAAGATGAAGAAAGACAAAGGCGGAAAAAGAAAGACTAAAAGAGGTGTGTGGATGAGAGACTGGGTATCAGTAAAGTAATCCCCAGGTAAGAAGTTTGGAACCGAAAATTCTAACTTTATTTTTCATTGTAATGTAGAAGCAGATTAGAACCGTGGAAATACTAGTGTAAATGCTGATTCTAGATAGAAAGTGAAATTAGAAACATGGAAACAGTTCGACCTGTTATTTTCAATGTTTTATTCTAAGTTAGAGTCGTTGATACAGCGAGGCTGATTTTTATTCAGTCCTAAAATAAAATAGAATAAAAAATTATAACCGTGTGCATAAAATAATTTCCGTAACGTCTGTGACAAAATAAAAGGACGCAAAATTTCACAGAAGTCCGGGGGTCCGCATGGCAAGATTTACGAACTCCAGTAAAGCTTAAAGCTGTGTTTCCATTTGTGCGGAAACGGAAAAATCCATCAATTGATAGAGAGCGTTTCCTCGAAAACATTCCTTCCATTTCACTTCTTAAAGGGTTTTTTGTGTTTCCGTTGCGTTTTCGTTTCCATACACATGAAAACACAGCGTTAATGTGTGAATGTATCCAGTGATGCTCAGATGTTTGATGAAAAGGTTTCATAAAATACTAGCTGAGTTCCCGGCCCTGCCCGGAATAAATCGATTTATTAGTTTCAGTTCTGGGTGATTATTATGGACCTGCTTCATTTTGCCTGTTCCTTTAGCTTTATTTTATTTTTGTTTGTTTGTTTTTAGATACGTTTTACCGCTCTCCCTTTGCCCGTTGACGTCCTGCGCGTCCCGCCAGCACCCGTCATAATAAATTGCTATGATTTGCGCACGGGTTAGTTTGTTTGTTAGTGAACACATCGCAGGAAGTGATGACGTCATGTGTTAATGAAAAAGAAAAATTATAATATTTTCCTAGGCATCATTATTGAAAACACAAACTTGTGTACTTTTGGCCCTGCAGCGTCAATCTCCCAATTCCAGACCCTTTCTTTTTCCTAGTGCTTAGGCACATTGAGAACACACAAAGTTTCATACTTGATAGTCTAACACAATCTCATCATTCAAACCAGTCCTAACCGGAAGTTGTTTTGTGAGTGTGATAGAGGTACCGGAACCAATCTCAATTACATTAATTTGCCGAAAAAATAGACCGAATGCCAATGTGTCGCAACCTAGCAACTAATACAAACGTTCTGCGAGTTATTAATTATTTTTTTATTTTCTGTGCCGGCGACAGGACGACAGTCTATACTAAGCGCTGTATAAAATCTGAGGGCCACCGAATCAGCATTAACAGAGGAGTAGCGAATGGCGCGCTGCAATTGTCGTAAGGTTTCACTTTTATTAGTATAGATTCACGACGCCGACGTCCGCGCAAATAACAATAAGGTTTAGCTTGAGACCTACGTACCCTTATTACGCCGTAGCACGTCTAGGTCATTACTTAAGTTCAGATCCATCTCCAGGGGGAACGAACTTTCTTGTATCTGATAAAGTCCATGAAATATAATGGTGCCCTGTAATTCTCGTCTTTCACCTTTCACCTAGGCATCGTTCAGCCACTGCAGGATGTAGCCCTCCGACAATGACTTCCATTCCTTTCTGTCTGATGTCTTCATTATCCATGTTGTTCCCCCTCTCTTTTTAATATCATCCTGCCATTTTCTTCCTGGTCGTCTTCGTGTTCGTTTTCCTGTCCATGGCTGCCATTCAGTGCAGCGTTTTTGGCCATCTATTATTATTCACCCTTCCGACATGACTGTCCAGCTCAAGTCCATCTTTGTTGTAGCATGAATTTTACTCTTTTTGCTATTTACTATTCTCTTCCACCGATTGCTTATCATTCTACACAACGCTGAAAACCTCCTCTTAACACACAAGAATAGAAACGTTATTTTCAAGAGCTAGGTGTCTATGTTATTTTCAGACTTGTGACAAAATATTTCAGTATTATTATGTTCTTAGTATAGCTCAACACTCTTGCGCCCAAGTAGATCGGCACATCCCAAAATTTCTGAAACTTGCGAAACTGATCTAATATTGTCAAATGAACGCAACAACAACAACCACAGCAATATTAAATATTTAGCACAAAAATTGTTTACTGATGAATTAGAAAGTATGCGAAAACACAGATTTGGACACTATTTCAAATGTTTTAAATAATTGTGTGCTTGGATCTGACGACATCGATCTTAGGATGAAAACCAAATTCCTGAGAAAACCTCTCCAAATGGGGGGAAAAAATTCATGTTCTATGGATATCGAGATTTTCTTATAATATGAAAAACTAGCCATTTTTCTCCACTTAATATTTTGCTTGATATCATCTTAGAAATATTTTTTATCTTTTGAAGAGGTATAAAAATTTCACCTTTAGCCCGGTTTTGTCAGATCCATCACAACATACACTCTGGACAGTCGAGGGTTCAATGATTTGAATCTATATGGAAGCGAAGGTATCTTGAAATTATTTCGTAAACAGCCCGTACCCAGATGTTATAAGAGCAATGCCAAAGCAGTTTGATCAGGGCTGGATTTAGACGATGAGAGGCTATTCTAGGCTATTCTAGCCGTGAGGCCCCTCTCAATCCCTCACTTTCACGCCAAGAGGAAGATGGAAGTGTTTCAAATCATTTGAGTAACGCCAATGATGATGATAGATGTTTAAAATTCAGCACTTTGTAGTTCTTTCCCGAAAGGACATAAGCTAGGAAAATTACAAAAGATTTGTTCAGAAACTACAATGTATTGTAATATCATAAGTAAGAAAAGGCTACGCGTATCACAAAATATTATGCACATTGGCGTGGGGCGGCGAGCCCCCCCCCCCACCCCTCAGATTTGAGGCCCCAGGCTTCAGCCTACCTAGCCTAATGGTAAATTCAGCACTGAGTTTGACACATACACACGCAGAGCAGACCACAGACTTTATAATTAGGTTTTATATTTATTCTGTGGAGCAGACATTCTAGACATTAAAACTGCACTTTCTGCGGTGTTGAAAATGAAACCTCATCCATGTCTGTGACGTGTCATCGAGATGCACGCACGCGCCTGATATTCCCCAGTCCAACTTTCCCTGAAGGTGTAAGCGAAATATCTCACAAACCTTTATATAGAAGAGAACATACTACAAAGTAAGACAAGAATCACTTTTTAATCTCATGAGGAAAATTTATTTTCACAAAGCGTTTATGAGCGTATACTCATAACTCGACAACCACCGTAATACATGAAGTAACATTAGCTACCCGTTAACCTCTTCACTGCCAGGCCCGGAACCGTGCTAAGCCAAGGCCTAACGCTCATAAGCCATGTGTGTAGTATTACTGTGAAATTTGAGCCCAATACACCCATGAACAAGTAAGTTATGAGTCAATCTATAGGGCCACCTATTAAAAATAGCCATAGCTGGAAAATTTCAGTGGCATACCCAGTCGGGTGGGGGGGGGGGGGGGAGGGGGAGGGAGCTGACAGTGAAGGGATTAAGGCAAGAATAGACTTCAAGATTTTATGCTTTATTTTTAAATGTTTAAACAGGCTAGCCCCAGAATATCTTTCAGAGCTAGTGGAATCATACCAGCCATCACGCACTTCAAGATCAGAAGACAAGGTAAATCTTGAGACACCCACAGTTAGATTGTCGCTTGGTGATAAGGCTTTTTCTATTGGTGGGTGTAAATTGTGGAACAACATCAGCGTTGACACCAGGAAAAGTGAAAACATCGTCATATTAAAAAATCGGCTCAAAAACTGAATTGTTTAGGGCTGTTTTCATTGAAACCGAACGATGTCGGTTTTTGGTCTCAGAGGTTTGGGGATGAGGGTAGATCAAGTGTTTGTTAATGTGTGTGAGTGGGAGCGTGATGAACTGATCTTATGTTAATCCTGTTTTTTATTTCAGTTCAGCGCCTTAGAGCACATCACTTTTGTGTGTGTGCGTGTGCGTGTGTGTGTGTGTGTGTGGATTTGAGCGCTATACAAGTTAATTATTACATTACATATTAAATATTACATCTCCATCTAGGATGCCTTGATGAGGCAGATTGCAGATGGTAAGAAATTATCTCCCATATCTCTCTCTGTTTGCTTTCATGACTTGTGTATTTATTCAAGCTGTATTTAGCTCTAGTATAATTATTTCACTTTCACATTACGAAAAAATTCCAGATATGCGTGTTTAATTTAAAACTTAAAATTGAATCTCGTATACTTGGAAATAGGATTAAACTTTCCGCCCGGTGTGAGCTATTGAACTCAGTGATGTAATTTCCATCAGTTAAAAGTCTGTGTCACCGCGCCTCAAGTATTGTGAATAGGTACTGAGACTGAGAAGGCAAATGTAGAAATGTCACAGTCAAGAATAGGTCCACGAGTGACCGAAGGGGACACCAGAGAACTAAATACTTGGTTACTTTACCAATACCAGACAGACAGAATTGGAAGTCCAGCGGTCCCAGAATATACTTGGAAACGATGAACAAATAAACCGGTGTAGACCAGAATCAGTTGTAGACTTGTGTTGCGACAGACCTAAATTGAATCACCTCTCCCCCTCTCACCCTGCCTCACTCGTTCGTCCACGCACTATCAACTGTGTCCAGGTCTAGAACCAAGGCGCCCTCACACTTGACAGGGCTAAGGATGTGACTTATTTTGGGAGGTTCGCTGCCCTTGGTATTTACACCTCACTTTTATTGCTTTAATTTTTCTTTTTGTGGCAGGGATTTTTAGAATTTTGCCAGGACAGCGGTCTGTTTGGCCTGTTTCCAACTGCCAAGCTATCTTGAACGTGCGCAACGTACACACGGGCCCTCCGAAATTTTTGTCTTTATCCGGGATGACTAGGTGGTCTATCCAACCTATCATAAGATCAGGGACAGGAAAATATGAGCAAAATCCCAAACTTCCAACATGCCTGCAGCGATCAGGATTCGAACACGGTACCATCGGCATGGGAGGCGAGCACCTTGTCTCTAGGCCATCGTGTACCCCCCCCCCCCCCGGGGGTAGGGAAGGGGTCACCGAGGTGTTAAATCTGGCGGCCGGCGCGCACTAGCTGATTTTGATCGGCCAAAACAATTGGTTGATGACGCCACGACAAGGAGTTTCAATGCGACCTCGCACACCGGCCGACTAATTGGATCTCATTGAAATTCAGTGACATGACGTCGCCATCCAACCCGCCGGCCAATCAAATTGCCTAATGCCCGCGGGCTCTTAGTTCTTTCCGACGGACGGACATTGAAAGAGACTGACTCAGAACCACTGGCTACTGGTCATGTTTGTGATAGGTGGGAAGCTACTCATACGTCATTTTCCCGTAAAATAGCCGATGCTATGGACAAGACCACTAATTAATTGTCATGAAATTGCACATTGGCCTCTCTTGGAATTATTAAAAAAAGAATTAGAAATCATGACAAAAAATTATTTGGACTCCATTAACTTCGATAAAAATCAAAATGGTAAGAATCCAGATCTGGTGTAGTTTGAAAACGTCCTTCGATTCGAAACAAACTATGACTTCAAGGGTGGTTTCATAATAAGTCCGGCACGGAACAGTCAGCTACCGGCAGCCAAGAAATGCACACCATAAATAATTTCCTATATTTTCTCAGTAAATCCGGGAAGACCCTACCATACCCAGCCCGGTCAGACACAGTCAGCTTTCGCTATTTATTTCTTGGGTGTACACTGTGCTGCCAGCAACCGTCTGTCACGTTCCGGGCATAGTAACAGTATAATGATACCCCCCCCCCCCAAAACGGTGACTCCTTAACTTTTTCGGGTCCTCCCCCCCCCCCCCCCGGCCAACCCTCACCTCCCCCCAGCCCCGCCCCCCTCCCCGTTCTTTTCAGTTCAGCCTGTGAAATCCTTGACCGCCATCCTGCTATCCTGCTATTGAGAGCCTTCACCACCCCCCCCCTTACATTTTCCATCCAAAGTCTGTGGGTCCATCTTTGCATTGCTCAACAGTGAGGCGTGCGTTATGTCACCAGCTGTCTGAGACAAGAAGGGAAAGGGGGAGGGGGGGGGGGCAGAGGGGAGGTGAAACAAAAATTGTAACTGGGGAAGAAAGAAAGAAACAGGCAGATGGAGATAGATAGATAGATAGATAGATAGATAGATAGATAGATAGATAGATAGATAGATAAACAGACTGATAGATAGACAGATAAACAGACAGACAGACACAGACAGACAGATAGATAGATAGATAGATAGATAGATAGATAGACAGACAGACAGACAGACAGATAGCTAGCTAGCTAGATAGATAGATAGATAGATAGATAGATAGATAGATAGATAGATAGATAGATAGATAAACAGACTGATAGATAGGTAGATAAACAGACAGACAGACACAGATAGATAGATAGATAGATAGATAGATAGATAGATAGATAGATAGATAGATAGATAGATAGATAGATAGATAGATAGATAGATAGATAGACAGGTGGGTAGGTAGATAGATAGATAGATAGATAGATAGATAGATAGATAGATAGATAGATAGATAGATAGATAGGTAGGTAGGTATGTAGGTAGGTAGGTAGGTAGGTAGGTAGGTAGGTAGGTAGGTAGGTAGACAGACAGACAGATAGACAGGCAGACAGACAGACAGACAGACAGATAGACAGATAGATAGATATATAGATATAGATAGGAATATATTTATTTTCGAACAAAATACAGTTCTTTATGGTATTTATAAACATAATACTAATTACACTAAGTCTTTCCGAAAAGTTTACGCTGGGATACTAGTTGTAGGCAAGAAAACTAGGACTTCTTCAGCTCTGTATCTTCAGGCTACAACAACGTCAGTTCTATCAAAGCAGGAAACGCTGATTGACTGAACTGAATTACAGACAGTGACACCCGCAGGGCGGATCTATCTGATCCAAACGTCAAGTTTCTGAAGCCTCAGACTTACGGAGTTACTGACCTGCTAACAGATGAATGAAACAATGAGTGAGAGCAAAGAATAACATGAAGCTAGCACAGACCAGAAACAGCACCAGCTAGGGACCCTATAGAACTCTGACCCGTAGAGATGACGTCACGTTTGCTCGTAGGAATGACGTCGGGTTTTCGGCTGGCATGATGACTGAAAGAAACGGAAGTGTATGTTGGAAAGAACCAACTCTTTGGACGGAGCTGAACTACGTGGGGGGGGGGGGGCATTCAAAAAGCATCTATGCTGGGAGGGAGCAAGCGGGGGTTCGGGGGGTGAGTTCAGCGTAAGAAAAGCCTGTATGTGGTGGGGTTGGGGGGGGGGGTCTCTAAGTCTCTAAAGCGAACGTAAGCTTTTCAGTTACTGTAATGAATTAAAAGTTTGGTTTTATTTATATATACACTGATATACACTGATGTAATATAAAGTCGAGTTTCAATTACCAATGTGTAAATTGAGGCGCACAACCAAATTTCTTGTCACTTTTCAATTCTGCTAGTAGATCATGCGTCTTTTTTTTTTTTTTCCAGATTCAAAACTGTCGGAACACTTTTTTAAGTTCAACTCAACTGTAGCTTGAGGAGAACTGTCAAAAACCGCCAAAGTTAAACGTACATGCTTTATGGATGGCTCCAAGCTGGGAGCAGGTAGAATCTAGCATACTTTAAAAGAGAGCTGAATTGTCTGACCTAAAGAAATGATCAATGGATTTAGAATGGACTCAAAGTGGAGACTGGACAGAATCGGATGGAATCACGGCTAGACTCTTGTAGAAGGACGTCAAAGATTATAAAATTGCGCAAGATATCTGATTGGCGTCTCCCTTGTAAAATTGAAGTTTATTGGGTCTGACCTTGATCTTTGATGGGCTGATCAAACCGTCTGTCTGATGGATGATAGATCGATAAGTTGCTTGATGTTGTTTGTGATTTAACTAGTCAGCTTATCGTCTTCCATTCACTGTATTGCAAGATCAGACTGTGTCCCGTCTCTCTTTTTTTTTTATCCCACTAGCGTATTTACTCCACTCTTTCGCTTTTGATACTCCCCCATTCACCCGCCCATATTCTCACTCTCACTCACTCCCTCACTCACTCATCCACTCACTCACTCACTCATCCACTCACTCACTAACTCATCCACTCACTCACTAACTCCTCACTCACTCACTCACTCATTCTCATTCACTCACTCACTCACTCATTCACTCATTCACTCACTCATTCCCCTATCAATTGATTTCCCCATACACCTGTTCTTCTTCCACCCCTCTCTATTCCTTTTCCCAATGACATTTACCACATCACACAACCCCACCTCAGTACACTCATCCAGCACTCTTATAAAATGAAAATTCTAAGACACATCACATGAAGCTGACAGTAAATCTAAGCGTCAACAAGCAAAACGTGGAGTAAGGAAAATTAATGTAATTAAATCAGAGGATGAAACACCGCACACTTTATGCCCCAAGGGGAGATAATTCAAGGTTACAGAGTTATATCCCCTTCTTGACCTAGAACTCTTGGAGGAATCTAATACTACAGATAAGAGAACTGCGCAACCGTTAAACAGACAGCCAAACAAACAGACAGATGGTGATAACGACAACAGCAGCTGATTGTAAACATGACCCGGCACTGAATCTTATCACGCAGCAAATAATACGAAATGGGAAAAATTTCAGCCAATATTCCACCAGAAAGTCAAACTGAAATAGAGGCAGAATATAATAAAAACCACGAAAAACTGTGGGGCTGTAGCAAAGCTTAAAGTAAAGTCAAAATATGGCAAAACGAACAAGTTGTATGTAGAAAAACGTCGATGATTTGTCTTCCCTTTTTCTTTGCGTTTTATTGTATCGTTTCGGTACTATTTCCTTACACGAGGCTTTGCTACGTATAAGCTTTTCTTTTTGCCATATTTTGTCTCAAATGGAGTCAGACATGGCTCAAATTCTGGATGTGATTTCAAATACTTGTGAAGAGAAGAACTGAACGTCCTAGGACAGTGAGACTACTATGTACAGCAGCTCTTCAGAGGAAGAGAATTCTCGCCAATTGATTTCAGGACCGGATTTAGATGAAGAGAGGCCATAGGCTAGTCTAGCTGTGAGGCCCCTTCTAATCATAGATGAATATGGAAGAGTTCTAAAAAAATTTGAGTAACGCCAATGATGATGATAGGTGTTTAAAGTTCCGCACTTCGGAATTCCTTCTTGAAAGGACATAAACTAGGAAAACAACAAAAGATTTGTTCCGAAACTGCAATGTATTGTAACATCGTGAGTAAGAAAAGGCTACGCGTGTCACAAAATATTATGCAGATTGGCCTGAGGCGACCAGGTCCTCCTAGATTTTAAGGCCTTAGGCTTCAGCCTACCTAGCCTAATGGTAAATCCGGCAATGACTGATTTATTTTTCTAACACTTTACTAATACTTGAACTTTTACTGGAGTGTCCGCTCTATGGGTCAAGCAGTTTTTAACTCCGAACTGGTTTGAGCAAAGTTTAAAGAAATGGTTTCAATTACAACTTATTACAAGTTTTCGTTTGCGTCAATAATGGCTGGTAAGGAATTGTTTTCGTTGTTACTTTTGAAGAGTAAGACTTGTTTTTTTCTTTCTTTCTTTCCTCCTTCAGTTCTTTCTTTCTCTCTTTCTTTCCTTCTTTCTTTCTCTCTGTCATTTTTCTTTCTTTCTGACCGTCTATCTGTCTGTCTGTCTGTCTTTCCATCTTTTTCCCTTTCGTTCCGTCTTTCTGTCTGACTGTCTGTCTATCTGTCTTTCGTCCGTTCTTTCTCTCTTTCTGTCTGCCTGCCTGCCTGCTTGTCTGTCTGTCTTTCTTTCTTTGTTTCTTCCTTCTTCTTTTCGTTTCATCTGTCTGTCTCTGTCTGCTTGCCCGTCTTTCTTTCTTCTTTCTTTCTCTCCTTCTATCTGTCTGTCTGTCTGTCTGTCTTTCGTTCCTTCTTTGCCTTAAGTTTCGTGCGTGTGATTCAGGACGGCAGGGCAGACAATCAGATTAATGTTGCATTGGAGCGGGTAAGTATCGTGGCCGGGCAAGGAATCGGAGTACAGGAAGTCGAGACGCGATAGTCGGGTCGGTTAATCAGATTTGATTCAAGGTCCTGCTGGTTAGACCCCTTTCACATTAAATATTTGCGTGGGGCCCACCCGCACCCGCATGCCCTTTCACACGGCGCGGGTGAAAATGGCACCCGCACTTAGATCTCTCCAGTTTTTTAAATCTATTTTACATTGTACAGTCGTGAAATATGGACAGTGATCGGTTTCTCCTCCTATATCTTGTATTTGCGACAAAAGAGGAGACATGGATGTACGCTATCGATGTATCCTTTGATTGACGAAAGAACTTGTTCCACAGAGCTGGCCTCCCTAGCACTAATGATAATTATTAGCAGTTCTATATCAATAATTATCTGCATTCATACAGTTTCTGCAGAAAAAAAAATAGTCACAATCAAAAGAAAATACGGGATTAAAGCGCAGCCAAGGACAAATTCCTGCATACGGTGTACAATTTCAACTTCGCGGGTGCGGGTACCCTAGGGGAACCCGCGCAAACATTTCGCCCGCAAACAAGCTCGACCCGCACCCGCGCCGTGTGAAAGGCTCCATTGAAAACCTCAGCCTTAGGTTTGCGCGGGCCCCGCACATAAGTGCGGGTGCGGGTTGACCCGCGCCGTGTGAAAGGGGTCTTATGTGATACTCCCTCGACTCACGACACTGGATAAATACCCGAGAGAGGAGGAGGGGGGAGAGGGGGGTGCAGAAAAGACGGGAGGAGGAATATAAGGCGGGGGGGGGTGAGGGGTTGGGAGAGAGAATTGGTTCAATTGCGCTTATGGTCTTTAACTTTCGACTCTAGCCTAATTTATTGTTTTCTAAAAAGTTCGTTTTTTTTTTTATATTCTTTGATTTAAATAGTAGGCTAGGAAAAAAGAAACGAGACAATTAGTTTATTTCGTATATAAGGCAGGGGGTGGGGTTGGGAGAGAGAATTGGTTCAATTGCGCTTATGGTCTTTAACTTTCAACCCCACTTTATTGTTTTCTACAAAATTGAGTTAGTTTTTTTATATTCTTTGATTTAGATAGTAAGCTAGGAGAAAAGACACGAGATAATTAGTTTATTTCACCGATGACTTTTATTCCATTGAAAGACTGGAAAGTCCCGCGTACACGCTTTTAAGCCTATCTCATTTTTCAACATAATTGGAGTTTGACATGGGCGCAAGTTTAGGTACTTTTTTTTTTTTTTAAGATTCTCTTAGTGAAGATCTGCAGGCGTGTGGGGATAGTGTAGAGGAGAGGACAATTCATTGGGTACGATTACAAAATGTTGAACTGCACAAAAATGCAGTCTGTGGTTATTTTCAATCGTAAGGTAGGATACTGAAAAAACTGAATACAAGCTTGTGTGAGAAATCGTGCACATAAATCCTTTTATTTTATGTGAATTTATCATGAATCTGGGAAAATATTTCTACATGCTGCGTAAATCGCAAGTTTTATGTCTATGCACCAGCCTGCACCTTCCCCTGGATATGGATTACAAAGACAACGACATATTTACAGTAAAACACGCATAATATTGAATATCCGTTTTATTACATGTTTACTGAATAGTGGTTTAAGTGGGTACTGCGCACATGCCAAGCCTGAGGAAGATGAGTCCACGGTGTCCCACATGAAAGACACTCAACAAGTAAATAAAAATAAACAAACATGACTTGCATTAATGTCGGGTGGTAATGGAAGTGAGCATCCCGTGGGAATATCAGATTACTGGCTGTCCACGGCAACGGTTCTCAAAGCTTGAGTAAATCACGGCCCTAGTTTGGCAAGCTGGTGAACACCGTAAAATTCACTATGCGCCCTATGGTGCCTTGAGGAGAGACAAACGAGGGTAAGATTTCGATTAAAAAAAAAAAAAGACTGAAAAATGGTGCGCACTTGTTGTGCACTATTAGCGTGGGCTGTTATTAATAGTTGCTTGACCTCCTTTTGTCTGCAATGGCCCTAGGCATGGCCCCCTTTGATTACGAAGGCCACGCCCTAGCTGGCCACGCTTTTAGTGGATGGAAGAGAGGCGCATTCGGTTCAGCGGAGTGCCTTCTTTTGTCTATTGTATAGCTCTGTGACTACGACAAGCCTACACAAGAAACACAAGCTCTTAGTCCATTACCTTTCTGTCAGCTTTCCGTATAATGAAGCCGAAACAACCAAAACGACGAAAAGTTAATTAGCTTAACGTTTACATTCCAAATTCGCGTGGTGCTGCCTTAAATGCAACAATAGTATAGAACTTTCTCAATTTAATAACAATATGATTTATTTTATTTAATCTCCGTATCAAATCCGGTATAGATGAGATGGCACGAGGCGATAGCTAGTTAATTAAATGCGTTTTACGCAAGCCATGCACACGTCAAGTGTCACAGTCATCTCGGTATATAGTCATATCTGGCATTACATTAGCTGGTCCACGGAACGCGGACAGCCTAAGACATAATCGGTATAAAAAAAAACCACTCTTCTCCACAACTCAAAACGCGACCACGCAGTGTCCTCTGTTACCACTGCAAAAACTCTCAAAACCGCGAACACGCAGTGTCCTCTGTTACCACTGCAAAAAACTCTCACTCTTCTCGACAACTTACAACGCGACCACGCAGTGTCCTCTGTTACCACTGCAAAAAACTCTCAAAAACGCGAACACGCAGTGTCCTCTGTTACCACTGCAAAAACTCTCAAAAACGCGAACACGCAGTGTCCTCTGTTACCACTGCAAAAATATATCTCTCTCTCAACGCGACGAATCAGCAATATCTCTCTCTTCTCAATATACAACGTGTCTACCATAATGACATTACCTCAATACTGATACGAACAAGTCCCATGAGACAATAAACTCTTTGCTCCTCGGGCGGCCGCACAGCCGAAAATAACACCAATATTCACCACATATCCCTACTCAAAAAAAAAAGTCACTTCCCTAAGCAGCCTAGTACTGCCTTCTCGGGAGCTCGTCAATGTTAAACGAGATCGGTTATATCACACTAATCCAGAACTGGCAGTATTAACTGCACGGGTTCTAACAATTCACTTAATGTCAATAATCCAGATTAAAATTCAACGTGGCTTTAGCACGTGAAATACTTCAGGCATATATTGTAAACATATGAATGTTAGTATAGTAGTTTAAAGGTTATAATAAGCAAAAAAAAATACAATAAACAGGACGCTATACTGACAAGTAAAACGAACGATAACAGACCCTACAAGTCCTAACTTATATTACAGATAGTTTAAGAAGAAAACAGGAGAGACATCTTCCTAAAGAAATGTGAGGAAGGAAAAGAACGCCACAATCTATACGAATAATGGATCCCTAATAGAACTATTCACAGAGAAGCAAATCCCCCCGAGTTATTTTACATAGCCACCAAGGCCTCCAATATCCTTCGTAATGGCAAAGAAGATATGCTAACCTATGATCCCAACCAACCTCCCGCACTTAAACTAAACATATAGTAAATAGTAAAATGGCCTGGAACACACACACAGAGCGGAAAGTACGTCGCCCTCCCCAAGACTGTTAGATAGATGGATCACTTATCTTTATTTTTGAGGAATTCAGATGTTAAATATCCTCAATCCATAGCTCCAAGCCCAAAACTGTATTTCTGTCTGAGGTAAAACTGGATGATGAAAGGGTTCCCTCGCCGGTATCCACGGGTCAATGGGATGTTGGGATGTTCACCATATGAAATTGAAATACAAAATATTCGATTAATACAAATTGTTTAAACTCTATAATAAAAGACCTGAAAACATAATATTACAACAGTACAATATGAAATAATGGAATAAAAATACAATAGGTGTTAAATAAGCTAACTAAGTGGCATGGCGTTATCTAAGGTTCTTTAAGGGTCCCTCTCCAGTGTTACGAGCTGGGTCCTCGAGTGTTACGAGTTCAAAGAAGGGTGTTACAGATGGGGATTACTGTGCTCGTGTTTTACGGGGATGGTTAATTATAAATTTACGTGTTCGACTGCATTTTTAATAAATATCGAGAGGTTTTAGAAATTACTCTGCCATACCATGCCACATACACTAATAACAATTTCGAGTAGGTTATATCAAGGACCTTGTAGGGCCACAAATTTATTACTTAAAATTCCTAACAATTTCGTCTATCGTTTACATATTAAAAGACAACATTGCAGCATCAAATGAAAATACTAAAATACATAACTATAAATCTCCTCTAGATCCTTAAGAGATTTGAAACTCTATATCATTCTGATTCATACACAGTTTACTTAGTAATTATTCATCTTCAGAAATATAGACTGCCTACTACTTCACAAATAATATCCTTATGTCTCAGACGACAATATTAACTCATTTAACTGCTTATAAAGGATCAAACCGTCAAGACACACTGACGTAGTTAAGATAGATCTAATCTAGATCTGTTCTAGGATGGGCTGGCAATCCCCAGCCTCATCCAGACACATCAATTACAATTTACAAATGTGTATATCAGTCACTCTTTCTAGATCTTAATTGCAAGTAAAACTTTATGGTCTTGCATTCCTTTGATCGCACTTCTACTGGAAAGTTAGGGTCAGATTCACATCATCTCGAATCATTTTGATGAAACTTACGATTGGTTCCCTGAAACGATTTCAGGGAAGCTGTGGATTATTTTCATTGTCTATCCAGGACATAGACATGACGTTAACAGTCTGTTGGTTCTCTCTGGCTGAACCGTATTAGCCGACAACCCTCGTAGCTGGAAGATCTACATGGAAGTGAGGTAGCATAAAGATGCTCCCGCTTATCTTCTGCAACTCACGTGACTGCTCAAATTTGATTGGTGCATCCACTTCGAGCTCCGCTCGCAGCGCCAATAGATTCTATTAATAGTAACAGACAAAGTCAGACCTAGGATGTCAAAACCTTTCGCAAAGTCTCTACACCCTAAACGTTTTATGTACGAATTTCTTCACTCCTTATTCGCCCCGTCTTTCCCTGTTAAAGTACACCCAAACTACGGGGTTGCAAACTGCATCGTCACTGTTAATTTATCCATTCGTTCTATCTTGCCCCACTTTCTCTCCATCTCTAAGAAAAGCGTTACAAAAACAAACTGTCCACGGGAATAGTTCAAGGACGTTTGCACTGGCTAAAATCAATGATGCCATGTAATAAACAATGCGTGACCTAGCACGGCAATTCAAATCCTAATCCTGACAGTCCTGCAGTCTGGAGTAAAAAACCCTGGAAACTTGTAGCATGCCTTTCTCAGGGCACTACAAAGCACCTGTTTGAAACCCTCTGGCGAACGGATTTCTGGAACGAGTGACGCATGAGTGGAGACAACGATGTGGAGATATTAGGAGAGGGAAGGAATAAAAGAGAAAAAAAAAAGAAAGACAGAAAGAAACTGATGGGAAAAATCTCGGTGCAAGAAGCGACAATGACAACGCAAGTAAACAAAAGACCAGGAGCATCAACGCTGCAAGAAATAAAATATGAAGTAACAAAACCATGGCTATCCCCAGTCGCTCAATGAAGTCACATGCTCGCTCCGTGGTTAGGCCAGATTAAACCAAGTACAGACGGTCGTAACTGAATCACGTCTTATTATTGATTCGAAAATGAGACGTTCACGAGCAAGACATTCTATGATAATAATATTTACAAAAGTAAGATTCAGATGAATATATTACAGTCTATGCAGCATAAGCAATGCTTCTAGACATGATCAATGCAACAGTGTGTTGAAAAATCTATCTATCTATCTATCTATCTATCTATCTATCTATCTATCTATCTATCTATCTATCTATCTATCTATTTATCTATCTGCTGTCTGTCTGTCTGTCTGTCTGTCTGTCTGTCTATATGTCTGTCTGTCAGTCAGTCTATGTATCTGTCTGTCTATCTATCAATTTGTCAAGCTGTCTGTCTGAATGCCGATATATCTGTTTCTTTCGTTCATTCAGTTTTTCTTATTAGTTTGTTCGTTTTTGCTTATCTATCTTGCCCTTTTGGTTTTTAACCATTAATCTGACCCTGTTTGCTTCTTCAGTCTGCCAACTTGTCTTCAGTCAGTCAAAGTATTTTCTGATCAGACCAATGGAGCGAGAGTGTAACAAACAAATGTAAACGTCAAATGAACCAGGAAGACCCCCCTCCCTCCCTCCAGCCCCCCACACTTCCATTCTCCCTCAAGAAAAATAGCACCAGAAGAAAAGAAACGCCCTGAAGGACAAACACTCAAACGAGAATCTAAGCCAGAAGCCCGGCGCGATACCCAATATTGACATGAAGTCCTTCGAAACTGTTCTGTACAATGAACTTTCAACTTTCAGTCTGCTGGTCTCTGGAATGATGTTGTCAAAACGCAAAGACGTTCGCTGGTTTTTGTTTGTATTTGAAGCAATGCGATCATCTCGACCTTTCTAGCATTCCCTGTTTCTGAAAACAGACAACAACCAAAAAATGCTTAAATTAAATCTAACAGTTGTTCTTTGAAGACTTGGGGGGGGGGGGGGGGGAAGAGACACGTTGATCTAGAGGCAAGGTGCTCACCTCTCATGCCGAAGATACCGCATTCGATTCCAGGTCAGTGCTAGCATGTTGGAATTTTAGGGGGAAAATTCGTAATCCTCTGGTAGGTAGGATCGAGTACCTGTTCTTCTCGGATAAGGACGATAAACTCGGAGGGCTCGTGTACACGTCGCGCACGTTAAAGATACCTTGGTAGTTGAAAGTCGAGAAGAGCAGGCCGAAACAAGGCCGCTCCCAGGACAAAATTCTAAAAAAAAATAATCCCTCCCACAGGAACACACAAAAACAGAAACAAGAAAAATAAAAAGAAGAAAAGTGAGGTTCAAATACCAACATCAGCGAAACCTCGTAAAATAAAGACCTAAACACAAATAAATTGGAGAGGATATTAGATATTTCTATCGCCATCACCAATTCATGCACAGAACGAATTCTGACAATATTGAGTTCAAATCTGACCCGTCCGTCCTCTCCTCTTATAAAGAACGGAGAATGAAGGAAATAAAGAATAAAGGATGAAGGAAACGATGGAGGGAGTGGAAGGAACATGCGACAGTTGGCGGAAACAGTTTCCATTGTTTCTAATCCCAACTTTTTCTGTGCACGGCAGAGCTTCCTGTGTTTATCTTGGCGTAAATCTTCCTGGTGGGAAAACATAGACGGATTGATCTGCCTTGGCACATACATTCAGAGCGGGATAACTGAGAGTGAAATAGAGAGAGAGAGAGAGAGAGAGAGAGAGAGGGGTGGAGAGAGAGAGATGACAGTGGGAGACCGAGACTGCAAATAACGACCTAGAGGGAAGAAAGAGACAGGGAGAGTGAGAGAGGAAGAGAAAGAGAGAGAATAGGAGCCGGAGAGAGACCAGGTATGACAGCGGAAGAGAAAGAGAGAGGGGGACAAAGAGAAAGAGAGAGAGAGAGAGGGGAAGGAAGAGAGCGAGAGGGGGAGAGAAGGGTAGAGACAATGAGAGAGATGGGGGGGGGGGAGAGAGAGAGAGGGAGAAAGAGAGAGAGAGGATATTAGAAGAAAAAATAATACCGCAACATAAATGAGAGAAAGTCAAATAGAATTAGTGAAAAACGACTAGACAGATGGAAATCTAAGCAGAAAAAAACAACGGTTCAGCAAATGAATAAGGTCTTAAGGACGAACAGAAAAATTTAAATGAGTGAAAAGGCAAAAGAATAGGAAAAAAAAGTATGTGAAGAATAACAGAAAGTTTATCTCCCATTGGTTGGGCAAACCAAGTAGCGGGTATCTGCTTTTCGTCTCAACTGTATAATATTATTCTCGGAAATGTGCTGTGATTTCTCAGAATTTGTAAGTGTACTACATGTATTACTACTGAAAGTGGAGCGCTCAAGTCAGTTTGTGCTCTGACAAAACCGGGCTAAAAGTGAAGTTTTTGTACTTCTTTACCAAACCACAATAAAATATTTCTAAGTCGATTTCGAGCAAAATATTTTAACTGGGTGTAGAAAAATGGCAAATTTTTCATTTTATAAGGAAATCTCAATTTCCATAGAAATTTCTTCCCCCCGTGGAAGGGTTTTGTCAGGAATTTTGTCTTTAACTTTTTTGTCAGATCCACTCACATTTTAATCTAGCCGGAAGTTTTACAGACGGTTAAGAAACTGTGGTTTTGAGCGTTTGTTTACAAGTCACCATGACAATAGAAGTTGTCGTTACTCACGTGATGAACATAGCAGGGGAGATGACTGTGGCTGAAGATCAAACATGAATTATTCAAGATTGTCTCTGGGTGTGGCATAACAAGAGATCACTTTGAGAAATTACCGCAGGGAAATTCGCAGGATGCTTGAACCATTTGATACTGGCTGTTGTAATAAGTACGTAGGCACCCCAAGAATTTTGCACTAGGGACGAGTACGTACGTATACATACCTATCCCTAACCCCGTCCTTATCCCCAACCCTAAATCTTATCGAATCCCTAACCCTGCCCCCTCAACCCAAAAAAAAAAAAAAAGGAGGAAAACAAAAAGAAAATATGACAGAATATTAATTAAGGCTGTTGTTAGGAGTATTTCGGGAGGAGCTCTCTAGCCCTGGAGTCACAAAAGGCTTTAAAATACGTACCCCCAGCGCATGAAAAAAAGAACCTGGGGTACGTATGTACTGTCTTGTAACAATATTCTTTGATATTAAATTGCTGCATTGCTGTATCAACCACAAATATTACGCTTCAGCCACGAGAGTGAAAACGTAATTTAGATATCTAACAACAGCTTTAGCAGTAACAAGGACAGTGACAAAAAAGTGAAAACGATAACATTTCGCTCATAAAATTGCTGGGAAATTAATGTGTTACTGATACCACAGAATAACAGGGTATTTGGCTTTGGCGAAAACAGAGAGAGAGAGAGACGGAGAGGGAGTGAAAGCGACAGAAAGACAGACAGAGATAAAGTGAGAGAGAGACAGACAGACAGAGACAGAGATAAAGTGAGAGAGAGACAGACAGACAGAGACAGAGATAAAGTGAGAGACAGACAGACAGACAGACAGAGACAGAGATAAAGTGAGAGACAGACAGACAGACAGAGACAGAGATAAAGTGAGAGAGAGACAGACAGACAGACAGAGACAGGGATAAAGTGAGAGAGAGACAGACAGACAGACAGAGACAGAGATAAAGAAAGACAGACAGACAGACAGACAGAGATAAAGAGAGAGCGACAGACAGACAGACAGACAGAGAGATAATGTGAGAGAGGGACAGACAGACAGGGACAGAGATAAAGTGAGAGACAGACAGACAGACAGAGACAGAGATAAAGTGAGAGAGAGACAGACAGACAGACGGAGACAGAGATAAAGTGAGAGAGAGACCGACAGACAGACAGAGACAGAGATAAAGACAGACAGACAAGCAGACAGACAGAGACAGAGATAAAGTGAGAGAGACACAGACAGACAGACAGAAAAGCAGACAGACAGAGACAGAGATAAAGAAAGACAGACAGACAGAGACAGAGATAAAGAGAGACAGACAGACAGTCAGACAGAGACAGAGATAAAGTGAGAGACAGACAGACAGACAGAGACAGAGATAAAGTGAAAGACAGACACACAGAGAGAGAGAGAGATCATTGTCATGTATTTGCCATAATTTAACAATGGTGCCAAGTACTGCTACATATCCATGTCGTTGACGTTTTCTTTTCCAATACAGAATGAACAAACTAAGCTAGGAAGACATGCACATAAAACTAGCAAAACACATACATGTACATCTGTACACGAAAATGATTTCAGGGTGTCTATAATTCCTGTGCTAAGCAGATAATTTAAAAAAAAAAAAAACAACCAAAAACGGGGAAGTGTTGTCAAGGGCTCCCGCTCCAGCGGATATGCATGAAATTTTACTTGTACCTTCCTTTTGACTTGCAGGGTTTTTTTGTTCTTTTTACATTCGGAGACTTGAAAAGGTGGGGAAGTTTTTTTTTTAGCTTCCTTTGTGTCGCTAATTTCACGCCCCCCCCCCCCCATCCCCCAATCTTTTTCCACGAACGCATGAGCTCAGGACATCATCACTTCGTGGTGGTACGGGTTCTCTATTAAACATAGCGCCCTCTGCACGGATTACTGCCATTTCATGCATGCTGGTGGGGTGCGTGATGGCGGCATTAAGGTGCAAAAAGGGGGAATAAAACTGAAAAGCGACAAGAACAAAGTAAACCTCAAGGAACGGACAAGGTGAAGCAGATCCATTATAATCATCCACAACTGAAACTAGTCAACTGACTTATCCTGGGCACGGCCGGGCGCCCCAGCTAATGGTATAAAATTAATATTTGGAATATCAAGACCAAGGGCTACCTCAGACATCCCGCAAATACGTATGAAAAACACATTCACACAATGCATAATGCATGACGAGGTATCAAAAAATTACAAGCCTACCTTGGCCTTGCCAACCACCTGCGATTTTCAGCTCTGGTCTGAACTGTCGGTGATTTACTTCCTAGACCTCTTTTAAATAGACTCAAAGTAAAAAAACATCCTGAAGAAAGCAGCCCGCCTTCTGATTGGTCGCTTTTTTCAAGAGACACGTCCTTCAAGTGCTCATTGTTTTCAATGGGGGAAAAGTTGTAATTTCAATTGTAACCATTTTCTAGACCGTCTTACGGCCAAGAATGCCGTTACAAGTGCCACTTAGAGTCGTTACTCTTTTTAACAGCAGTTTATCTTTAAGGCGCAGAACGAGTGTTTGTGTCTCAATAGAACTTTCTCGTGCAAAGGTTCTGTAACTACTTCGGACCATGAGAACTAAACATATGGGGAGACGCTGGTCTAGAGGCAAGGTGCTCGCCTCTCATGCCGAAGGTACCGGGTTCGAATCCCCGATTGGTGCAGGTATGTTGGAATTATTTTGGGGGGGGGAGAGGAGGATTCCTGTTCCAGGTCCTATGGTAGGTGGGATCGAGCACCTCGTCCTTCCCGGATAAGGTCGAAAAAATCGGAAGGTAAGAGTGCACGTTGCGCATGTTAACGATACCCAGGCAGTTGAAAGTCGAGAGCAGGTCGAACAAGGCCGCTGCTCGGGCAAAATTTCTAAAAAAAAAACAACTCATCCCTACCACAAAAACACACAGAAACAAGAACGAATGTAACCATTTTTTTTATTTTTTTTGCGTTACTTTCTTCTTCTAATCCTCTAACCCTCTTTTCTTCTCCTTCTTCTTTTCATGACTGTAACTTTTTTTTGTGTTAATTTCATCTTTTTCTCTTCCTGCTTCTCTTTTTTTTTTAAATATGAAAATAACATTTCTTTTTTTTTTTTTTTTAGATGAATGTAACAATTTTGGCGTTACTTTCTTCCTTTTGTTTTTCTTCTTCTTCTTCCCCATTTTTTTTTCTTAACTACAACAACAACAAATATATATGGGTGGAGATTTCTTGGCCATTTAAATGAGTGGGCATTCGTGCATGCGTGCGTGGGCGTTTATCATCATTTAGGACGAACATTTAAAAATCTCAGACTCGGGCGAGGAGAAATTTCTAGACACGTTGACACCAGGGATGGCATCTTCGGGGTCTTGCCCCCCCCCCTCCCCCTCCCCCCCCGCTCCCTCCCGAGACCGCTCGTTCATTCACTCTGAGGGTTCATTTTGCTCTTGTCTTTTTTATTTATTTTTTTTCTCATCTTGTTCTTTTCCCAAGATTGAAGATCACGCCAGAGGAGTTCATTGGGATGGTTATCTGACGCCCAACCGGCCAAAGTCTGACCTCATGTTTAAAAAAACAACCGGTAAATGCCTTCAAACTAATAATAAGTGCATGAGACGATGAAAAAGCCCGTATACGGGGAACGTTGGACTAGAGGCAAGGTGCTCGTCTCTCATGCAGAAGGTACCGGGTTCGATTCCCGGTCGGAATTTTGGGGAAAAAATTCCTGTCCCTGATCCCATGGTAGGTAGGATCGAGTATGTACCTGGTCTTCTCGGATAAGGACGAAAAACTCGGAGGGCCCGTGTGCTCGTCATGCACGGTAAAGATACTTTGGTAGTTGGAAATCGAGAAGAGTAGCCGAACATGGCCGCTGCACAGGCAAAATTAGAACAAAAAAACAAAAGAAAAGTAATCCCTGCCACAAACAACAACAACAACAACAACGACAACAGAACATTAGCAAGAAAAATACAAACAAGAAAAGTGAGGTATAAATGCCAATAGCAGTAAAAACAAAAAGGCCCTGTCCACAGATAGATAAATATTGCGTGTTAAAATCATAATTATAAAGGAAGTAAGGCCTCCAATGTAATCATGAAAGGCTTTTTAACCACTGAGCCTTAAATTCTACTAAATATCATATCAGACATAATTATTTTAAAAGGTCTTGAGGTTTGATCTATTTTTATTACTTTTGTTGATTTTGAGCCACAACTGAGTTGAACCAAAGAAAGTGTTCCGACATTTTGTCCTAGTAAAAAAAAAAACACGCAATTTCTTCGAGTGGAATTAAAAAAAAACTATGAAAAAAAAACTATGACAGGAAATTTCGTCCTGCATCTGAATAATTTATTATTTACACACTGATGATCGAAACGCAACTTTAAAGATCACATTCTGTGTTTTCCCCGAGACAGCAGAACGTATACTGTGTATAAAGCCCCTACATTTTGAACTTAGGTTTTCAATTAAATCTACATCTCTTTTCACCACATAGTTACTCTATTCAAATAAATCTGTCCAACTCTTGCGTAATAGGTTAACAAGTGAGAATTGGACACGAATTAAAAGATGAAGCTATCGAGCAGTGGTTCTCATCGTGGGCGATATCCCCTCCTCACCCCCCCCCCCCCGCCCCCGCCCCCGAGGGGAATGAAAACAAAGAAAAAGGTGGCAAGGGGGAGAAAACGGTTGAAAGGGGGCGATTGGGAGCTGAAGTCATGAAATCATGAAATCATGAAATCATGAAATCATGAAATCATGAAATCATGAATGGAGAACAATTTGGGGGGGGGGGGGGGCAAATACAGTGCAGCCACAGACTTGTTCAACAGCAGGCGTAGATGGGTTTTATAAACAGAAAAGTCCTGTTTCTCTTTAAGGCCTGTTTGTTTACACTGGTCCGTTTTCTGAATGAGAAAACGATGCGCGTCGTTTGTTTTGGTCATGTTTCGAAGGGGGAAATCGAAAAAACAAAAGACGGAAAGCCAGGAGAGTTCTTCCCACACAGTCCCCCATTCCTTTTTTCTATTCCTAAAACCTACCAGTGTAAACAGGTCTTAAGTGCATTTGATAAAGAATTGCTTTCCGTTTTTTTTATATTGAATAATCAACACGCGTGTTATCATTAATAAAGCTTTGAAAAACTTAGCATCGTAATTTGTGTGCAGTCTGTCTGCTTGTGAAATCTGTATCTGTTGGGTTTGAGTAGGGCCCTGGGGGGAGGGGGCCGGGGGGGGGGGGTCAATGAAAGAAAATTTGGAGCCTAAGGGGGCGATTGCATGAAACAGGTTGAGAACCACTTCTGTAGGGTATACATAGAAGGCTTAATTTATTCGTAGTGTAAACACACGCGAATCCCGGTGGTAATGAGTAAATAGAATATGAATAGTCATACCACGTTCTTGGCACGATTTGGCGCCTGAATAGCATATTAGGCGTTCTCCAGAGTAAATATTTCAGAAAAAAAGCGTTGCTTTCGCTTCCGTATGTCTGTAAACAGCAACTATGTCTTTGAATTGGTTCACGTAAAGACATCGGGCTTAATATTAGGCACAAAGGATAATGTTTAATCTTCTTCCTTTGGATACATTACGGAACTTTCCTCAGGGTGTATGTAAATGTGGCAAGAATGAATTGTGCAAGGAGATAGAATTAACAGTGAATTCTGTAGTATTCTGTGGGTTTTTACCTGAATGAGCGTGTATTCTTCCTCACAGTTTGTGCTGTCCAAAGAATAAAGTAGGACAGTGGTTCTCAACTTTTTCAGGCAATCGCCCCCTTAGGCTCCAATTCTTCTGTTACCCCCCTCCCCCCACACACACACACACACACCCGACAAAAAAAGAAATCCTTACCAAAAACCCAACAGATACATTTCACAAAAAGACAAACTACACACAAATTACAATGTTAAGTTTTTCAAAGCCTTATTAATTACAATGATTACGGTGTTTTTTTATAAAATAGAAAATACTCTTTTTCAAATGCACCAAAAGAAATAGGCCTTTTCTATTCAGAAAACCAGTCCACCCGTGATGTTGAACAAGTCGACGGCTGCACTGTTGTTGCCCCCAAATCTTCCTCCATTAATGTTTTCGCCCCCTTTCCCTCCCCATTGCACCCCTTCGTTGTTTTCGCTTCCTTGTGGCCCTTTTCTTTGTTTCCGCCTCCCTAGAAATCAAAATCTTTCCCCACCCCCAGGGTCATATCTCCCACGTTCAGAACCACTGAAGTAAAAGGTTCAAGGCCTCCAGCATTCTTAGTGCAATATACGAGATGGGTTTCAAGGTGCGTACGCAAGGAAGTCTTTGATACCAATCATTTACTAAAGGGTGTAGGTAGCATCACAAATTTTACCGCAACTCATAAATGTTCAGTTTTTTTAATTGTCTCACTTCCAGACACTGAATTCTATCTGCAACCAAATGAACTGAATATTTGAGTAAAATTTAAAAATAGTAAAAGAAAAAAATTCCCTAATGGCAAATGATTCTTTCAAGATTCAGAGATAAATGTCCTATATTTCGGTACGTGTGTCCTACGTTGTTAAATGATTGTAATTTACGATTCTGAAATAAGAATATAATAATCTATTGTACCCTGTATTATCTTAGCTGTGAGGCTTGGATATTACTGAATATGAAGGAAGCAGAAGACAGACTAGAAGCAGTAGAAATGTGGAGTTATAGAAGAATGCTCAAAATCTCATGGACTGCCAAAACATCAAATTTAATGAAGAAATTCTCAAAATGATTGGTGTTAAAGAGAGAAGCTTATTACAAACATTCAGAAAGAGACAACTGAGATTGTTTTTGGGACACGTATGTAGACACAACACCCTTGAGAAGCTAGCAGTCAGCGGCACCATCGAAGAAGACGGACATGAGGAAAGCAGGGAACGGAACCACCTTCGTCTCAAGTCTCTGCAAAGCCACCGGTGATGAGACCACAAACAACGCTTTCGTCTGCAAGGCAGAAGACAGAATGATATGGATGGTAGCGCATGATCGGCAACGTCCCCAGGGCACGCCACTGATAAGAAGAAGAAGAAGAATTATTATTTTTAGCCCTTTCTTTTATTTTTCAAAGAATTATTATTTTTAGCCCTTTCTTTTATTTTTCAAGACTGCATTTATTTTTGGTCCTCACATGATAATTTTATGTGTATATATTTTTTTATTATTATGAGCATAATTAGGATTTTGATGGTGATTTTCCTTGAACGCTATTTTACACTCGGGGTCTGACAGACCTCAGACGCTCACTCTATTCATCATATTATCTCCCCACCGAATGTAAAATAGGGTTTAAGAAGACTGCCGCATTCTAAAATGTTCCAAGAAAGAAACTTTTTTTTTTAATTGAGGGACATGATTGTGTGCGGGAGGGAAAGAGGTATAATAGCTGTCAATGTGAAAACGACTTCCTCTGGCTCTTGAAGAAACCAATGTAATTAAAGACAGAAAAAAATACACACTATATTGGATACTGAACTACTAGACAGAAGTTCTAAGGAAACAGGCATTAGCAGGAGATATCTGGTGGAACTCTGTCATAATCCAAGATTCAGCTCTGCGAGTCCCAAGCATTAAATTCTAAGAAATGTGTTAAGTTAATAGGACGTGTCATATTTATTATATACCCGTTTATTTACCCAACTGTTAATCAATAAAATTTACTCTTCAAACCATCTAAGAATTCAAATAATTCTCTCTCGCTGTTTGTCTGTCTGTCTCTCTTTTTCTCTCTCTTATTTTTGCTTTTGTCTCCCTCCTTTTCTCTCATTTTTGCTCTCTCTCTCTCATTTTCCCCCCCCTCTCTCTCTCTCTCTCTCTCATTTCCCCCCTCTCTCTCCCCCTCTCTCTCTTTCTCTCTCTCTCTACTATTCTCTCATTATCTTTCTGTCTCTTTCGTTGTTTCTTTCTCTCACTCTTACTCTCCTCCGCTTTCTCTCTCTCCCTCAGCGCCCCCTCTCTTTTGCTTTTTCTCATTCTTTTTCTTTCTCTCACACTATACACACACACACTCTCTCTCTCCTTCTGTCTGTCTGTTTATCGGTTTGTCTCTACATATAGCCGTCTGTCTGCCACTCCGTCTGTGTATCACACTTGGCCCCATCCCCTGTCTGTTTTATTACCCATCCATATCACAATACGCCAAGATAACGAATTATTAGCCTGAACAATCGATAAAACAGCTGAGTACAAACAGACTATCTGATACAATTGCCCGGCCTCATCAACCCATTCTCTGGGCAATTTCGGGGTAAATCCACTTGAAACTCCAGTGGCATTATTGATCTTTGCTGTGCAATCCGTCCTCATTGAGGTATCACAGGCGCTGAAAGGCCTTCAAAGCACGTTTCTTTCACACCTACTTTTTTTTCCCCTCCAAATACTGCCACTGGCACGCAATTCCCTTGTTCCGTACATAATGGGCTTGATCAGTGGTTCTCAGCGTGGGTGATATCGCCACGGGTGGGGGGGGGGGATTTTGATTTCCAGGGGGCGAAGAAACGAAGAAAATGGCGACAATGGGGTGAAAATGATGAAAGGGGGCCGTAAGAGTGGGAGAGGGGGGGGGGCGAAATCATTAAAGGACTACGATTTGAGGGGCAAATACCGGGCGGCCACTGACTTGCTCAGCCACACGTAAAGATGGGTTCTATGACCAGAGAAGGCTTATTCTCTTGTGCTATATAAAAAAATGCTTTCTGTTTTGGCATTAATAAGGCTTTGAAAAACTTAACAGCATAATTTGTATGTAGATCTAGTCAATCTTCTTGTGAAATCAAAAACTGGCAAAAAAAAGAAAATGTTGTACGTTGCAAAGTCTCGCGTCAGACATAATAAAGTCTCACGTAAGACATAATAAAGTCTCACGTAAGACATAATACCCAAACGATACAATGAAACGCAAACTAAACGGGAAGACAGAAAGTGGCTTTGCTACTGTATACAAGTTTTTCTCTTTTTTCGCCAATGTTTGACTTTGCTTCAAGCCTTGCTGCGACCCCATAGTTTCTCTGTGGGTTTTTATATTTTCTTCTTGTGAAATGTGTCTGTTGGGTTTGAGCAGGGATTTTGGGACGGTTGGGGAGGGGGGGGGGATGATAGAAAATTTGGAGCCTAAGGGGGCGATTACTTTAAAAAGGTTTGAGGACCACTGGGCTAGAGGAAACGTTTTCACAGTGGGTATCGAATATTGAACACAAACACAAAAGGGAAAGAATATAAAATATCGACCGGTCTGTATTGTGAAAGAAATGAATAAAATAAAGAGATTTGGGAGCATATTATCAGGGCTTGGGACCTGCGTCATCAAAACTACAAATACAATTCAGAGTTGAAGTAGTTTGTTTTTTTTAATCTGAACTGACAAAAATGAGAAACGTGACGACACTGCAAAAGGCTTTTTTCCTTCTCACTTACTATCAGTTGTATCAGCTTGGAATTCTGCACACGCCATATTGTTGGTCGTCTTCGGAGCTCTTTTTAAAACGCTGTGGTAAAAGGTATGCTGTAGGTGGACGGTATGGATACAGAATGGAATGGGGCAGGCAGGGTGACTAGTAAGCAGGTCCGTGGACTTTGCAAGATGTCGTTGCAGAAGTTAGCCAGTGGAGTAATAATTATTTTAAAACAGAAACAGTTTCGTTGATTGTGGAGTTTACATGCCATAAAAATATTCAAAACAGATACGTCTCGCGTCTGTTCAAATACATGCTAAATTCTCTTTCTACTACTTTTCCTGCTACTAGATACGAACCGCATGATAATACCAAAACAATAATACGAATAAAGCCAGTGAGTTGCGGCCCTTAAAGGGAACATTACACCAAGCTTCAAACTGTAAATTAATCAAAGCTTTTATGAATTTCTGGGTATTCTTTTGCAACACCACTTTTCATAAGTTATGACTAGAATTGTCCATATTTCGGGCACGTCAGCACGACAACGGCCTCCCTGCGCCTCCCACGGTCCACCATGGCACGCCAGTCATGTTTCGTATCTAGATCTAGAGCTTCTTCAGTTTAAATTTTCGAGAGCGAAATTAAATTTAGTTTTGTATGAAATTTAGTATATTAGTAAAATTTTCAAAAACGATTTTGTATAGATTAAAATGTCCAATTTCAACAAAATAATACACTAAACTCAACTCAAGACAGCAGTGATATGACTTCAGTATGGATATTACTGTTATCTTCAAATCACTGCAGCCAGAACACCTTCCTCTTCATAATGAAAAGTAACAACTGTAACTCCGGAGCAGTCTTCTGTTCCAACACCTAATTATGCGGGATCGTATTCATGCGTCAATCCTCACGCACTCTGCAATTGGAAATTTTCCTACGTTACCTCGGACTCTCTTTCCAGGTCATATCTTTCCTTTCCTCATCATTAAAAAATTTGTAATAGTTTCCGCCTCAATACCATGATCCCCGGAGTCTGAACTCATAGCCTGGCATCTTCTTCCGGATACTTGGGCTCATGGCGCAATAAGTGCAGATGGGCTTGAAATCGCCAAGTGTATCAGAGAAGAACATTCTCTATCGCTCTAGTTTTGGCCTACGCAGGTATGCCAAGAATGTGTGAGCGATCTGTTCAGCGGATTAAAAGACAATAGTGGTGTGTTAACGAACATTTAATGTCTATTATCAGCCGCAATTGTTGAATTCAGCCAGCGCACGGGGTGTAAATTAATGAACATGGGAAACAATTGGAAAATTATCATTTGAAACCATCCTGTGAGATCTTTGGAATGAGGAAAGAAGAATATTAATGAATAATGATTGAGGAAACATTTGCAAAGTGAAAACTGAAACTATTCCCGTCACAGATGCAATTCTATAGATGTTCTGTACAAGCAGTCTTAGGGACGAAACAGTTTTCTAAAGTGCTCCACAGCTTTACTCACTTCATCAAAGTGCAAATGTGTAGCCGCCCGTGCATTTTGGTGGTATGGAGATATTGGTATCACCAAAATGATTATTCAAAGCCCAGACATTTGGTAAAAAACAAATTGCTGTAATTTAATTAGCAGAGAAGATACGACCTCTCAAAGACAGGAAGTAACACAACCACAGTTTTGAGAAAAACGCTTTTAAAGTTTCAACTTTTAGTCAAAATTATTGACGGTGAGTCGATTCAAAGTCAGCTTTGAGGCATTTACCCTTCTCAAACAAGATTATCATTTGAAAAAGGAATACTTAAACTTTTCAAAAATACTGAAAACGCAAAATCGATCAAATGGTTTGAGGTCTTTATTTTAGGAGGTTCGCTGCCCTTGGCATTTACACCTCACTTTACTTGTTTTATTATTTCTTGTTCTGGCGGGGGGGGGGGGGGGTGAGATGATATGGATAAATATTTTAATCTATTAATTTCAATTTTGCCCGGGCAGCGGCCTTTCGGCCTGCTCTTTACGATTTCCAACTGCCAAGGTATCTTTAACGTGCGCAACATGCACACGGGCCCTCCGAATTTTTTCGTCCTTATCCGAGAAGACTAGGTACTCGATCCTACCCCCCAATAGGACCAGGGACTTGAAAATATGAGAAAAATCCAATTTCCAAGAACTACTCCATCCTACCCCCCAATAGGACCAGGGACCTGAAAATATGAGAAAAATCCACTTTCCAACATGCCTGCACTGCCCGGGTTTAGAACCCGGGACCCTTGGCATGAGAGGCGAGCACCTTGCCTCTAGACCACCTTGTCGATCAAATTGATCCTATGGTGCCTTTTAACGATTTTCTCGAATCAGGTAGTGCCGAAATATGCCTCATTTAGTCAGGCGGCGACACAAAATTAATTATACTGACTCACTTCTCACAAGATGGACTTGGGATTTTTACGGGCATCCGATTCTTAGCACTACTTGAACATCTTTGGACATCAAACTGGGTGTACTATCTGATTGATTGATCGGTTAGTGATCTGGTAAAATTAGCTCGCTGGCCATTCGGCTCCGTGTCCGACAGAACTATAATCTATGGTTGTCTGGGTGTTCGGATGTTGGATAAGAAACGCTCCTCCGTCGGAATTCATTGTATAGTTACTTTATTGTTTTGTTTCAGTAAGGGAGTGGGGGGGGGGGGATTTTGCAACAAACAACTTTTTTTCTTCTTTGCCTCATTGTGACTTTCTGCTGCCCAGGGAACATAACGACGTAGTAACTGACAGAACTAAGACACTCCACCCCCCCCCCCCCACCGATTAATCCGACCCTGCCAATAAGCCAATAATGATACAGGCTAACAGAAGGTCTTCAGATCAGATTTTGTTGTCTCCGTGCTTTTGAGTTTTCTCTCCATCCTTCTCTCGCTCTCTCTCTCTCTCTCTCTCTCTGTCTCTCTCTATGTTTCTCTCGCTCTCTCTATCTCCCTCTCTGTTTCTCTCCCTCTTTCTGTCTCCCTCTCTGTGTTTCTCTCTCTTTCTGTCTCTCTCTGTGTTTCTCTCTCTTTCTGTCTCCCTCTCTGTGTTTCTCTCTCTTTCTGTCCCCCTCTCTGTGTTTCTCTCTCTTTCTGTCTCCCTCTCTGTGTTTCTCTCTCTCTTTCTGTCTCGCTCTCCCCCTCTCTCCCTCCCACTCTGTCTCTCTCTCTCTGTCTCTCTCTCTCTTTTCCCCATCTCTCCACCCCTTCTCTCCCCTCCTCTCTCTCTCTCTCTCCCTCTCTCTCTCTCTCTCTCCCCTCTTTCTCTCTCTCTCTCCCTCTCTCTCTCTCTCTCTCTCTCTCTCTCTCTCTCTGTGCTTAAAGAGCTCAGGTTTCCTAAGCACCAACAACAGAAACCTATTACCCCGATAACAATGTCTAAACAAGGAAATAAAAAACCAATAATAACATGCCCAGACACTGCAGGAAAACAAATTGATCCCAGCAACGCTCAGCTGGTCGCGCACTAAAAAACATTGCTTTTCGAATCACTTCATCGCTCCAGCAGGTGTCCACAAAAAACAGCAGATCTGTCACAAAAACATATGGTTATATGCACACAAGATGCTCGGCGGATAGATGCAAAACACATCCATGTTATTGTTAATCCACTAGGAAAGTCCAGGTTAAACACTAGTCTTTAGCACTGAATTACGCTGAGTTTTCCTATGTACGGAAACGGAAACGAAAACGGCAACGGTAAAAATTCATCAAGTAGTAAAAAGAAAGAGTGTTTCCATGTGTACGGAAACCGTGCGTCCGTATACATGAAAACATTCTTTCTATTTCACTACTTGAAGGGTTTTGACGTTTCCGTACACATGAAAACTCAGCCTTAGTTTTGTATAACATTATATTGGGAGTGTTCAGTAAAACAAATTGAACAAAATATAAAAACGTAAATGAATAAATTTCCACACAAAATTAGATAAAGAAATGCCGGTAAACACATAAACAAATAGAAAAATAACTATATAAAAACCACCAATGAATGTTGCTACAAGTACGTACGTCCCTCATGTGTTTTGCGCTAGGGGTACGCATTTTAAAGCCTTTTGTGACTCCAGAGCTAGAGGGTTCCTCCCGAAATACTCCTAACAACAGCATTAATTAATTATTCTTTCAGATTTTCTTTTTGTTTTCCTCCTGTTTTTTTGGTTGAAAGGGTAGGTTCCAGAGTTAGGGATTCGGTAAGATTTAGGGTTGAGGATAAGAACGGGGCTAGGTATAGGTACGTATACGCACGTGCCCCTCGCGCAAAAAGGGTTGGGGTGCGTACGTGATTAAATTGGATTGGCTCATACAATCGCCTTGCATAAATATGATGAGATCTTACACTCCATGTGGGACAAAAGCATCTCAGATCATTCATCATTCATAAACTCCAAACGTACTAACATGTGATCGTTGCATTTTCAAAGCTTGTGAGATCTTTTCCCTTCTCGTGTCAACAGCTTCTCTTTCTATCTCTCTCTTTCTCTCCTCCTCTCTATCTCTCTCTTTTTCTCTCTGTCTCCCTTTTTCTTTCTCTCTCGCTCTGTCTGTGTGTCTCTCTGTTTGTCCGTTTCTCTCTCATTCTGTTTCCTTCGGTCTATCTCTCTCTTTCACCCCACTCTGTCTGTCTCTTCCTTTCTTTCTCTGTCGCTGTCTGTCTGTCTCTCTCACTCTGTCTTTTTCTTTTCTCCATCACTCTTTCTGTCCTTCTATCTCTTTTTTTTTGTGCGTCTGTCTGTATCCCGCTGTCTGTCTGTCTCTTTCTCTCTCTTTTTTCTTTCTTCTCGCTCTGTTTCTGTCTGTCTGTCTCACTCTGTCTGTCTGTCTGTCTATTTGTCTCTCTCTCTCTCTCTCTCTCTCTCTCTCTCTCTCTCTCGCATCGGTACACAATGCCAGGAAGCCATATCACGAACTAATCACCTTAATGAAGTGTCAGAAACGGGACAATCAATACGACAACTTATGTAAAAGTAGGTGAGGACATCAGATTGTAGGCATAATGTCCGTGAACTGCCCACACAACTGGCTTGAAACCGCTCTGCATACAGTCAGATAGATAGATAGATAGATAGATAGATAGATAGATAGATAGATAGATAGATAGATAGATAGACAGACAGACAGACAGGAAGATAGATAGATAGATAGATAGATAGATAGATAGATAGATAGATAGATAGATAGATAGATAGATAGATAGATAGATAGATAGATAGACAGACAGACAGACAGGAAGATAGATAGATAGATAGATAGATAGATAGATAGATAGATAGATAGATAGATAGATAGATAGATAGATAGATAGACGAGACAGACAGTCAGGCAGGCAGGTAGATAGATAGACAGACACACGGACAGACAGACAGACAGGAAGATAGATAGATAAGATAGATAGATAGACAGACAGACAGACAGACAGATAGATAGATGGATAGATACATAGATAGATAGATAGATAGATAGATAGATAGATAGATAGATAGATAGATAGATAGATAGATAGATAGATAGATAGATAGATAGATAGATAGATAGATGGACAGATAGATAGATAGATTTTTTTTTTTCCTATTCACGGATATAAACTATGCAAAATGCACTTTCAGAAAGACGGCCTTAGACATAAAGTCTGCGATATTTTGGACGGCTAAACGGTGTGGAAAGGTGTCCGCCTGTCTGTCCATCGCACAGATGTGCAGACATAGATGTCAAGTGCACGCAATCCTGCTGGATGGGCCAAATAAGGGCCCGTGCTTGAGTCGCGCGCTTATCTCGTGTCCGAATCATTTCCGGCCTTCCTCGTGCAGCCAAGACGGCTTAAAGCGCCCCTTCTGATTCCGGCTCGTGCCGTTACTGTATACCCTCTGCTGACATGATTACGAACATTTGTGGCTTACGATGGATGTCACATCACAGAAGTCTATTTCGTTATTCAAAATCCATCTGCTGGCGTTTTTTTCTGAAAGGCAAAGTTAATGGATGGCTGCAGGAATGATTTTTTTTTCTCTCCATCTTTTTCAAAATGAAAACGAGTGTAAATTATGCCTATATAATGAGATAATCTTATTTTTCAATACTGTTGTTATTATTTGTTATTGCTGTTGGATTGAGTTGATGGGCAAACAGACAGACAGGTCCACGGAAGGACAGACAGACAGACGGACGGACAGACAGACAGACGGACGGACAGACAGACAGAAAGACAGGCAGGCTAGTTGGCGGATAGATAGATAAATAGATAGATAGATAGATAGATAGATAGATAGATAGATAGATAGATAGATAGACATTGCATATATATTTCTAAATACTTTGCGTTCACTATCAAGTGTCAGGCTCGATAACCCACTGTCCTTGCGATCTACCAAGAACTGATAACATTATGGTCTTGAATTTCAGCCTCCCTCCCACCCCCACCCCCCCCCCACCCCTCCCCCCTTAAAAAAAGAATCCAAGACCCTCTCGACAAAATTCTAAGCTGTTCTGTTTTCATGAACATCGTTTTTGACCTTATAAATTTTTTCTTCATCACTGAGGAGACGTGAGGAAGAATAATTCGTTTTGTCTCTTCTCTAGACAGCAAAAAATGTTTTTGTTTACTTTTCTTGCAATGACGTAATTTGTAGCATTGATCACGCTTTCTGTCATTTTGAGATTTCTGTGGATGTTTGTTGTACGAAGAATAGTGTTACAAGTACGTACGCCCCCCAAGTTGCTGTTTTTTTTGCGCTAGGGGTACGTATTTTAAAGCCTTTTGTGACTCCAGAGTTAGAGAGCTCCCCCGGAAATACCCCTAACAACAGCCTTAATTAATTATTCTTTCTTCCAGATTTTCTTTTTGTTTTCCTCCAGTTTTTTGGGTTGAAAGGGTAAGGGGCAGAATTAGGTATTCTATAAGATTTAGGATTGAGGATAAGGACGGGGTTAGGTATAGATACCTATATACGTACGCGCCCCTAGTGCAAAGCGCTTTGGGTGCGTACGTACAGCTAACAACAGCCTTGAATGAAATGTTTCTGTCGCCGTGTGAACACGAGACGTAAACGTAGAGAACAATGCAGGAAAAGCCAGCCAAAAACAACCAGGGAAAAAAACACCCTCTTTATTTTCTTAAGGCGATTAAATCCCCGAGTAAACAACCCAAACAAACAGTAAACAAAAACAAAGCCCGTAGTAGCAAGGGGCGTGCACGGTGGGGCGCGACATTCAAGTAAGACGGAATTTAAGCTGAAAAGGATGTGAAAAAACAGGCGAAATTCGGTCAGTTATTGAACTGTGCAGTTGTAGGGACGTGTGAACGAGGGACTTAACTAAGACTTAAGTAATAAACATCGAGGCGGATGTGAGCTGGCGATGACGTTGTCTGTGTGAAAATAATAGTGTTTGCTGTTGTCCGTGGGTAATATACCTTTGTGTTTTACTGGTTAAATCGACAGACTTAGATAGGTAGGTACACAGAAAAAGAAAAACTGATAAATATATATAATATAGACAGACAGACGCAAGCACAGATAGACGGATATAGTTACACAGACAGACAGACAGAAGGGCACGCGGACAGGCAGGCGGACGGACAGACAGACAGATAGACAGACAGAGAGACAGACAGATACATAGATAGATAGATAGATAGATAGATAGATAGATAGATAGATAGATAGATAGATAGATAGATAGATAGATAGATAGATAGATAGATAGATAGATAGATAGATAAAACAGTGCTGTCTGGAGAGGTTACGCAAAATGTCAGTGAAGTCCCACTGGTCCAATTTGTGTCTACAACGTGACCACTTGTAAAATGTTGTATAACAACCTCACACTGAGTACACAAACGACCGTGCTTGTATTCTGGCTTCTGTTTAGTGCGGGTAGAGTGGGACACGTGCATGCTAGAGTCGTGTGATGGGGTAGCTGATGTTTACTGGTCTAGGTGTTCTATTGTCTTTTTTTTTTTTAATGTTATTACAAGTACGTACGTCCCACAAGTTTCTGCCCTAGGGGTCCGTACTTTAAAGCCTTTTGTGACTCCAGGGCTAGAGAGCTCCTCCCGACATCCTCTAGAAATACTCCTAATACCTTAATTAATTACACTTTCAGATTTTCTGTTTGTTTTCCTCCCTTTTTTTTCTGGTTGAAAGGATGGGGAACAGGGTTAGGGATTCGATAAGATTAAGGGTTGAGGATAAGGACGGGGTTAGGGATTCGATAAGATTAAGGGTTGAGGATAAGGACGGGGTTAGGGATTCGATAAGATTAAGGGTTGAGGATAAGGACGGGGTTAGGGATTCGATAAGATTAAGGGTTGAGGATAAGGACGGGGTTAGAGATTAAGTGCGTAGACCTACGTGCCCCCGGCGGAAAACGCTAGTGGTACGTACGTACAAGTAACGACAGCCCCCCCCCCCTTTTTCCCTAGCTGTCTTTGGTGTCTTTTCATGACCTTTGTAGGATTTCTGCCCCAACCTCTCTCCCCCCAAAAATGTTCTTTTGGAGCATCACGCGATCTTCGTGACTACGTGGCCAACATTATGAACCGTGTGCTGCCTCAATATATTTATGATGAATTACTCGGACATTTCAGTTTTTGGGACAAAATTCAGTTTTTAATACTAGATCTATCTATCTACGATTTTTTTTGTTTAAGCCTAAGAAAAGAAACCCGTTGTCGTCGAGTAAAATCCAATGGGTGATAGGAAATTTCGTTCTCCAGCCTAGTTTTTTTTTAAATAAAAGAAAGAAAGAACAGAAAAGTAATCACATGAACTGTCCCTGGAAGGACCCATAATGTGCGATCAGGCCCGAAAAAAACAATAATAAGTAGACAAAAACAAGAAATAAAAGCTTGAAATTCCATGATTTCACAAAATATCAGAAAAACCACAGAAAAACTGTGGGGACGCAGCAAGGCTTAAGTCAAAGTCAGAAACTGGCGAGAAGAAAAAATCGTATGTAGCAAAGCCTTATAAGAAATTATACCCACACGATACAATAAAACGCAAAGAAAAGGGGAAGACAAAAAAACTATCAATATCGCAGTTAAACATCTTGGTCAAGAAAAAACAACAACAATAAAAATGAATAATTTAACAAATAAAACAATCGAACAATAAAAAAAAATTGTAGAATATTAAAATCAATACGAAGGGCTTACCTGTGAGTCCCGACTTGATTTTCCGTAGAGCCTTACGCAAGGATTTGCTACATTACAAGTTGTTTGTTTTTTCTGCCAAGTTTTGACGTAATTTCACAAGGGAGACTATCTTATAGTTGGAGCGCTCCTTTCCTAGCCCGTAGTGGATTTGTATAATTCTTGTCTTTGACCTCGTTTGCGTAACTGTACTGTCCTTGTATCTGTGGTCAGTATGAGCACAAACATTGCTGTGTGGCTGTGGAAACAACGTATAATTGTGCTGGTGAAATAACAGCCATTTGCAAGTTAATGGGAAGAGTTGTTTCTGATGAAGACTGGCGTTCAAGATGGAGGTCAGTCCACTTTCAGTTAACCTTTTCATGATCTCGTTTGTTGCTCTGGTCATTCTTCGTTTCCTGCCTACATCAGGAAAAGGAATACAGCGGCTATATAATCATTGCCTTTTTCGTTCTCAGTTTTCAAGGCGTTAATTACACTCAGTTGTTTTATAACATCGTATCTTATTTAATAAAAAAAAAAACTGGCGGGATTTTTATCCTCAACCCTAAATCTCATCGAATCCGTAACCCTGGCCCCTACCCTTTCAACCCAAAAAACAGGAGGAAAAAGAAAATCTGAAAGAATGATTAATTAAGGCTGTTGTTAGGAGTATTTCGGGAGGAAAACTCTAGCTCTGGAGTCACAAAAGGCTTTAAAATACGTACCTCTAGCGCAAAAAAATAAATAAATGTGGAGACCGTACATACAAGTAACAACAATTTAATTATTATAGGCCTTGGTTTTTCCTGATGTTATGTGTTTGCCCTGTGGGTGTGAGTGCCATTCAAATCATAATATCTCATCACAGACGAAAAAAGAGTACAACAAAAACAAGATACAATGAATTAAGATGACGGTTTAAATATTCCCACAGGCCATGACAAGACAGACGCAGAAACCTAAAGAATAAGAATTTAATCAAAACTAACGTACAAGAAGTATTAGTTTACTGTCTGCGCAGTATTGATAACTGAAACCCATCTCCGTCTTTCGTCGATCAAACCTGTCCCATAGGATTCTCACATCTGAAACCGAGACTTCCCTGATTTTGTTGTGAAGTATGTTATGTCGTCACTTCCGTATGGCTTAGGTAATAAACCCTACGCCTGTACTGTTTTGTTCGTGCAACACTCATATGGTGAGCTCTGTCATTAGCGTAATAAAACTGTCGTGGTGAGACTTGTGAAACAATTTTCTCGTCTGTGTTGATCAAGTTGTGGTTTGTGGAATCCCTCCCTCCTCCAGCCCCCCCCCCTCCCCAGCAGCAGAACAACAACAGGAACAGAAAACCCAAAACAGAAACAAAGAACACACACACATGCACACACAAAAGGCTACCACAGCTAAATGATAATGAGGAATTTGCCCCCAGTAACCCAACAGACTGCAAAATAAAATTCCCCACACCCTGAAATACTCAAACAAACAAAGCTAACGGACGTAGTAAAATTCTTGCTACAATAAAAGTGGAATTGGGCCAGACATGACTGTGGGAAGGATGAATGATAAAAGATGGACAAAACGCTGCACTGAATGGCAACCATGGACAGGAAGAAGCACACGAGGACGACCAGCAAGAAGATGGCAGGATGATATTAAAAAGAGAGGAGGAACAACATAAATGAGGAAGAACATCAGACAGAAAGGAAAGAAGAACTTGTCAGAGAGCCACATCTGGACACAATAAGATGAAACACTCCCTCCTTCTCACCTGTAAAGTAAAAAAAATCCTGCACACAGTTTGCGCGCTGATCGGCCCCATGGCGCAAGAATGCTTGGAATAGTGATAATGATGCTGATTTGTTACAGTGCCACTGCGTCTGTAAAAAAAGAAAATTTAGAGATGTAGTTAGGTGTGAGGATCTCGTTTAACTCTTTGATTGCCAATGCTGTAACACTGGGATTTTAAAATTAATTTTGGTAAAGCATAACTATTGCTATAGGTACCACCTTTTCATGCAGAAGATATGACTTGAAATCGTAATACCTGTTTGTAATGTAAAAATGATCTGCAGACGAATGCTATTTTCGGTAATCTAAACATGAATGTTCACATTTTAAGAGGCCGGCACTGAAAGGGTTAAATCTCAAACAGAGCGTGATCAGAAATGGGGAAACTTAGTGGGGACACGTAAGAGACAGTATCCTGTTTGCCAATTCACCTGGACATGAGTGCGTTGTCAATCCAAACCGCGGGGAAAATTTTCTGTGGAAACTGAGATTTGCTTACAAAATGAAAGATTAGCCATTTGTCTGCATTCAGTTAAAATATTTTGCCTGAAATCCTCTTAGAAATATTTATTTTATTTTGATTTTCTTAAAGAGGTATAAAAATTTCACCCAAAGCCCGATTTCTCCGGAGACCCACTCACATTTGATGACTCCAGCGAACACTGTCGTATTTTTTTTTATTTATAAATTTTTGTGTGATTCCTTTATTACCAGCCAGGATCCTGTGATGTGCTTTTCTATTTTTTCTCAGTGTCTGAGTTTGACATTACGCCGTTTTGCAAATTAATCCTATTATGTCAGTTCAAATTAGGAGAAAAAGAAAGATCAGTCCATTTCTTTAAATGTTTTGAAAGACACTTTCCTATATTGAACTGTCACACAGTGACGGACCTACGATGAAAGTAATGAAGCTTAAGGCTTCATGGCCCCTAATCCCGGAGAGGCCCTGAAGAAACCTTTTTTAATAAGTGACTTTTGGATGTTGCCCTAGGCAAGGGCGCCTAGATGTTGCCCTATTGTTGCTGGTTGCAAAGGGGCACCATAACAGTTCAAGCTTCAGGGTCCCAAACAATGTAAGTCCGCCACTGCCGTCACACTGTTCACAACAAAAGTACAGTACCTGCTTTTTCGACAGACTGTGTTTGATGAAAAAAACACAAGTGATTGTAGTGTTGGTAGCGCTAGGTTGTACAGCTTGTCCCGTAATGCTTGAAAAACATTGCTAAGAAACTAAACAAAACAGTGCCACTCATTTTCCTTTTACCAATATAAAACTATTGACAGCGGCGCTACTGCTGCTTCAGTTGAAAGAGTAGTCATTCACTTGATGGAAATACATTCATGTGATTCCAATTCGCCAACTTCTGTTGAATTTGTGAAGACCTAGTTTTAGCAGTTTACCAATTCCACCAGGTAATGAATATAAAATGGCAGTGAGGTCATAAAAATGTCAAAACACAGGTCGAGCTCATCTTCCTATTTGCTGCAAAAAATGGCTGGAGGGACTGTTACATTTAATTCAGAAGTTTCTCCTTTCATCCAGCCATTGGATGATCGGATGGCTCAAAGACACTTTAACGACCGGACTCAGAATATTTCTGAGATTACATCTCTTTCATTGCACACTCTACAAGGGTTGTAATTTACGCTCATTACTTCAAAATCAAAATTCCTCTTGTGGTTTCCAAGATATAAATTAGCCTCCTTCCAGTTGTTTGAAATATTCATTGGAATCTTTGTCAGTGTCATCGTCATGTCATTAAGTTCCTGACATTGAGCTCAGATTTCAGCAAAGAATAGAATTAGAAAGAAGAAAGTCATTTTATTTCCTTGTTTGGGAGATGTTTTCCCAGAAAGTGACCCAGTCAAGTTAACTGTTCCAGTTCCAGTCTTCATTTCTTTTTAAACTGCGGAGTCTGGGCCACTCTCAGTCAAAGGCTAATTTTTCCTCTTTCCTATTAAATCTATGTCGGAGACGAACACTTGCCATTTTCATTGAAATTCTGTGCAGCCCGGCCACATTGGCTTGAGGTCTTAGTTTCAGGAGGGACCGCCAGCCTGGCTATTTACACATCGTTGTTGTTGTTTGTCTTTTCTTTTGCTTCTTCTTCTGTTGTTGTTGTTTTTTTTTTCTTGTTTCTTGCCTTTCTTTTGCCACGTCTTCCGCTTCTTCTTCTTCTTCGTTTTCTTCTTCTTTTTGTTTTTTCTTCTTTTTCTTCTTTTTATTTCTTATTGCTCAAAAGGACTGTTTGGTCTGTCGCCTGAAGAGGCAGCTATAGAAAGAAAGGAATAAGAGTTTCTACAATGGGGGGGGGGGGGGCAGATTGGTTGGAGAGAGGGGGAATACGGGTTGATTTTTGTCCGTTCTTTGGATTCTGAATTCATCGGCCACGCTGGATGATGGTTGTGAGATTATATAATATACAACATTTTTTTCAGATTTGTTTGTCTCTTCTGTATTTCAACTGGCATAAAGTCGCTTCAGTATTATTCTGCTGGGCATCTTCACACTGACATCAATTACAGTAAAGGCAATGCAGGATCAAACAATAGAAAGGATACGGTGAAAGGTTGAAAAGACTTGTACTCGCTGACCACGACCTAATTTACATGTTACCTCTTAAAAATTCTAGAATCCTTCAAGCTTACACATCATTGCAAAACTGGGAAACTTTTTCTGACAATTCACAATACAATGTGTCTGACAACGATTTCCAACATGGAGAATCAGGAACAAGTAAAATTTTAAGACTTTGACATTTTACTCTCTCCTCAACACAATCGTTCAATTTTGGTATTTTGGTGAGTTCTCTCTTTGTAAAGAAATCGAACCGCAAATCATGACTAAAGCTTGGCTTTCACCTTGAGGAAACGACAACAGAAACGTCAAAACCCCTCTAAGTATTGAAATAGAAAGTATTTTCATTTGTACGGGAACGCCGTTTCCGTACATGTCGAAACACTCTTTCTTTTTTACTGCTTGATAGATTTCTAACGTTTCCGTTGCCGTCGCCGTTTTCGTTTCCGCACACATGAAAACCCGCCTTTAGGGGAGCAAGTTTGTCTGGAGACCTCTCATAATTATTTTTCTGTCCTAGTCAACATTTTCCTAGATTTACTGCTCCAGCCTTTGGATCTGTCCCAGTGCGAGCATCTTAAAGTACGACCCGGACAGTATTTTTGTCAAATTTATACATGTGTATTTCCATTTTGTTTCTCTGTTGTTGTTTTTTTCCCCATCTGTCCGGGCAGAATTGAATAAAAATAAAAACGTAACCCTACTACTCCCTCCCCCCCCCCCCCCAAAAAAAAAAACCGCCGACCGGCGCTGCACTGCTGGGGCTATGTGTCTGCCCCAGTTGTAACTTGGCTGCGATGATACTAAGGCAAATTTGCCAAATGAGATTAAAGAAAGAAGTGTGCAAAAAAAAAAATTTTTTCACAAAATCTCATTATCTTCCCATCTTATCATCTTCCTCTCTCGTTTCAGTTTTTCTTGCTCTTCCTCCCGTGCCAGATGGCGACGCGACGTCATTTTCTATCACGGATGTAACTCTGACATCACGTTATTGTTGTTTGTTGCTGTTTCCATCTTAACTGTTCATATCACGACAATAACAACGCCCACACTAACATCGCCGGAGGTGGCAGATGCTAAAAGTGGCTCATCATAATTACGTTATATGTAAATTTGTCTTAAAATATGTCAAGTACTTTATTTGACCATCTGAACTCGACATCTTTTGCTTGAAGCCAAGAAAGAAGACAGGACACGTGGTAAAGAAAGTTTGTATTTTAACCAACGAAGAAACACGGACATGTCAAAGTCATGCAAAAATACGGTCCACGCCCAAAAAGCATTTATCAGAAGACGCAGAAAAAAGCATTTCGCTATGCCGTGCGCTTTGCTTTATGCTTTGTTCAGTTTACATTTTGTGGTGGACAAGAGAAACTCTTAGTCAAAATGTGGCAAAAAGAAAAAGTTGTGTGTAGTAAAACCTCGCGTAAGAAATATTACAGAAACAGCACAGTCAAACGCGAAGAAAATGGAGAGTCAAATCAGGCTTTCGATCAATTGATCGTCTTCAAGGAAAAAATGTGACAGGATAGAATATTGAACAAATGACAAAAGTGAAGAGCTAAAAAAGTCGTAGAATATATTTTACAAATACTTGCACTTCGCTGTGAGTTCAGACTTGCATTTTCGGAATGCGGCCCGTCCGTCAGTGTATGATGGCTCAAAGTCAAAAGGAAAACCACTTGTGTATTAGTTGTATAAAATTGATAAAAAGGTCGAGCACATTTTATTCATAGAATGATGTTAAAAAGTGAATTTGAGCAAGATTTGGTGTATACTGGCTTTTCTCGTAGCACGAGCAAACAGGATACTTACTTGCTGCTGTAAGCAATACACAGGATTAAATGAGAACAATTCCAAGAAAACACTACAAAACAATCGTAGACTTGTTGGTTTCCAAGGCCAGTACTCGCGACCTTCTCCTCTCTGGTGGGAGCTACTGGTAGGGTCTCCTTCTGCCCTGTCATTCTGTTGTATCTCCGCGTATCGTCTCGCTGTTTCCTAGCGCAATGTTAGCTTTAGCGTGTCCACGTGCTTCCTTCAAACTCCCGACCAGATCCATTTCTTCCACAAACCATAGTATTCTTCGGAAAAATGTCTTTCGAAATTTGGTTTTGTTTCAGAGACTGACATCGCTGTTCGCTCTTCTACAGTCCTTTCAAATTCCATTTATCGCAACAAAATAATCAAGCTCAACAAAATGCCTCATGTTTCAAGCTTCTTTTGCCTCTGTTTTAGTGTGGGATGTGGACACTGGAGTTTAACGCCTCGCGCAATAGTGAGACGGAAACAGACCTGTTTCGCGTGTTGATTCCAGGGGAGTTTAAAAGTCACGGGTCAAAACCCCGAGTCAAACCATGACTTGCTTCAGTGCGCTGTGAGTCTAAGACAGTGGCAATTTTTTCAAAATAATTTTTTCACCCTATGTGCCATCACGGCATCCCAAATCATCTGCAGACACTAAAAAATGTAAAATTCCTAAGATGTCCCTTGTGACCATGAGTGAAAAACCTTTTTTCTTTTCAAGGGCTTCAGATTTGGAAGTTTCTGCCTTTGTTTTTTAAAGAGACTGAAAATTTTATGACTTTTAAACATAAGCTGAAGGGTCATCTTTCCACACTCTGAATGTCCATTTTTCCCCCTGAGTAATCAGAGTAGATCTATGCCTGTGTATTCTGTGTGTGATATTGATATAAAGCGCTTAGAGTCTGGTTGTTAATGGGATGGAGAGCTATGTAAATGCCATGTATTATTATATATTATTATTGATTTTGCTGATTAAAAAATGTATTAGGTTTTGTTCTGTTTTTTTTTTTTTGTTGTTGTCATGTTCATTTTTATCCAGTTTATCTTGATGACCAGTTCCACAAATTGGATACTTCATATTTCTTTTTTGTGACTTTTTCATTCATTTTTGGACACACTATTTCATGAAATAGAGAAATCTAGAATGAAGTATTTTAAAGAAACTAAGTTTTTCCTTGTACCTTGCCCCTTCACTGTTGCTTATTTCAGGCAATTTCCCACATAATAATATCAATCAATATGCATACGCATACCAACTCACTTCAATAGTCAAACACCAATGGATTAATGTCATTTCTTCTTGTAATCATGAAAGGCTTTTTTAACCCCTGAGCTTTAAATTCTACAAAATACATGTATCATATTACGCATAGAAAGTTGTAAAGGTGCACGTATATATTTCAAAAGGTCTTAAAGTTCGCTACATTTTTAATATTTTCGTTAATTTTGAGCCACAACTGAGTTGAACAGAAGAAAGTGTTCCGACATTTTGAGCCTGAAAAAAAGATGCATTTTCTTCCACTATAATTAAAAAGTATGATCGGTAATTCCGCTCTGCGCCTCAATTTACACATTGGAGATGGAAAGTCAACTTTAAAAGCCACACCTGTGTATTCCTGGAGTCAGCAGGCCAGCTAGTATATTTAAAAGAAACAAAGTTTTCCTGTGCACCGTATCCCTTCACTATTGCTTATTTCAGGCAATTTCCTACAGTATAGCAAATAATAAGACAGAGGCAACTGAAATTTCTAGGACACGTCTGACGCCTCAGAGGCCTCGAACATCTAACAGTCACAGGGAAGATCGACAGCAGAAAAAGCAGAGATAGACAGAAAAACTTACACCGACAGTCTTAATTCATGGACAGCAAACAAACGTCACAACAGCAAACTCTTTCTTGAGGTTGGCTGATAACAGATCCGAATGTTCCAGACAGGGAAACTGGTGATATCAATTAATATGCATAGGCATACCAAAAACATACAATATCATTTCTTCTGATCCTGTCTTGGCCGTTTATCGTGTGACCTCTGGTTGCACAAATAAATAAATAGATAAATAAATGTCCTGTCTTTTGTATGTGTGTGTGTGTTTTGTTTTTTTTCATCTTAACCCACGTTCTGCTTGTGACCCCCACTAAAGTGCAGTTGAATTTATAGCTTTAAGTGTTACCAAATATAACACAGTCAAACAGTTTCTTGTTTCTTTTTCTTTCCTTTTTTTCGTGACGACACGACATGCGAGTTGTTTTATTTTTGGTTTTTTTTGCTTTTTTTTTTTTGCACCAAAATATCACACAAAATAAAATATTATGGTGAATGTTACCTGAATAGTTAGAAAAGTTTGTTTTTAAACGAAAAAAAGTTCCTGAACAAAATTCTCGTATAATATGGGTTAAACGAACCTTCGTCCACTGATAGTGTCTAGAGATCAAGCGTCTCTAAAACACGTCACTGACAAGAAAAAAAAACAAAAAACTCGAATATTTGATGTTCTATAGATGAAAAAGAATGTGATATGTCCCTTTCTCTCTCTCTCTCTCTCTCTCTCTCTCTCTTCTCTCTCTCTCTCTCTCTCTCTCTCTCTTTCTCTCTCTCTCTCTCTCTCTCTCTCTCTCTCTCTCTCTCTCTCTCTCTGCTGTTACGTACAAATGTCACCTGGGAGTATTCATTTACTGTAAATCAGCTTTTCCGAGATCGTTTATAATTCATTGGAGAAATACAGCTCGTACACTGGAGCGTCTGGGTCTCAGTGAACATTTGTTTACACTGTATCCTTTGTGCATCATGTAGGGCAGCACTTTATCCATGGTTAATCGTCTTGAAAGTGGTAAAGACTTTGAAATAATTGTCCTTTGGGTAAAGACTCTAAAACAAAAACAAACAAAAAACTTTCAGTGTCTAATATTCGGGGTAATTTTGTGTAATAATAAATAATATGATTCTCAGATATTTTGAACGAATGATCCTGTTTTTCATTTTAATTCAGCGCCTTAGAGCACATCATTTTTTGTGGATGTGAGAACTCTAAAAGTTAATTATTACAGTACATTACATATTACATTACATTACATTACATTTGCGAATCTTAAAAAAAACACTGGTTGTCATGAAAGCTTGATAGTATCAACAAAAGAACTATAAGATACGTATGTATTATGTGTTGAGTGGGTAGTGGTAGTGGTAGAAGCAGAAGAAGTGGTTGTTGCAGTGCCAGTAATGATCATAGTGATTGTTTCTGTTGGAGTGGTTGCTGTGGTTGTACATGTACTACTAGTGATGGTAGCAGTGAAGAGCAGTAATAATTGTATTGGTAACTGGTATTAGAATTAGCGGTGGTGGAGACCCAGAGCCGTGCTAAAATTATGCCCACGGTTAAAAGAAGCGATCTAATTCCACTTTTGTTGGAAGCTGAGATCGCCTGATGAACACGTTTGAGTTCTGAGTTTGAGTTTGGGTTTAACGGCCACTTTGTGCCTTTTTTTTTTTTTTTCGTTATTTTACTTTAGGCCAGTTTCCAGCTTTCAGATTTTTATAGATAAGATCAAATGAAAGTGCAATTAAAAATCTAACGGGAAAAAGGCCCGAACTGGAAAGTAAGTCTGTAATCTACAGCCTGTTATGTAAAAAGTCAACAGTACCCTAATACGAGCATTTTCCGTGAATAGGGCAGAATAGGTAATAGGATTCAAAAGGATTCTGATGCTGAAGGTAGACTTCGCCGATTGATTCCCTATATTGGCACGGGAGGTCACCAGATGAAGGGGTATAACTCCACTTATCATAATGCGATTAGTTTCAAGGACAAGCTAATTAGGTCCGGTTCACGTGGAGTAGTAATCTAGTCTTCTTGGAGAAACAAGACAGGAGAGGACAGTGTCACTGGCCGGTCAGAGCATCACAATATTGTTTTTCTACGGACTACTTTGTCTGGTTGGTTTTAATCAATGGAGGGAGACAAAAAACAACACATTATGTTTTTAAGGTTGACAATGAATAAATCTGCTTTAAAGATCAAATGCGAGTGAGCTTTCTGTTCGTGTCTAGATGCTGGACAAAGGACAGAGATGAAAAAGATAATGAGGACCACGATGTTACAGGGCCGGATTGAGATGAAGAGAGGCCCTAGGCTATTCTAGCTGTGGGGCCCTTCTCAATTCCCCACCTTCACGCCTACAGGATGATGCCGTGTTTTAAGTAATTTGAGTAACGCCAATGATGATGATAGGTGTTTGAAATTCCGCATATCGCAATTCCTTCTCGAAAGAACATAGCTAGGAAAATTACAAAAGAGTTGTTTATCTGAGCTGGCGCCCCCCCCCCCCCCTAGATTTTGACGCCCTAGGCTTCAGCATACCTAGCCTAAGCTTAATGGTAAATCCGGCACTGTCTGCATGAAGATAGAGAAGAGGACTGAGGGGAACAATCATAAGAGCTGAAAATCGACAATAATGACAAATTATGAGTGATACTGATGGCGCCGAAAATAACAGTTTAAGTCTGAGTTTAAACAAACCATGTTGACACGGTAATGGTCACACTCTGCTAGGAAAAAGCAAAAGGACAGTCTATAATAGAAGGCTGTTGTTACTTGTAGGTACGGTCCCCGAGCGTTATGCGCTTGGGGTGCGCACGTAAAGGCACTTAACCCTAACCCCGTCCTTATTCTCAACCTTAAATCTTGTCGAATCCCTAACCCTGCCCCTTACCCTGTGAACCAAAAAAAAAAAACAACAACAGGAGGAAAACAAAAAGAAAATCTGAAAGAATAATTCATTCAGGCTGTTGTTAGGAGCATTTCTGGAGGAGTTGTCTAGCTCTGAAGTCACAAAAGGCTTTAAAATACGTACCCCTAGCGTAAAAAACAACAACTTGGGGGGACGTACGTACTTGTAACAACATTCTTGGAGAAAGTACGAGGACACGAAAACGGTCACAGTGTGCTAGGAAAAAGCAAGACGGTGGACAGGATACAACAGAATGATCTGTCTAGAGAAGACCCAACCAGAGGCGCTCATCAACCACCCGCGAAAATAACGGCAAGGAAAGAAAATAATGATAACAAATAATTAGTGAAGGTGGGGATGATCGTAAACAATAATTAATCAGTTTCAGTTTCAGTTTCAGTTTCAGTTTCAGAGATTTTTTTTCACAAAACACAGGCAGTGAATGGTGGACAGCTCAAAGAAAGATACGTGATTCGGGCAGATATGCACGTAAGTGGAAATTGTGGGTAAACATCAATCGATTCAATTGGCGAACGTGATTTTCTGCAGGTTTCGTCACAGGAATAAGCAGCTTGAAAATAGACAGACAAACACAAGGACCGAGAGACAGAGGCTGTGAATGGTTACACAAGAAAGTAAAGCAGAGACAGAGAGCGGCAGAGAGGGGGGGGGGTTAGATAGATGGATAGATAGATAGATAGATAGATAGATAGATAGATAGATAGATAGATAGATAGATAGATAGATAGATAGATAGATAGATAGATAGACAGACAGACACTGATAGATAGATAGATAGATAGGTAGATAGATAGATAGATAGATAGATAGATAGATAGATAGATAGATAGATAGATAGATAGATAGATAGATAGATAGATAGTGTATGAGAGAGAGGGAGGCATAGAGGCACATAGACAAGCTGACACACACAGTGAGAGACAGAGACAGAGAGAAACTGAGAGGGAGAGATGAGGGGGACAGAGATACAGACCGAGAGATTGGTAAAAAGACAAAGAGAAAGCTATAGATAGACACAGAATATTTCTCTCATGACCTGGTCAAAACTCAAAACAAACAAACGAACAAAAAAAAAAAACGCCAACAAAACAACCAAAAGGTCAAGGTCACTTCAAATAAAACTGATGTAAACCTGAGATGGAATTCTATAATGGATTAGAAACCACACACGATCTAGAGAACGTTGGATTAACCTGACAGGTGGACGTAACACTTGGCTTTTTCACCATAGAAATTGAATCTATTTAAATCTTTATGTGTCAGGGAAACCATTTTTTCTTGTGTCTTGGTATTGATCTGTGTGAGAGTCTCAGCTTCTTGTGATGAGTTGGCAGGGGAATATAAATACACCTGAAGGTTACCTTTCATTTGAGATTTTGTTTTTAAAATATCGGTGATCTGCCAAACACAAAAATAAAGGACAAATTTTCTTGCACAGATAAATTTTCTGAAGAGAGAAAGAGAGAGAAAGAAGAGAGGAGGAGCAGAGAGAGAAAGAGAGATGGGCAGACAGACAGACAGACAGACACACACACACACACACACACACACAGAGGAGGAGTAGTATTAGCATAGTAACTTGGGATGCAAATAAGGTAAAAATGCATTATATAAGTTGGACTCGAAGTTGTGGATTTCATCACTGGGGTTCCTCGATTTGCTCCCTGAAATAAAGTTTACCTCACAATGTTCGAACCTTGTCGAGGGATTGCTTGTTTTAAACAAGTATTTCAACCAGTAAAAGACATTTATCCAGATAAGAATATACTAAGCCCATTCAGACACAGCCATTTGCTGCCAGGAAAATAATATACACCCAAGGAATGACTGCAGAACTGTGTCTGACCAGGCTTGGTATGATACGGTCTTTCCGGGGCTAGTAACAAATTACAGGAAATAATGGTGGGCACTTTTGTCTCCCAGCAGCTGACTGTGCCTACCCGGGATTAGTACGATAACTTCTTAGACTTCTTTTGCATTATAACAGTAGCATCGCCCATTCATTGAAAGCAAGAACAGTATGTGGGTATGGCCTGTGGTGGTATTCATATTCTCCCCATTCTTGAGCTTCTTAGAGAGAATAGATAAGGTACACGCCCCAGCTTACACACTAACGTTTTCTTTCAAATCAATGTGTTTGACTTCCTATTTGTCGCACCACTGTCATTTCTATCGATCAGTTTGTCAAGTTTTTCTCTTCCGTGTAGCTAAACACAACTTTATTTAATTTAAGGGCATGTGCTGAAAGCCATTTCACTATTTCTTCGTAATACATATTTCGCCTCACATATCTGTCCGCTGGGTTGCTAGAACATGATAAATGGACAGAATTTTCTTTTCCATTAATTTATAATGTAATAATAGCGGCGGCCATATCGGATTTTTATAATACATTTCTATTTTTCCTGTAACTTCTGTGTTTCTTTATCAATTGTTCTGAAACCTGGCATGTGATAACTTAGGACATACATAAATCTTTGTATAGAAAGGTTTTGAAATTCATTTATCCTGTCTCTCATAATGCACTGGAACAACTTGCTAGTTAATTTTTTTTATTAATTTTCCTTCATTCAAATAATAATAAAACAAAAATGGACAGAAATATTGCAGTTTTGCTCTATACAAATGTGCAATATACAGCGACAAAACATCTGTGCAAATTGCAGCTTATTTGAACAGAAAATAAATAACCTTACATGGACTTTCCGCTGAAAATGTCCGTTTTGAGAAAATCACTGAAGAGGTCACAAAATTCCTATTACAACAGTACTAAAAATGATATGTTGATACCAATTTGAACCTTAAAAATGCAATATATCATGTCTTTCGCACACTGTGCCAGATGCAAAAATGGATTAAGAAGCCAAGATCGAAGTTTTTCAAAACTTGAGAATTTCTATATCTTTTAGTAGCACATGCCCTTAATTTATCTATTTTGAGAGTTCCAAGCATGAACGTATTTACATAAGACAAGATCATTTGAGAATCACATTTTTTTTTCCAAAATGAGGGAAATTCCCTTTCAAAGAGCGTTTAAGAACACATACATGGTTCACATGTCTTATGCATCGTCACATAAACAGAGATCTACCTCATAACTCAGTGACAGGTTTATTACACGAAATAACATGGCATGGCGCCTTAATAAATTATTTCTGCATAGCTTATCACTTATAATTTGGCTGGTTCGAACTTTTGTAGTAACTAAGTCTGTGAACACCAGTCAAGTTGCAACAGTGTGCATACAGGTCACTTTGTTTAAATGAAAGATGAACCTTGAAAACTGTGTTCCTCGAAAATACAACAGTGGTTTTTTTTTCGAAATAAACCAAAGTATCGCTTGTGTTGAACTTGCATAAAACCTCCAGGTGAGCGGTTCTGAAGCGTGTTTAGCTCTTTATTTAAGGAGGTTCGTTGCCCTTGGCATTTACACTTCACTTTTCTTGTTTTTTATTTTCTTGTTGCGGTAGGCATTAGTTTTTTTTTTAGAATTTTGCCCCGGGCAGCGGCCTGTTCGACGTGCTCTTTTCGATTTCCAACTGCCAAGGTATCTTTAACATGCGCAATGTACACACGGGCCCTCCCAATTTTTCGTTCTTATTCGAGAAGACTAGGTGCTCGATCCAACCTAGCACTGCATCAGGGACAGGAAAATATGAGAAAAATCCCAAAGCCCCAACATGCCTGCACCGACCGGGATTTGAACCCCGTACCTTCGGCATGAGAGGCGAGCACCTTGGCTCTAGGCCACCTCGTCTCCACATGAGCGGTTCTGAAGCAGGTGGTCGAATATGAAGGTGGTATGGTGGGGAATTAATGGCGGTTTGGATTTAGAAAACCGAGGTCCAGCTTTATTTAGAGAGTTATTCATTTTCATAACCAGATCACTAGATCTCGCCAGTGAATCATTTTGAACGCCATAATAATCATAATCGAACTGCGGGCTCCGTGAAGTCGTGATAATCAAGCTCGCACTTAAACCCACCTGACCTTTTCACATAATAGATCACTCATAGTCGATTATTATCTCACGTGCAGCTCCCCAGGGTATCAGAACAGTGAACCTTCAGTGGGACAAACTGCGCAGAGTTGTGGCAAGGCAGGGAACGACAGAATAACTCAGTTGAGATAAAACCAGTTAAATAACGGTAGCGATAAGAGATGATTGTAACGACGCGTTGTATAACCAAAAAAATAAGGATGCCCTTGGGGGAGACAATCTTATCAGTGGGGAGGGGAGGTAGAATCGATGGGGACAGAGGGACAGTCTGCTCAAAAACTTCCTGAAACGATTATCTGTCGTGTTCACAGACAGGCAGACAGGCGGGTAGCGGATGGGCGGACAATAGGTGCACAGATAGATAGATAGATAGATAGATAGATAGATAGATAGATAGATAGATAGATAGATAGATAGATAGATAGATAGATAGATAGACAGACAGACAGATAGACAGACAGACAGATAGATAGAGATAGATATTACTTTAACTACTTTAAGTGTTTTTACAAAAAAGCGTTCAACATTATCAAATATTTATTTGTCTCACGGCAACCGGAAAGTGAAGAGCACTAGGAGATTGAAAGATAGACAAGAAAACGAAAGAATAAGATTGAAGAACGACATTGATATCTAAAGTAAACATTCATGCACATAAAATACTTTATTACAAGGCAACCTAATGGCACGGTGCAGGTATAGTATTGTGGCGTACATTAGTCAACTTGGCAGCCAATACCTGGCACAAATTTATGGTATAAAGGCTACACCACTTCCCTACCGAGACAGAGTTTGTGGGATTCACGAGATAAGGTAACACGCTTTAATTGGTGACCCCGACGTGATCACGTACTCACGTACACACGGCGGACATGTTGCAGGACGAAACTCAAGCGGGACAAAGTGCGTCGGCTGACACAGAGGCTAATATTTTTCCTCAAATTACAGCAGTGTCCGTCAAATTACCACCCTACAAGACACGGACCCCGAACTGCAAGTTTTTAAAGATGCACACACAGAGACTGCCTTGAAACTGAAGTCTGTCATCATGCCAGATGGAACATCAATCTACTGTGACATTTCGACAGGAACTACAAGACCATTCGTTCCGGAAGAGTACCGCCGTCAAGTATTCCAGGCACTACATTCCTTGTCGCACCCTGGCATACGTGCAACGCAGAAACTCGTTACATCACGCTACCTTTGGCCTTCGGTCAACACAAATATATGAACATGGACAAGAGCTTGTCCCCAGTGCCAGAAAAATAAGACGCATAGACACAACTAAGCTACTTTTCAACCTTTTGAGAATCCAGACGTTCGCTTTAGTCGGGTACATATCGACCTGGTGGGACCCCTACCCACTTCGGACTCGTGTACTTACCTCCTTATCTGCATAGACAGATTCACAAGATGGCCAGAGGCTATTCCAATCACGAACATCACTGCAGAGACGGTAGCCAAAGCCTTTGTGCAGGGATGGGTATCGCGCTTCGGAGTACCACATACGAGATCACAACTGATCAAGGACGGCAATTCGAATCGAATCTCTGGTACAGTCTGATGAAAATTCTTGGCACTCACGGACTTCGTACCTCCAGCTATCACCCCATTTCAAATGGCATTATCGAACGGTTTCACCGTCACCTCAAAGGAGCACTCAAGTGCCATGAAACTGACAAATGGACCGAAACTCTCCCACTCGTCCTACTTGGAATCCGAACCACCCTAAAGGAAGACCTACAATGTTCTGCAGCGGAGTTGGTTTATGGTTCTACACTGAGAGTCCCCGGAGATTTCGTTCAGACATCTCCAGAACCAGTTGAAGACCCAACATCATATGTTAGCAGACTGCGACAACACATGAACCGCATCACTGCCACCCCCACTAGAGTACAACAGCGCAACAGTCATATTGACTACAGCCTGCCGCAAGCAACACATGTCTACGTAAGGCACGACGCTGTAAGAAAACCTCTTCAACCCACCTACGACGGTCCGTTTCTCGTACTATCGAGAAATAAGAAATGTTATAAACTTTCTCGAAATGGACGCGCTGAGTTCGTTTCCATTGACCGACTCAAAGCCGCTTACACAGAGCGACAGCAACCCCTAGCGGAAACCAAACGTTTCACGCACGCTAGTGGCCACCCACAACAACCAGCATCAAGTACAATATGTACCGACAAAAACATTCGACAGCAGCAAAACGTCACACAGCGAGGACGACAAGTCCGCTTTCCCAAACGACTCCTGTAAGATTACGTTATTCCATAACTAGAGGGGGAGTATTGTGGCGTACATTAGTCAACTTGGCAGCCAATACCTGGCACAAATTTATGGTATAAAGGCTACACCACTTCCCTACCGAGGCAGAGTTTGTGGGATTCACGAGATAAGGTAACACGCTTCAGTATAAACTGAAAACACATCGTCTCGGCCACAACATAACTGCGCAAGTCATTTTTCCGGTGTTTTGAGAAGAAAGGCTCACCTTAATCAGACAGTCTCGTTGCACCGTTCAACAGTTACACGTAACTTACATGGTTCTGTTTCGTTGACTTGTGGCATCCACCTCAGGACCATTCAGACGGCTGCTAGGGGAGCGTAGTCTAATGACAAAGCCAAACAGAGAAAATATTGAGTTGATTTCACTGTTTAGCTACAGCTTTCTATGCAAAATACTACGCTCCCCTAACAACAGCTACTACTTTATTCGAAGTATACAGTTTTTTTGAATTTCAAAAAACAGCAAATAACATGACTTACGCAATTATGTTATGGTAGTGACGACATGTTGTAATTATACTGCTAGGCATTCTGCTTACTAAAGAGCAAAGTAAAATTACCTCAGTTTTGTTCTGCTTTGCCAGGCTCTGTTTTTCGCTGGAAGTGGACGTTTGCGGGTTACTTTGATCTTGTGTCTGTTGACGTTATTATTGGGATCTCTGGAAGTGGAAAGAAAGGGATTGCATGCTTTGATGGGAGAAACAACTTAATACAAGAGCTATGAAGCTGCGGAAAAGGGAATCAATGGGTGGTTTTCTGCAAGAGGAAACTGTTTGGGATAGACGGAGACAGTTTATATCATCGCGAGATCTGAAGTTACAGAGTCGCAAAGATGTCTAAGGCATTGTATTACACAGCGATGTGTATTCAGTGTTATGTACACATGTAAAAAAAATATATTATGTTTCTGTGAAAGTTGAAACACGAGTAGATGGCAGGGGAAAGTGTGCAGCGATATAGCAAGGGACAGACTGATGTATAGGTTGTCTTTTCGGCAAGAATGAAACAATGTTTTGTTACAGACAGACAGATAAACAGACAGACAGACAGACAGATAAACAGACAGACAGACAGACAGGTAAGCAGACAGGTAGGCAAACAGGCAGGCAGGAAGACAGGCAGGCAGACAGATAAACAGACAGGCAGGCAGATAGACAGGCAGGCATGCAGGCAGGCAGACAGACAGGCATTCAGACAGGCAAGCAGGCAGGCAGGCTGACAGGCAGACGGACAGACAGGCGGGCAGGCAGACAGGCAGGCAGGCAGACAGACAGGCAGGCAGCAGACAGACAGAAACACAGAGTGAGGGGCATAGAGAGGAGGGAAGAGAGATAGAAAGAGAGACAGAAGGCAGGCGAGAGAGAGAGAGAGAGAGAGAAAGAGAGACCGAGGAAGAGACCCACTTATGATAGATGGGCAAGATACAAAAACAGGAGGAAAATAAGAAATCCACATTGAGATAGACAGAGAGTGAGCCAGAGGAAGATATCCCACTTCCCCCACTTAGAAAAGGAAAGATCATATATGTTACAAAGGAAGCACGTTTAAAAACTGTCAAAGACATCAATCTTCCAGATTATAGGAAACTCCTGTGACTCTCAGAGGAAAGAATGTTTTGAAACGATACGCGGCCAAATGTCACAAAGCCTTGATCAATCGGACTCCGGTCCTCACACCAGACTGTCTCACAGCTCACGCAACGTTTCTGCCATAGATACCAGTGCTCTTGGGTCATCTAGGATTCTAGGAGACCTCCAGTGCTACTTGAGTCACGCTTTGATGTTTTGTGATATTATATACACGGATCAAACACCGCTTTGTAATGACTGGCATAGCATCGTGGGTTGCCAGCGCCCGGGACAAGGCAAGTATTGCGTCCCCCCACCCTCAACCCCCGACCCATGGGCTGTTAGTACTTGGCAACATTAATTTGCCCCGTCATGTTGAAAAAAACTGTGTAGACTAGAATGTTCGAACATTGGGAGATTTTCTGTTTTGTTTCTTTTGTTGTTGTTGTTTTGGGTGGGGGGGGGGGGGGGGGGGGGATTTTTAATTTTTTTTTTATTCATCTATTTTTTGGGGGGGGGGGGGGGGATATTTTTTTTGTATTTTGTATACTTCTCTAATCCCATTTTTGGAAATTTGCCTTAGTGTCATTGCAGACACGTTGTCACCAATGTGCAGCGCCGGTTGGCGGGTTGTGGTTGTTTGGTTTTTTTTTGGGGGGGGGGGGGGGCGGTGGTAGGGATACGTTTTTTATATAATTTTGCCCCGGCAGCGGCCTGTTCAGCCTGCTCTTCTCGATTTCCAAATGCCATGATTTCTTTAACGTGTGCAACGTGGACTCCGAATTTTTCGTCCTTCTCCGAGAAGACTAGGTGCTCGACCCTACCTAACCTAGGATCAGGGACAGGAAAATAAGACAAAAAATCCCAAAATTCCAACATGCCTGCACCGACCGGGATTTAAACCCGGCGCCTTTGGCATGAGAGGCGAGCACCTTGTCTATAGACCACCGTGTATTACTACTAAACTAACAAATGTCCCATTCTTCCAATAGTAAAAAAAAAAAGCAACAGCAAAGGACACCACTTCAAATGGAATAGATCCCCAGAAAAACATTGATGCCGAGAGTCGTGGGGTCATCCACAAAACGCAGCGATTGTCTGACAGATAGGACAGTACACCGTGTGCAGTGATGCACACCGAAATGTTTCAGGAAGTGATGATGTCATGGGCTCATGCGTTCGTGGAAAAGAAAGGATGGGGGGAGGGGGGCAAAATTAGCGACACAAAGCAAACTCAAAAAAGAGATACTTCCCCGTCAATTCAAATCTTCAATTCTAAAAAAGAACCTTCTACAAGTTGAAAGAAAGGCACCCGTAAAAAGTTCATGCCAATCCGAGTGCCGGGCTTGTTAACCTTCCACTAGTCATCATCATCATTGCCTTTCTCACCCTGGATCAGGGTATAGGCCACCAACAAACACTTTCCATCCCTCTCTATCATGGGCCAGCCTCTTTACATAATTCCAAGTCTTTCCGCTTCGTTGCACATCATTTTCTCTGGCTCTTCTCCACGTTCCGCGCGGCCTTCCTCTTGATCTCTTGCCCTGGGGTTTCCAATCCAATACCTTCTTCGTGATGCTGTTTCCTGGCCTCCTAAGAGTGTGGCCGATCCATCTCCATCGCCTCCTACCAATTTCCTCTCTGACTGGGCTCTGTCTTGTTCTTTTCCATACAATTTCATTGCTGACCTTGTCTGTCCATCTGATCTTAAGTAGCTTCCTCAAAGATCTGTTGATGAAAACTTGGATTCTCTTTATGCAGGCCTGAGACGCATTCCAAGTCTCACATCCATACAACAGGACTGACTTCACGTTCGAGTTGAATATCCTCAGCTTTGTTTTTAGAGATATATCCTTGGTTCTCCAAATCTTGCTTAAGGACGTGAAAGCTGCCTGTGCCTTTCCAATTCGTGCTTTGACTTCTGCCTCTGTTCCTCCCTTATTGTCAATGATACTCCCAAGATAGCAGAAGGACTCTACATCTTCCAGTGGTTGATCTCCTACTCTGACTTGTGCGCTTGGGGGTGCAACAATTTTTAGGACCTTCGACTTCGCAGGATGTATCCTCAATCCAATAGATTCTGAAATTTTGTTTAGAGCTGTAGTCTTTGCCTGCATCTGGTCGTGTGTGTGCGACAATAGTGCCAAGTCATGTGCAAAATCTAGATCGTCCAGCTGTGTCCATGGGGTCCATTGTATGCCATTTCTTCCTCCACTGGTGGTTTCTTTCATAAGCCAATCAATCACCAGGACAAACAGAAATGGGGACAGCAAACAACCCTGCCTAACACCAGTCTTGATATCAAAGCTGTCAGTAAGCTCGCCATCGTGTACGACTCTGCAACTTGTCCCGTCGTACATGCTCTTGATAAGGTTCACCATCTTCTCTGGGATTCCATAATGTCTCAATATTCTCCACAGTGTTTCTCTATCGATGCTATCAAAGGCCTTCTCGTAGTCAAGGAAGTTCACTATCAGTTGGGAGTTCCACTCTAGCGACTGCTCTACTATGATTCTCAGCGTGGCGATCTGGTCGGTGGTTGATCGATTACTCCTGAAACCAGCTTGCTCCTCACGAAGTTTTGGGTCTGTTGCATTCTGTATTCGCTTGAGAATAATCCGATTGAAAACCTTTCCTGGGATGGAGAGAAGTGTGATTCCTCTGTAGTTACTACAATTGCTGAGGTCGCCTTTTTTTGGAAGCTTCACGAGGTGTCCTTCCTTCCAGTCCTTTGGAAACTTGCCTCCCATCCAAATCCTCGAGAATAGTGAGTGCAGACCCTCTGCAGCCCCAGCAGCATCTGCCTTCAGCGCCTCTGGTGGGATCTGATCTGGTCCAGCTGCCTTGCCTCGATTTAACTGCTTTATGGCATCATTAATCTCTGCTTTAGTCGGAGGGTCGCAACTGATCGGTAAATCATTTCTTGCGGGTAGAATGTCGGGTTGGTTGCTTGGTAGAGGTCTGTTCAAGAGGCTGTTAAAATGTTCTATCCATCTTTTTGCCTGAGCTTCCCTTCCAAAAATAGCCTTCCTATTGTAATCCTTGACAGGAACTTCAGGTTTTCCATATTTTCCAGCAAGAGTCTTTGTAGTCTGGTAGAGGATCCTCATGTGTCCTCCTGTTGCTGCCTTCTCTGCTTTCTCTGCTAACATTCCTATGAACTCCTCTTTGTCTTTTTTAATTGATTTTTTGACCTCTCTGGCTGATGCCCGGTACTCTTCCTGGTTACCAACTCTTGAGCTTCTTGTACGACTTGCATTTACCTGTTCTTTTAGGTCTCTTCTTATCCTTATCAAGTCCAGTGATTTTTGACTGATCCATTCCTTGTGTTCCACTTTCTTTTCCCCAAGAACGCCCACACGAAAATTGCCAATTCCAAAACTTCCGAAATAATATACTGTACTGATTTTAAATTGTCAGATTATTGCAAATGATTCATAAATAATTTTGGGGAAAATTATTTGTCAATAAAATAGGAAGAGTAAGAGTATAAAAGATAGAGCATTTTGACTCTAGGTGACCTGTTTCAAATATGGTACACTGCGCGCCAGAGGGTTAAAAATCGGGCGAGTTTTTCAATTGTATAATAAATTGATTTTTGATTTATTTTCTTTTTCTCTTGAAATTTTACGCCCCTAAGAATTTTTCGCAAGGGGCAACCGCCCCTGAGACACACCCCCACGATACGCCACTGTGTGATGAAGCTCCATAACTTGCTCTTTACACTAGTCTATGGCAGATTCCTCACGCTAGGAAGGAAACTCGCTGACACTGAAATATTTCATAATGTCGGAAAGACCAGACAAAGGGAAATTCATATTTTTCTGGGGTTTTTTCATTCATTCATTCATTTATTCATTCTCTTTGTCACTCATTCACTCATTTACTTTATCATTCATTCATACGTTCATCTATTCATTCATTCATTTATTCACTTTCTAATTCTTTTATTAATTCATTTTATCGTTCATTCGATATAAAAGCGATTGGTTTAGATTAGTTGACAAGTTAAAAAAAACAAAAAAACTTTATAACTTATTGACTTTATCATCCATTCATTCATTCATTCATTCATCCATCTATTTTTTCTTTCATTCATTCATTCAATCATGTTTTAATTCATTCATTCGTTCATTCACCATTCCTTACACCTACGTTTATTCATACATTCGGCACTTCAAAAAATTATGTACGTGTATATAATTTTTCATTCCTCATTTCATTTCTTCAGTCTATCAGTCATCCGTTCAGTCGGTCAATCTTTCATTCCTTGCTCCATCTCCTGCATAAACCATAACATAACTTCATCACATAAAAGTTGACAGCTGGGCTTGTTTGTCACCGTGGTCAGTTTGGCTGACATTTTGTTCCATTTTTCTTCGCCAAGCCGTCTACAGCACATTCTCCCACGCGCATAGTCTTGGAGTGATGCCGACTTTTGGCTTTCTGGCCACGTTTTCTTTGGAAGGGGGGTGGGGGAGAGAGGGAGCGAGAGAGAGAGAGAGAGAGAGATTTGCACTCAGAGATTCAAATTCATTCACAGGCACACAATGAAAAAGGAGGAAGGAATAAGGAAGTTGGATGAGGTGGGACAGGAAACGCTAACGAGACCTTGCCCATTAGGGATGGTGGCCACCGACAGAAGGTAGTAATGCACGTCTTTGATCATTTTCCCTTTCAATTCTCTCTCCAAACATTTCACAAGGAGCGAGTCTTTATACACATCAAACAACACTGCTGGAGTCTCTCAAACGTGATGACGTCACTGAAGGTCGTCTGATCGCGTTTGATTTGTACTCTCGAAAACAAATTGCCAGAACCTACGAGAAAACGGATCAAAAAGCAAAGGAAAATCAATAAAGCGAAAGATTCCTTAAGCCGGTTATTGTTTTTGTGCTTTTTGAAGCCTGGATAGTGTATATTATGCAAATGCAATAGTGTTATAATACTGAACTGTCTGTAAAAGACGGTATTTAGTAGGCAGTTTCTGTCACACTATGTCATACATGTATCTGTAATCTTGTGTCTGGATACAATTCTGTTTGCCGGGCTGCCTACCCGCCTGTTTGTAGCCGGTCAATCAGTCGGCGGATAGATGCCAACATTTTACTTCTGAATGTTGTTACTTGTACGTACGGTCATCAAGTTTTTTTGTGTGCCAAGGGTACGTATTTTAAAGCCTTTTGTGACCCCAGAGCTAGAGAGCTCCTCCAAAAATACTCCTAACAACAGCCTTAATTATTCTTTCAGATTTTTTTCTTTTGTTGTTGTTTGTTTTCCTCCTGTTTTTTTTTTTGGTTGAAAGGGTAAGGGTTAGGGTTAGGAGTTCCATAAGATTTAGGGTTACGGATAAAGACGGGGTGAGTTAAAGGCACGTATTATTTCGAACCCCTAAAGCAAAACGTTTGGAGTACATACGTAGGTACAAATAACAACGGTCTTCACTTTTAGTTCAAGTGTCGCAGTTTGTCTGTCTGTTCATCCGTCTGTGCTGCACGTGGATGGGAAGGGGAAAGGGTGGAAAAATCCCACTCTTATAAGTGGGTTCCCGGGCGAAATCTATGATACAGCCATCCCTTGTTTTCGACGTCCTGATTGGAAATAATTTTGTAGCTATGATTAAACCACCAGCAAACTAAGTTATCAAGTAATGGTCATGGCTAGAATACACCTCTGAAATTAAAATTTGAGAAAAAGGCTGAAGTCTTTACACCAGTCCTCTTAAAACGCCTTGCCACAAAGATAATCAGCACCGATGTTAAAGGCTGGATGCCTGAATTTATTACACTCTTGAAGTGTTTTTTTACTGTACAATTGTATCTGACGATTCCATGCCAACACACTGCAGAGGTTTTCAAAATTCTCTTTAAAAAAATTCTCAGTGTAGGCTGGTTTAATCAAGGGCTGCTTTAACTTTACTGCAGCAGCTAAGGCGGTCTATCAAATTTCTAGGTCACCTAAGAGCAACAGAATAATAATAATATGATTGATGCACATGAAAGCAAACATAGAAAGATACAGAAGATCCTTTTGGCCCTCCGCAATTCGCCTCAACAAGACACTATAGCCAGAGGTGTGCCATATGTCACCAAGGTTCCCTACCATGTCACTTCACGCATGCATGTTAATGGTTATTGAGTTTATTGAGTTGTGATACATGTTTGTATAATGATGCGTAACATGTATGTACCATGTATGTGCACTTGAAAGCTCTGTGAGGGAGAATCTTCCTCATGGGATAACAAAGTGATTCTTATCGTATCTTATCTTATCTTCTATTTTATCTGTCCGTCTGTCTGTACACACAATCTCCTATTTTTACTCCTCTTTCGTGTTTTCTTTAACCTACTTAGTTCGTCTTTTTCTCTCTCCATCTGCCTTTACAGACGTAAGTCCCCGCTGGTAGGTCCCAAAGAAATGATCCCATTAGACCCCGCTAATGGCCAATTAGCGTCTTACGTAAAGCTACAAAACAGTTGGACTCGCGTGAGTGTGTCTAGGTGTATGTGTGTGTGTATGAGTGTAAAGATTTTTTTAGCTGGGGGATGGGGGGTGGGAGGCGGGAGGGGCATTTTTGTTATTATTCTTACGAATCTACGAGATCATGTCATCAAATGATATTTCTCCCCTTCTCATGCTTCTCTGGAACCCGTCCTTTGTAAGAATCCCCTCAGTCCTTTCGGTGACCCGATCCCCCTCGCCCACCCCCAACCAAATTGACCCCCCCCCCCCCCCAGTTCTCATTGCCGTTTTGCAAGATGGCCCTCTGTTTTCCTGGGCTGGGGGTTATGAAATAATACAATTGAGACGTTTACGTAATAATGTTTGGTAACGTACGTCCATGAAAGCAGGGCAACGATTCTGAGATGTAAGGGACGTTGATGAACATAAATGGAACGCGAGATCATAGGGACGGGGTGATCTGAGACAAACATGGCAACTAGAAAATGGAAGCTGAAATCATATAAAAAGACAAAAACAACTCGTAGAATTTATTCAGTGCCTGTTCATAGCGTATTTACTCGCTGCCGATGAAGACGACGGTAATACCAATAATTTCTGATGGATACAGTCACTGTCTAATTAACCCCTTTCCTTCTGCAGCTTGTAATCGGTCAGACAAACTGGACCTTTTCAGTTCTCTGCCAAAATCCATAGGAAAACTGGCACTCTTGGTGCAGAAATCTGCAATGGACTTAGGGAAATAATCATGCGATGCCAGATAATAATCGGTAGTGTTGAACTCTAAACATGAAAGTTAACTGATACAATCACATGTGGTGAATAAAAGGGAGTGCATGTAGAAGAGAGAGGGAGAGACAGAGAGAAAGAGAGAGCAAGAGAGAACACTAGTGCATGTTTTACCAAACTTGTGCCTATATTTCTTTTGTTTACCAACAGTAGACCATAGCATCGCGTAATATACGTCCTTATCCACCATAAATTTCTGTACAAAACAAAAAGCAAACCTATTGTGCGCATCACTATTTCACAATGAAGATCTAAAGGAGTGGGAAACTGCATTGTGGAAGAAAGTGGAAATGATCTGATCAGATATTCTAGTACTCACCTAGAATCTACGATGCCGGTCTAAAATTAGCCGCCTCAAATTACTCAAACCGTTCATGTTGATATCACATGTCTCTGTTTTTTTCATTGTCACTTCAACGTCTATTATTGAATTTTGCGCGTTTGAGAAAGCGATAGCCAAGAAATCTATCGACATTGAACTATATTTAGGTCTGAATGTCTTACTTTTGGATACGTAGGCCAATTAAATATCATAACTCAAATTTCAAATTAAATCTCAAAAGAAAAAAGAATAAGGTCAAGGAGAGACTGAACACTGGGATGGATGAATGGATGGATGGATGGATGGATGGATGGATGGATGGATGGATGGACGGACGGACGGACGGGCGGACGGACGGACGGATGGATGGATGGATGGATGGACGGACGGATAGATGGGTAGATGGATTGATGGACTGATGGATGGGTGGATGGATGGATGAATGGATGGGTGGATGGATGGATGGATGGTGGGTGGATGGATGGATGGATGGATGGATGGGTGGAAGGACGGACAGGCGGACGGATGGATGGATGGATGGATGGACGGACGGATAGATGGATGGATGGATGGATTGATGGATGGATTTATGGGTGGATGGATGGATGGATGGATGGATGGATGGATGGATGGATGGATAGAACGAATGCAGATATGCTCAGCGTTTATACCATTTGATGAAAAGATGAAGAAACAGAGGAAGACACAAGGAGAAAACCAGTCCTGACATGAAGAAGAAGAAGACGGCAGAACACAGAAGATATGAGAACAACCAAGCAATGACAAACACGGCAACAACGGACATAGGGAACAAAAGGTGTCCAATTGTTTCAATCATGCTGACGATTCAAATGTTTCAGTCAGCACACGCCCTAATAGTAAATACAATGGTTTCTCAACCTTTTTCAGGTCATCGTCACCATAGCCTCAAATTTTCTGTCATCTCCTCCCCCCGCCCCCACCATTTTTCTCTCCCCCAGCCCCACCCCACCCCACCCCACCCTCTCCCCACCCCACTCCCTACACAAACCCAACAGATACATTTCACAAGAAAGCAAGACTACACACAAATTAGTTTACATAAAAATGAATTGCGCATTGGTTTGTTTTTGTGAGTGTGAATAGACAGCATTGATGAAAAGAGTGGGCGATGAAAGGATGAATGGGAAAAGTGTTTTGCCTAGAGCAGGGGTCACCAAACTACGGCCCCCGAGCCGGATCCGGCCCGCCATGGTACTTGATTTTGTTTGATAAAACCAGGGATATCTAGAGCTACGGGATGGACAAGCTTCCTTGCTAACCTCTTTGATGACCTTTTTTAGTAAATAAATTGATAACCTTTTTAATATAAAGCAGGACATATTTTGGACTGGGTCATCACAAGGAGCACGGATAGTTCGATCTTTGATGTGAACGTTATTGATAAGTGCCTCTCTGACCATAAAATCATCAAATTTAAAATCAAGACTATGAAGCCAAAACTAATAAAAAGAACAGTTACAATTAGAAAGGTAAAAGATACCAACCATGAGACTCTGTCCAGCGACCTAAAAACATCAATGGCAGCTAAAGAAGAGAATGAAATGCTCGCTGATTTTTACAACTCAACATTAAGTCAACTCTACGACCGACATGCACCAGCTACTACACGAACTATCACCAACCGTCACACTGCACCATGGCTTACTCTTCAGATCAAGCAAGCGAAACAACAACGGCGCCAGGCTGAAAGAAAATGGAGGAAGTCTGGACTGACAGTATATCGGGAGATCTTTGTTGCTGAAAACAACTCTGTCAAGACGCTAATCAACACCACAAAGAAAAGCTATTACAGCACAAAAATAAATGACTGTACAACAACCAAAGCATTATTTTCTGTGAGAAAAGAGCTCTGCGGGATCTCTAAAGAGAAGATACTACCAAAAAACATTCCACCAGAAGAGATCCCTGATAAGTTTTGTTCATACTTTGTAAACAAAATTAGCAATATAAGAGACCAACTTAACATGAACACAGATGAATCAAAACCTGAATTCAAACTTTTTACTGGGACTGTTTTTAGTCAGTTTGAAAGTGTTGATGTTCAAACCGTGAAATCTATTATTATGTCCCCAGCCTCTAAAACATCTGTACTAGATCCTATTCCAACTGATATCATGAAGCACCATATTGATGATCTGGCTGAAATCATAACAGCAATAGTAAATGAATCCTTAACACAGGGCTTAGTGCCATCATGCTTCAAATCTGCAGCTGTCATTCCCTTATTAAAGAAACCCAATCTAGACCAAAATGAAATGAGTAATTACAGACCTGTGTCAACCCTACCTTTCTTATCCAAGATTTTGGAAAAAATAGTGCTTATTCAACTGAAATCGCACCTCTCACAAAACAATTTGATCGAGCCATTTCAATCGGCCTATAGAGAAAACCATAGCACTGAGACAGCACTATTAAGAATCATGACCGATTTGTTAATTGCTGCAGATGAAGGCATGGTATCAGTTCTTTCCATGTTAGACTTATCAGCCGCTTTCGATACCATAGATCATGAAATTTTATTACAACGTTTATCTATCACTTTTGGTCTCTCTGGCACTGTCCTTGATTGGTTTAGCTCGTATGTTCTTGGTCGCTCTCAGTTTGTCCTAATAGGTGAACAAAGATCTAAGGAACAACTATTACAATATGGAGTCCCCCAGGGATCTGTTTTAGGTCCTGTTTTGTATATTATGTATACTCAGCCACTAGGTGTCATTCTTAGAGAAAATCAGATGAACTATCACATGTATGCTGATGATTGCCAATTGTATAAGTCACAAGTACCATCATCATTTCCATCTTTACTTAGTGACACAAAAATCTATATTGATAATGTCAAATCGTGGATGAACATAAATAAACTGAAAATGAATGATAGTAAAACAGAAATTATTCCATGCGGAAGAAGCAATAACATAAAATTGTTAGACAAGAATCACATCTTCATTGGCAATGACAAGGTGGAATTTTCGCATAAGGCCAAAAATCTTGGCGTCTATTTAGACAGCTGTCTGAGTATGGAATTTCAAATTAACAACCTGTGCAAAATCCTTAATTTTGAAATGAGGAAAATTGGTCAGATAAGATCATATCTAGACACCAATGGAGCCAAAAAACTTGTGTCTGCCTTTATTTTATCAAGGCTTGATTATTGTAATTCGCTTCTGGCTGGCCTATCAGATGAAAAAATAAATAAACTACAACGTATACAGAACAATGCTGCCAGATTAGTACTAAAGAAAGCAAAGCGAGATCATGTGACCCCTCTCTTGAGAGAACTCCATTGGCTGCCCATTAAAGCACGCATAGATTACAAACTAGCTATTTTATGCCATCATTGCTTATTTAATCAAAATTTCCCACCCTATCTCTCTGAATTTGTTACTCCATATAGACCTACAAGGACATTACGATCAGAGAGTGCCAGTTACATCACAACACCACGAGCTTCTTTTAAACACTATGGTGAGCGTGCGTTTTCTTCTTCTGGACCAACCTTGTGGAATTCTCTTCCAGTAAATTTACGGGAAACAGCATCACTTAAGCTGTTTAAACAGAATCTGAAAACGCACCTCTTTGAAAGTTATTTGTAGATTGTGAGATGGACTTGTGCAGAGTGAATGGGCGTGAGAATTGTCACAAATCCCAGACTGGGAGATGTAATAATTTATGACAGGACAACAATCACGAACAAACAAGTTTAACACTTAACAGAACAACCCATCAGACTCACACATTTATTTAAACATAATCATACAGATAATAGCGCAATTACATACATTATATTATTGAAATTAACTGCCATACAACGGCCTTATTATCACATGCACTCTTCCTCGGATCCACAACCCGGTAGTTACTTCCTAAAGGCACTTCGGCCTCAGCCTCTCCCCTCAGGGTCTTAATAGCACATTAATAATTCACTGGCACCGCAGTCTCTCAATATCACCTTCCTATTGTCATACACCTTAGCATTCCACTAGCACCTCAGCAGGGCAATAGCACATTATCATTTCAATAGCCCATCAACATGGCAATAGCACATTATCATTTCAATAGCCCATCAACATGGCAATAGTACATTATCACATTCACCCTCATATCTACGTCCCTGTCCGTGGCCTGACTGCCACGACTTTATGTGCCTCTACTGTCCTGCACCGACAGCCTCACTTCTGGCCTACGTGTGGCCTCCGGCCCTATGCTGGCCTATCCCCTGTGCTCACCGAGGCGGCTCTTTAGCCCGTCCCCGACACCTACAAGAATAACATTACATTGGTATAATACCCTACCATTTCTATTCACTCCACCTCTCCTTACAACCCATGAAGCGTACACACAATAGTTCACCTTTCACTCACCAAACATCTTACGGTAACACACCTCCATCGGAATACACAATACTCACTCGTGCTACAAATCCATGAACTCACTTTCCTCTATCGCTCATGGCGCACATTGCTATATCCAATATCAAGGACTTCCACATTCCTCACATATACTTATTTACATCATGGTAATAGACGAATATAATATAATACATCAATCATAATTATCAATCAACGTTCTACCTACCAGTCATCACTGGAAAAAACACTCTCATCCGTCTTCCGACTGCTCCCCTTATGTTCGCCCGCTGGGCTCTTACTAGCGTCCGTTCAGTAGGACCTTCTAACTTGCAGTGATAGTAATACAGCGCTTTCGCCTCATTCAGACCCCCCACCACTCACAACATTCACGCTTTAACTTACTTGTCTACGTGCGTTAATTTTACTCTCCTTTCCCCCCGTAATTATTAACTATCGCTCACTCCACTCGTGACATCATCCCCCACCCCAAAAAAAGTAATGCAATTAGTTTCAAATCGCATCAAGATGACTGTCAACGAGTGAGCGTGAGCAACACTTACATAAAAATGACCTACCAATGCCCCTAGCACATAAAATACCGGAATCAGGGGAAAACATGGGGATCAATATGCCCTGCATTATGCATATATGTATCACATCATCAATAGCTAACTAAACACAATACCTAATACAGAATCAAAAACCAATCAACCTATCAACCATTCTTCCTATCATATTTATACTGTCAATATTTTAAAGTCGACTCATTCACACAGATCCTGTCAATGTTCCTGTCCTCCGATGTATAAGCTCCTGAACTCTTCCCCTAGGCTCGACTAAGGTAGTCGGCGATATGATTGCTGGTTCCTGGAATTGGTTGAATAACGAAGGTATACGGCTTCAAAGCCAATGCCCATCTAGACAAGCGTGGGCTGGACGAACGATTCTTCGACAAAAACGTTAGTGGCTTGTGGTCTGTCTGGATACAAAATTCTCGTCCCATGAGATAACGTCCTAATTTCTGGACGGACCACACAATGGCAAGACACTCCCGCTCTATCACAGAATATTTTCTTTCTCTCTGCAATAACTTCCTACTGACATAACATACAGGATGGAGACATTCGTTCTTCTCCTGTAGAAGACAAGCGCCGACACCAGAGTCCGACGCATCCGTTCTGAGGATAAAATTAGATCGAAATTCGGGTAATATCAGAATGGGTGACGATGATAATGCTGTCACCAAATTATCAAATGCTGTCTGACACTCAGACGTCCACTGGACCTTATCGGGTTGTCCCTTCTTAGTAAGGTCAGTAAGAGAAGATGACAAGGAGGAAAAATTTGGAATGAACTTTCTGTAATAATTTAAAATTCCCACTAAGCTTCTGACTTGTTTCTTTGTTTTAGGGATTTGCAACCCTACTAATTTGTCAATTTTTGTTACTTCAGGTCTCTGAACACCTCTACCCACGTGTAGCATCTGCGGGCTACCCCTTGCCCTCCCCCGGTTTTGTTGTTGTGCTGGTGGCTGAGCATGTGTCCACTACTTTTTCATTTTATTGTTGACAACCGCCAGAGTGTACTGTACTCCGTGACCTGACCTGCTTTTCCTAGTGAGTAGTTTTTTCCTCGCTCGCTTGTTGTCAGGTGTTTTGACTCGTTCAGTAAATATTAGTATGTTCCCGAATATTCGATAACATTATGGACACGAATGTTTACGCCAGATTTGGCCTTGGGTGATGTAACCTGATGACGTATTGATGCGTGATTGGTTAGTTTGTGCGAGGGCAAAGGTAACGTTTATTTCGGGAACTTTCTGTAGGAATGTTTATATATATAGACCTGTGTGAGTGGTTGGTGGGTGAGTAAGTGAGTTTCCTTTTGTGTGGCGTAGATATTTAGTTTCGCTGGTGTCTTCCTAGTAATTTATTGTTCATTATACAGTTATTAAACTTTAGTATTATTTAATCTATCGTCGGATCTCGTGTTTATTTATTTTACAGCTGTAATAGTTTCGTTTTCTAAAGGGTTGTAGTTAGATCAACTAACTCCCCCCTACTATAACGTGCTAGAACAACCTCAGCTGTTACATATTGGGGGCTCGTCCGGGATCCGACCAGATTCGAACGGACCAGATCTAAATTATTAGATTCATTTACATAGTTTATTGTAGGAATATCATCGACAAGCTATCTACAACATGTCGGAGGTTATTGGAAGGCTTAGCCAGGAAGCGGACGCTATGGAGCTCACTGGGCAGGAGAGACGGGACTACCTCCGTGAAGGCCTGGAAAGAGAAAGACAGCTGGAGGCTCAACGACAGGAGAAGGAGGCTGAACGACAGGCTCGGGAGAAGGAAGCTGAACGACAGGCTCGGGAGAAGGAGATGAACCACGAGTTGGAGATGGAGAAGATCCGCCAGCAACGTGGAGGCAACGACTCAGCGCAGAAGACCGACGACCACGCCAGTTCCAAGAGACCCAAGCTACCTGCATTTCAGGACAAGAAGGACGATCTGGATAGCTGGTTGCTGCGGTTTGAGAGGTTTGCCGAGACAGCTGAATGGCCCAGATCCACCTGGACGACATCACTGTCTGCCCTGCTGACCGGGAGAGCTTTGGAGTGCTTCTGCAGACTACCGATCGACGAAGCCAAGGACTACGACAAGGTCAAGGAAGCTTTGCAGAAGAGGTACAACCTGTCAGAGGACGGATACCGACTCATGTTCAGACAAGGTAAGCCTGAAGATGGAGAAGATGTTGGAATGTTTTTGACCAGGATCAAGACCTATCTAGAGAGGTGGATAAAGCTGTCGAAGACGGAGGAGACCTACGAAGGAGTGAGAGATCTGTTCGTCAGAGAGCAATTCATGGATGCCTGCCCACCAGACCTTGCAACCCATGTGAGGGAGAGGAAACCAAAGACGCTACAGGACATCGCAGATTCAACGGAGGCGTACCTGGTAGCGAGGAACCGGACGCTCAGCGGGAGCGCCAGACTGCAGAGCCGGCCAGTGCGACAGAGGCCCAACGGAGACCGAAGCCCACAGGTCTGCCATAGGTGCCAGAGGCCGGGACACAAGGCGACGGAGTGTCGTGCAAAGTTAAACGACAAAGGTGAGTTGAAATGTTACCTTTGTGGAAAGCCAGGCCACGTTCGGAGGATGTGTCCAGCCCAGAAGGATATGGGACGAGGCAAGCCGAACAAGGCGGCGGCGGCCGTAGTGATAGCGGCGGACGAGTCGTCGAGACAGGATGCGACGACGGCTGACACCAGCATCAACGTTCAAGCGGTAATGAAGGACGGGAAGCTACAGTTAGCGGTGCCTGTTACGTGCGGAGGATGCAGTGACGGAAGGACCGTGGAGAAACTGAAGTTACCAGTGATGAAGGGCTTGATTGGAAATCGAGCGGTAGATGTCCTAAGAGATACCGGCTGTGAAGGTGTAGTGGTGCGGCGAGCACTGGTGGACGACGGACAGCTCACCGGTGGGAAGAAACTTATCGCGAGGATCGATAACTCCTTGCTAGCGGCGGAGGAAGCCGTTATCGACGTGAAGACGCCTTACCTGACGGGCATAGTGACGGCGCTGTGTCTCCCGGAGACCATCTGCGACTTAGTAGTCGGGAACGTGGACGGAGCGAAGGATCCGTACGACCCTGATACTGAGGTGATGGTAGGAGCGGTGACCACGAGGGCCCAGGAGAAGAGGAAGGACCGGTCTACGTCGCTGAATGTGCCGAGGGCAGAACGGCACGCGGGAGTGGATAGAGAGGAACTTATCCGACTCCAAGAAGAAGACGAAGTCATTAGGAAGTTAGAGCAGAAGAAGATCCCAACTAATAGAGGCAATAAATCTGTTCATTTTGAGAAACATGGAGGAGTACTATACCGGATCTACAAGGACCTGAGACAGGCGACGGTTATAAGGCAAGTGGTACTACCCGAGAAACTGAGAGAGTATGTACTGAGTGTAGCCCACGACCCGATCGTCGGAGGACACCTCGGCGTGAAGAAAACCAAAGACAGAGTTATGAGCAATTTTTATTGGCCTGGAATTGAAGGTGACGTCGCGAGATACTGCCGCTCATGCGACATATGCCAGAGGACGGTGAACAAAGGAGCGACCCCAAAGGTGCACCTGCAGAGTATGCCAGTAGTGGACGTACCATTTAGGCCAGTGGCCGTGGACTTAGTAAGACCTATCGACCCCCCAAGTGAAGGTGGACATCGGTATATCCTGGTGTACATAGACTACGCTACTCGTTACCCCGAAGCCACACCCTTGAAGAAGATCGACGCAGAAACGGTAGCAGAAGCCTTAGTGAACATCTACAGCCGTTTGGGTGTGCCCGAAGAGATCTTGTCGGACCAAGGGACCCAGTTTATGTCAGATGTCATGAAGGAAACGAATAGACTACTGGGAATTCGACAGTCGACCACTACAGTCTACCACCCTATGTGCAACGGGTTGGTGGAGCGATTCAACGGCACACTGAAGAAAACATTGAGACGACTGTGCGCAGAGCAACCCAAGCAGTGGCATAGATACATCAACCCGCTGCTCTTCGCATATCGTGAAGTTCCTCAAGAGTCGACCAAGTTTGCCCCATTCGAGTTGCTGTATGGGAGAACTGTGAGAGGACCAATGCACATCTTACGACAACTATGGACCAAGGACGTAGAGGAGCCGGAAACGAAGACCAGTTACCAGTACGTCATGGAACTACGTGAGAGGCTGGAGGACACATGGAAGTTAGCGACGGAAGAACTCTCCAAGGCTCAAGGTAGACAGAAGACCTACTACGACCGGAAGGCGCGAGAGAGGAAGTTCCGCCCCGGAGATGAAGTGTTGGTGCTACTGCCGACGAACACTAACAAGCTCCTAGTCCAATGGAAGGGACCATATAAGGTAGTCTCAGTTGTCGGTGTTAACGACTATAGAGTCAAGATGGGTGCAAAAGAAAAGACCTTGCACGCCAACCTCCTCAAGAGATACATTCCAAGGACGTCAAAAGCAGCAGCAGTGGCAATGGAACCGAGACCTATTGTGACCGAGATGTGTGGGATGGACAACAGTAGGAGAGATACCACGCCTGAACATGTCAACGCCATAAAGGACGGCGGCGGTGATAGTGCTGAGACTGTACTGGCAGAGGACGACATGATGGACAAGAGTCAACCCGTGGAGTCAGCTGGCATGACAATCATCGAGGACTGCGACCTGGAAGGCGACAACGGTGGAACGACGGAGGACCTTGCCGACCTAGGAAGCTGGGACCAGAATGAAGGCTACAGAGATGTCCAGTATGGAACGCAACTGACGTCGGAACAACGTCAAGAACTCTGCGATGTGGTGAAGGATTACCAACACGTCTTCACCAATCTCCCTGGATGCTGTCAGTTGGGTGAACATCGCATCGACCTGACGACAGAAGTACCAGTTCGTCAACGACCATACCCGGTGCCCTACGCTATGCGCGAATCATTGAAGGAGGAGCTTAGCACCATGGAACGGCTGGGCATCATTCGAAGGAGCTCATCAGCTTATGCTTCACCTATTGTTGTCGTCAAGAAGAAGGACGGATCCAACCGAGTCTGCATCAACTACAGGAGGTTGAACAAGATCACAGTATTTGACCCCCATCCGACAGCAGCGCCATCGGAAGTGTTTCAGAGTCTCTCGAGAGGAAAATTATTCTCTCGGATTGACCTGAGCAAGGGATACTGGCAAGTGAAAGTTCGAGAGCAAGACATTCCCAAGACGGCGTTCGTCACCATGGGCGAACACTATGAATTCATTCGGATGCCTTTTGGGATGATGAACTCAGGAGCCACGCTGAACAGGATCGTAAAGCCATTGATCCGTGGAATGAACAATGTGACAGCATATGTGGACGACCTGCTGATTCATACAGAGACATTCGACGAGCATGTGAAGACTCTCAAGGACTTACTGCAGAGGATGGACCAAGCTGGATTGACTGCAAGACCATCCAAGTGTCTTATTGGAACGTCTGAAGTAGACTTTGTTGGACACTCAGTGGGAGAAGGTATGTTTGGCCTGTTAGAAGAGAATGTATGTAAGGTACGAGACGCACCTAGACCCACCACTAAGAAGGAAGTGAAAGCATTCTTAGGATTAGTGGGATATTACCATGAATTTATTCCTAACTTTTCAGCGATTGCATCACCATTGTCTGATTTACTTAGAAAGGGTCAGCCCAATATAGTTCAGTGGGATGAAACGCAGGAGAAAGCGTACACCTCTTTGAAGAATGTCATTATCTCCAAACCCGTGTTATGTTTGCCAGATTTTTCCAAAGAGTTTGTCTTAGCAACTGATGCATCAGATCGCGGATTAGGCGCTAGTCTTATGCAGGAACACGAGGGAAAGTTGTACCCTGTGGCATATGCTAGTCGTAAGCTATTGCCTCGTGAGACAAAATAGTCGGTCTCAGAGCGCGAATGTTTAGCTATTGTTTGGGCTGTAAAAAAGTTTACTTTGTATTTGTATGGAAAGGAGTTTGTGCTCCAAACTGACCATCGGTCATTAGAGTTTTTGAACTCTGCCAAGTTTGACAGTCCAAAGTTATTACGACAGTCCAAAGTTATTACGATGGAGTTTATTTTTACAGTCTTATCGATTCAGGATTCACTACGTAAAAGGCAGAGAAAATGTCTGTGCCGATTTCCTGAGCAGGGTATTTTAAAGTAGTACACTATCAGTGAAATGCATTGTAACCCATACTTTTGCCTACTAGATGAATTTCTAGGACTGCAGTATTGTACTGTAATTGGGGACATAATTCATCTGTGACTGAATATTGAATTGATGGCTGATAGTCATGATGTGTTAATCACATTTTGATGCTATGTCATATTTGTTACCAATGGAACTTGGTGTAATTTTTGGAAAATGTAACCCAAATGGGGACTGCGAGCAAGCAGTGTTTGTGTTATATTGCAATGTTGTAACTTGTTTTGACCTAATATGATGAAGAAAGACCCTAATCAGTGGTCGGTATGTATTGGTATTTTTGCCATTGTACGTATGAGTTACACATTTTGGAGATAACCATGTTATGTACAACAAGTTATATGCTATGATTCGTGCACGAAGCATTATGTAAACGATGGGCCATCGTTTCACCTTATATGATTTGTAATAATATCATTGACCATTGTTTCACCACAGTGGTGGCGTTGTGTTATTTTGACTAGTAGGCCTACTGTTTACTATTGGGAAGCAATGACGGTATTGTATTAGTTATGGTATTAGTGATGCAAAGTACACTGCATTGTATTGTATTTGTGATGACATTCGGGAAGACACTAAAATTGTTATTAATTGTAATAGAATTAGCAACTACCTTTGTGAGATTGGGAGTGATATAAGATTATTTCACGATAGTGCAGACGCTGTATAATGTTTTTAGAGTTGAAAGATATTCAACTTAAATTGGGGAGTTGTGTAGCATCTGCAGGCTACCCCTTGCCCTCCCCCGGTTTTGTTGTTGTGCTGGTGGCTGAGCATGTGTCCACTACTTTTTCATTTTATTGTTGACAACCGCCAGAGTGTACTGTACTCCGTGACCTGACCTGCTTTTCCTAGTGAGTAGTTTTTTCCTCGCTCGCTTGTTGTCAGGTGTTTTGACTCGTTCAGTAAATATTAGTATGTTCCCGAATATTCGATAACGTTATGGACACGAATGTTTACGCCAGATTTGGCCTTGGGTGATGTAACCTGATGACGTATTGATGCGTGATTGGTTAGTTTGTGCGAGGGCAAAGGTAACGTTTATTTCGGGAACTTTCTGCAGGAATGTTTATATATATAGACCTGTGTGAGTGGTTGGTGGGTGAGTAAGTGAGTTTCCTTTTGTGTGGCGTAGATATTTAGTTTCGCTGGTGTCTTCCTAGTAATTTATTGTTCATTATACAGTTATTTAATCTATCGTCGGATCTCGTGTTTATTTATTTTACAGCTGTAATAGTTTCGTTTTCTAAAGGGTTGTAGTTAGATCAACTAACTCCCCCCTACTATAACGTGCTAGAACAACCTCAGCTGTTACACCACGATAGTCCTAAGAATACTTTCTCTGGACATGCCAAATCCATCCTTGCGGGTTTAGCAGTTAACCCAAAATGACGTAATCGTTTAAAAATTACTGTTAGTGTCTGAATATGATCAGACCATGTCGACGTATGACATGCTATATCGTCAAAGAATGACACGACATTAGGTATGTCCTTCAATACCAGTATGAGAATACAGATACTCTGGTCTCTCATGAAACCTCTGCAGCATATCAACGTGGAAAACCTTTACTGATCCATCAATGTGGATAGCGTAATCTACCCTCGAAACAACTCGCTCAATAACATAAGGACCTTTCCATGTCATCAATAACTTATTATGGTCCGTAGGTAATAACAATAGGACCTTGTCTCCTGGCTTAAAAATTGTCAGTTTATATCCTCTATCTTTATAGTTCTTTGCTCTTGCTGAAGCGATACTAGACGCTTCTTCTGCTATAGTGCGCGCTGAAGATAATCTTTCTCTTAAATCAACAAGGTCTATCGAAACCTTTTTAAACGGTTCCGAAACCGTGGGGATCTTTTGAAGAGGAGCCTGGGGTGTACGACCCTTATGCGTCGTCTTTTGGCACGCACTGCACGTCTTACAATACAGCCGTACATCTTTATGTAACGATGGCCAATAAAAATCTTTCAGAACTCTCTCCTTGGTTCTAACACTTCCCATATGACCCGCTAATGGAACATCATGGGCCAGACGCAATACTGTAGCAATTAACGACCGTGGCACGACGACCTGCTTTTGAACGGAAGCCACTGTGACGTACATACGGAACAGAATGCCCCCCTGGAAAAAAAAAGAAGATGACCCGTTTTTATATTTCCTCGTTTTCTCCGTTCGCGCCTCCTCAAAACATGGACTCAATGATGGGTCCTCCTTTTGTAATGTCGCCAAGCGCCCTGGTGTGATATCCAGGTTTACCGCTGGCGTTGCCAAAGGTCTAATCTTATCCTTATCAGCTACCTGTCGACGTGTTTCGACCGCGGCACAAAAGTCAATACCTTTTGATTGAGACCATGCCTGCACGTTCTCCTCGGAAGGGGAAACTACCCGTGATACATTCCCAATGATGAGCTGGGCGCCTGGAAAACAAGCAACGACTGCTTCGACTTCCCCGCTAAGGAAAGGTGTATCTATCACTATTCTTGCCATGGGTAATTTCTCAATGGCCCCCGAAAATTGGATGCACGGGACAGTCTCACCTGTAAGCTGTGAATCCCGAATGCAGTCCCTATGCACTCCCACAACGGTAGATCCTGTATCTCGTAAAACCGAGACCGGTTCGTCCCCAACAAACCCCGGATAAACCCTAAGACCACCTCCTGTATGACATGAATTTATAACGGGGATCTTTCTCCCACAAGGTAAAACACCGGAAGATAATAACTTCTCACAACTGGGACACTTAGAATACTGTCCGCCTCCGTTGTCCGATGTAACACACGCAGCCGCATGATGAAATTTATTAGGGGAACATGGACTGGGGCTACTGTCCACGTTCGCCGCTATCCTACCTGCAGGGCAATTCACGCTGATGTGATCTGCTCTTCCGCAGTTCCAACACTTCGCGGCCCTACACTCGCGTGAAAAGTGACCCACGCGTCCGCAAGTCCAACACTCCGCTCCCTGTGCTGCACTAGGCCTGGGTCCCCGTGACCCATCGCGACCGGAACTAAAGTCCCTATGCCGTCGGTCATCGGCAAAGGTCACAAATCGCCCCCGGCCATTACCGCGACCTAGCCCTCCTGCTCGGTCAAACTTACCGGATCCATATGCAGGTGATTGGTGATAGCCCCTACGCTGCCCCTGGGCTTGCCCACTATAGGCACCACGCTGACGCGACCTGTCTTTAGGTCCTGTCGGCGACCCTTCGACAACGGCGACGTACCCAGCATCTTGGACGTACGCCCTCGCCACTGGTTTGGACGGATGTGCCGTACGGTATGCTTCCGCCAACTTAGACGCCTCCTGCACCGTCGCGGGTTCGTTTTCTTTCAGGAAAGCCACCAGATCTTTATGGCACGACGCGTACAGCTGGTCACGGATCATTAGGTCTTTTAATTTAGTAAAATCCGCGCCAACATGCGCCAAGTCTACCCAGTTCGCGAAATATTCCGTCAATCTCGCGACGAAGGCAGCAAAGTCCTCCCTGGTATCCGCACGTGCTCGCCTAAACTGCTCCCGGAAATATTCCTCGGTACGCGCAAATCGGCGAAGCAGCAAAGCCTTCAGCTTATCGTAATCTTGCACGTCTTCGCGCTGTAGCTCTTTAAAGTAGGTTAACGCTCGCCCCTGCAATAGAGACGCCAGGTACGTAGACCATAATTCCTTATTTTCCCCCCATTGCAATTGTGCGTTCAGTTCGAACCTGTAAAGGAAAGCGTCTATGTCGTCCTTCCGGTCGTCGAACGTAGGGAGCTTAATCCTAACGCCACCTTTATTGTGTACCTGCCGCTCAACTGTTTCCGTTGGCGTATTCTTCTTGAGTTCTAATTCCGCGATTCTTACTCGCGCGTCTGTCTCCCGTTCTTGAGCTTCTATCTCCTTTAACTTTAACTCCCTCTCCTGAGCCTCTTTTTCTTGTTGACGCTCTTGAGCCTCTTTTTCTCTCTCTCTATCTTTAGCACGCTCATCGCGCAAATCCGCCTGCTGTTCTTTAATCCAGCCGCGTAGCTCCTCTCCCTCCAGGCCAAGTTCCTTACCCAACTTCATTAGTTGTTGGAGTTCCGCCATTTTACAGATTTATGGTTACGGTGTATATTATGAAAACGGCTAACCTGTCGGTATGATCACTAACGACACGACCAGAGACCTGAGATCACACCAGATATAACAATACCCAATTGTCTCAAATACAATTCAGAAATTTACCTACTTCCTAACTAATTCTATATTCATTAAATGTATTGCCCTATTAATAATAAAAAAGAGTAGAAAAGACAAGAATAAGGAAATTCAGTAGAAGGACCACAAGTACGTCAAGGACAACGAACCAGACTAGGACAAAGACCTAAAAAAGAAAATATAATGGAAAAAAAATGCAACCTAACTACGCCGATTACACTACAAGGTACGAACAAGAACAGAGTCTGAAAAAAAAGAACGTATCTACAGATAGGGAAGAAAGAGGGACAAGAGAATACGTCTTCCTGCAGAACAGAGAAGATATCGACGCTACAACTAAACAAAATTACAGGTCCCTATAGAACTGTTCACTGTGATGAACGCGGTTCCAAGTTTAGCCCACCTCCCGAAGAGGATAAACTACGCTCACCACAGCAAACCCGCGCCACCGCCCGTATAATCGATTACGACAAAAACAGAAAAACAGCGGAAAAAGACAGAAGAACAGACAGCCCTCAATCCAGGGTACAAAATTTCAGTTTCACTTAACTTTCAGCCTTATGGGTTTAAGTCCTCCCCTTAATCAGAGCTCTGGCTGCTTGTCTCCTCAGGCTGCACGCACACACACTGTCTCTCTGAAAGTTTAAGTACACATTAGTACATATTTATAGCAATACATGCATCAATACATATTCATCAATATACATAAATCATATCATCATGAAATTTCCATTCATCCCACGAACAAAGACAACACAAATTCCTACCACAAGATAAGTATTACGTGGACAAAACTAAAGTAACAAATGCCCCCTGAAAAATACCTACTAACTAACTATAACTAAATATTACGAAAATGGACGAGTCACAACGGACGAGCCCCCAATGTCACAAATCCCAGACTGGGAGATGTAATAATTTATGACAGGACAACAATCACGAACAAACAAGTTTAACACTTAACAGAACAACCCATCAGACTCACACATTTATTTAAACATAATCATACAGATAATAGCGCAATTACATACATTATATTATTGAAATTAACTGCCGTACAACGGCCTTATTCTCACATGCACTCTTCCTCGGATCCACAACCCGGTAGTTACTTCCTAAAGGCACTTCGGCCTCAGCCTCTCCCCTCAGGGTCTTAATAGCACATTAATAATTCACTGGCACCGCAGTCTCTCAATATCACCTTCCTATTGTCATACACCTTAGCATTCCACTAGCACCTCAGCAGGGCAATAGCACATTATCATTTCAATAGCCCATCAACATGGCAATAGCACATTATCATTTCAATAGCCCATCAACATGGCAATAGTACATTATCACATTCACGCTCATATCTACGTCCCTGTCCGTGGCCTGACTGCCACGACTTTATGTGCCTCTACTGTCCTGCACCGACAGCCTCACTTCTGGCCTATGTGTGGCCTCCGGCCCTATGCTGGCCTATCCCCTGTGCTCACCGAGGCGGCTCTTTAGCCCGTCCCCGATACCTACAAGAATAACATTACATTGGTATAATACCCTACCATTTCTATTCACTCCACCTCTCCTTACAACCCATGAAGCGTACACACAATAGTTCACCTTTCACTCACCAAACATCTTACGGTAACACACCTCCATCGGAGTACACAATACTCACTCGTGCTACAAATCCATGAACTCACTTTCATCTATCGCTCATGGCGCACATTGCTATATCCAATATCAAGGACTTCCACATTCCTCACATATACTTATTTACATCATGGTAATAGACGAATATAATATAATACATCAATCATAATTATCAATCAACGTTCTACCTACCAGTCATCACTGGAAAAAACACTCTCATCCGTCTTCCGACTGCTCCCCTTATGTTCGCCCGCTGGGCTCTTACTAGCGTCCGTTCAGTAGGACCTTCTAACTTGCAGTGATAGTAATACAGCGCTTTCGCCTCATTCAGACCCCCCACCACTCACAACATGCACGCTTTAACTTACTTGTCTACGTGCGTTAATTTTACTCTCCTCCTTTCCCCCCGTAATTATTAACTATCGCTCACTCCACTCGTGATGATTTTAACAGGTCAGTGTAAAGCGCCTAGGGCTCTTCAATGGGGATTGGCGCTATATAAATGTACTTATATTATTATTATTATTATTTAAAAAATCGTATCTGCTCTAGAGTTTTTCTTCTGGCTTGCAAGTATTGAACAGACTGCCAATGCGGCCCGCGCTTGTAAGTCTGTCAGTTATCGGGCCCTCTGTGAAAAAAGTTTGGTGTTTTTTTTTTCCGTCCTGGGTCTGCATTCGATTTCTCGAGTTATGAGGAAAATACAGCTAGATTTATATATTATGTAAATATTCATAAATAAATAAATAAAATGTAAATATTCAGTAAATATTCAGAATCTGCGAAAATGTAAACTATTTGCATTCTAACGGACAGTCGAGTTTGGTTTACAAAATGATGATGGTGATGTTCGTCCATCGTTCTCGACGGCGACCATGTCTTCATCTTCTATTGGTTGGCGCAGTGTTTTCTGAGATGGCTGATTAGTTCAATCTGGGCAAGGAACTGTCTGCCACACATTGCACACTTCAGGGCCGTGGGTGGATTTTAAAAAATAAACATTTTAGATTGACTTTGTTTAGCCGCGATAGACCATCGCTCTTTGGAATTCACTTTAGAGGGAGATGAGAAGTAGAATTTAAAAAAAAAAAAAAAAAAGTTTCTTTAACCCCTTCACTGCCAGGCGGTATCTTACATGGGTATGCTGCAGAAGAAAATGATGTAGTTATTTCTTAATAGTTAATTTTCTAGAAATGGCAATGGTTTTTTTTTTTTTTTAACGAATAGGATCCCCTCTGGATGATTATAATGGCGCATCGGACACGCGAGGACTTCCCAGTCATGACAGAGAAGGGGTTAACCTACTCGATGGCAGTGAAGAGGTTAACCTACTCGATGAGTTACAGCCTGTTATTTTCCCTCTCAGGACCAGAGTTTTTAGCATCTTGCAGATCGTGACTCGAAATGCAAAATTAATATTTGATAACAATCTTGGGAGAATTTTCAGGGTTTACAGCTAAAATTCGCAGGGATAAGAATAATTTGTCTTCGGGCGACGTGACATTATGTAAATAATATGAGGGTGTGACAAGGAACATTGTTAAAATTTATACATGCCGCATGTTGAGCATGCGAAAGAATGCCTGTACCCCCCCCCCCCACTCCACCCCCCCACCCCAAATCACACACAGACACACTTCCCAAAATAAACGTTAAAAAGGTGAATAATACGGACTTTCAGGAATCAAAAAGACTGACAGGGAAAATAACTGGTGAGAGGAGAAGAGAAAAATAGATCATTCGTTTATAAATAATTTTAAAAAAAGAAAAAAGAGCTAAAATTTGTTGATACCCATTGTTATTGTTTTCTCACTGCACAGCAAGAAAATACTAATCAACTGGCACGGTTGGGGGATAAAATACATGAAATGAGGAGACGGTGGAGAACTGATGGCATTTTGTTGCAATTTGCAGAACAAACGACAGGAAATTAAACAATAACAATACATGAAGGGGGAAATCGCTTTTCTGCCAAACAGACAAAATGCAGAACTCCACGCGGATTTATGAATTATGCTGTGAGCAAAACGGTTCAGATTTGTGTGAGATTACATGTTGATAGGGATTATTGTATGGCAGCTGTACAAGTGAGTGGAACGAATGGAGGGATTTGTGAAACGTACAATGTGGAAATTGCTTGCATAAACTGACGAATGGTTCAATTTTGCTGGTTTCATTAAAAAAATATTTGTTTTCATGTTTTATAATGAAAGTGTGAGGCGGGATTGCAAGTTATGCGGTGAGTAACTCCCCAGGTGGAGCGAGACAGGGGAAGAGTGGCTTCTTTCATTAGATGTTTCTGCCTTAAACTTCCTGACATCTTTTAGAATCCCAGCCACACCGAGCTCATGACTCTCGGTGTTCGTCACCATCGTTTTTTTTTTCTTTTTAGTGGCCAGGATCAGGGTTTGAACCAGTACCGCCGGTTTGGTGCACGTGTCTTATCCACTCTGCCAATGCTGTCACTAGTTATACGGTATAATTTTAGGCTATATGAATTTAGTGTTCATTTCTTTCACAGCAAATCCAGAGGGAAGAATTTCCCTCTGCTGCTGCTACTCCTTTAAGGGCACTCCTAATTTTCCTGTCACCTAGATTGGGTTTCTTCAGAAGAAGTTACATTGCTGAACCAACAAAGCCCTTTGCTCCTACTTCCACCGCGAATATACTTGACTTCATTGAATCATTCCGGCATTCCTTAGATCCCTCAGGAGTTTTGGCCACTTTGTATTCGTGCTGCTCCTCCATGTTTGTCTCACGTTAGCTTTACAATAGTGACACAAATAAGTAGATGAACGTTTTGCAGATAATTATCAATACAAATTTCGCACTTTGTAAATAGAAGCAAAACAAAAACAAAAAAACAGTTTTGATGTCCACTTTTGACTTGAAGTATATGTAGTAAAGCAAGATTAAGTGTGGGGAACAGAGATGAATATGAGAAAGCAAAACACTGAAGCCGTACAAAGAAGCACGTCAACGTGCTAATAATAAAATTGGGATCACACCCGAGACAAACAATACCGAAATGGACCATTCCTTCTTTCACTACATGTCCACTACTTGCGCGCGTATAAACACGGTGAGTACTACTCACAGAGCTCTGTGGTACTAGTCTTTTTCGTTCAATTATGAAGAAATGTGGTGCGCATTGTTGCATTGTTGACATGGATGATACGTGCGTAAGTCGATGGGCGGAATTTGGTGGATTGAACCGTCTCGGTATCCTGCATCTCGGATCTCACCAAAACTAATATAGCGGGAGGTGAAGAGGGGATGAACAAGATGGGAAGAGAGGACATTGGGGAGTGTGGGGGGGGGGGTGGGTGTGAGCTGGAGCTCTACATGCAATTTTGCTCCACTAGGGTAGTGAGATCATCATTAAAACCCTTTTTGAACGATGTCACGAGCGAGTGAGCGGGGGTCAGTGAGTGCGGGGAAGGGATTTGAAGCGTGCATGTTGTGAGTGGAGTTGAGGCGTAGTAGAGGCAAAATCTGAATAGTCAGATCACTGCAAGTTAAGAAGTCCAAAGGGACAGACGTGAGATCAGAGAGCAGTCGGGAGATTGTGTGTTTTCCAGTGATGACTGGTAGGTTGAACTATGATTTATAATGATGATGATTGATGTACTATATTCTCCTATGACCATGATGTAAATAAGTTATATGTGAGGAATGTTAAAGTCATTGATTACTGTGTATAGAGATGTGCGCAATGAGCGATAGATGTAAGTTCGGATCATGGATTCGTAGCGAGTCTGAGTGCTGTGTGGTACGGTAGAGGTGTGTTACCGTAAGAGGTGTGGTGAGTGAAATGTGGACTATTGTGTGTACGCTTGATGGGTCGTAATGAGTGGTGAAGTGGATAGTCGTTGTATGGTATTATAGAAATGTAATGTTATTCTTATAGGTGCCGGGATCGGGCAGAGAAGCCACTCGCGGTGAGCGGAATTGTGCCGGGGTTGGGCAGAAGGCTACCCACAGGTCTGCCTGAGTGAAGCTGTCGCGCAGGACAGCGGGAGCACCTGAGTCGTGGCAGTCTGGCCACAGACAGGGACGTTGTTATTGTCCTTGTTGCTATTAAGATGTTACTGTGCTATTGAGATACTAATGTGCTATTGAGATACTAATGTGCTATTGAAACATTAATGTGCTATTAAGATATCGAGGGGAGATTGAGATACGGAGATTAGGTTGAGCAGGAGCCAATAAGAGAGGCCAGCAAGTAATATATATATGGATGTGAGGCTGAGGCCAGAGCATAGTTAGAAAGTAACTATCGGGTTGTGGACCCGGAGAAGAATGAATGTTGGGAATACTGACCATTGAATGGTATTTGAATTGAGTTAATGTAATGTATGTAATTGCATAGATATCTTATTTTTATATATAATAAATGTGTGAGTCTGTTTGGTTGTCCTGTTAAGTGTTATACTTGTTCGTTCGTGATTGTTGTCCTGTCCTAATAAGTACATCTCCCAGTCTGGGATTTGTGACAAACTAGTCTGGTACACTCAACCCCCCTCTACTTTGCCTTACAGACAGGGCTATTAAAACTTGACCTGTATGTTTCTATATGTATTCTTGAGTACGTTTGTGCGTGTGTGCTCCATTGCTGATTCTGTAGGATTACTGACAAGAAATTTTGGAAGAGATAACAAAAGCCGTCTGGATGTCGCCAGGATTTGCAAACCTCAGTATATTAGTATAGGATCGATACACTGTCCTTGATTATTGCATAAGGATCACTTCACAGTGCTCGGTACCATACTGAAATATTACTTTCTAGGGCATCGGCGGTAGGATAATATTTACCGACATCACGCGTCACTCGTCACCTTGCACTAGCAGTGATCAATATCAGAGGTGAGAAAGTAATAATGCCACCGCTTTATGTAGAGGATAAAGCTCTACATGGTGAGGAATTTTCTATACTAATTATACAGTGAGCAAAGGAGAAAAAAAAAGAAATTAGTAGAAGTAGAAAACGTTCTTATGGAAGTAATAGAAAAGATAGATTGCGCGACTTAACTGTTGCGAAAAACAGTGTGTAGTCTTCTTGTAGTTTCGTTATATGTCCACAGCATCCGCTCCGCTCCGCTTTTTTTACGGAAAATGACGTATGACAAAGTAAAACACTCTTTGCCTCTACAGCGAAGCGGAACGGATGCTGTGGACAAGTATACAGCGGCAAAGAGTGTCTTTGTTTTGCATACGTCATTTTCCGTAAAATAGCGGAGCGGACTGGATGCTGTGGACAAGACCACTATAACCTATTCCAGGAAATGTTTCGTTATTTAGAGCGATTCTTAGAAATCTTTTGTTGTGAATAGAAAGACCTGGATAGAGAGACGAAGGAATGAGTATAATTCACACAGGTGAAAGCGGGTGGTTGATGGACGGTTCTGGTAGAGTCTCCTCCTGTCCTATCGATCTATTATATTTATTGTGTCTGTCGTCTTGTTTTTCCCTAGCACAATATGACCACTATCGTGTCGATGTGGTTTTTCCGAACTAAAGCAGAGGTGAGACTGACCCTGATGTATTCTCTTTGGGTAAGTAAAGGAAAGAGTTTATGTGTGTGTGTGTGTGTGTGTGTGTGAGAGAGAGAGAGAGAGAGGGGGGGGGAGAGATAGATATATAGAGAGTGAGAGAGAGAGGGGGGAGAGAGGGGGAAGGGGAGGGAGAGAGAGAGAGAGAGAGAGAGAGAAGGAGAGAGAGAGAGAGAAATACAATGCTGACAACAGACAACCATGCTTCGAAGCTGCAGAAGAATTTAAAGGTGTCACTCGACGCTGGAACAGATATTTTGAATAAGATAATAAAGACCAAGATCTAATTATGAAAGTACTTCCTAACGGACGCGAGCAAATTGTCACGATTAAGGTTGATGACCTTGTACGCCACGAGTATAGAGGGGGTAAACTTGGTGAGAAGGGGAGTTTAAAGTTGTTGTCGAGCATGAAAGATTAAATATCACGAGGAAGGTCGGTGGCCTTGTGCGCCACGAGTCTAAGGGGGGTGAGCTTAGCAGGGGAAAACACGGTTTTTAACATTGTTGACGAGCGTGGATAGATACACACGACTCGCTTTAAACTAGTCGCGTGTGCAAAAACCTCGGGAGTATAAGTAGAGGAGAAGCTCGACACACGTGGTTCCCAAATTATTCAGTCCTAGAGGAAGACGGAGAGAGAAGTGGTCCGGGCGACAAGTGGAAGGTCGTGCCATGGGGACCAGGGGTGTTATGTATGTGAGGGATCTATGAGGTTCCCAAGTTATTCATTCCTAAAAGGAAGACGCAGAATTTATCGGTCCGGGCGACAAGTGGAAGGTCGTGCCAGTGGGGACCAGAAGTGTTAGGTGTGTGAGGGATCCATGATGTTCACATGTATTTCCCAATAAGAAGAATTTATCGGTCCGGGCGACAAGTGGAAGGTCGTGCCATGGGGACCAGAAGTTGAGGAGTTCTGATGATAGGATGGGAACCCATCAGAAGCTCGTGATTTGCGATGGCGGGTGTGAACCGTCGGTGTGCTGTGTGTGTTTGCAGAAGAAGAGTCTTTGAGGACGGGCTGATAACCCCTCAAGGAGCTAGTAATCTACGATGGCGGGTGTGAACTGTGTGTTCTTATTTGTGTGAAGCCAGGGACGTCTGTTTCCCCTTTTATCGTCGAAGTTAAAGATCTAGAAAGGATCGTGTGAACTCTGGAGACGTAAAACTGCATCAACGAGGAGGGCAGCTGTTGACAGAGACTATTAAGTATATGTAGTTAAGTTTATAGACAGAGGGATGAGATCTAGATGTGAAACGGGGAATAGATAATAGCCATGATCCCCAAGAGTAAATTTGAAGTATCTCTGTTTTTGTGATTATGTATGTGATTATCATGAGTTGAATGTTTTGACATAAGTTTTGTCATGCATTTATAATTAAATATCGTTTAATTTAAATCTCACTCCATGTGTCCGTTGATCGCTGGTCTGCTTGCTTGGCTTGTTAGCTGGGTTTGAAAGGTAAATAAGTTAGGTACTCATCACACACGTGGTCGTGACCATCTTCACGCACGTGATCGTGACAAAATAAATTCTGAGTGCTTTACTTTCAGACATTCGGGGTAACAGAATATTCACTGCGCGGAACTTTGCTTGTTAAACAAATTAGTAGGCCTATATAATCACCTGGCTACATGATACCCAAGAAACACAAGATGCAACAAACAAAAGTTTGGTAATGTAATTACCAGTCTTTTGTTTGATGAGGCTTTTGTTGAAAGTTGTTACAAGCTGAAACCCAGTTTCTGCAGTGTATTGAAGTTTATGAGGTAGGTCTAAAGGGTGAAACAGACCCAGGTGTAGGCGCCAGACCATTTGCTCGCCGCCTATACATTTTGCTTCATACTAGCACGATAAGCACTGCCCGCTGCATTCTGCTGGGTCGCAATGTGGCCAGTGACTATTGTGTTACTGTGAAGTAAAATTTTGGGTCACGAGCCATCCATCTGGCGCCTACACCAGCCTGGGTCTGTTTCAGCCTTAACTGCCCGATGGGGAAGAGATGGTCTAGAGGCAACGTGCTCGCCTCTCATGCTAAAGGTACCGGGCTCGGATCCCGGTCGGTGCAGGCATGTTGGAATTTTGGGGTTTTTTCTCATATTTTCCGGTCCCTGATCCTATAGTAAGTAGGATCGAGCATTCTAGTCTTCTCGGATAAGGACGAAAAATTCGGAGGGCCCGTGTGCACGTTGCGCACGTTAAAGATACCTTTACAAGGCCGCTGCCCGGGCAACATTCTAAAAAACGAATCCCTACCACAACAAGAAAAGTGAGGTGTATATGCCAAGGGCAGCGAACCTCCTTAAATAAAGACCTAAATACAACAGACCGATGTGCTCAGAGCCATCTGAAGCTAGAAGAGATTTTTTCGCTTTGTTGTCCGTCAGTAGGTGATACCTGCAAAATTTGTATCAACCAATGGCCAACATTCTTTAACATTTTTTTTTTGTTTTGTTTTGTTCCCACAGACTTGTCTAATAAGTTATGGAAAGCCAGTAAATAAGAAGTTACAAATGGCAAGCGGTCAAGACCAAAAGCTACTGCTTTCTTGTCAAACAGAAACGAGCACGCACACGTGCACAAACACAGACATTCAGAAATGCTGCGGCACTGAATGTTTAAGTATAAGAGCACGGACAAGAAAAGATTAGTGTCCGCAGAGTTATGGAAGACCGGAAACTATAAAATGCAATATTCACTCTAAATAACGTGAGAAATGCAGACAGAAATATCATGTACAAGAGGACTCGAACATGTTTTATCGACTGCCCCGAAGCATTTGATATCTTGAAACACAAAGAAATATTCAGAGCGTTTCTATACTTGGATACTGTCGAAAGAGATCGAAGAATTACTCGATTCCATATTCGCAACAGGCCGGGGGGGGGGGGGGGGCAATGAAAAATCTCTGGACATAACAGTTTATTTATAACAGTACCAGATGGGCATCGCGACAATGTTGCATTTAACAGCCAGCTGCTCTTAAAGCTCAAAAGAACCAGGACACCTACCAATGGGAAGAAGAGTATTAATGTTGTTGTTGTTGTTGTTTTTTAAATGCATAACTCCGGTTTCAATAGCTAAAATTGCCCGGACACCTGTCCAGTAAATGCACAATAATGCCAGCCACCGATTCCTGCCGATGGGCCCTAAACTGGTTTTCGATTACAGCGCCTTTTTCAGAAGCTTATAGATCTTTTCCATTGTCTAGATCAGTGGTTCTCAACGTGGGCAATATTAATCCCCCCCCCCCCCAGGGGGGGGGGGGGGGATTTTGATTTCCAGCGGGCGAAAACGACGGAAAGGCTGACAAAAGGGCAATAACGATGAAAGGAGGGGATTTGGGGGGGGGGCGCGGCAAAAACATGAATGGATAAAGATTTGTGGACAAATACAGGGTGTAATCACTCCACTGGCTTGTTCAACACACGCTTAGATAAGGTTTATGAACAGAAGGGGCCTTTTTTTGTGTGTGCAGTTGATAAAGGATGCTTTATAGTTTATAATGAACAATAAACACTTCCATTGTCATTAATAAAGCTTTGAAAAGGTTAACATCATAATGTGTGTAGTCTGTCTGCTTGTGAAATCTGTATCGGTTGTCTATGAGTAAGGATGGGGTGGGGAGGGGGAGGATGGGGTGGGGGGAGGGTGGGAGGGAGGAGGCGGGGGTAAAAGAGGGTGGGGGTGTGAGTGAAAATTTAGAGCCAAAAGGGGGCGATTGCCTGAAAAAGGGTTGAGAACCGCTGGTCTAGATTTTCCTGAAGAAAGTGTGCGGTATTATTGTAATCATCGTGCACTTTACGTTACGTTAAACCCTCACGAAAGTGGGACAATCCTTTGTTTTCCTGTCCCTTTCCCATCACCAGAGATTCAAGCTCCAGACTTGAAGAACGTTATTATATATAACAGATACAGTATTGCAATGATAACACTTAGTCCCTTCTTCGTAATTTACACTGCATTATTTCACTCGGTCAGATGCAAAGAACTGTTTCTGCTGCATACCAGTCACGTGTTGGGTGTAACTGAATGAACCACTTTGATTGGTCATCTCTTGGGGCAGTCTGATGGTCATGGTAAAAAACGTCCAAAGTACATTTATTGCCAAGAGAGACATTACAGTGTCTTCGCCATCTCTTGGGGCAAGGCTGATGTTCATGGTAAAAACGCCAAAAGTGCAAATATTGCCAAGAGTCAAGAGAGACAATGCAGTGTCTCCGTACATTAACCCTCCAGCTCCTTGTGGTACAGATTTGAATACGAAACATAACTTAGTTGTGTGGGGTTTTTTTTTCTAATTTACCATTAACGGACTTTCATGATGTATTTTGATATTTTTGCATTTTATTTGATTCGTTTACAATAGATTTGCCGTCTTCATAACTTTTTGGATAAGGCTTTCTAAGTCTCTGGTCAGAAGGTTAAGAAACTGATCTCGTGGCAAAGCCATTATGATCATTTAAGTTGGTGATCTCTTACTAAAAAAAAATAATTCCTTGAATTTAATGAAGTTCTGTCTGCTCTGCCTTGCACGGAATTAATAGAAATTTGGTTTGGAACTCTCAGATTTGAGGGATATGTAATCATAAAGAATATGTTGTTGTTGTTCTTTTATATCGTGTCACTTCTCAGGGCCTCTTTTTCTCATAATGTATAAATTTGGTTCAATCTAGCCAAACAAGTTCTGGTAATAATCTGTGTTTCACGTGAGCAGCAAGCTTGATGAAGAGATGCTAATGAACCGGAGGTTTGTAAGGTATTATCGTTCGTTGACCGAACATCGTAATTCAACAAGAATTTCACATCTTGAAATAATGAATGATATTTCGCTACCCTCATTTTCTCCGGTGACAAATTTTTAAGATGGGTAATTCAACCTGAAGGTGTTTTTATCCTTAGAATTTGACGTCAATTTGCAATATGGGTCTACAGTGATTATACCAGATTGACCTAAAACATTTCGACACGATCATTCCACAATTGCCCCAGTAATTTTTTGTTTGTGTGTGTGTGTGTGTTTTGAAATGAAATTCTCACATTAATCAGACAATCACATTGCATCGTTCAACAGTTACATTGTTTTGTTTCGTTGATTTATGGGCTTTTAAAAAAAACTCAAATCCACCTAAATCACCATTTTAGACTGTTGTTAGCGAAACGTAGTCAAATTACAAAGCCAAAAGAGAAAATAATCAGTTTGTGTTCACTCTTCAGCTACAGCTTGCTAACTAAAAGACTACGCCTCCCTAACAACAGCTACCACCATATTCGAAGAAAACAGTTTTCTTTGATTTTAAGAAAACACCAAAACATGACTTAGGCAATTGTGGAGTGACCGTCACGATTTATAACAGTGTAAACCTTCGATCGCGAGGGTTAACCCTTTCACTGCCAAGCCCGGAAGATTTCTGGGCCATCAAATCTGAAAGGAATTATCCAAATAATGATACAAAAAATGTAATGTTTTGAAAAATCTCCAAGTTCAATTTCACAACTATATTCCTATGAACACATGAGGTTTGAAATATTACTTGTATCGGCCACAAAATGCTTTTTTTTTTTTCGTCATCTTACTAAAATGAAAGTCGGCAAGATTAAAAATATATATATATATATAAAAAGAGAATTTAAGAAAACATTACAAATAGAATATGAATGCAATACCAAAAAAAAAATTACCAAATGGGGTCCAGCATTATAGAGTGAGAGGCCAATATTGGTAGTTTGTAGAAATGGTTACGTTTTGTTGAGTAGTTTGCAGCATATATATTTATTTTGAGTCTTATGGTCAATTGCCTTGACTACGACTGCCGAGCATTACTTACTAGTAGCAGTGAAAGAGTTAAAAATTACCAAATGGGGCCCAGCATTATAGAGTGAGAGGCCTATATTTGTAGTTTGTAGAAATGGTTACATTTTGTTGAGTAGTTGCAGCATATATATTTATTTTGAGTCTTATGGTCAATTGCCTTGACTACGACTGCCGAGCATTACTTACTAGTAGCAGTGAAAGAGTTAAAGTAAATAATATTCCACAAAAAGCCTCTGAAGGCTATATTTGGTACGAAGAAAATATGCCATTTCGTGACCTCATTTTCTCCACTAACGAATTTTGGGATGGGCTTTTTTAACCTGAACATGTTTTTATCCTTGAAATTTGCTGTAAATTTGCAACATGGGTCTACAATAAGTGTGCAACGTTGACCTAACACAATAATAATAGTTCGTCCATCAGGTATGATGATGACCTTAACAACACCAGAGGAATAAAGAACAGAAATTGTTGAGAATTTCAACACATGGACAATAAAGAGAACTAAAGGACACAGAGGACAGAATGGAAAGACTGTTCTTTCATGACTTATGGCTTCTCATGTGACTGATAAGTGCTATTTTTGCCCTGCAGACCCTTCCGCATAAATGACAAGAGTGCTCCGTTGGTTCAGTACCACTGGGCCTTTTCTTGCGCCGTTCTCTTTTTTTGATAGCCTGCTGGACTCTGTCAGCTTCCCATGCTTTGCTGCCTCTGGTAAGGGCCGCCCTCCAATTTGCACGATCAAGCGAGAGCTTTTCCCACTCACTCACATCAATGGCAAAGGCCTTCAGTGATTGCTTGAGAGTGTCTTTGTAACGTCTCTTTGGGGCCCCAACATTCCTCGTTCCATTGGAGAGCTCAGAGAAGAAGATTTGCTTAGGGAGTCTGGAGTCGGGCATTCTGACAACATGTCCTGCCCAACGTAGCTGAATTTTTTTCAGGTGGCAGAAGATGCTCAATTCCTTGGCACTATTGAGGACCTCAGTGTCTGGAATTTTATCCTGCCATTTGATCCTTAGGATCTTTCTAAGGCAGGCCAGATGAAAGTGATTTAGCTTTCTGGCATGCGATTGGTACACTGTCCAGGTTTCAGCCCCATAGAGTAGGGTGGGAAGGACCACAGCATTGTACACTTTCAGCTTAGTGTCTGTGCGAATGCCGGCAACATCCCATACTCTCTTTCGAAGCCTGCCAAATGCAGAGCTGGCTTTGCTGATTCTTGAGAGAATTTCAGTATCAACACGAGCCGCGGAAGACAGTGTACTGCCAAGATAGGTGAAGTTCTCCGACACCTTCAGAAGACTGTCATGGACTTTGATATTTGGGGTCACAGGATACTTGTCGTCTGGAGTAGGCTGATGGAGCACTTCCGTCTTCTTTGTGCTTATTGTGAGGCCAAAGTTGTCACAGGCACTAGAGAACTTATCAACACAGTTTTGCATGCTATCCTCATCGTGTGCCAGAAGTGCACAATCATCAGCAAATAGTAGGTCACAGACTTGAGTACTTTTGGTTTTGGTTTTTGCCTGAAGTCTCCTGAGGTTGAATAGACTGCCATCAGTTCGGTACTTGATGCTTACCCCTTGAGGAGGAGAGCTAAAGGCTTCTTGTAGCATTGCAGAGAACATGATGCTGAACAGAGTTGGGGCTAAGACACAACCCTGTTTTACCCCATTTGTGACAGCAAAGGGCTCTGAAACACTGCCGTTGCTTTTGACTGCAGCTTGCATGCCATCATGAAACTGGCGCACTATTGTGATGAATTCGGGTGGACACCCAAACTTCGCCAAGATTTTCCAGAGGCCTTCACGACACACTGTGTCAAATGCTTTTGTGAGGTCAACAAATGTGATATACAGCGCTTTATTTTGTTCCATGCATTTTTCCTGAATATGTCTGGCAGCAAAAATCATATCCGCCGTTCCCCTCTCTTTACGAAAGCCACATTGGCTCTCGGGAAGCAAGTCATTTGACGAAGAAGGCGATTCAGAAGCATTCTTGCCAATATTTTGCCAGCAATTGAAAGTAGAGAGATTCCCCGATGGTTGTCACAGACTTGGCGGTCCCTTTTGTTTTTGTACAGATGGATGATTGAAGCATCTTTGAAGTCCTGTGGCAGCTTCCCTGCTTTCAACATATGATTGAACAACTCGGTCAACCTTTCAATAAGCTTTTCTCCACCGAAGGCATACATCTCAGCAGGAATTGAATCCACGCCTGGTGATTTGTTAAAGGACATCTGATTTGTGGCAGTTCGGGTCTCATTTGCTGTGAATGGCTTGGCAAGAGCTGCATTAATAGGAGTCTGAGGGAGGCGGTCAATGGACTCAGTATTTATATTTGATGGCCGATTTAGCACACCTCCGAAATGTTCTGCCCAACGCTGAATTATGGCATTCAATTCAACAATGCGTGTTGAACCATCTGACGCAAGAAGTGGCGTAGTGCCAGAGCGGGCTGGTCCAAACACAGCTCGGAGGCTCTCAAAGAACTTTCTAGTGTTGTTTGTGTCGGCATATTTCTGAGTTTCTCTTACTCGCTCTTCAAGCCAGTCATTTTTCATTTTCCTCAGCTTCTTCTGGAGTACACCCTTACATGCACGCAGTGCATCAGCTTTTGCTGTGGAAGAGGGGTCACTGCAGTGAGCTTGGATGAGACTATTTTTTTCTTTGATGAGCACTTTGATTTCATTATCATTATCATTGAACCAGTCCTGGTGTGTCACGAGTGGAGTGAGCGATAGTTAATTACGGGGGGAAAGGAGGAGAGTAAAATTAACGCACGGAGACAGGGAAGAAAAGTCGTGCATGTCATGAGTGGGGGGTCTGAAGGAGGCGAAAGCGCTGTATAACTATCACTGCAAGTTAGAAGGTCCTAGGGAGCGGACCTATGAATAATAGCCCATCGGGCAGAGATAAAAGGAAGCAGTCGAGAAGACTAGTGAGAGTCTTTCCAGTTATGACTGGTATGTAGAATGTTGATTGATTATTATGATTGATGTATTATATTATATTCGTCTATTACCATGATGTGAATAAGTATATGTGAGGAATGTGGAAGTCCGTGATATTGGATATAGCAAGGTGCGCCACGAGCGATAGATGAAAGTGAGTTCATGGATTTGTAGCGCGAGTGAGTAGTGTGTACTCCGATGGAAGTGTGTTACCGTAAGATGTGTGGTGAGTGAAAGGTGAACTAGTGTGTGTACGTTTCATGGGTTGTAAGGAGAGGTGGAGTGAATAGAAATGGTAGGATATTATACCAATGTACTGTTATTCTTGTAGGTGTCGGGGACGGGCCGCAGAGCCACCTCGATGAGCACAGGGGATAGGCCAGCATAGGGCCGGAGGCCACACATAGGCCAGAAGTGAGGCTGTCAGTGCAGGACAGTAGAGGCACATAAAGTCGTGGCAGTCAGGCCACGGACAGGGACGTAGATATGAGAGTGAATGAGATACTATATTGTGCCCTGTTGATAGGCTCGTGAACTGATATTATGTTGTTGCCATGTTGATGGCTATGGAAATACTAATGTGTTATTGCCCTGCGGAGGTGCTAGGGGAGTGTTAAGGTGTATGACAATAGGAAGGTGATATTGAGAGACTGCGGTGCCAGTGAATCATTAATGTACTATTAAGACCCTGAGGGGAGAGGCTGAGGCCGAAGTGCCTTTAGGAGTAACTACCGGATTGTGGATCCGAGGGAGCGTGTGTGTGAGAATAAGGCCGTTGTACGGCAGTCATTTCAATAATATAATATATGTAATTGCGCTATTATATGTATAATTATGTTTAATAAATGTGTGAGTCTGATGGATTGTTTTGTTAAGTGTTAAACTTGTTTGTTCGTGATTGTCGTCCTGTCATAAACTATTACATCTCCCAGTCTGGGATTTGTGACATTGGGGGCTCGTCCATTGTGACTCGTCCATTTTCGTAATATTTAGTTGTAGTTAGTTAGTAGGTAATTGTGCTGTCTTGTTCGTTGGATGAATGGACATTTCATGATATGATTTATGTATAATAATGAATGTATATTGATGCATGTATTGCTATGAATAGGTATTAATTTGTATTTAAACTTTCCAGAGTGTGTGCGTGCAGCCTGAGGAGACGAGCAGCCAGAGCTCCGAGGAAAGGGAGAAATTGAAATCTAGGGTGAAAGTTAAGTGAAAATTTTGTGCCCTGGATTGAGGGCTGTCTTTTCTTCTGTCTTTTCCTGCTGTTTTTCTGTTTTCGTTGTAATTGATTATACGGGCGGTGGCGCGGGTTTGCTGTGGTGAGCGTAGTTTGTCCTCTTCGGGAGGTGGGCTAATCTAGGAACTTCGTTCATCACAGTGAACAGTTCTGTAGGGACCTGTATTTTTGTTTAGTTGTAGCGTTCTATCTTCCTCGTTGTTTTAGGAAGACGTTTCTCTTGTCCCTCTCTTCCCTATCTATAGATACGTTCTTTTTTTTCAGACTCTGTTCTTGTTCGTACCTTGTAGTGTAATCGGCGTAGTTAGGTTGCAGTTTTTTCCATTATATTCTCTTTTTTAGGTCTTTGTCCTAGTCTGGTTCGTTGTCCTTGACGTACTTGTGGTCCTTCTATTGAATTTCCTTATTCTTGTCTTTTCTACTCTTTTTTATTATTAATAGTGCAGTACATTTTATGAATATAGAATTAGTTGTGCTGTAAAGGTAAATTTCTGAATTGTATTGGATACAAGTAGGTGTGGTTATATCTGGTGTGATCTCAGGTCTCTGGTCGTGTTGTTAGTGATCATACCGACAGGTTAGCCGTTTTGGTAATACATACCATAACCATAAATCTGTGAAATGGCGGAACTCCAACAATTAATGAAGTTGGGTAAGGAACTTGGCCTTGAGGGAGAGGAGCTACGCGGCTGGATCAAAGAACAGCAGGCGGATTTGCGCGATGAGCGTGCTAAGGATAGAGAGCGAGAAAAAGAGGCTAAGGCTCAGGAGCAGGAGAGAGAGGCTAAGGATAAGCAAGAGGAAAGAGAGGCTAAGGCTCAGCAACAAGAAAGAGAGGCTAAGGATAAGGAAGAGGAAAGGGAGTTTAAGTTAAAGGAGTTGCATCAGCAACAGGAGAAACAGGCTCAGGAGAGGGAGTTAAAGTTAAAGGAGATAGAAGCTCAAGAGCGGGAGACAGACGCGCGAGTAAGAATCGCGGAATTAGAACTCAAAAAGAATGCGCCAACAGAAACAGTTGAGCGGCAGGTACACAATAAAGGTGGCGTTAGGATTAAGCTCCCTACGTTCGACGACCGGAAGGACGACATAGACGCCTTCCTTTACAGGTTCGAACTGAACGCACAATTGCAATGGGGGGAAAATAAGGAATTATGGGCCACGTACCTGGCGTCTCTATTGCAGGGGCGAGCGTTAACCTACTTTAAAGAGCTACAGCGCGAAGACGTGCAAGATTACGATAAGCTGAAGGCTTTGCTGCTTCGCCGATTTGCGCGTACCGAGGAATATTTCCGGGAGCAGTTTAGGCGAGCACGTGCAGATACCAGGGAGGACTTTGCTGCCTTCGTCGCGAGACTAACTGAGTATTTCGCGAACTGGGTAGACTTGGCGCATGTGGGCACGGATTTCGCTAAACTGAAAGACCTAATGATCCGTGACCAGCTGTACGCGTCGTGCCACAAAGATCTGGTGGCTTTCCTGAAAGAGAACGAACCCGCGACGGTGCAGGAGGCGTCTAAGTTGGCGGAGGCATACCGTACGGCGCATCCGTCCAAACCAGTCGCCAGGGCGTACGTCCAAGATGCTGGGTACGTCGCCGTTGTCGAGGGGTCGCCGGCAGGACTCAGGGACAGGTCGCGTCAGCGTGGTGCCTATAGTGGGCAAGCCCAGGGGCAGCATAGGGGCTATCGCCAATCACCGGCATATGGATCCGGTAAGTTTGACCGAGCAGGAGGGCTAGGTCGCGGTAATGGCCGGGGGCGAGTTGTGACCTTTGCCGATGACCGACGGCATAGGGACTCTAGTTCCGGTCGCGAGGGGTCACGGGGACCCAGGCCTAGAGCAGCACAGGGAGCGGAGTGTTGGACTTGCGGACGCGTGGGTCACTTTTCGCGCGAGTGTAGGGCCGCGAAGTGTTGGAACTGCGGAAGAGCAGATCACATCAGCGTGAACTGCCCGGCAGGTAGGATAGCGGCGAACGTGGACAGTAGCTCCAGTCCATGTTCCCCAAATAAATTTCATCATGCGGCTGCGTGTGTTACATCGGACAACGGAGGCGGACAGTATTCTAAGTGTCCCAGTTGTGAGAAGTTATTATCTTCCGGTGTTTTACCTTGTGGGAGAAAGATCCCCGTCATAAATTCATGTCATACAGGAGGTGGTCTTAGGGTTTATCCGGGGTTTGTTGGGGACGAACCGGTCTCGGTTTTACGAGATACAGGATCTACCGTTGTGGGAGTGCATAGGGACTGCATTCGGGATTCACAGCTTACAGGTGAGACTGTCCCGTGCATCCAATTTTCGGGGGCCATTGAGAAATTACCCATGGCAAGAATAATGATAGATACACCTTTCCTTAGCGGGGAAGTCGAGGCAGTCGTTGGTTGTTTTCCAGGCGCCCAGCTCATCATTGGGAATGTGTCCCGGGTAGGTTCCCCTTCCGATGAGAACGTGCAAGCATGGTCGCAATCAAAAGGTATTGACTTTTGCGCCGCGGTCGAAACACGCCGACGGGTAGCGGATAAAGACAAGATTAGACCTTTGGCTACGCCAGCGGTCAACCTAGACATCACGCCGGAGCGCTTGGCGAGATTACAAAGGGAGGACCCATCATTAAACCCATGTTTTGGGGAAGCGCGAACCGAGAAAACGAGGAGATATAAGAACGGGTCGTCCTCCTTTTTTGTCCAGGGGGGCATTCTGTTCCGTATGTACGTCACAGTGGCTTCCGTTCAAAAGCAGGTCGTCGTGCCACGGTCGTTAATTGCTACAGTATTGCGTCTGGCCCATGATGTTCCATTAGCGGGTCATATGGGAAGTGCTAGAACCAAAGAGAGAGTTCTAAAAGATTTTTATTGGCCATCGATACATAGAGATGTACGTTTATATTGTAAGACGTGCAGTGCGTGCCAAAAGACGACGCATAAGGGTCGTTCACCCCAGGCTCCTCGTCAAAAGATCCCCACGGTTTCGGAACCGTTTAAAAAGGTTTCAGTACCTTGTTGATTTAAGAGAAAGACTATCTGCAGCGCGCACTATAGCAGAAGAAGCGTCTAGTATCGCTTCGAAAAGAGCAAAAGACTATAAAGATAGAAGTTCCAAACTGAGAATTTTTAAGCCAGGAGACAAGGTTCTGTTGTTGTTACCTACGGACCATAATAAGTTATTGATGACATGGAAAGGTCCTTATGTTATTGAGCGAGTTGTTTCAAAGGTAGATTACGCTATCCACATTGATGGAACGAGTAAGGTTTTCCATGTTAATATGCTACAGAGATTTTATGAGAGACCACAGTATCTGTGTGCACAGACAAGACCAGAGGAGACTGTCTTCTCTATTGCTTGTACGGGGGTCGTAGACCAGTTGGACTGTGACGTAAGCGACACCGAGGCGCAGGAGGAGTTACAAATTCAATTGCCGGAGTTAACTCCGACACAAGGTTACAGGGACGTAAAAATTAACCCTGACCTTACCAGTTCAAGGAGTAGGGAACTTGAGACCCTGTTAGCGTCATTTCCGGATGTTGTTACGGATTTGCCGGGTCGCACTACGGTGATCCAGCACCAAATAAAGTTGACTTCGGATAAGCCAGTATTTCTTAGACCGTATCCGTTGCCTTTTTCTTCGAGAGATAGAGTCATAAAGGAAGTTGAGTCAATGTTGAAGTTAGATGTGATAGAACCATCAACATCGCCGTATTCATCACCCATCGTCCTCGTGAAAAAACTTGATGGATCGGTGCGGTTCTGTATTGATTTTCGAAGATTGAACACTATTACGGTAGGCGATAGGGAGCCTATTCCGTTCCAGGAGGAATTAATAGCTTCATTAGCCGGGTCCACGTGGTTTTCCAAGATAGATTTGACGAAAGGGTATTGGGAAATCCCGCTTACTGAGGAGTCTAAACAATACACGGCGTTCCAGACGCCCATTGGATTATTCCAATTTAAGGTCATGCCATTTGGGTTGGTAAACGCGCCAGCGACGTTTGCACGATTAATGAGATTGGTGTTGAAGGACATACCTAATGTCGTGTCATTCTTTGACGATATAGCATGCCATACGTCGACATGGTCTGATCATATTCAGACACTAACAGTAATTTTTAAACGATTACGTCATTTTGGGTTAACTGCTAAACCCGCAAAGATGGATTTGGCATGTCCAGAGATAGTATTCTTAGGACATATTGTGGGTAGAGGTGTTCAGAGACCTGAAGAAACAAAAATTGACAAGTTAGTAGGGTTGCAAATCCCTAAAACAAAGAAACAAGTCAGAAGCTTAGTGGGAATTTTAAATTATTACAGAAAGTTCATTCCAAATTTTTCCTCCTTGTCATCTTCTCTTACTGACCTTACTAAGAAGGGACAACCCGATAAGGTCCAGTGGACGTCTGAATGTCAGACAGCATTTGATAATTTGGTGACAGCGTTATCATCGTCACCCATTCTGATATTACCCGATTTTCGATCTAATTTTATCCTCAGAACGGATGCGTCGGACTCTGGTGTCGGCGCTTGTCTTCTACAGGAGAAGAACGAATGTCTCCATCCTGTATGTTATGTCAGTAGGAAGTTATTGCAGAGAGAAAGAAAGTATTCTGTGATAGAGCGTGAGTGTCTTGCCATTGTCTGGTCCGTCCAGAAACTAGGACGTTATCTCATGGGACGAGAATTTTGTATCCAGACAGACCACAAGCCACTGACATTTTTGTCGAAGAATCGTTCGTCCAGCCCACGCTTGTCTAGATGGGCATTGGCTTTACAGCCGTACACCTTCGTTATTCAACCAATTCCAGGAACCAGCAATCATATCGCCGACTACCTTAGTCGAGCCTAGGGGAAGATTTCAGGAGCTTATACATCGGAGGACAGGAACATTGACAGGATCTGTGTGAATAAGTCGTCTTTAAAATATTGACATTATAAATATGATATGAAGAATGGTTGATAGGTTGAATGGGTTTTGATTCTGTATTAAGTATTGTGGTTAGTTAGCTATTCATGATGTGACACATATATGCATATTTCAGGCCATATTGATCCCCATATTTTCCCCTGATTTCGGTATTTTATATACTGGGGGAACTGATAGGTCATTTTTCTAGTGTGGGTATTGCTCACGCTCACTCGTTGACAGTCATCTTGATGCGATTTGAAATTAATTGCATTAATTTTTTTGGGGTGGGGGATGATGTCACGAGTGGAGTGAGCGATAGTTAATTACGGGGGGAAAGGAGGAGAGTAAAATTAACGCACGGAGACAGGGAAGAAAAGTCGTGCATGTCATGAGTGGGGGGTCTGAAGGAGGCGAAAGCGCTGTATAACTATCACTGCAAGTTAGAAGGTCCTAGGGAGCGGACCTATGAATAATAGCCCATCGGGCAGAGATAAAAGGAAGCAGTCGAGAAGACTAGTGAGAGTCTTTCCAGTTATGACTGGTATGTAGAATGTTGATTGATTATTATGATTGATGTATTATATTATATTCGTCTATTACCATGATGTGAATAAGTATATGTGAGGAATGTGGAAGTCCGTGATATTGGATATAGCAAGGTGCGCCACGAGCGATAGATGAAAGTGAGTTCATGGATTTGTAGCGCGAGTGAGTAGTGTGTACTCCGATGGAAGTGTGTTACCGTAAGATGTGTGGTGAGTGAAAGGTGAACTAGTGTGTGTACGTTTCATGGGTTGTAAGGAGAGGTGGAGTGAATAGAAATGGTAGGATATTATACCAATGTACTGTTATTCTTGTAGGTGTCGGGGACGGGCCGCAGAGCCACCTCGATGAGCACAGGGGATAGGCCAGCATAGGGCCGGAGGCCACACATAGGCCAGAAGTGAGGCTGTCAGTGCAGGACAGTAGAGGCACATAAAGTCGTGGCAGTCAGGCCACGGACAGGGACGTAGATATGAGAGTGAATGAGATACTATATTGTGCCCTGTTGATAGGCTCGTGAACTGATATTATGTTGTTGCCATGTTGATGGCTATGGAAATACTAATGTGTTATTGCCCTGCGGAGGTGCTAGGGGAGTGTTAAGGTGTATGACAATAGGAAGGTGATATTGAGAGACTGCGGTGCCAGTGAATCATTAATGTACTATTAAGACCCTGAGGGGAGAGGCTGAGGCCGAAGTGCCTTTAGGAGTAACTACCGGATTGTGGATCCGAGGGAGCGTGTGTGTGAGAATAAGGCCGTTGTACGGCAGTCATTTCAATAATATAATATATGTAATTGCGCTATTATATGTATAATTATGTTTAATAAATGTGTGAGTCTGATGGATTGTTTTGTTAAGTGTTAAACTTGTTTGTTCGTGATTGTCGTCCTGTCATAAACTATTACATCTCCCAGTCTGGGATTTGTGACATGGTGCTTGCGGACAGGAAAACCAACTGTGCTGCTGGCGCAAGAGTGTACAGTCGTATTTAGGTCAGTCCAGCTCTGTTCAATGTTCTCAGGGTCAAAAGTCACGCAATCCAATTTTGAGGAGAGTTCTGATGAGAGCTCGCTCTGTTTCTCAGCTGAGCAGAGTTTTGAAACATTTAGGCGTTTAGGTGGCGCTTTCCCTTGAGGGCGTCTATTGCGCCTCAATGTTAGTCTGAGCTTGCAAACAATGAGTCTGTGGTCAGTTCCACACTCGGCACCACACATCGCCTTTGTTACAAGGACATCCTTTCTGTCAGTCTTCCTCACAATGACATAGTCTATGAGATGCCAATGCTTTGAGCGGGGATGCATCCATGACGTTCTGTTTCTCACGGGGAGACTAAAATTTGTGTTGGTAATGAACAGGCCAAATTCAGCGCACAAAGTAAGTAAGCGCAACCCATTGTTATTGCATGAACCAACTCCATGAGGGCCCAAAACATTTGGCCACGCTGAGATTTCGGAGCCAACCCTAGCATTGAAGTCCCCCAAGAGAATCAGCTTATCAGCTGCCGGGACAGAGCATATGACAGATTCTAGATCAGAATAGAACTTGTCTTTGGCTTCATCTGGGTTTGTCATGGTGGGCGCATATGCGCTAATGAGGGTGGCTGACTGGCTTTTCCCAACTGGGATCCTGAGTGTCATTAGCCTGTCATTTATTTCAATTGGCATGGACTGCAAGTTTCTGACAAGGTCATTTTTAATTGCAAACCCAACACCATGCTGTCTCGGTTCGACTGCACCCTTGCCTTTCCAGAAGAAGGTGTATCCACCACTGAGCTCTTTGAGCTGGCCACTATCAGCTAGTCTGGTCTCACTGAGTGCCACTATGTCCAGGTTGTACCTGCTGAGCTCAATGGCAATAAGTGCAGTGCGTCTTTCCGGGTTGTTTGAGTTGTCCTGTAGTGTGCGTATATTCCAGGCTCCTAGCCTGAGTAAGCTGAATTTCTTTTTGTTTCGACCGCAAAAAGGGATCCCCACTGGTCGCGGTATACCAGTCAGGGTGATGTGAAGTGGGCTTTCTTTAGGGCACCTTTTCTAGCCCCTTCCTCAGTTGAGGTGAGCAGTGCTCTCCTTAAATAAGGCTGCTCAGCTACTGTGGGTGCTGCCTCCCCACGCCTCCACTTCAATCGACGATGAAGCGACCATAGCCCACAGCCACCAACGTGTAGGTCTGTGCTAACAGCTTCCAGTCTATCCAAACCTGCTGCCACCGCACTCGCCCATCGCCGTTGGAATTTTGAGAGGAAAGAAGACGAGACAAAGATGAAAGAAGACGAGGTGAGTGTTAAGACTGGCGCAAAGAATTTGTTTTTAGTGAGAAAGAGCTGCGCAAACATCAGACTCACTCTCTCGCCTGGACACAACTTATCCAAGTGGCAAGACAGGGTCAAGACGACTGGAAATGTATCCAGGTGCAGGAGGATGCCAGAGGGACAGTCATATTGCCTGACCGGCTGCCTGTAGGCTACTCCACAGCCTCGCAGTCCCAACTGACTAGGGTGAAAGACCCAAACCAAAGAACACCAATACTGGTGGATGCTCTGTGTCACGATATCCAGGCCAGAGTGACGGTATATTGCCATCTGCCCTATCAATCAACCACTGGCCTGCTGCCGCCAGCTTCGAAGCTGCGTCCGGGAAGTTTGCTCAATTCTTCGTCTGTGATTTAGGCAAACAAGCCTATGACCACACCGCTACCGGGGGCCAATATGAAGGACTCAAGTACTGAGGGTCACATTGTGCCCTAGCATGTAGCCGTTGGGTTAGATGAAACCTCCTCCGCCCTGGCCGTTTGCACCGACAGGTGCACGCCCACTGATACCATGCTAGCGTACCAGTTCATGAAACAGGTTGTACTGGATTACATGTTACCAGTAGCAGATTTTTCTGACCTGACACCCTGAGCACAATAATAACAATGTAAACCTACGAGGCATAAAGTAAATAATATTGGACGAAAAGCCTTTAAAAGCTGTATTTGGTATTTTTTAAAAAGTAAGCCATTTCGGTGACCTCATTTTCTCCACTGACGAATTTTAAGATAAGCAATTTAACCTGAACATGTTTTCACCCTTAACTCTTTCGAGATGCATCTTCGATTTATCAGCGCCAGTACAAAAAATATTTGGAAGTATCGCTGATTTATATTGTATTCACTATTCTACATTCAATTCTCTTTAATTGGCGTATAGCATTTTACTTTACTATCAATACTTTTTTTTTTTCTGTAAGTGTTTTTCTTAGCCATGCTGTTGTTGTTGTTTTTTTCCAAAGTGGGAAAAAAATAATTACGACCAGACTTGACCGAAGCCCCTAACGCTGTCCTCCTGAAAGAGTTAACATTTGCTGTAAATTTGCAAAATGGGTCCACAGTTTTGGAATCATCCCATTCTGATTGTTTCCTTGTTCGGCTATCAAACTTGCGAAATGCTCTGATCAAGATGATTACTGCAATCATCTTCGTCTCCTAATTTCCCTTCTCCCGGGCACAGGGGATAAATGAGACGAATTTAGCTCTCTTGTTGGGCTGATCATTCTGTAGAAGCTGAAGCTGATAAACGTTAGTTACTCATTTTCCTTTCATTATCGCCATGAATAGCGCCTGAATGAGGTCAAAATACGTCCTCCTTGGACACCGAACAATATTTTTCTAAATTCGCTCCCATCATATTTGTCACTTTGACACCTCCCATGTTTTCCCATCTAATAAAAGTGTCAAACCTGTCTAAATCCGTCACGTTATATTGTAACTGAATATTTGTCAATTTCCCAAATTTTGCGGGGAAAAAAAGGGGGGGGGGGTTAACGGGGGAAAGACATAGTGGTGAAGAAAAGCGGTATTTTGATATTATTATGGTGTCATGAATAGTGTTATATGTACGTACGCCATCCAAGTGTTTGCGCTAGGGGTACGTATTTTAAAGCCTTTTGTGACTCCAGAGCTAGAGAGCTCCGTCCGAAATATTCCTAAAAACAGCCTTAATCAATTATTCTTTCAGATTTTCTTTTTGTTTTCCTCCTGTTTTTATGTTGAAAGGGTAGGGGACAGGGTTAGAGATTTGGTAAGATTTAGGGTTGAGGATAAGGACGGGGTTGGGGATAGGTCCGTATACGTGCTCGCCCCTGGCACAAAACGCTTGGGGTGCATACGTGCCGTAACGACAGCCTTAAATGTTCTTTCAAAAGTCCCTCTGTATTTCGCAAATTAGGGTATTTCTTTTTTTTAATAAAAGTCCTGCCATTTCTGAACAAGTTCTGCACTTCAAAAACATCCACTAAAGCATATTTTTGTCAATACCAGATAATATAGCGACAGGGCTGGATTAACCATTAAGCAAAATCAGCATGTGCTTGGGGGCATCAAGGAAAGGGGATTTAGGGGCGGGGGGGGGGCACCACAGAAATTTTTCATTTGCCGGATTTACCATGGGCATACAGTGCAAAATTGCAAATGGTGAAGCTGAACCAGAGTCCACAGAAATGGATCCCCACAATAAATGAAAAAATTAAGGTATTTGCTGGCTTATAAGACTCGCTGGTGTGTTTGTTTTGTTTTGTTTTTTATATCAGTGTATTCTGTGGACTGTGGTCTTTGTTCGTCTATGTTTTGAAATTTATGAAGGCGTCAAAATATTTTAAGTGCTTAGGGCCCGTAAAAGTCTTAATCCCGCAATAATACAGCCTACAAAGGCAAGAGGTCACTTTTCGTGGAATATAATTTACTTTAATTCTCATACGTTTGCATTGTTACTGTACAAAATGTATGTCTTAAGCAGGGCCGGATTAAGACATTTAGAGACCATAAGTACTTAAAATATGTTGGCGTCCCCTACGTAATTCAAACTGTAATTGTAAACCAAAGTGAACCATCAAAAATGGAAGAAGAAAAAAACGAGTCTTATACGCCAGCAAATAATAATATTTTAATTTTTTTGTTTCTTTTATTTTGGGGGCCCCTCTTTGTGGGCCCTGATCAAAATTAGATAATAAGTAAAAAAAAGAAAATTGAGGAGTATGAAAGTATGTACATGTAGATAACCAAGTAAATAAATACACAGCTGTCTGTAAGAACTATCCTGGGGAACGGATCCAGCTCTCTGAAAGATTTGTTTTAGGCGCCTTTCCTGCTGAATATAGTTCAAACAGGTATGTTATAATAATCGTCTGTGAGAATGACATGAGAAGGTGAGCCAGGAAACATCTGGAACTTCGTGTCAAAATGACCAGAGGTTTTTAAAATTGTGTGCATTGCCTCAGTTTGTGACAATAAATTACTTGAGCACATCCATTTGGGTCAAAGTTCACTCATAATTGTTATCTATGTTTTTTTTTCATTGAGGTGCAAACAAAAGAGACTCAATTTTTTCGCGTAAAATCTACGTTTTTCGTCTCTCTTCATACATTACTGATCGACAATCAGCTTTACCATAATTACCTGTGTGTTGTGCAAGAAAATAATGTAAAGAGGCTGGCCCATGATAGAGAGGGATGGAAAGTGTTTGTTGGTGGCCTATACCCTGATCCAGGGTGAGAAAGGCAATGATGATGATGATGATGATGTGCAAGAAATCGCATTTCAACAATTTGTCCTAATTAGTCTTTGCATCGAATCCTGGTTTTGTTATTAATTTGCCCCAGATCTCGATATTGGATAGAACTTAGTATAAAATGTTTGCAAGATTCATTTTGCTCGGGTCGGCTATCATAATTTCGATTGATTTCTCTGAACAAGTCATTTGGGCACCTTTCCTGCCGAATTTAATGCAAACCGTTTATTATAAAGGCCGGTTCAGATTGTCGACTTTTTTTGGTGTAAGATGTTTAGCCAGGGTATCATATTACGTAAGCGTGACGTAGCCACCAGCACCCTTCATCTTTGCCTGGACAAAGGATCGCCGCCACTGGACAACCACGAAAAAAGCGGGAGGGGGAGGGGGGATTAACAGATAATTACACTCGAGGTGTCGTAGATGGACATATTACGTCAAAAGAGTAGTTCGATAGAGGGAATTAACATTCTGAAAAGCAACGAGAAAACACGTGTCAGTGATGGTAATGAATTAAAAAGCATGCTTTATGTTTGTCCTTTTTGTGAGCTGAAACAGCCAAATAGTTCATGCAAAATCTTGAAACATCAGGGAGTTGTCGTCGATATTCACCATTCGGATGGAAGTATGCCCGTACATGGGGTAGGGGGGCTGGGGGCGGGGATTAAGCGTCTGAAAAGTATGCATGGCGGGGGGGGGGGGTGAGGGGGAGTCAAAAATTGCCAAACTCGAACATCCGGATTTACTTCAGGGATGGCCCCATGGTCAGTTTTGTTGATCACATGAATGATAATGTTGCAAAACGAACGGTGGCATAGCGTTGTTGCACGCGACCCTTGTTGGTCACAGGTAGTATTATAAAGTCGTAATTGTTGACGTACTGTTATATCATTTCTTTCCCGGAAATTGTTGTCCAGAGACATCAAATTACGCATGAAGACGCGCAACACTATGCGTGTGTGTGTGTGAAGGGGTGGGAATGGGGACTATAAGCAAAGATACTAGAACTGATAAGATCAGACAGCTTGTGCTTTTAGGGTGCACAGATTTCGCACCGTCACCTAGCGGCAAACGAGCGGAAGTCATGAGAAGTGCCGTATTTTACACAGCCAAATAGCGAAAATACTGAATTTTTGTTCACTTTCCAGCTATCGTTACATGCCTTGATTGGCGTCACTTATTGTGGAATTATAACTTCAGTCGCTTTGGGAAAACTCTGGCAGTTTTTTCTGATTTTTTTTTTTTTTTGGTCGCAATAGCACTGTCACAATTTTGCATCATAAATTTACCATTATATCAAGCATTCTTTTCATACTATGCGCCATGGGTCCCGCCCCCCATGAGCGTGCAAATTGTGTGCACGTTTTTTTAGTAGTGCGAAGAAGACAGTGTCTCATCTTTTCGTTTGTGGTATCATAGGTCTAAGATAGACGATAAGGATGACCACCACTGAAATAGCATGACAAAAGAATGACAAGGGATTATATTCATTGTGAAAACCACAGCAAACTGTCAGCTGACTAGGAATATGCAGGCATCCCTCGTCTCGGGAAGACAATGGTAGCGTCCTTAGTTTGGTTGTGTCAGTCGTATTGAGAGCGGCGTCTAGTGTGGCTCAGCAGTCCGACCCTGGCATGGCAGTCCCTTCAGCAGGCGTAGCATGTGAACTGAGCACCTAGTCTTCTCGGATAAGGACGAGAAATTCGGGAGGCCCGTGTGCACATTGCGCACGTTAAAGATACCTTGGCAGTTGGAAATCGAGAAGAGCAGGCCGAACAGGCCGCTGTCAGGGCAAAATTAAAAAAATATATATATATCCCTACCACTCTCCTCCTTCCCTCCCTCCTTCCTCCACCCACCCCCCTTAAAAACTGCCGACTGGCGCTGCACAGTGGCGACGACGTGTCTGCAATGACACTAAGGCAAATTTCCCAAATGGAATTAAAGAAGTAAAAAAAAAAAAAATTAAGACCATATTTCATACCCATTCTGACTGGACAAGTCTTCAACTAAAAAAAAAGTAACTGCAAAAAATAGCCAAAACCGAGTGTCTGTTCTTTATAGATGGCCCCTTGAGACTGAGTTTTGAGTTTGAGTATGGGTTTAATGGCACGTCGGCGCGATAACGACCACTTTGCGCCTTCCACCTTTTTTTCATTGTCTTACCTTGGGCTTGCGTTCGGCCGGATGGTCCCTCCAAAAGATTCATGAAAATATTTCTTTGTCTTTTATCAGTGCACTAGCTTCAGTGGTGTAACTGTGATTTCTGTCGGAGATATTGTTTGTTTGTTGTTGTTGTTGTTGTTGTTGTTGTTTTCTTCTTCGTCTTCTTGGAAGTTGATCGTGTCTATTGGTGCCACTGCGATGTTTGGGATTTGATGGACGCTTTTGACGTCATCGATAGCATAGGGATGGAATCTACCACAGTGTCTTCCACTGCAACACACCGGTCATGACCCCTTGCCCTTTTCATTGCCGTTGCCATGACGCAAAAATACGGTCATTCAACGCAGCGGCGCGTCGTGTTGCAATCTATGGTTTCCATAACACAGAGAGTGCTTGAGGCTTTACCTTAGTTACCAGCGCCTTTAACAAAGTTCCTCTGCCATAGCGTTACCCTTGTCCATTATTAACGTATTACTGGTCTCATCCACAGCATCAGCTCTACTCCGCTATTTATACGGAAAATGACTTATGAAAGAGTAAAACACTCTTTGCCTCTGTATACTTGTCCACAGCATCCGCTCCTCACCGTTATAGAAGCAAAAAGTGTTTTACTTTTTCATACGTCACTTTTCCGTGAAATAGCGGAGAGCGTGCTGTGAACATGGTGTTGACACGACGTCGTTCTATCCATCTTTTTCTGAGACAGCCCTTTCCTCTGGAACCACGCCTTTTCATGTTGTGTAAGCTCTGTGTGCTGGCTGTTCGCTCGGAAGCCTCATGAGGTGTCCAAACCACTTCAGTCTTTGTTTTTCTGTATATTCTTAATTTCTAGACATGACACAGTCCCTACGTTGTCTCTGATGACTTCGTTTCTGATCTTGTCTCGTCGTGTGACGGTCATTGTCTTCCTGTTGTTCATTATTCACTATTTCAGATAAATCACTGCGCTAACCACGGAAAGAGTAATATGAATGTAATCTGATCACTATCTTATGAAGACATCAGTTTACACCCCCACCCCCTCTTTCCACTATGTTTTGTTAGCCAGCTAGACGGACAGAGAACTGACACCCTAACAGACACGTAGACAACCAGCGCTGTCACACTTGCCAAGCTTAAATAAATAAGTTAGCTATTCGGTAAGCCATAGGAGTCAACCTAGTTGTCTGAATAAAATAGTGTGATCCAGTACCATTTAAACCAATCACTCAGTCGAAAGTTTGTCGACCTTTCCCAGTTCTTTGTTGGTGAAACATTATTAAGTAATATTATGACGATCCTAAATTAACCTCAAATATGTGTATGGTAATATGACGTGAGCCTAACAATAAATTGTGATGAGACCAATGACAATTGACAGAGGCCACGATTTTCACCTTTCCCATTAATGACATACGTAAGCTCCGATGAGGGGGGGGGGTGATTCAGGGGGGTAGTGGGTGGGGGAAGAGAGCCCAGAGTGTATGGAAAGAGTAGGCGTGGGGTGGGGTCTGAGGATTGAAAACATGCTTTTCCTTTATGGTCAGGACTGAAAAAGTTTGCTTTATTTACTACATAAAATATGTTCCATCACGCCAACCAAGATCTTCGGCTGATATTTATAAAAAAAATTATTTGTTCCAACTATGTCTCTTTGACCACTCGGTGAACTTTTTTTTTTCTTTTGCCCGACAGACCTGGAATTCACTGCCTCGAAACTTAAGAGATGTACAAAATATTGAAATGTTCAAGAAAATCTTAAAACACACCTTTTCAATTGATGGAATACCGTGCAACCACATCTATTTCTGACCGTGGTCGCATGTTTCAGTATGTTTGCGACTTGATAGTACAACGTCCGTGAAGCGTTTAGACTTTGCCGTAAGGGATGAAGCGCGATATGAAATGTCACTTACTATGACTCGCTTACCCGGGCAAGTTATATGTTGCAATATTTCCTTGTACCGAGCCCAGCTTGATCTAGGTCTCATGAATAACAGCACTTGGATTCTATGCAAAGACTAAAGACTAATAGTTCGTTTTGTTATACCACAATTCCTTGCAGAATACACGGATGTGATAAAATCTGACTCTGGGCCAGCAACATGTAAAGAGAGACGTAGAACGCAATTTCCGATCACACTTTTCGATCTTCCTCGACGAAAATGAGTCTGTTATTTTGCAGTTCAAAAAATGGTGAATAAATAATATTAAAGACTGACTTTTGTCCAAAATCGGGGTGTCCACGTAACTTATTGCCAAGAATTGACACAATACACAAACTTTCATAATTTTTTATAGCTTAGTCGAGAAGTTATTGGTGATTACATGTTCACTCTCTAGCCCCATTATAGTAAGATTATTGATTATTAATTTTTTATTTTTTTTTGTCAACACTGTACTTTGTAGTAAATTGTAGGATTAGTATAAATATGGGAAATATGCTGCTGTATATGACGAAATAGTAAAGCCGTCCATGCAAAATGTAGTTTCAAAATACCAAGGCTTTTCATGAACATTCACCATTCTGATTCATGTAGTTACGCTGGTACAAGTGGCGTGAATCCAAACGTATGAAAAACTTTACGTGCTGGATGGGGTGGGAAGAGAGCGGAGAGGGGTGGGAGGGGGTGGAGATCAATAACCGCTCAAATCCAGGGTACGTACTTCACGGGTGATCTTTTGTAGTAAATTGTTATGTTGTGGCTGTTAGGTATATATGGAGAGAGAGACAGACAGACAGATCGACAGATGAATAGACAGACAGACAGATAGATAGGCTGACCTACCGACAGACCGCTGGACGGACGGACAGGCAGAAAGACAGACAGTGACAGATAGATAGATAGATAGACAGACAGACAGACAGACAGACAGACAGACAGACAGACAGACAGACAGACAGATAGATAGATAGATAGATAGATAGATAGATAGATAGATAGATCGATAGATAGATAGATAGATAGATAGATAGATAGATAGAAAGATAGATAGATAGATAGATAGGTAGACTGGCTGACCTACCGACAATCAGACACACAGGCCGACAGACTGCCAGACAGACAAAAAGCATACAGGCAGGGCAAGAGACAGGCAAGCGAACAGAACAGTGAAACAGACAGACAGATAGTTGGACATTTTGTTGGTGGTATTTTTTAGATTTGGGGTGGAGAGATACAGACACTTGTAAACCATTGCGCCCCTAAACAAAACAAAAAGTGATAGTGCATTTTCCCAGAAACTTCCCAAACCACTTTGCACACAAGGCCAATACACAAAAAAACAAATAAGCCTATATTTTATATGTCCTGAGTAATCTGACTTTTCTGTAGGAATGTTGTTACAAGTACGTACGTTCGTCCCACGCGTTCTTTTGTTGTTGTTTTGGGGGGGGGGGGGGGGGGGGCTAGGGGGTACGTATTTCAAAGCCTGTTGTGACTCAAGAGCTAGAGAGCTCCTCCCGAAATGCTCCTGTCAACAGCCTTAATTCATGATTAATTAATTCTTCTTTCAGATTTTCTTTTTGTTTTCCTCCGTTTTTTTTTTTTTGTTTTGGTTGAAATGGTAAGTGGGCAGGGTTACCGACTGGATAAGATTTAGGGTTGAGGATAAGGACGGGGTAAGGAATAGGTACGTATCTCCCCTAGCGCAAAACCGCTTAGGTTGCGTAAGGATTCATTAACAACAGCCTTTCTGTAGATGCAGAGTCTTCGTCACACCGATATTAAAGTGCAGCCGCGCCGCATTGAACCAGATACAACCAGAACAGTAAACTGTAGATCAGTGGTTCTCAACCTGGGCGATATCACAACCGGGGTGGGGGTGGGGCGATTTGGATGGGGGGGGGGGGGAGCGAAAACGAAGAAAATGGCGACAAGGGGGCGAAAAACGATGAAGGGGGTGATATTTGAGACGGGGTGATGAACGCAGGACCAGTTAGGGACAGATAATGGCAATCACTTTTTTGTAAATGGATTTTATGAACAGAACATGGTTTTTTTTTGTTTAATGCAATAATTGATAAAGAATGTTTTCTGCTTTGTAATGAATAATCGACACGTGTACTGACATAAACGAACCTCTGTGAAACTTAGCATCACAATATGTGTACAGTCAGTCTTCTTTTTGAAATGTATACATTGGGTTTGAATATGGATTTGGCCGGGGGGGGGGGGGGGGGATTGATGTAAGAAAATTTGAAGCCTACGGGGGCGATTGCCTGAAAAAGGTTAAGAACCACTGGTGTAGAGCAAAAACAATCCTCTAGAGACCAGGCCATTCCACAGCGCCCTTTTTGAAAACATTCTTGTCTAGCTAAAATTTCTAATCCATTCATTCTTGTCTGGATCCCTGAAGACCAGTTATCATTCATTTTGAATTTCGCTGGTGCTTTTTGATGAAAGGGGGAAAAAAGGCGAGTGAGAATGCTTATCTCATCGTCGGCTAAAGCGGATGAAATAGATCATAGGGATCTATTGCAACCTAGATTATGGGCTCTGCTCCAAAGCAGATTTGGGAATTCCCAATAGAGTAAGCGGTTCTCAGCACTGCAGCGTCTGTGGCACGTTTATTCATCAATCGGGCTGCATTGAATTTTGAGTTTGGGTTTAACTGCGCATCGGCACGGTATTGGTTAATTTTGTATTTGTATTTGTATTTGTACAACTCTTTAATCCCATTTGGGAAATTTTGCCTTTGTGCCATTGCACCCCAGTTACAACTGGAGCAGGCACGTCGTCGCCACAGTGCAGCGCCGGTCGGCGTTTTTTTTTTTTTTGGTGGTGGGGGGATGAGGGGGAGTGGGTGGTAGGGATGAATTTTATTTAATTTTGCCCGGGCAGCGGCCTGTTCGGCCTGCTCTTTACGATTTCCAACTGCCAAGGTATCTTTAACGTGCGCAACGTGCACGCGGGCCCTCCGAATTTTTTCGTCCTTATCCGAGAAGACTAGGTACTCGATCCTACCCCTCAATAGGATCAGGGACATGAAAATATGAGAAAAATCCTAAACTTCCAACATGCCTGCACCGGCCGGGTTTAGAACCCGGGACCCTTGGCATGAGAGGCGAGCACCTTGCCTCTTGTCCACCTTGTCCTAATTTGCACCTTTCACGGGTTTTTCGTTATCATACTTTGGGCTAGCTGTCAACCATCAGCAGATTCCTACATATAATAAGATCAAACGAAAGTGAAGTTAAACATCCAACGGGAAAAGGCCCCGCTGTAAAGTGTGACTATATGAACCCTGTAAATATGATAAAAATCTGTTATAATTGTTAAGTCAACTTGTAGAGTTCGGCCTCCTTCAGAAACCACAAAATGCGCTGCTGGTCCACGTCAAACAGCAATTCTTTCATGGATCCGCAGGCATGATATCTTCATCGAGTGTGTGCGAAAACTACATAATATTCTGTTTCAATGTGGCTGACATTTAGGCTGCATCACGTGTGCAAACTTCTGTCTTTGAAGCAATCCATAATATAAAAAAACGCGAACATGGGAGAAGGGTGGAAGCTGTAAAGCATATTCGCGTAAAGCTGGGTTCTCATGTATACGGAAACGGAAACGTCAAAAACCCTTCAAGTAGTGAAATAGAAAGAATGTTTCCGCACGCCGTTTCCGTACACATGGAAACACTCTTTCTTTTTACTGTAGGGTGGATTTTTTTATTCCGGTTCCGCTTCCGTACACATGAGAACCCAGCTTAATGGATTAAAACTTTCAGAAAGTCAAGTTTTGTGATATTTTTAATCAGCAAAATAAAATATTGGATCATGTAAAATCAAACAAAGGCGCTATGTTTTATTGAAGATAGACAAATGGTCCGTTCCAAATGCTATTTGAAGTTTCAAAATATCAAGGCCTCTTCAGACAAAGGCCTTATCAGACATTCAGCATATTAATGACCGTGCGCTCGTGCAAAAGGGGGATAGGGGGGTGGACGTTGAAGCCAAGAGAAACAAAAAACGAAACGAGCAAGAAGGAAGGGTGGGGTCAGAAATGCCCCAAATTGAGTTTACAATTCATAATGAACTACATGTAAATTAATCAAGCACTGTCATGTTATAGTATGAAAAAGCTACAACCACGACAAAAACAGAAGCATGTGGTGAGTGCAGGGAGGGGTTGGGTGGGGTACATTTATTACTGATCCAAATGGCGTACATGTGCTTAATAATATCTTCATCCAGCTTCCTTCTTCTGGTGGCCAAGTTGGTGATAGGCTGAAAACCTCACCCAATAATTAGATCCGCTTGAAGAGGATTCATCGCTAATCTTTGCTCTGTATTCTGTGGCTCACGATTACTCAGCTAATGCCCAGTTTTTGCTTTTTGTTTTTGTTTTAGTATTTGTTTTTGTGTGTTTGTTTGTGTCGCAGGTCCTTTCTTATAATTATGTGAAGGATATTGTGGCATTAAATGTGTACCGCACGTAGGACTGTGTATGCCACGGTTCTGCGAAACGATGTACAAATTGTTGTTATCCATCACACATCCCATTGGTTCTGTTGTTCAATTTCCTTTCGGAAATGAAAATAATACGCAACGACTTTGCGCAGTCTGGGAATGGGGTATCGGATGTTGGGGGGGGGGGGGATGGGATTTTGGGGAAAGGGGGAAGAAGGAAAGGGGGCGGGGAGGGGGAGATACTCTCCAGCGCGGTCATGGGAAACCTGTTCAAATTTTTGGTGACAAGTTGCGACTTTAGTCCTTGTTTGTTCCAGCTCCACTTTTTGCACAACTGAGAAATTCGACGGTAAAAGTGTGTGACTTATAATTATTATGGTAAGGGGTGGAATAAATCGGAACTGCAAAACAGCTGGAGAAATGCCGCAACGCGTTTCAAAACAAGTGTCAGAGTGTGCATTTGTTAATCCTCTTCTACACACTGGAAGATCTCCAGTTTTTGTTTGTTGCTGTTGTTGTAGTTGCTGTTTTGAGACAATGGAGATAGAACAAAACAAGAACTGGGGCTGCGAAGTGTGCAGATCGCAAAGCCTGTGGGAACCACAGACTAATAAATTAAATAACTAATAGATCTGTGGTGGGAACTAACTATGGGAACAAAGAAACCTACATTCATGGCGAAAGTGGAAACCATGACGGTCATCAAATCGTCGCGCAGGCCCTGTTTTGTTCTGCCTTCACTTTTTACAAACACTGAGACAAGGCCATAATTATGATGGCATATCAAAATGTATTCTATATTTCCAAGGGATTTCGTGAAGGTATCTCACGAGCTCTGACTTGTTATGGAAAAAATACGGTATACAACAAAAACAAAATTTTACAGCACACGCAAAAAAGAACAACAACAGCAAAAGTTGGCGTTGCGCCCCGCTTTATGCTTCGTTCAAATTCCATTCTGTCATGACTAACAGGAACTATTAGTTGTAAAAAATTATAAATGATGTAGAAAGATAGTAAACTGACGTCAAAAAGTGAATTTGACTTATTTAGGCATACATGTTGTTTTATCCGTAAGACGGCAGGGTTGGAGAATATTTTAAAGTATTAAGAAGTTGTACTGATGCTTTGTGAAGTTTAACTATAGAACTTTATAGACGATCTTTCTCGAAACACTCTGAAGTGGAGATGGAATATGGCAGCAGTAAGGTGACAAAATGGCTAAGGCTAGAACAACACCTGGACTCGTGCCCAGAATGAGAGCATGGATAGACTACAAACTCGCCACTGAGTTTGAGTTTCGTCCGGCACAAGGAAGGCCACTTTGCGCCTGTCGCAATTTTTTATATTTTTTTTGGTTATCTCTGCTTTGAGTCAGTTTTCAGTTTTCAGACTCTTATAAATACGATCACTACAAACTCGCCATCTCTCCCTTGAAGAGTTTGAGTTTGAGTTTAGCGGTGCGTCGGCACAATAATGGCCACATTGCGCCTTCCACGGTTTTTCGTTATCTCACTTTGGGCTTAGCTCTCAGCGCTCATATGCCCAGAAAAATATCAAGTAAAAGTGAAGTTAAAAATCTAACGGGAAAGGCCAAATACTGTAAAGGATATCCTCCCTTGAGGAAGACCAGAGAATGTTCTCATATGAAACACATACCCAGAAGACTTCGAGAAAAACATCCGTGGGTGTCTGTTAACTTGAAACTCTTCTTCCAAAACAAGAGGGCAAACACCGAGTGCTACAGAACTACGTGAAATTACCTAGCAATATCAAGGGTTTTGTACCAAATTCCAGATGTGATCTCTTCAGAAACGCAATATCCGACCTGATTCACAAAGAGCTTCACAATGAAGATAACAGACAGACACATCAGCTACCAGTCCCAGAGGATCGAAGTTTGCACCGGTCTCGCCAATGGCGCAAATGTAGCTCGTACCAAATTCCCACTGACTGAACTGGCGTGTGGTACCGTCTAATAACCTGTTCCAACAGCTTTGAAAATTATAGTGTCCAATCGCTAGATACCAACGCCACACTCCCATCAATCTTCCCGGGGTAATCATCATACAATTCGTGACTTCAGAAACATTATTAAAAAATCGAGGGGTATTTGCCACGTTGTTGTATGAGACATTTTGTCGATTCTGAGGTTTTGTCATGAAAGTGTTTTTTTCACTCTTTGTTTTTCCATGTTTAAGTGTCAAATGGATGTATTTTACAGCATTTTTATGCAAGTTTCAATTTTTAAGGTATTTTAACAAAATCCTGATTTTACACATCTCTTCAAACCTTCAGACCCCATTTTCTTGAAAAAGCAAAAATGCACATACATGTACAATAATCTGGAAAATACCCAACGAAATATTTTATACAAAGTTTTTTTGGTTGTTGTTGTTTCATGTGTATGGCAATTACTGGTTCTCCTCCCTCTTAAACTTGAAACTTTTACTAGAAAAACATTTGGGGAATAAAAACGTGAACATGAAGATATTCAAGCCAATTAATAACAACAGCCCAGATAAACAGAGATGACGCAATCCCATAGACAGAGAGACCTTGTTGGCGCCCAGGGCTGTCTGAGATATTTAAGTCACAAGCTATACCGTTCATTATAAGGAAATCCCACAGGGAACGGCCGAAATAATAAGCCTAATACTAGTAATACAACAAGTTGGTAGGTGGACGTGCCTTGAACCACAGCTGGCTTTTCGTTAAAGTAATTTTCTTCCGGGGCGGGAAAGGGGGGGGGGGGGGGAGAGAGATCAGGAAAGTCGGAGGGGAATCATGAATGAACTGCTCTTCCCACTCCCACCCCCATCAACTCTTGTTATGCTTGTTTAACACGCTACAAATAATATATTACTTCGCATAATTATTTTTATGTATGTCCACCACTCCCATTCGTAAAAGAATTCTCCTCCACAGTCGTACCTTCTCTTTTTCTTCAGCCCCTTCTAGCCTTTTTTTTAAAGTGACATTTTGTTCTCTATCTTATTAGAAACAACAATTTTATATTTATTCATCAACTACGTTTTACTCATCGGCAAAGTAAGCGCTTTGTTCTAAGCTTGAATAATGATAATAAAAGAAGAATATTCAGTGTACACTGAGATTCACATATCAAGGTCCCGAAGAAAGAAATAATATATAGAGCTACATATAGGCTTATGAAAGCACTTTGTTAACGAAGTTTTCTCTTTTCTCGGAAACACGAGCTCAGAGCCTGAATACGTACGAACAAAAGCGTCCATTCGGCCCATTGACTAAGTCAAATTGTCAATACAAGTGCAACTGGTCTCCGTAATTTGATAAACGTTTGCAATACTGACATCAACTCTTCAAGAAAATCATAAAAATATTAAATTCGATTGCTTTATAAAGGTGAAATGGTGTTTTTTTGTTTTGTTGTTTTTTTTTGGCTTTTTTTCTCAAAAGCAGTCAAATGGCACTTTGATTCCTTCTAATTCTAACCCCCTCAGTTGATTGTTGCACATCTTATTGTACACAAAAAAAAAAAAAAGTGGCGCACCAGAAACGATATTAATACGCGTTCACTTCCTTGCGCACAATTTTCCTATCAGAAATGAGTGCGTAGTGCTCTGGAGCGCATGGAATCTGTAGACTCTGGTAAGACTGTAGAGTATGGGAGACCCAAGAGAGAGAGAGGGAGAGGACGGTGGGTTCACAGGTTTATCCCAGATAATGCCGGGAACCTCATCTAGTACATGTATATATATTATTATTAATAAGCCTCTTTTATCTAGGATGACATCATGAATCATTGTTGATTTCACAGCAGGCGGGCCAGATGCAAAGGGAATGGTACAGTTACAAGAGGTAGGTCAATGACATTCCCTGCTCTTTAGTTTATGAAAATCCGAGTTTGTGAGGATGGGAGAAGAGAGGAGAGGAGAGGAGAGGAGAGGAGAGGATTACTCTCTGATTTTATAGCTCCAGGCCGAGCAGGGACTAAAACAATAAATGACAAAAGTCACAGTAGACTGAGTAGAGCTACATCGTTGGTTAAACAAAAAAAGGGGGGGGGTGTATTTATTTTGTATTTGTATTTTTGTATTTATACTTCTTTGATCACATCTGGGAAATTTACCTCAGTGCCATTGCAGCCCAGTTACAACTGGAGCAGACACGTCGTCACTAGTATAGCGCCGGTGTGGTATCCCAGATTATCCCCCCCAAAATCTATCCCCCCTGATATTTCAAAATATCCCCCGGATACTCTAGGATATCCTAGAATAACTCCCGGATATTCTGGAATATTCTGCTTTATCCCCCCGGATATTCTAGAATATCCCCCTCTATTACAGTTTATCCCCCGGGGTTAAAATAGGATGGGGGATACTTGCCAATGGGTACGAGGCATCCTATTTTATCCCCCCATTACAAATTATCCCCCACCTTTTTTTTGTGTGTGTCTTTGGGCAGCCTTTTCCCCCCTATTCTTCTTGTGCGTTTCTATTTATTATACAATCTTTCTCTGCCACACGCACAAAAAATACACATTTACAAAGTGTGACTTAACATGCGTTTTATGCCGACCCTTAGAATTGGACTAGGGGCATAAATCTTTCTCCCCCAGTCCATCAACCATACCCTTTTCTGGAGCTTTCAGTAGTAGTAGTAATTAAAGAGATTAAATTTCAGGGGTGGTCTGTCGATGGAGCAATGAGAATAAAGTACATTGTATTCAGTATCAACAGACAACCAGTGCACCCATTCTTTATTGTGAGGAGAAAAAGGAACGGACAATGCACCAGCGTGCTAAAATTGACAATACCGAATCGAAGCTGGCACAAAATGAAGTCGAGATATAATCTTAAGCGGCCACTTGTGATCTTAAAGTTCTCATCTTTCTTATAGAAGGCTATGCTTCGACAGAAATGTGTATCATTTGATAAAGCACCTTAGGTGTAATTTCCAAGTTTTTGAGGGACTACCTATAAACTCTTTGGTAGCAAGTTGTTGACTTCACGGGACAAGAGGAGTGTTAAAGAACTAATTATTGCACGTCAAACATAGTGACACAGCAGTAACCAAACTACTGCTGATGAGGGATTTACAAACTTTGATTGAATTTCCCCCTTCGAAGCAACATTGTGGAGGATGTTACTGAAGATTACACCACCAGCTTCAGGAAAGTCTATCATTGTCGTCAGTTCTGAGAGCTGCCATTTGGAGAAGCCAGCCGACTTGTCCCCGCTCCATTGCATTTAGTCACACATCCATCTCAGAAATATTCTCAACAGCTGCAAGGACTGGCTGCCCAAGTTCCAAGATGTGATTGGCTCAGCGTCCCCAGTCTTCTTTGTTATCAATCCTCTAATGTATGTTGCAAGTAGTCAGTCACCAAAGCCTGGCAAATGGCAGCATCAACAGGAAGAGTCTATTTCTAGTTTACATGAGAAATAGTCATCAAAACCTACAGACTGTCCTGTTTTCGGGTCTCATGGACAAAACTTCCTAATCAGGGGCGCAATGCTAAGAATGGATTCAGTCAACCTTCAAAGACAATGCATATTCGAGACAGTCGGGGAAAAAAAAAATCCAGATTCTTGGACCATTCGGGGATACACATATAAGTCGAGGTGAAGATCTGTTAAGTGACAAGCAGCCCATCCCATTCAGGTGTACCCAGATAGATCTAGTCCCACATTTTTTTGCCTTCCAGATCCAACACTTTTTACAGACTTAGCGTGTTCTGAGTAAGAGATCCCTTAAAAAAGTTATTACGGATTACAGGGAATTGCATCCTGGTTTTAATCCTTAAAAATTTTCCATCTTTCAGCCTCATCTGAGACTACCTTTCCGTTCTACTGGTCACACCACCTTTTTCTCCCTCCTTGGAAGTCTATCGTTCCATTATGTAATGATAGCATAAAACTCTTGTGCGTCCTCCTTCTCCCTATCACCCCCGCCTCATTTCCTGGAAGTACTTCTGTCAATGTAGCAGGACACAATCAGCAATTAATGTGAAAGGGGGTGCTGGATTAATATACCTTTAGTCCACGTCGCAACAATTGTTTTTCCCTACTATGTTACAATGCACATACTGCATTTTGTCAGCCTTCGCTCACGGAATAGGCAGTGTGACTGTAGCATCTGCGGGCTACCCCTTGCCCTCCCCCGGTTTTGTTGTTGTGCTGGTGGCTGAGCATGTGTCCACTACTTTTTTCATTTTATTGTTGACAACCGCCAGAGTGTACTGTACTCCGTGACCTGACCTTCTTTTCTAGTGAGTAGTTTTTTTCCTCGCTCGCTTGTTGTCAGGTGTTTTGACTCGTTCAGTAAATATTAGTATGTTCCCGAATATTCGATAACGTTATGGATACGAATGTTTACGCCAGATTTGGCCTTGAGAGATGTAACCTGATGACGTATTGATGCGTGATTGGTTAGTTTGTGCGAGGGCAAAGGTAACGTTTATTTCGGGAACTTTCTGTAGGAATGTTTATATATATAGACCTGTGTGAGTGGTTGGTCGGTGAGTAAGTGAGTTTCCTTTTGTGTGGCGTAGATATTTAGTTTCGCTGGTGTCTTCCTAGTAATTTATTGCTCACTATACAGTTATTAAACTTTAGTATTATTTAATCTATCGTCGGATCTCGTGTTTATTTATTTTACAGCTGTAATAGTTTCGTTTTCTAAAGGGTTGTAGTTAGATCAACTAACTCCCCCCTACTATAACGTGCTAAAACAACCTCAGCTGTTACAGTGTCTTACAGCCGGTTCAGACAGGGCGGTTTCAACCGCGACGGCTATCGCACGTTTCCCGCTGGTATCGTTCAGACAAGGCGGTTTGCAACGCGACGTAGCCACAGCGGTTGACTCAAGAACTGGAAATTTTAAGCAGTGTCAGGATGGATGTGGAGGAAATAACATGCGTTTGGTTGTTACATCGCCGCTTGAAACGACGCAAACAGAGACAAAGACAATATTGGATTCATCCCATTCTACGTGATAGACTAACGCACGGCATGTTTACCACCCTGTATCCTTCCTTAAGGGCGCATGAAGAAAAGTTTTTCAATTATTTGAGAATGTCCAGGAAATCATTTGACGACATGCTGCAACTAGTCAAGGACGACCTGAATTCAACCAAGACCCCGATGAGGGATTGCATCAGCCCAGAAAGCTTTTGTTTACATCACACATCCTGTTCTCTCATTGGCTGGCGTACTGCAAACCGAGCGGGAGACCAGCTGTGTGTGTACCATGCCTATGTGTGTAGGTATCTCGACCCGCTGGCCGTCCGCGCGGTTGCGAGGGGAAACTCACAACCGCGGCGGTTGAGGAAACGCCGCGGTTACGTGTGAAAGATTCCATAGGCTATCATTGAAAATGCAACCGCGCGTTTCCAACCGCGCGGTTTAAACCGCCCTGTCTGAACTGGCCCTTACTGACCTTGAATGTCTGCAACCCCGCCAGTGATGTCAGTAAAACTTTAGAACAGTGATTCTCAACGTGGGCGACATCAGCCCCCTGGTGACGTGATTTTCATTTCCAGGGGGAAGGGGAGGGGAGGAAACGAAGAAAAGGGCGACAAGTGGGCGAAAAAGAGGAATGGGGGCGATATGGAAGTTTAGGGGAACTAGAATGAAGAGCGATTTGGGGGCAAATCTAGGGGCAAATACATAACAGTCATTGACTTCTTCTACATCATGCTTAGATGGGTTTGATCAACAGAAAAGAGTTGTTTTTTTTTTGTTTAGTGCATTTGACAAAGAATGGTTTCTGCTTTATATTGTATCATCAACATGTTTGTTGTCTTTTTTCCCCTGGAAATAGGGGAAAAAGTGGGCGATGAAACAAAATTTGAAGTCTGTGGGGCAATTGCCTGAAAAGGGTTAAGAACCACTGCTAAAGAAGGTGAAATCGAGCTGGGGGATACTTTGAGACGAGAGGGGGATGTTCTACGATATACTAGATTATCAGGGGGGTTAAAATAGAATGGGGGATATTCCAGGATGTCACACCGGTCGGCAAATTTTTTTTTTGGGGGGGGGGGGGGGGTGGTAGGGATAAATTTTATTCAATTTTGCCCGGCCATCGGCCTGTTCGGCCTGCTCTTCTCGATTTCCGACTGCCAAGGTATCTTTAAAGTGGTACACACTAAGGATTTACTGGCAAATTAATTATTTGTCAAAGCAGTAATGTATCCTAACTACGACTGTCAGGCAGGACCTAGCTGTACACGGCAGGGGCATAAGTGCAGTTGTCAAAGCTGTAGCGTCCCCTAACCGCGACCGCAGACCAGAACTTTATTATACACAGTAGGGGCCCATGTGCAGTACATTACATGTATTTATCAAAGGTTCAAACGTACCTTATCTCCTGCTACCACGCAGAACCAAAGCAGAACCTAACTGTAGGCCTTGCGTGCAGTTTGTTTATCAGCTTGGCGCTGCTGTAGGTTAATCCTACGAGATGTTTCAAACTAGACAGATTGATCACTTAACGACTATACAACACTTCTACAATTTCCTAATGCCGAGACTCAAGCCCAGCTGTACGGAATACTGGGTGCTATTATGTGTATGGGGGACACTGGTGAACATTGGTGTGACATACTTACTTGGCCTGTGTCCTCACATTAATTGCACGACTTTTCTCAAATTTTGGGCCCCAAAATTGTATTCAGGGGGGGGGGGGGGATAGGGGTCATTTACAGAGAGAACGGAAACCCGGAAGTCGGCACACATAAAAATCAGGACTGAGTTAAAACGAGCAAGGTTTCGGTCTCTAAGGCTAAAACAATACAAAGACAATTATTTAATAAAGACATAAGAATCACTCAAACTCCCTGTAGGAATTTAACTAAGTTCAAAATAATATAATGATAATAGTAATAATGATAACAATTATAATACTAATACATGTAATAACGACAAAAACAAGAATAATAATGGCAGTAAGAATGCCGTTTAGTTATGCAAAGTCTGGTGAGATTTATCAACTACCCTTAATTAGCGGACGCGTTACGTTGGCGCTGTCACGAAACCTCCACAGAGGGAGAATTCTATGATCGCTGTCACGTAAGTATTCCCAGTCAGTGTCACGAAAATGCCAATAGGCCCACTGAATAGGGCACGTACTAGGATGTACGAATTATTGTGTCATAGTGACAAACTGGTGAAAAGTGAGTGATAAACGATCCAGTACACACGTCTCTGCAGTCACTGCGTCTGAGTGTTTCGGTCAGCCAAGTTTTCGCAGTTTACACTTTGTAACATGCGAGAATTACACATTCGACACTGAGGCTGCTTTTTAAACAACTTATTTATGTAATGTGGTTATAAAAGCTACATAAAGGGTAAAATAATCCATCTAAATTTCATATCAACAGTAATACATGGGCTGATCGTTTAGTTCAGTCTATACAAGAGAGACTACCAGAAATAAGCTCTAGACCAGTGAGATATCTAGTGATTATCTCCCCTCCCCGCTCCATGCCTTGTGTCCAGATTTGTGTATCCCTTCTAGTGACGTACTATAGTTATTTGGGGTCATTGGTCTCTCTCGTTCTCACTCATTTCACCTGCTCATCTTGCTCAGTTGATATCAGTCCTCCGAGATGTCTGCCCTGGGAAGGGAGAATGTCTCCACGAAAACGCTAGTTAAATTTTGCGCCTACTAGATAGACCTTGTGAAGTTTTCACTGGACAAGACATAACTGACCATTGGATAGTATTATTGGTAAGTGGCACAGCCAGTCAGTGAATAGTTTGTATGGTGGATGGTTGCTGCTGTAGAGAAGGCACTGCTAAATATTATCATGAAATATCGAAGACCAGCATTTACATGGGGCCTCAAGCATGCACTGAAACTAAAAAAAACTAACCCAAGTTCCACAAAAAGACTAAACCAAGTGACAACTCTCATAATTACCCCAGATGTCTATAAACTATAAATCATAATCACTTCCCTGACCTATGCCAAATGTCATACTGAAATTTTATTAATTTTTGGTAGTGCTCCAAATGTCATACTGCAATTTGACCTAGATTTAGGCAGTGCTCCAAATGTCATGTTTTGAAAATTTTGGTGCTCCAAACGTCATGCTACCAACTAAGTGTGTAGTTTTGTCTTAGTTTCCATGGTTGTGATAGTACGGTCAGAGTGCGTGAGTGAAAGCAGGGAGGGTGAGGGGTGGAATGGGTATAATGCTGCGCTTACCATTACTGTGAAGGGAGTTCATTGACTTCCTGTTAATTACTGTACGTATCTATTTAAAAACTAGCAGAGGTGCGCAGCAATGCTCGAAATAAATTCTTACCCCACCCTCCTTCTCCACCCCCCCCCTCCCCACCCCACCCCACCCGGTCTCGTCCACCCCCCCCCCCACTCTCTCTTTCTATTGTGTGCGGGACTTGTGTAAAAAAAAAAAATAATGAATAGCAAGACGTCGAAGGCTAAAATATGAGTGGTTTAGCGACCTTTACAGTACTGGACCAAATTAGTGATGTACCCGTACAAACCTTCCTTAGGTGAAGCTGAATTAGAACATATTGCTCTTGGGCGTCTACCTCTTGTTGTTTCTGAATACAGCAGACGGACAGAACACATTTTAATGTACATGTATATATAGATAGTAATCATTATATACTTGATTTAAAATTCTGTGCAGCTGTCTCTTATTGCGTCTGAGCATTAATGATTCTTAACAGTTGAAATCATGGAATGATGAAGCTAAATGTTGTATCTACTTTCTGTAGAATCAGTACACTTCTAAGGAAATATATACAGTATGTAACTAATCCAGTGATATAAAGTCGACCTACGTTTGTATAAATTTTTCTGACTTAAATTGACAAAAACATGGAGCAGAAAGAAATTATGTAACAACTTTCACAACTGGTTTTTGAAATACTGTACTAGATTACTTGCCATCATTTCACTACAATGTATCCAGAGACGATGTATCTTATTTGCTTGTTTCTTTTGTTGGGCTTTGAAATATATAAGACCAGCCTCCGTACGCCTGCCCCAGCCCAGAAGAAGTGAAGGTCAAAAAGAGGAAGAAGGTTGGTTTTTCATTCAGTCTAGTTCACTGGCCCGTAACATATAATTAAATTTTGTAAATGATAGTATGGCCAACATGTTTTCTGAAATTTGTAGGGGAGATTTGCAACACAGAAATGTACAATTATACAATTAGACAAATAGGACATGAAAACTAGGTTTAAAATTATGGGGGGGGGGGGGGGGGCCGGCGGAAGTGAGCGATACCAAGATGTGCATTAAACATGTGTTCGGTTGGCTGTCAACGGAAAAAATCATGGTTGCAAAATTTTCCACAATCCAAGCGATAATACTGTGTTTCATGTGATTTTGGGGTTTTATAATACATGGTTGTGGGTAATTATCACGTAGCCTTAAATTTGATACACTTATTCATGAAAACTAGCAGCTGTATGAGTGGTGGTAGGTCTTGTTAAAAATCGCACGACTTTTTTGTATTTGATACACATACATTATGTGTTTGTGTGCAATGTAATGTAATCATTAGCTTGGATGGTGTTCAAATCCACCAAAAAATGATGGCACTTGTAAATTGCTCCGCACGTCTCAGGAATGGTCAGGCTCAAAGCTTGAGGTGATGTACACGCTGAAAACTTAAGGTCCTCATACGACCTCCCTATCCCCCAAAAATACTCAAAGTGCCTGTAAACCTCTCATGAGGGGGCATGGCTGCTCTCATCAACATGTCCTCCTTTTCTATCAAAGGGGTTAAAAGGGTCAAAAGACCCATGTGTGTCTCTTCATCGATACGTAAATTATAGTTGTGAAAGTCACTGGGGTAGAGCCTCAACTCATTGAGCGAATTGGCATGGGTGAAAGTGTCTCAATCAAGAAGTCAGTTGTTTTGTCCAATAAGTCCTGTTTTTTCTCCCTCGGTTTTCTTCTTTTTTTTTTTCTTTATCAGAGAATAAACAATTAGTCAACAAAGACCCTTTGGGTTTTCGGTCGCCATTCCATTAATGAAAAGGTAGTCTAGGATACTCAAGTCTATAAGCTGAAGTAACCGAGTGGCTAGCCAGGGCAGGAATGATGTGAATGGCGCGAAAAATTATATCTCCGGGTGTGGCTGCAGCGTGTAGGCGAAAAAAACAACCCACGGGCCAGGCTTGGGTTGAGGCGCGGTGCCTGACCCCCCCCCCCCCATCCATTGGCACTTGCGTGTGTAGTGGCCTTTACATCTAGCCCTACTGCGATTCACCGCTTATCGGTTTCCATTTAATTTGTCACTTTCTGCCGGTCGCATACCTCTCCGTGATGTGTTGTCTTTGTTTTGCTGGGGTTGTCCTCGCTGCCACCGCCCCTTCCCTTGACTAGTATTAAAGTTCCCTCCAAACCGCACACCATTCCTTCACATTCCCTTTCCCTTTTATTCACCCTCAACATCTACCAGGCGTTCTTCCACAATCGGCTACATTTTACCCCCTCTTTTTCTTTCGCCCACACAATGCTTTCAACCAAAACTATCAAACTTCACGTTCCCAAAACAATTCACAGTTCCTTTTCCTCCCTCTCTCTCACACTGTGAGCGGTTGCTAGCACATTCACTACCTCAACTTTAAATAAAACTATCCTCACCAGTCATCTCAAATTCTTACAAAATTGCAAACCAGGTCGTTCCAAAAGAGGTTTCGATCTCATTTCCGACCGACTGTAGGCCACCTCAAACATAAACAAACCCAACTATTCACCCAACATAGGAGCCAGGAAACGAATGAGCACAACTATTCAGATACTCCATTCTCAAATCACCGGCATCACCACAAAACGACAGATACACGCACAATTATTGAAAGACATCACGATTGGCCCACTGTACGATTTCATTCACACAGTTACCTACAACACCAACAAAACATTATACAACACACTCACCTCTGCCAAAACTAATAAACTCCATGCCCTTAGAACTAACAACACGCCTTCTCGCAATCAAACTCATCCAGCAAACAACAATCGCGCATCCTCACATCCACCCACCAACCACATGAAGAAGGTGATATGCGCTGCATCCCTGACGATCTTCATCTATCAGAAGAGCAGATAAAACGTCCAGAGCAGAAAGCTGAAGTTTGTCCCTATTCAGAAACAACATGATCGATCCCAAACTCTTCGGGATGTCCAACCTTTTTTCCGTCACTTTCGCCTACACTTCCACTTTAACGGTCCTAGCCGCGAAGAAAACAACGCCGGCATACATTCGAAAAGCACGAACAAAAAATCCGACTGGACACCCAAATCAGGGGAATCACTGACTCTGGACCTTTACATTTCTAAATGCTGGAACGACATCAAAATAAATATGCCCATGCGTAATATACGCCAGTTCAATCTAATAATTACACAAAGGCGCGCATTGCAAGACTTCAGAAAACGTAATGACCTAGTTGGTTAAGCTAGCCGACAAAGGCGGGGCAGCTGTAGTATGGCGTAAAGACCTGTACGTGAACGAAGGCCAAAGACAACTCCAAAATCGTCAATTTTGCGGCATGCGCAAAAACAATGGAATAATTCCCAATAACACTAAAGTTAAAGAAACCCTCCACAACCTAAATGGACAGGGATGCCAACCACCATCGGCCCTCAGTCTGGCCTTCCACCCTAGCCAGTAGGGTGCACCAACATTCTACGTGCTCCCCAAAATCCACAAAGCCAATAACTCAGGGCGCCCCACTGTTTCAGCTTGCTCATGCCCCACAGAAAAGATCTCCCAACCGCTCGTAACCCAACTCCCCACCTACGTAAAAGACACCAACATGCACTAAACATATTCGAATCCAGACACTTCACAGACACTAACACCAAACACATATTCTTCCTCGATGTCACCTTTCTGTATACCTCCATACCCCACTCAGGCGGGCTCAAATCTATACAGTATATCCTAGACTCACGCTTCCTCTTTCGCCTCGCCGATTTGGTCCTCACCCTTAATTCATTCGAGTTCAATGGGGAGTTCTACGACCAAGTCAGTGGTGTCACAATGGGAAAAAATGGGGCCGATCTATGCCTGTCTGTTCATGGGGTATTTAGAGGATCCCACACAGAAAAAATACACCGGCCGCCAACCGGAATTGTACATAAGGTACATAGATGACGGGCTAGGTGTCACCTACCTCGATGCCAAGAGCTGATCTGGAAGCCTATAACTTTCGTTAAACTTCCATCCGGCACACCACCAAAATCTCCCCTATCTCTGACAATTCTTACACATCACGGTCTCTTTGACAGACACAGGACTCTCCAAGTCAGTACATTACAAAGTCACTGACTGCTACACATAATCTCCGCCATGACTCTAGTCATCCGCAGGCATGCAAGGATGGAATCCTATTCTGGCAACCTCTCCGCCTGGGACGTCTGTGTCAATCGGATGGCGCCTTCGCCATCGAGAACGAGACGGCTGGACTTCTTCCGCCTCAGAAACAATCCTTATACACTCCCCTCTCCCACTCCCCTACACATGCATCCAGCTATTGACTCATCCTCTAGATTGGCCCTCGACTACTTCCTCCTCAAACTTACACATTTAGGTTCCCTTTTTCCCTTCCAAGCATGCGTTAGCTAATTATTTACTCATCCGCTCTACACATCAACCTGTTGTAGCCACACTATCCCTTTCTCTCCTTCCCGCACTTAACAATAGGCACCACATAGCCCTATCTTAATTCTTTGTGAGCCAGTAGCCGATGGATCTGTTCTTCCGCTGGTCATGTTTGTGCCAATCACCGACGTATTGGTGCACGAGAATGCTAGGCTATTTTGTTTCGGGAAGGAAGAAAGTCGGCTTTCTATTAATAGACGTTTTTAGTCTTCATTCATCTCCCCCACTAATTTCTTCCTGTATTGGCAAATGTGGAAATATTCATGGCGCACAAAGTGTTAAATTAACTGACACTGACACCGATGTAACACGCTGCCTCTCAGAAGGCCTATTCACCTTTTTACAGCCACGCAGTGTGCATCTCACAGATCAGCAGCACAGTTAAGTAGAATTTTTATTTCCTTACATTTTCCTTCATCCATCCTTTCACACCCATCACCAATCCATTTCATCTCCAAACACTCACACCACCAACACCCCACCCCCCGCCCATGTATATATCTTTCTTTTTTATCTGTTGATTTAGCTTGTCAGTCATCAGTTTATTGCTGTAATTTCTTTGCTTCGGTCAGACTGACAATGTCACTCATCTTATTATAAAAAAAAATAGTGGTGGGAGTAATTCATTGTGGTGCAATTTTGCCCCTTTTTTTGCTCGGCTCTACAGCCTAATTGACAGTTTCAAAAATTATAAAATTAATTTTCTTAAATGTCAACTAATCCAGTCCAATCGCTTTTGTATCGACCGATTGTATTGATTCAAGTTTCGGGTATTTTTAAATAAAAAGTAGTAAAAATGTAAAACACAATGGTCTTTGTTTTGGCTCCCTGTAGTAAGCCCATCGCACCGGAAAGAGTGTATTAATACGCGTTCAATTCCGTGCGCACAGTTTCCCTACCAGAAATGAGTGCGCTCTGGTGCGCATGAAATTATGTAGTAAGACTGTAGAATATAGGAAGCTTTCTAGACCAAAAAGAGAGACAGATGGAAAGGCAGGTTCACAGGTTTATCCCGGATAATGCCGGGAACTTCATCTAGTTTTTAAAAATAAATCTTTTTCTCGCTGTTCATACATAATACAATGTTTGTGCCCCCTCTTTTTCTTTTCTTAAAATTTTATTTATACATGTATATAATTTTATGTACCTGATTAAGGTTGGGGCGACCGAAAGCTTGCGTGTTTTAATGTAAATCTGTTTTTTACGTAACGACCATTTTATATTACCGTATATATCTATTCTCTTATTGTATTACCCCACCTTTACCGCCTGCTTCCTTCGGTAGGCGGATATTAGAGGATTGTTTTGCAATTATTGTGAGGGTAAAAAAATATATCTTGCAGTCTCTTGTGGGTTTATCAAATATATATCTTGCAGCCTTTGGTATGTTTATCCTACGTCATAAGCCCTTATTATGTACAGCTGAGTGCTGCTCGGCTGTCGTAGTTAAGGTTAAACATCAATTCAGCTTGAACAAGTGCATTACGTACGTCTGGGTTCTGCTCGGCAGTCGTAGTAACGGCAGTTCACCATAAAACTCAAATGAATATATACTGCAACTACCAAAAAAAAAAACTTACAATTTTAAGGACTTCATAAGGACTCAGAACAAACAAAAACATAAGGACCTGTAACCAAAAATTATTCCATGTTAGCAGCACTCAAAAACAAACAAAAAAAAACAAGAAATATTTCAACTATACAAGTGATATGCTTCACATACCGAAATAGGATGTTTCTATATCGCTATCGGAAGATGTGAATCTCAAATTATTCACTTGAAAAACAATAATTTTATGGACTTTTTAAGGACTTTGACATCATTTTCAGAAATTAAGGACTTTTAAAGTACATGGTACTTATTTTTCTTTTATGAAAATGAAGGACTTTAAGGACTTTTAAGGACCTGTATGAACCCTGAAATATTGGCCTCTCACTCTATAATGCTGGACCTCTTGTGGTAAATTTTTCAATTTTATTTTGTAAATTTTATTTATTATTATTTTTTTTTTTGTTGACATTCTTGGTCTGTTTGTAAGGGTTTCTTGTGTCTGTTTGTCCACATCCGTAGGGCTTCGCAAATAAAATATTTGTTTTGTTTTGCCAGCTTTGCTCTTCCTCAATGTCAGAACAGCCACTGAGATATCGGCTATCTCTGTCGAGAACAAACTAAGGGAGGGGGCAGGCCTTAGTAATTTGGCTCATCTAAAAATCTGCTTGGAGTTTTGCAGGCATTGTGTAAACAAGTATACATGTATTTACTCCAGATATATCACTCATTTAACTTTTCTTAATATGTATAACTTGTCCCTTCCACAATTACATCAATTAAGAGGACTTCGATGTGTATGGTGAATTACCGTGTTTTTAAACTTCTGTGGAAGAAGGAATGATAAAAGAATGATAAAAGACAGACAAACTTGGTAAAGGGAAGTAACTGTTCTTTTGGCACAGATATTATATAGCGGTTTACAGCGGGGTGGTTATATCCCTTTACTTATATATCACCCAGACATCAGGGCTCAGGCTAGGCTACGCGAACACCCACTGCAGTCACACTCTACTGATAATCTCCATGCCAAACCTATTCTGTTCAGAGTTAATGTTACTGTTAGTGTTACAGATGTGCTGAAGTCCACAACTTTACTCCGTCGATGATGAGTATAACTATATTTTATTACTAGATTATGTACCACCCCCCCCCCTCTCTGTCTGTGTCTGTCTGTCAGTCTGTCTGTCTCTTTAATATAATAGATTGATACTGATAGCGTACAGTTTTGTTTCAGAACTCATGCACGCCATGACACTACGCATCAAACTGAACGCTTGATATGGTTACTTTTTATGGCATGTCCTATGTCACTGTAACAGAATGACGCCAAGATGGAGAATGAAAATTAGAACTGTTGGCACACGATGGAACAATGCATTTTCCATGTTTTCAAAAATAAAAATATTAAACAGAAAATGCAAGCTTCGGTGCACCCTCCACGGTATTTGCAACCTGCATGCAAAATTTGGTTACTGCAGGTAGCCTAATAAAAAAAAAAAGCCTTTTACATTACATAGATACCGCGCGGTTTCCCTCCCAATCTGGGAACACTGAATGATAGAAGAAAAAAAAAATGAAACACGACGTGCCGTTTGTGTTGATGTCTTTAATGTTTTCGCATCGTGATCCGATCCAAATTTTATATTTAGTGACAGCTTCGTTGAGGAAAATGTCAGACCACGTTCTTCTGTTCAACTATTTAATAGTGAATATCTATGGTTCAGCTCAGTTGTGGCTCAATATCAACGAAAGTATTAAGAATAAAGTGAACATCGTGACCTTTTGAAATATATTATGTGCGCACACCTTTACCTCTTTCTATGCCTAATCTGATATTTTGTAGAATTTAGGGATCAGCGGTTCAAAGGCATTTCGTGATTACATGGATGGCCTTACTTCCTTTATCATTTATGATATGATGATTATAATTCTGCTGTGTTCTGAAAAAAACACAGAAAACTGCACATGCCAAAACAGAGTGTTTACAGGAAATGCAAAATAAAAAAACAACAACAACAAAAACTTACATTGCTCTCTGCTTTATTCTTCGTCCAGTCTTCATTCACTGATTACTAAAAGAAACTACAAGTCCTACAAAAATTACAACCCAGATGGAAAATTAGAGCCGATTCTATAAACTGGTCATGTTAATAAGTGAATTTGACCAAGAAGGGCATATGGTTTTCTTAATCTTATGTAAAATGGCAGAATTATCTCGGGGATTAGGGAAAAGGTGTTCATGTGTTAGCGAATTGGTAAAAATGTTAAACTTAAACAAACAAACAAAAAAACGCGAGTTTTAGTTTACCAATCACCAAGCGAGCAAATAATTGAACAAAAGAAATGGAACCGAAGAGACATTTAGAAAATTTTCTTTCACCCTCAGATTCAGAACATACATACAGTTTAATGTATTGTTCTCGAATTAACCATTTTCCATAATATAATTGACATTATATAGTTGAAATGGTATGTGACAAGTTAATGGTATGGACATGTGACAAGAGCCAGTGGACTGTCAAAGACCATCCTCCAGGGTACAGTTCAGGGAACGAGGAGACGGGGCAGACAAAGAAAGAAATGGACGGACAATATTACTGGACAGGACAGGGGAAACCTTTGCCACAACACAGGCAGTTGCCCATAGCCGCCAGAGGTGGAGGCAGTTGATGAGACGCTCACTAGTGCAGTGCCCCCACGACTCCGGAAGGAATCAAGGGATCCAGAAGATATTATAGGCTAAATATCGTTTTTTATAGTTAACAGAAGCACTGCGGGGAAAGTGTGCCACGGAAAGTCAATTTTCTTTCCTCTATCTTCCCCTAATCAGATGTCAGCTCTTATAAATTAAGGGGACTAGAATTTAAAGGGCCCTAAGTGCCATTTGACTGCTTTAAGGAAAAATGCAAAAAAAAACAACATCATTTCAGTATAAACCAATCAAATTTAATATTTTAATGATTTACTCGAAGAATTGATGTCAGTGTTGCAAAAGTTAATTAAATTCGATTGGTTTATATTGAATTTTTTATTTTGTTTTATTTTGCTTTTCTCTAAAAAACAGTCAAATAGCACTTACATCTATTATATATTTCAGTAACTTGAAACCTTTGGCATGACTAACTGACCAAACTATACACTCTTCAGGCCTTAAATTTGGCAGGAAGGTGGCAATTGAGATAAGGAAGATGATGGCTATAATTAAAAGTTGTTTACTTCGAGCTTCGAGCATGTATTTTTAAAAAATAACCAATGTCTATTGCTATGTAACATCTGTATTTTTGCATGTTTGTTTCGTAATATATAGTACCGCGCATGTCATAAAAAAGTATTCGTATCAAGCGTTCAGCTTGGTGCGTAGTGTTCTGGTGCGCATGAGTTCTGAAGCAAGACTGTAGTTTATTACTTTTATCATATGGGGGGGGGGGGGGGGGAGCACATTATTGTTTATTCTGGGCAATGCCTGGTTGGTCATCTAGTTTCCTCTAATTCTCATCCGCTCTTGATCGACTCTATACAATCAGCAACCCTTTATCAAATCCCACGCGTAGAGTTGACATCAAACTTGCTAATAGGAATGGCATCATTCCTACATAGATCTTCTGGTTACGACATCGCACCGACATCGGTTTGATGTCGGAAATCTGCCTCTACATTAATCTTACCAACCCTATGAAAATCCCATACAAATCCACATGGGATGATTGTACATGTAACGGAGGCCAGCTGGGTAAATTTTCAACCTTAAATATAACTGAGTTTTACAACACGGGCACCAAACTGAATAATAACTTCTGTTTGTTTCTTTTTTTGTTCTTACAATTTGTCAAGCAAGCCATGACCTGGCCTGCTTTCGTCAGTCTGTCAAACATTTCTCACTCATTTATAACCTTCATTCACTCACTCACTCTCAATGAACTCACGAACTCACACATTCGACAGTACTCACGAGCACGGAGACATTCAGCGACTCACTCTGCATCAGGCCCATTCCATGAAATGTCAACCAGTAAGAGGAAATACGGACTTTGAACTATCAAATAAAAAATCCTTGGTATAACTTCTAAAATGGTTTGTTGACAAGGAAATGTCTTCCGAGGAAGCGAAGAAAACAAACTGGATTTCACAGTTTTATCGCATGTTTTCTAAGATACATGTAGTAAGAACAGTAATTATTTCATACTGAGTAACAAAAATATTCAATACAATTTGCAGTTTTATGTTTAATAACAAGTAACTGATGTGATCAATTGTTTGTCCCTCCTTATATGGCACAGACGTTTTGACAAAGCAAAAATAATAAGAAAATGTTATTTCTTAATTAGGTTTTGACTAGAAAGAATCCAATAGCATTATTGGTTTTGTGTAACACATATCGCACTTTGCATGATAAAGTTTTTCTCTAGCAATAAATATTTCAGACAGATCACAACCAGTTACAAGCTAACATAATTTATTACTGTAAATTGTTAAACATTCAAGCTTAAATCTAAAACTTAATTTTATTCCTGGAAAATGGCTCTTGAAAGGTGAAGATCTAATACATTTCATAAAAAATTGTAATATACATCACGGCATTTTTTTCCCCAGATCATCTAAAAATGTAAGAATTATGAGATACAGAATTTCATAGCAGACATTTACAAGTAGAGCATAAAACTTTAGGTGAAATTCTTTGATTACATTCGTGGTCACAGAAATTCCAGAAAATATTACTTAAACTATAGAACCACTTTTCATGATTGTAACACACTTCACACCATGCTAAGCACCATGTTGACTTAGATCTTACTTTTAAGTTTTTTTAATTAAAGTTTTTATTGTCGAACAGGTTTAAATAAAAATATCTCATTTAATGATTTGTTCTGGAAGAAAGCAAGGCGAAAACCGGAATATTCAGGTGTAACACACGTCACATGGAATGGGCCATCACATGTCCTGTTTTGCATTCCCCAAAATGGGTCAAGTTTTTTTTTCTCTCATGAAATGAGAACAAAAACGTGCGCTTCGCCCCCAGTCCCATTCTCCAAAACCACGGAATCTAACAGTTTTGTGCGTGCTGTTTGTGAATTTCTAAACAAGTTAAACTTGTTTCTACTCTAATATACAGATGAAGGCATGTGTCTTTTTCAGAGACTTCTAACCGCTATAGGCTCGCGAACACTAAAACTAAATGCATTTAGAAACCCTTTCCAGGTGTTTGGGAGTTGGAGATCTCACAGCTTTAGCTACGATCAAAGGTGAGTGTGTTTTCCAGCATGACATAGAGAGTGCTTATTGACTGAGTACCTTTACAGGTTATTTATTACTTAAGTAGGAAGAGACAGAATAACGATAACTCGAGTTTTTGTTGTTGTTTTTTAAATGCAATATTAGCCTAGGTTTTTTTATTTGAAGGGGGTGGGGGGAGGGGACAGTTATGACAATTTTGCCAATTAATTTGTTAAGTGGAAGTCGTCATCCATCCCCACCCCACCCTCCCCGAAATATCGTCAAATACACACAATGTTATATTAACATTTAATAATGTCGACTTACTTGAGTGGATTAGTTGTGACTTGTGAACGCTTTGTCTGAAGGGTCAAAGGAAATATATTAATTAATGAAATAATCAAATTTACTTTTTTTTTCTTTGTTGTCGTTTTATGCTACTGGATTTCCAGCTCCGTTCATGTCAGTCCTTTCCCAATCAGCAAAATTACGGAAATCCGAGGCGTAGGACTGAGGTCAAGTTTGCACATAGGAATGATATCTTTCCTACGTAGATTCGTTGGTTACTACATCGCACCGACGTCGGACTGATGTAGGCAACCGCCCTTACAGTAATCTACGTTGGATTGACATAAGGTTACTGGTTGGGTTAAAGGTGACGTTTAGCACACCGCATACTAGTGTGAAACTGACTAATGAAACAATAATAAATGAATTGTTTCGTTATCCCCTGATTTGATAATCCAGCATTGCTGTTTAATTTGCATTTTACTATTTAAATGAAAAATTGGCTTCAATTAGCTTCTGAAACGAAAACGACGCTTCGGGTGTCTCCAAAGCCTATTTATCAGCAAATAGGCACGAATATTATCAGTGTAAAATGTTATGTTATCTAGCAAGATAATATTATTTAATGGTAACAAGAATTTGCGTATGGATTAGATTTTGAAACAAGGTAAGCATTGCAAACACTGTATCGTAGTGCTTAATCTTCAGTAGCTCTAATGATGCAGATCACTGTTGTCCTGTGATGGCAGTACACTAGTTAACAAGTATATATACGTGTATATACCTCCGAAAGCCCAAATTATTCTTCATGTAAACCAAACAACGCGCATATTTCATGTCAAATACATTCCCAGCCAGCAACCCTACGGAAATCCAATTCAAGTTTGTACATACAAATCACATCGTTCCTGCATAGGTCCACTGGTTACAACATTGCGCTGATGTCGGACTGATGTAGGGAACCCGCCCCTATGATAATCCTACAGATCCTCCAAAAATCTACATCAGACTACTGCAGGGTTGCTGGCTGGGTTTATATTAGGAAGCGAGTTGCCGCTACAACTGTATCCTTTTGCAAATATGCGTGGCGATTTAACCAACTTAAAATCTGAAATCAGTCCTTTTTGGCCACATTATCCATTTTTAAGATTTATTCCCCAGTGTTATACTTGGTCGGTTTAATGACAAAAGGGCGAATAGATATCAACAGCTGTACAATGAAAAGGTGAAAGCTTAACTTCTCCGTATGATGGAGCGAACTGCCAAAATCTGTGTCGCAAGAAATTCAGTTTTGAAAATTTCGTGCCACTCTCACCATCGAATCTCGCCTTTTTTTGGCATACTACATAACACAAAAACTAAATGAGATTTATCAAAATTGCTTGAGTTGGGTGAAGCCCCCTGCAATATACTTTTGATAACCACAAAAGAGTAAATATCTCAAATTTGACTTCCCTTTTGTCATACAGATAAGTTAAGTGTTCTCACCTTTTTTGTTAAATACAGCTGTTGTTACCTATTCGCCCCTTTGTCATGAAACCGGCGACATGTTGATTCCTGAGTATCAAAAAGTAACGGATTTGTTTGGGATACTTTAATTTTTGTTTTCTTAAAGGACACTGATTCGCAACCCTTCATCCCCTGCAGATGAGCATAAAATTTGGAAATTGAATAATTCAGCGTGTACTTTCTATTATTGACAGAACTCAATTGAGGTCCCTTGGTTACATCAATAACAATGTTAACCTTTACACATTACCTCGCGCTATACTAAAGTACCCCGATACTGTGACTTTATTGCTATGTTAATTTCTCTTTTTCTTCAGACGCCTATAAGACAAGTCTACTGTTTACATTCATGACTGGCACAGGAGCTGTCACTATGTGAAATTGGAGTTCTCTGCAACACTGATCATGGGCTGGATGATACAAAGCAAGAACAGCAAATTATTCCAGAGCATTGGTAAATACCAACACATGAAAGATATTTTATTCATATGTTATACCGCAACTTTTTCCTATTTACTCCATTATTTTTACCTGGACATTTTTCTATTTTCTAGTCATTAATTTTTTCTTCCTTCAGTTGACACTGATAAAACACACGTCATAGATAAAACACATCTTACGTCAAAGTATTAAGCAAAACAAAATGGAGATGAGATATTCAAGAGTGTAAAAAACACATAATTGAAACAAGGAAACTTCAGTGTCCATGTTAGTGTTTTATACTTTTTTCATGTTCTACGAACGTAAAGAAAAGAGGTACCACTTCAAACAGAAATACTATGTTATTACAGGCACCGATACGTATGGGATCATCCACATATATTCAGCAAGACAGATGAATTTTTTTTAATTTCTAAAATAACCCACCCCCCGTCCCCAAAATCATACACACAACGTCTTTTCCATACCAACCACCTGAGGGGAAGTGTTCTATTGTGTAGACAGTTGATGAAAGAAAGCAGGCTTAATGTTAGTAGTGCACATTGTACCTGTGCCCATTATGACATGCAGTGTATTGATGGGCATGGTTTGAATCACTGAGTCGATTTTTTGCGATTCGAATAAGATATGCTGATTCGAATCAGCTGATGAATCAAAAATGATCTGAATCATGATTCATATCACCTTTGATTTGCCTCTCACTTGAGGTTCATTGCGCAAAGGAGCCAGCGGAGCAGACTTTGACGAGGGACTGGCATAAGGGAATAATGCATGGATCAGACTCATCACCCCACGGTAAGAAACAAATCAATGCTTATCTGTGTTAGGACATGTTGGAGACACAATTCCTGTCGCTATTAGGTTGCTGAATGACTCGGATCGTGATTTGCTCATGCCACCACTGGCTTGTGGACTGATTTGAATCAGATGAATCACTTGATCCATTGATCCAAATCAATTTGAGTCATCAAAATAAGAAGAATGATTATCCACCATTCATGCAGCGTCGACTCAGCATGGATAGTCTAGCTTAGGCAGTAAATGATAGCATCATGGGCTTCTGTGAAAAATAACGGATCCGGGTGAAATCAGCGACACAAAACAAATGCGAAGAAAATACTTCCCCACATTTCAAGACTTCAAATTTAAAAAAAGCACCTTCTTCAGGTTGAAAGGCAAGCACCTTCAAAATTTCAGTCAAATCTGTATTGCATGAGTGGTGAGTTTTTTATAATATAGATTTGATGGATGCCGAGAACATTTCGCAGACTTGTCTGTTTTGTTTTATTTCTATATCCAAGTGAGTTTCCTCGTATTTTTATAATTCTCATTATTGATGTTTGTTACCAGGCCTGGTGTCATTTGATTCTTGCGTCATATATTTGTTCCGCAAGATTTTCTTTGGTTCATTCTTATTCACCGAATGTACAGCTATTGTCAAGTCCGAGCTGACAAATGTATCAATTCTCTCGACGTTCTGTTATGTTTCTTGGGTTCACTTATATCTTGTTTTCCAATTTGAAGGTAAATGAGTTGAAAGTGTTGAGGGATAAGGATGGTCACCCCCCCCCCCCCATGTTAATTTGTACATCGCATTGCTCTTAGTTCACTTAATAATGAATTTACTTTAATATTAGGGATCCGACATGAAGTCATTCTCAAGTCCTGTATTGATTTTTAAAAATAATTTAAAATACACGTATGCGGGGGAAAGGGGGGGGGGGGGGGAGACTGCTGATTGTCATGAGGAAAATGTGATAGCAAGAACAGAAATAGAGGCATAGGAGAATTTTTCCAAAAACAGGCATTGATTTTGTTGCCATAGTCAACGATGTTACATGTAATCGAATAACTAAATAGTATCGATTCCACTTCCGTTTTGTAGGAAAACTTAAGATTGTGTCAAGGGCAAAGGACGATAATCATGTGATGGGGCTATAGCTTTTTTGAGAATGCAAAATTTTGAAGCTATATCGTGTCGAAGGACATTTGTCTTTAAAAATATTTATAAGCATAAACGTTTGAATTAAAACAAAATGTTTTTAATAGTCTTAATAAAGGGATGGATTTAATATCTGAGTTTATGCATAATGAGGTCAAACCCATAACGGCAGACAATGTATGGATTCTGTGTCATATAAGAAAAACCCAAATTTATTTATAGTACAGAACAGCCACCCGTGGGAAACCTGGGTGGTCACTGGCTCCTGCTTCCATGTAGCGTCGAGGTCCGCGGTCGACCAAGGTACTCGCACGGCTAGTCATGCCCAACTAGCCTGTAAAGCTTAGGGTCTGGCGAGTTTCCTCCCTTAAGGCGCTACTGAGGGACTGAGAGTTGGGGTGGAGTTTGGTCGGGGGTAGGCCGGACAAAACATACGGATTAGAACCTACTTCCTTAGATCTTAAGGGGCAACTGGTACTATAGTATTAGACTTAGGGGAAAAGTGCTCTCGCAACCACATAGTCACACGGCACACCTGTGCTAGGTAGGGTAGTGTGTGCTGGAGTCCCCGTGCCACTTTTTTAAAATTTCTTAAAATTACCCAAGCAGTAATCACTTCTCAAATAAGTGTGTTATCTTAAAGTAAGCGTTTCTATTTTTAATGCTCAGGTAGAGCTTCGTGCTTTAACTTTTTTTTGTTGTTGTTGTTGTTGTTGCGGGGGTGGGGGGTGGGGGTGAGAGAGAGAAGAGAGAGTGGTTTAAACCTGTCTCTTGGAAGACAAGACATGGATATTTTAATACTCCCTCAAAGAATCTTAAAGAAGCTATAATGCACTTTTTTTTCTCGACTTAAGACTGTTGATGGGGTGCAGGTCGATTATGTCTTTTCAATATAATGAAGCTATATCAGAGATGACATTTGGACCGCTCTTGGAGAACCACTATAATTAGATGATTCTAATTATAAATGCCGGGAGACATTAGATAGACTGAACCCAGTCCTGAACAGAATCCGAACTTTTGGACGTCTCATACCTTTCTAACGGGCGAACGTGTTAGTCTTGTCCTCGTAATATTCCTATTGAGTGACGCCCATTGGAAGGCCTTCTTAATTTGCTCTCATCTGAGAAAGATTTCTGTTTGAGACGGGGATGGCCTTTAAACTGAAATTCTAAGCCTAATCGCCCAAATCCAATACTCGAATGCTGTGACAATAATACACATCTACAGCAACTGACAGTGTATTCTTTCTGGGAATGTAGAATAACTGAGCATGCAATGTATTTGTCTGTTCCATGGAGCTATTAATCAAGTCCGCCGCACAGATTCGACAATTCCGCCACACAGGTTCGACAGGTGTGACAAGTCTGAAAAATCAGCTGTACAAATCCAACGTCTGTGGTTGAAGTCCAACAAACTTGTCAAGTCTGCCACACAAGTCCAACAAGTCCGAAGAAAATGTCACACAAGTCCAACAAGTCTGACACGTTCGCTGCACAAGTCTGACAAAGTCAACAAATCTGCAGCACTAGTCCATGAGGTCTGCCGCATAAGTCTGACAAGCCAGGGGCACAAGTCTGATGAGGCTGACAAGTCTGCAGAACAAGTCAGACAAGTTTGCCGCAAAAGTCCAACAAGTCCAACAAGTCCATATCACAGGTTTGACAAGTACGCCAAGCCCACCGCACAAGTTGGACTAGTCTTCTGCACAAGTCCAACAAGTCCGCCCCACAAGTCTGATCACTCCATGGGACAAGTCTGACAAGTTGAACAAGTCCGTGTTCTGAACAAGCCTGAAAAGTCCGCCATTTTCAGCAAGTCTGACAAGTTCAAAAAGTCCGTGGCACAGGTTTGACAAGTTCGACAAGTCTGAGAAATCCGTTGCACAAGTCCGACAAGTCTCGTAAAATTTTGTTTCCACGAGATAAGTGATTTGACCATGACATCTATGTTATGTATCATAATTTGAGGTTATAGGATTTTTAGTGTTAAGAGTAGTGAGGTCTGGCAAGTCCGACAAGTTTGTCCCTTCTACTGTAAAATTTTGTTTCGGTGAGATAGATGCCACTTATGGCAAGAACTCAGTTTTGACCCAGTGTCATTTTGTTACCGTTTTTGTCCTTTATCTTGAAGCTTAACCCTCGAAGGTCGACAACTGCCCTATTTTCACATTATATACACACTGTACATGTATGACTACCACGCCAGCAAAACAATTATCACAGCAAAAAAAAAAAAAAAAACACGTTAACTAATAATCTGTTGACGCCCCAGAACAAAAAAAAAAATTCAACAAACGATAACTCCTAACGACACACGCATACACTTGCAAGACAAGTCCTTACAAGTCTGCCCGACAAGTCTGACTCAAATATATTATATTTATCACACACACACAATATTATTTTTGGTATCGAAATTCCAATTTATAAATATTATTTCGAATTTACCACCGGTTGCAATTCAGTGACAAGTCGGGTTTTTGTTCGGAGAGGGGGGGGGGGGTGGGAGGGCAGGAGGTCACCAAGTTTACATGGGTTGCGCAAACCAACTAAAGTGTTGAGATGGTCTTCTCGACAGTTAATAGGCCTATGTCTCGATTATCTCTTCATTCGAAAAGCCTGTGATAAACGTGATGGCTTGTCCTTGTAGCTAGATGTGTAGGCCTATTATGACCTTCATTGAATGTCCGTCTTACACACAGAGTGCGATATTAAATGGCCTATTTATTATCAGTATGAACATGTTGGCTCATTTTCTTACTTTTTATGCATGTATTCGCACACCCCACCCACCCCGACCCCTTAGAATAGGTATGTTTTGTTTGTCTGTCTGTTTGAATTTGATTTCATCCAGCGGCTACTTTTTGCTTTGTTTGAGTTTGGGTTTAACAGTTAGTAGGCCCCTACGCATCACGGCGGTTATAACGGCTGCTTTCCTCCTTGTCTTGTTGTTGCTTGATTCTCAGAGCCTGATCAGTACTGCATTACTGGCATATGCGGAACCATCGTAACTTTGTAATTGGTGCTTTTGTTGAGTTGGGGTTGCGGTTTATTTTTACTTTTTTATTTCTGCATTTACCCCTGGGACATGCTCATACACCCTGATTATCACCCTCTTTTATGACACAAGAAGCACGCACTGTTTGACATAGTTAAAATATGGCATGTTACAAAGCCACTCGTAAAAATCAATAACAAAACTTACAAGGAATCAGAAATAATTTTTAAAAAGATTCATTGTAACGTTTCTACTAGGTGGATCTAGTTCAAACTGCCCCGCTAAAGGGGCCAAATCCCGTTTTGGCATGATTTTAGGCCAGCATTACAAGGCTATTACTGCTATGTTGGCCTATTTATGTGAAACGGCATGTGTCCTACATCAAAGCATTCAATCCTTCCTCTGACAAAATATACTTCCTTTTGTATTGTTTAATGTGAGCTGCGCGCACCGAATTGACCTCTTAATTAAAGGGTCGCAGAGCGTCTCGCCCAGGTCTCGCCGATGTAGTGCACGTTTGAAAATAGCTCACACAGAAAGCTAGATAAATGAGGTTTAATTAAATGTATTTTTCATCGTGGTTTAAGTTGAAATTCATTTAATAATCATATGTTGAAAAGTTTGTAGACCGAGAAACTGGCGGAAACTTGAATAGATCAGGATCAAAATTATAGGCCTACGCCAATAAACTCCAGCCTTTATATTACATGTATAAGGGTATGCTAAGATCAGAGACAGGGTATGTTTCGGCGTGAAGCGCCTACTTGTGTTTATAGACCCACCCGATGCTTGATTTCGTCACCTTTGTCCGACACTCAGTGCTCAGACAATGGTGACACGGTTGAATTGACCTCCTTGTCAATTAAAAACAACAAAAATATATTTTTGTCTCCCCTGTATGAGTTCACAAAGAATTGACGTCGGATGAAGTTTGGTGACTAAAAACAGTAAAATAGATGCTTGTATTGTACGTATTTGTACCAATCAAAAAAAATAAAAAAATAAATAAATTTAGCGTATGTACACCCCCTTGACTTGGAAACTTAAGAATATTTAATGCCGCGACTCACTAACCCGTCATTTTATGGGCGGTCAAAGTTGGACTATCGTGCAATCTGCAAAAGGTAGCAAATTCGAGGTGTTTTTTCACTTTTGAAAATGCCATACCTTTCGAAGCCTTTAAGCCAGAATGATAAATTTGGTATCAAAATTCTTGGAAAAGCAAGCTCCATCAGATTTGACAATAACTGGTGAAATACGATTAAAAGTAAAAATCAGTTTGGACTACCTATTTGTCTCATTTGGGGGCCCCTACGGTAGATCATTAGATCCAATTGCACTTTAGACGATTTCGCGTTTAGACAGTGTTCCCAGATTTTTTTTCAAAAACGAGCCAAAGTTACAAAAAAAAAAAAAAGCCCAAAAACCGCAAAAAAACGCATTTTTTTTCCAGCCCCAAACCGCCAACTGAAAATAATCATGTTTTATTGAGCTTGAGGTAAAGACACAAGTAATGGTAATAACTAATGTGTCTATGGATTATTTGCCTCTAATCCTAGCAATATGTTAGAAACACATATCATATGCGAGATTGATGACAAAATTTGGGGGTATGAATTAAATTTATAGGTAAAATAAATTCAATGCTCGTGCAAAGCAAGTAGAGCTGCATTTTGTAGGACGATACAGTATTATTGAAGATAAAGAAAACTAAAACACACTGGATATTCCAAAGAAAAACAAAAGCTATATTAATGAAAAATGGTCTTCATCCATCATTTTCTTGTAATCTGAAACATTATTTAAAGCATAACAAAAATGAGTGTCCTGGATTAGACAAATGTAGCGTCTGTGAATTGATGAGGGCAGAATTATAGTCTATTAGCATGTCTTCACCGTTGCTGTTCGTGAGATCGAGAGAAATGCCGCGGTTTGGGGGGAAATAGAGAGGAGATGAAGTGCTCCCAATCAGCCTAAGGTTTCTATCTCTGTAGATTTCACGGCATTCGCCCTGAAGTGCCTGGGTTTAAACTGTGCAGTTAAAACTGTATTCACATGGCATAATGCCACCCCTATTCCCAAATGCATTCATTATTCGATTCTAGGCTACTTTTCGGTAATTTTAATCGAGAGAAGTTAGCGTGACGTGAAAATGCCATCGTAGTTGTTTCGTTTCCTTGAGAAAAATATGAAACCACATTTTATTTGTACCTCAGTACATTTGACAAGATTGCCTGGAGAAATTTGTGATCAAATTTCATTAGACCAAACCAGAGTTGTCTCAGGCACGCGCAGAATGACCACTGCCCCTCACTTATAGGTTAACACACATGCCAACCTCGTGGGCTCTATTTACCTGATTAGCTATACTTTCATACAAAGGACTGACCATATTCGACTAGTCTTGCGTCATCGCCCACATACGCGGTGGGTGGCCATCCCACCACTGTAGCTACCTCCCACAGTTACACAACCTCGCTGTCTTGCTGAAACCAAGAGGCAAGCCTAGCAAAGGCCAGAATTTTACCACTCTGTGCACAGAGACTGTCCCCCCCCCCCCCCAAAAAATAAAGGATTTTTTCAATCAAAATTGTAATTTTCTCTCCAGCTTGATGGCTCTTCCAAAACCAGCAAACGAGCACACGGAAAAAAATGCCCGCAAATCACCGAAAAAAAACAAATTAGCCCAATTCCGCGGTCTCCAGCCCAGTCTGGGAACACTGTGTCTGGAAGTTAGCCAAGTTTTATTTTTAATCCAGTGTTCGCGCGTCAACAATCATGTCACAGTTATCATGTGGGGACAAGTAAGGCTAAGACATAACCATAGATGATAATTGATATACACTGCTAAACGGGAACATAACACACAACAAGACGTGTGTTTCCGACCGCGGCCTTTGCAGTTCGGTTATTAGAGAGTCGCTTTCAGGAGAGTTAGATCTAGAGTGAAGTCGCCGGCATTCGCACACTAACAGTTTAAAACCGGAAGTAACTCTTCTGGGCTTCATAGCTCTTCTTTCGATGTAGTTTCCACCATTTTCAAACTGCAGTAAGAGAGAGTTATCTTTCCCCGTACGACTGGTAGAGCGATTGTTTTATAGTGCGGTAAGGAGCCACTCAACAATTATTTTCGCACAATGTGTGGATGGTCCCACTATTGCACGGCTAGAGAGAGAGGTGCCTGTTATTGTACAGATCTGCACCAGCAATCGAACAACCTTGTATGTGCAGCCATGTGCATCTATTATCAGCTGAATCCAGTGCTGGTACCACCAGCTATTGCACAACCTTATTAAATGAAAGGAAGAGAGGCATTACACACCACCAGCTATTGCACAGCATTATTATCAAACAAGTGTGACTTCCTTTTACATTTTATTTTCATAATTTGGTTGACAAAAAGTGCAAACATGAAAACTAGTGCAACAAGAACACAACCAATTAAAATAAAAGATTTAGAACTAATCAATTTCCTTCACTTCACACATTTCACAAACATAGGTTATCTTCATTATCTCATCCAGATTCTTCCCACGCAGACTGGCATTTCTCACAGACACACAACCAACATGAAACCAACGCCCACACTCACAGCCAACCCAATCATTATATTCACGGTCTTTCTCTCCATGACACAAGTGACATTCATTCTCATCCAATCCTATAATCATGTCATTGTCACTGTCACTTGCAATACATTTAGAGGATGTCAAACTCGCATTGTCAGATGTGTCTTCTGTCTGTCTCTTCTTTTTTGTCTTTGCCACATGTGCTTTTCCTTTTTGCATTTCCTTTTTTTCTGCGGCCTTTTTTTCTTCTTTCTCTCTCTTTTTCATCTCTTGCAGCTGTTTTTTCTTTTCTTTTTCCTCTGCCACCCTTTTCTTCTTTTCTTCCCTCTCTTTCTTTTTTTGCTCTTTCTGTTCTTCCACCTTCTTTTTCTTTGTGTCAATGTCAGTCACGTATTGTCGAAATGCTTCTGAGCTCACCATTTTGGGAGGCTGGAGCATAGATCTTTTTTTCTTTTGTGTCCATTTTGCTGGTAGGGGCAAGTTTTGAAATGTCATTTTGTCCTGTCTAGAGTCTTTGCTTTCATCATCTGTGGGTTGTGTAAATTTGGAATAAAGTAAACAAAACAGCCTTTCTTCAGGGTCATCTGTTGGTGTCCGCAGGGCATACAGAGTCCTATAGCGGATCAGTTTGTCTACTCCAGCTTTGGCTGTTATGTCCAGCAGTCTGTAACTGGTAACAAAAGATTGAGTTGAAGTCGAGGCGGTAGAGACAGTGGCAAGGGAAGGGGAGTTGAGATGAGATGCCTCAGGTGTGGTGATGGGTGGAGGTGTCAATGGAGGGAGAGGACATGGTGGAGGTGAATCTACTGTGCGACTGGAGGCACGCTGTCACAGAAACTGCTCCTCTGACCGCACAGTCCTTTACACGAACACGTGGGCTGAATAGGGGTAAATTCTTTCCCTTATCCCAAAATAGCAACACCTGAAGACCGAAATCAAGCGAAAACATCTATTTTTAGCCTATTGGGAAAGCCTCACATCACTAGATATAGCCGCTTCCGTTCTTATCGAAAATCCAAAATGGCGGACGATTCTAGTTGACTGCTCAGTTCAGGGCTATTTTTGTGGCTTGTAGAACAAACGAATGGCTTTGGTGCTTCAAATAAACACTCAAAAGAACCAGAAATCAATACAAAATCAGTTTCTGAACAAGTTTGCACGGAAAACGGCCCCGTTCAGTCAAAAGTGTAACACAAACCGCGCACTTGTGCAATAGGTAGGGGTGTGCAAACGAGGGCGAGTTCACTCTAGATCTAGATATCTAGACTCTAGATCTACATGAGTGTGCTTCAAGCAGTGACCAAGCATGTGACTCACGTTTGCTAAGCTAAGGTAAGGGTTGTCAATGTGCTTGGACAGGTCTTACTTGTGCCTGTCTAGTTGGACCTGGTGATAAGCCACAAAGGACGAAATGATAACTTTATTTGACTCACGTTTGCTAAGCTAAGGACGAGTAAGGTAAGGGTTGTCAATGTGCTTGGACAGGTCTACTTGTGCCTGTCTAGATCTAGATCTAGATCTAGTTGGACCTGGTGATAAGCCACAAAGGACGAAATGATAACTTTATTTTGTTGGTTAGTGCGGTGGGAGGACTTCCGAATAGGACCGAACGCCTCAGAGTCGGGGCCAGATAATGAAATATTCCGAACTGTAGGCCTAGTTTGTTTATGGATCCCTTACAAGGATGTGAATTTCAGAGCAGACATGCACGTGAGATTGCAGGGGCAGAGGAAGGAGTTCCGTACTCGAGCGCCAAAGACCAGAAACTAACTAAAAGAGATGATACATAGCTACCCCGGGGGCTTTCCCTGATATGTCAATCTGACTAGGCCTACTGCCCAGACGAACATCGGCCTACGGCCTCGATGATACAAACTGACTAGACCCTCACGTCGTTACTTATCAATCTGACAATCTGACAAAGTGGCGCTCGAGTAAGGTACTCCTCCCGGGGCAGAGCCCCTCTGGCTCTGGTGAGTTAGGCTAGTCCTCTCCAGGGATGTTTTAAAAAAATAGTTAACCCTCACCCTGCGCGGGGCGGCAATAGTCGGTATTGACTTGCAAGCGCTCACGCCGCACGGGCGGCAAAAGTCGCCCAGGTCAAGCTGACCGCGCCACGCGCAAGCCCTATTTTCAGGCGTCGGGTCACTGACCTTTTTGAGACGTAACCACCGTGTTATTGTTCACTGTATCTCTTCTAAATCAAAGACATTGTGACATGGAAACCAGTGAACCACTGGTCGGAATCACAAAGACTAAGCTTTCAAAGGCTCTCCCCACACTTTCAAAAGATGTAACATCGACATGCGAACTGTTGCTCAACAAATTTGCAATATTATCTCATTTTCTCACAAGCTGACCACCATCTGGAGTTGTCTGCATCTAAGAACCAATCAGAAACAAGCTCTGAAATAATCTTTGCCCCAGATGCCCACATTGGTTTATTAGTATGTGTCAATCAGGATGAAACCATTTGTGTAGGGCTTGGGAGGGCGTGGCTAGTTATCATGCTTCGTTCTCACGAAAACTACAGCTGTCAGTTTGGAATCATTGTTTAGTCAGATCATTGGTTAGAGACTGACAGACTAAGGTTTTGCTGGTTAATTCATTATCAAGCGTGATAAGGCATAACAGAGGGTCATGGCGGGTGAATATCATGTAGCGCACGTGTTTGAAAATAACTCACACAGAAAGCCAGATAAATAAGGTTTAATTTAGTGTATTTTTCCTTGTTTTAAGTTGAAATTCCCTTGAAAATCATTTGTTGAAAATTTTGTAGACCGAGAAACTAGCGGAAACTTTTATTGATCAGGAGCAAAATAATACGCAAATAAACCTCAGCTGATGGGGCATGTTTGGGATCGAAGCGCCGACTGTTTTTAGAGACCCGCCCAATGCTTGATTTCGTCCCCTTTATCCGACACTCAGTGCTAAGTCAATTAAAACAAACAATAACATAATTTTTGTCTCCCCTGTAAAGAGTTCACAAAAAAATGACATCGGATGACCTTTGATGACTAAAAACTGTAAAATGAGATGCTTGTATTTTGTTCGTACCCCTCGAAAAAAATTAAGCGTAGTGTACACTTTATTTGTTTGGATACTGAGAATTTTTAATGCCGTGGCTCAATAAACTGTCATTTTATGGGAGGTCAAATTTGGCTGCGCGGCTGATGACACAATTACCACAAATTTTTAAAAATTCAAAATGACACAAGTTTCTTAAATATGGAGATACAAAGACAAATTTGGTATCAAAATTCTTAGAATACTGAGATCTATCCATTGGAAGACAAAACTTATTGATATAGCCACTTTCTAAAATCAGTTTGGGGTACCTAGTCACAGGGGTTTTTCTCCCCGTCCCACCATTTTTGAAAGATTTCCTGTTTTTATGCCAAGTCTTTGTGCCTAATAATGGTACACATGCGTAGCATGTTTGATATGAAGCGCACACCTCTTCTACAAGTGCTCATCAAAAAACACATTTTTAGATGATTTTAATTTTTATTTCACAAATAATCTTGCATATAGTTATACTGATGTAGGCCCTATGTAAAATCAAAAGCAAATCAGTAAATTCAAACTTACGAATAATATTTAAGATCATAATTTTGCAAGTTTACCTGGGAAAATGAATGCTTCACATGATGAGAAAGCTGGTTCAGCGGACTTTCATGGGATATATGACAACCATTTATGAGTCGGTAGTTTTCATTTTATGGTCTCTTTTTCCAGTCTTCTCAGTTGATAGTTTTCATGCTCGAGTACTCGTACTCTTTTACCCCACATTGTGTCCTTGGAAATGTCCATAAAATGATAGTTGACAAAGGGTAAAGAGGAAAATGTCTTTATTTATGCAAATTCTTTGAGTAAAAAATAATTCCCTTAATCATAATGGCTATGACGAAGTGAAAGTACAACAAAAAATACAACATGCAAAATTTTATAGAATCTAAATATAAGTCAGTGTTAATGCATATTGATGATAATTGTCACAAATCCCAGACTGGGAGATGTAATAAGTTATGACAGGACAACAATCACGAACGAACAAGTTTAACACTTAACAGAACAACCCATCAGACTCACACATTTATTAAACATAATTATACAGATAATAGCGCAATTACATACATTATATTATTGAATTTAACTGCCGTACAACGGCCTTATTCCCACATGCACTCTTCCTCGGATCCACAACCCGGTAGTTACTTCCTAAAGACACTTCGGCCTCAGCCTCTCCCCTCAGGGTCTTAATAGCACATTAATAATTCACTGGCACCGCAGTCTCTCAATATCACCTTCCTATTGCCGTAACACCTTAGCATTCCACTAGCACCTCAGCAGGGCAACAGCACATTATCATTTCAATAGCCCATCAACATGGCAATAGTACCTTATCATTTCAATAGCCCATCAACGTGGCAATAGTACATTATCATTTCAATAGCCCATCAACATGGCAATAGTACATTATCATTTCAATTAGCACATTCACGCTCATATCTACGTCCCTGTCCGTGGCCAGATTGCCACGACTTTATGTGCCTCTACTGTCCTGCACCGACAGCCTCACTCTTGGCCTATGTGTGGCCCCCGGCCCTATGCTTGCCTATCCCCTGTGCTCACCGAGGTGGCTCTTCGGCCCGTCCCCGACACCTACAAGAATAACATTACATTGGTATAATACCATACCATTTCTATTCACTCCACCTCTCCTTACAACCCATGAAGCGTACACACAATAGTTCACATTTCACTCACCAAACATCTTACGGTAACACACCTCCATCGTAGTACACAATACTCACTCGTGCTACAAATCCATGAACTCAACTTTCATCTATCGCTCATGGCGCACATTGCTATATCCAATATCAAGGACTTCCACATTCCTCACATATACTTATTTACATCATGGTAATAGACGAATATAATACATCAATCATAATTATCAATCATCGTTTCACCTACCAGTCATCACTGGAATAACACTACTCCCAAGTCTTCCGACTGCTCTCCTTATGTTCGCCCTCTGGGGCTTTCTCCTACGTCCGCTTTCTTAGACGTCTTAGTGTGCAGTGATAGTAATACAGCGCTCTCGCCTCATTCAGACCCCCACCACTCATAACATGCACGCTTTTCCTTACTTGTCTACGTGCGTTAATTTTACTCTCCTCCTTTCCCCCCGTAATTATTAACTATCGCTCACTCCACTCGTGACATCATCCCCCACCCCAAAAAAATTAATGCAATTAATTTCAAATCGCATCAACATGACTGTCAACGAGTGAGCGTGAGCAATACTTACATAAAAATGACCTACCAATGCCCCTAGCACAAAAAATACCGGAATCAGGGGAAAATATGGGGATCAATATGCCCTGCACTATGCATATATGTATCACATCATCAATAGCTAACTAAACACAATACCTAATACAGAATCAAAAACCAATCAACCTATCAACCATTCTTCATATCATATTTATAATGTCAATATTTTAAAGTCGACGACTCATTCACACAGATCCTGTCAATGTTCCTGTCCTCCGATGTATAAGCTCCTGAACTCTTCCCCTAGGCTCGACTAAGGTAGTCGGCGATATGATTGCTGGTTCCTGGAATTGGTTGAATAACGAAGGTATACGGCTGCAAAGCCAATGCCCATCTAGACAAGCGTGGGCTGGACGAACGATTCTTCGACAAAAACGTTAGTGGCTTGTGGTCTGTCTGGATACAAAATTCTCGTCCCATGAGATAACGTCCTAATTTCTGGACGGACCACACAATGGCAAGACACTCCCGCTCAATCACAGAATACTTTCTTTCTCTCTGCAATAACTTCCTACTGACATAACATACAGGATGGAAACATTCGTTCTTCTCCTGTAGAAGACAAGCGCCGACACCAGAGTCCGACGCATCCGTTCTGAGGACAAAATTAGATCGAAAATCGGGTAATATCAGAATGGGTGACGATAATGCTGTCACCAAATTATCAAATGCTGTCTGACACTCAGACGTCCACTGGACCTTATCGGGTTGTCCCTTCTTAGTAAGGTCAGTAAGAGAAGATGACAAGGAGGAAAAATTTGGAATGAACTTTCTGTAATAATTTAAAATTCCCACTAAGCTTCTGACTTGTTTCTTTGTTTTTGGGATTTGCAACCCTACTAATTTGTCAATTTTTGTTACTTCAGGTCTCTGAACACCTCTACCCACGATATGTCCTAAGAATACTATCTCTGGACATGCCAAATCCATCTTTGCGGGTTTAGCAGTTAACCCAAAATGACGCAATCGTTTAAAAATTACTGTTAGTGTCTGAATATGATCAAACCATGTCGACGTATGACATGCTATATCGTCAAAGAATGACACGACATTAGGTATGTCCTTTAATACCAGTATGAGAATACAGATACTCTGGTCTCTCATGAAACCTCTGCAGCATATCAACATGGAAAACCTTACTCGTTCCATCAATGTGGATAGCGTAATCTACCTTTGAAACAACTCGCTCAATAACATAGGACCTTTCCATGTCATCAATAACTTATTATGGTCCGTAGGTAACAACAATAGGACCTTGTCTCCTGGCTTAAAAATTCTCAATTTGGAACCTCTATCTTTATAGTCTTTTGCTCTTTTTGAAGCGATACTAGAAGCTTCTTCTGCAATATTCCGAAGAGGAGCCTGGGGTGTACGATCCTTATGCGTCGTCTTTTGGCTCGCACTGCATGTCTTACAATACACTTGTACATCCCTGTGGATGGATGGCCAGTAAAAATTTTTAAGAACCCTTTCTTTGGTTCTAGCTATTCCCATATGACCCGCTAATGGGACATCATGTGCCAAATGCAATACTGTTGCGATTAGCAACGCTGGCACAACTACCTGCTTTAAAATGGAGGCCACCGTTACATACTTACGGAACAGAATGCCCGCCTGAATAACAAAGGACGACGACCCGTTCTTATATTTCCTCGTTTTCTCCGTTCGCGCCTCCTCAAAACATGGACTCAATGATGGGTCCTCCTTTTGTAATGTCGCCAAGCGCCCTGGTGTGATATCCAGGTTGACCGCTGGCGTTGCCAAAGGTCTAATTTTACCCTTATCACCTACCTGTCGACGTGTCTCGACTGCGGCACAAAAGTCAATACCTTTTGATTGCGACCATGCCTGCACATTCTCCTCGGAAGGGGAACCTACCCGAGATACATTACCAATGATGAGCTGGGCGCCTGGAAAGCAACCAACGACTGCTTCGACTTCCCCGCTAAGGAAAGGCGTATCTATCACTATCTTTGCCATGGGTAATTTCTCTATGGCCCCTGAAAATTGGATGCACGGGACAGTCTCACCTGTAAGCTGTGAATCCCGAATGCAGTCCCTATGCACTCCCACAACGGTAGATCCTGTATCTCGTAAAACTGAGACCGGTTCGTCCCCAACAAACCCCGGATAAACCCTAAGACCACCTCCTGTATGACATGAATTTATAACGGGGATCTTTCTCCCACAAGGTAAAACACCGGAAGATAATAACTTCTCACAACTGGGACACTTAGAATACTGTCCGCCTCCGTTGTCCGATGTAACACACGCAGCCGCATGATGAAATTTATTAGGGGAACATGGACTGGAGTTACCGTGACTGCCATCCACGTTCGCCGCTATCCTCCCTGCAGGACAATTTACCCTGATGTGACCTGCTCTTCCGCAGTTCCAACAATTCGCGGTCCTACAATCCCGCGAAAAATCACCTGGGCGTCCGCAAGTCCAACATTCCGCTCCCTGTGCTCCGCTAAACCTGGGTCCCCGTGACCCCTCGCGACCGGAACTAAAGTCCCCATGCCGTCGGTCATCGGCAAAGGTCACAAATCGCCCTCGGCCATTACCGCGACCTAGCCCTCCTGCTCGGTCAAACTTACCGGATCCATATGCAGGTGATTGGTGATACACCCTACTTTGCCCGTTATAGGCACCACGCTGACGCGATCTGTCTTTATGTCCTGCCGACGACCCCTCAACCACGGCGACGTAACCAGCATCCTGTACGTACGCCCTCGCGACTGGTTTGGACGGGTGTGCCGTACGGTATGCTTCCGCCAACTTAGACGCCTCTTGCACCGTCGCGGGTTCGTTTTCTTTCAGGAAAGCCACCAGATCTTTATGGCACGACGCGTACAGCTGGTCACGGATCATTAGGTCTTTCAATTTAGCAAAATCCGCGCCCACATGCGCCAAGTCCATCCAGTTCGTGAAATATTCTGTTAGTCTCGCGACGAAGGCAGCAAAGTCCTCCCTGGTATCCGCACGTGCTCGCCTAAACTGCTCCCGGAAATATTTCTCGGTACGCGCAAATCGGCGAAGCAGCAAAGACTTCAGCTTATCGTAATCATGTACGTCTTCGCGCTGTAGCTCTTTAAAGTAGGTTAACGCTCGCCCCTGCAATAAGGACGCCAGGTACGTGGACCATAATTGTTTATTCTCCCCCCATTGCAGTTGTGCGTTCAGTTCGAACCTGTAAAGGAAGGCGTCTATGTCGTCCTTCCGGTCGTCGAACGTCGGCAGCTTAATTCTAACACCACTTTTGTTTTGCCCCTGCCGCTCAACTGTTTCCGTTGGCGCATTCTTCTTGAGTTCTAATTCGGCGATTCTTATTCGCGCCTCTCTCTCGTGCTGCTTATCTTCTAACTCCTTTAACTTAAACTCCCTTTCCTGCTGCTGAGCCTCTTTTTCCTGCTGCTGAGCCTCTTTTTCTCGCTCTCTATCCTTAGCACGCTCATCGCGCAATTTCGCCTGCTGCTCTTTAATCCAGCTACGCAGCTCCTCTCCCTCAAGGCCAAGTTCTGTACCCAATTTCATGAGCTCACGGAGATCCGCCATTTCACAGATTTATGGTTATGGTATGTATTATGAAAACGACTAACCTGTCGGTATGATCACTAACGACACGACCAGAGACCTGAGATCACACCAGATATAACAACACCCACTTGTCTCAAATACAATTCAGAAATTTACCTACTGAACATTTTATAACCTACTTCCTAACTAATTCTATATTCATTAAATGTATAGCACTATTAATAATAAAAAGAGAAAAGAAAAGACAAAAATGAAGAACTTCAGAAGAAGGACCACAAGGACATCGAGGAACAACGAACCAGTCTAGGACAAAGACCTAAAAAAGAAAATATAATGGAAAAAAAATGCAACCTAACTACGCCGATTACACTACAAGGTACGAACAAGAACAGAGTCTGAAAAAAAAGAACGTATCTACAGATAGGTAAGAGAGGGACAAGAGAAACGTCTTCCTAAAACAACAAGGAAGATGGAACGGCACAATCTAAACAAAAATACAGGTCCCTATAGAACTGTTCACTGTGATGAACGAAGTTCCAAGTTTCCCACACCTTTTGAAAAGGATAAACTAAGTTCAACACAGCAAACCCGCGCCACCGCCCGTATAATCTATTACGACAAAAACAGAAAAACAGCGGAAAAAGACAGGTGAACAGACAGCCCTCAATCCAGGGCACAAAAATTTTGACTTTTACTTAACTTTTCTGACTATAACCTCTCCCCTTGTCTCGGAGCTCTGGCTGCTTGACCTCTACAGGCTGGCACACACACTCTGCAGAAATTTAAGTACACATTAATACATATTCATCAAAATACATGCATCAATACATATTCATAAATATACATAAATTATACCATCATGAAATTTCCATTCATCCCACGAACAAAGACAGCACAAATTCCTACCACAAGATAAGTACTACATGGACAAAAACTAAAGTAACAAATGCCCACTGACAAATACCTACTAACTAAATATTACGAAAATGGACGAGCCCCCAGTGTCACAAATCCCAGACTGGGAGATGTAATAATTATAACAAGACAACAATCACGAACGAACAAGTATAACACTTAACAGAACAACCCATCAGACTCACACATTTATTATACATAAACATAAAGATAATAGCGCAACTACATACATTATATTATTGAAATTAACTGCCGTACAACGGCCTTATTCTCACATGCACTCTTCCTCGGATCCACAACCCGGTAGTTACTTCCTAAAGACACTTCGGCCTCAGCCTCTCCCCTCAGGGTCTTAATAGCACATTAATAATTCACTGGCACCGCAGTCTCTCAATATCACCTTCCTATTGCCATAACACCTTAGCATTCCACTAGCACCTCAGCAGGGCAATAGCACATTATCATTTCAATAGTCCATCAACATGGCAATAGTACCTTATCATTTCAATAGCCCATCAACGTGGCAATAGTACATTATCATTTCAATAGCCCATCAACATGGCAATAGTACATTATCATTTCAATTAGCACATTCACGCTCATATCTACGTCCCTGTCCGTGGCCAGACTGCCACGACTTTATGTGCCTCTACTGTCCTGCACCGACAGCCTCACTCTTGGCCTATGTGTGGCCCCCGGCCCTATGCTGGCCTATCCCCTGTGCTCACCGAGGTGGCTCTTCGGCCCGTCCCCGACACCTACAAGAATAACATTACATTGGTATAATACCATACCATTTCTATTCACTCCACCTCTCCTTACAACCCATGAAGCGTACACACAATAGTTCACATTTCACTCACCAAACATCTTACGGTAACACACCTCCATCGTAGTACACAATACTCACTCGTGCTACAAATCCATGAACTCAACTTTCATCTATCGCTCATGGCGCACATTGCTATATCCAATATCAAGGACTTCCACATTCCTCACATATACTTATTTACATCATGGTAATAGACGAATATAATACATCAATCATAATTATCAATCATCGTTTCACCTACCAGTCATCACTGGAATAACACTACTCCCAAGTCTTCCGACTGCTCTCCTTATGTTCGCCCTCTGGGGCTTTCTCCTACGTCCGCTCTCTTAGACGTCTTAGTGTGCAGTGATAGTAATACAGCGCTCTCGCCTCATTCAGACCCCCACCACTCATAACATGCACGCTTTTCCTTACTTGTCTACGTGCGTTAATTTTACTCTCCTCCTTTCCCCCCGTAATTATTAACTATCGCTCACTCCACTCGTGACAATAATGTTGCTCACAGTAGGTTTCGTGGACTGTTGATACATTATTTTCCTGACATTTTGAAGCATTTTTGCCTATAGGTGCCAGTTCATGTTGCTAGTTGGAAATAACGCAGTCTGATAAATTTTCTAAATGTCTTCTGCTATCTTGACCTGCAATGGGCTCTTTATTATATACCTGACTTTTATTGAGTTGGGAAGGAGTACCATACAAGTTAGACACTTTTATATTAATTTTCAGTCAGGCTCCTTTTTCATGTTCTAAGTGTTAAGGGGGTACCTGGCAGTAATTTCATTTTTTGTTATTTTGGCTGTTAAAGATAAAATAACTAGATCAACTTACTTCTTACATGGTAGGAATTGAATACTAAGTGTACCAATAAATTTTGTTCGTTATTGCTGTGGGAGCCTAACAATGTTTATTGGCCATTTTGGAATTTTCAACAAAGCATATATACATCTCAAAATCTACTCGAATATATTTTTAAAAACTTTGCTTACAGGTACCGTGAGATCATTTTTAAATATCTACAACTGTTTTTCAAGCTAGGGTTATTTATTTATTTTTTTAATGATTTTTTTTTTTTATTGGACACGCAAATCAAATCTGATCACCAAAAAAGTAGGCTGAGCAAAAAAAAAAAAAAAAAATGCAAATTAAAAAATTCAGTTGAAATATCAGAAAAAGCAGATTTGTTACAACACACAAAAGGAATATTCATTCAAAATTTCATAAAGATTGATCAAGGAATAAGGGAGAGATATCAACTCTGGAAGAATACAGGTAACAAAGAAGCAATTTTTACTACCATAAATCCCCTTAAATCTCCAAAGCCTGCATCAACTATAAAAACATCCAATTTAGAGGATTATCTCTGCCTCCATGCGACTTCCCAGATAAAGTGTATTTTCCATAGGTAGATATTCTTTGTTATAAGACGAATTGTAGATGTTTAAAGTTTGATAGCCATTGTTTTACGGGGTGTTGTTAATTACTTTATCTCCACAGTCATGCCACCCAAGAAACAGTTGAACAGCAAGGAGCTATTTTCAGTATTTGTTGGTCGCTTGAATATTGATGTTACTGAGGTATTGTATGTTTCCTTATGCCACTTTGGTTTGGGATGAAGAGAATATAATAGCTCTTTACCCTTTTGCTGCCAAGCCCAAAGGCCCTTTCATCCTTAATGCTACCAGAATAAGGGATTATCGAGTAGAAAGACAGCAGGAAGTAGTATAAAATTAGGAGTACAGAACACACCGGAACATTGTCAACCAACACATGGGCCTCGCTGCAGTTTTAACATGAAATGGTACGGCTGATGTATGTAACTGCCATATGGCAGGCTTCTGCTACGTAGTCTTGCGGCCTGGAGCAGCAAGGGGTTTAAGTTGCCTGCACATTTTTCTTTCAAGTAGCACAGACAGCACAAAATAGGATTACAGGGGTTGCAAGATCAAAAATAGGATTACAAGGGGCTGCAAGATCAAAAATGGGATTACAGGGGGTTGCAAATCAAAAATAGAATTACAAGGGGTTGCAAGATCAAGTCCCTCTCTATTTGGACTCAAAACCGAACTTTTAGTTTTCTCAGCGCTCTAATTGTACTTGAACTCGTAAAGCGTAACTGGGGGGGCGCCTGAGACAGCGGCGACACCTTAGCGTTCCCAAATCCACAGAGGACCAATTGTACACGATATTATTACAATATTAGCCAGATATGTCCATTCAGTCCAAGCCCATAATGGCTGTTTAAATATAGGCTTACTTGTCTTAAACCCTTGAACCCCGAGTGGGGCATGGGTCATCCGCCAAGGTCCTCCACCTTGCTGTCCTGGGCTGCGGCCTCAATCGGGCCCCATGAGAGTCTCAGCATTGCAGTAATAGGACTAAAAAAAGACAGAAGCAGAAAAATGCCAATAATAAAGAATAATATTTATACAACAATTATTTTACATCAGATGGTACAAGAGTTCAAAAGTCTGGCACTGAAAATTCGGGGGATACCACCGTCTGTAGCGGTCGCACTTGGCAGTGGAGGTGGAATTTCATTGCTCAGTTGCACTCGATTTCAACGCTGTAAAGCCCACTGTTCATACAAAATATGTTTCATTCCTCTTTTAATGGCCATATGACAGTGGTGGTTTGCATTAGTCATGTAATACATGATTAATTTAAAGACAGCACTGATGCTCAAAGTTATGAAAAAAAATTGTCCCACGAAGGCAGTACCACACCTGTTTAAGATGGTTATGAATCAAAACAACTGAGAATTGGGTGCTAAGGAAAGTGTCATTTTATGCTGAAACCATTGCAACATGATATTTCATACTAGAAAGTTTATCTATCTTATGAGCATGAACCTATAATTCAGAGACAAGTTAGAGAGAGATAACAAATCACTCTCATCTTCACTTGTATAATTATTTGATTCCATGATGTAGTAGTCATCCTCGTTGTTTTCAGTGGAATTGATTTGTCAGTTTTTTTAAAAATTACAGTATGCAAAAAACTACTATATTATTTATATTGTCCTCAAATACAGAAAGATCTGCTTGACCTGTTCAGTGGGTGCGGTACGGTAGCTGACCATTGTATAATGCCCCCGAAGGATGATAAGTTCAAATATGGGTAAGTGAAGACTTGCTGGTAATACAGAAAACAGTTGTTCCATGATCACAAATGAAGATGACTGGGATAAGGTGCATGAATTTAAGAAATGGAACTGCAAAATGAAAAATGGCACTGGGGCATTCAAACTTTAATGGTGAATTTCAAAATAAATTTAACAATCAATTTGTCTCCTTCAGTAATGTTTGTATTATTGTTCATCAGTAATGCTTGAGTGGAGATCAGAAAGATTTTATTAATACTAGTATTTTCTGTGATTATTCCACTTTGTTTTTAAATATAGTCAGTGTTTAACCTTATTACTGCAACATACACATTTCCCCAGTGAATGGCTGTGACTCTTTGGAATAGTGTTTTGGCCCATGGTAACTAAATATTTTTGGAAAGGAAATTGGATGAGGATTGTGAAAAAAATAATGAACCAGTGTAATTTATTGATAAAATTGGTTAATGGCAGTAATGACTTACTTGACTTAAACCCATGAACCCCGAGTGGGGCATAGGTCGCCCACCTTGCTCTGTCCTGGGCTGCGGCCTCAATCTGGCCCCACGAGAGTCCCAGCATGGCAGTAATAGGGCTAATAAAAGATGAGCAGAAAAATGCCTGTAATAAAGAATAATATTTATACAAGTATTATTTTACATCGGATGGTTTGATCACAAGAATACAAAAGTCTGGCATGATCTGTAATGAGGAAGACTACATGACTTCTTATTCAAGATGTGTTCATGTTCTTTATCTTTCACTTGTTCTTTAGATTTGTCCGTTACAAGACTCGTGAAGAGGCTGTCAGGGCTATCAAAGATTTGAATGGATGGAAGCTTAAGTCATCCTGTATCCTGGTGGACATTGCTAAAGAATGTTCCATCAAACTTCAAGCAGGTGTGTGAAGTGACATCTAATCTTTGCAGGGATGGCATGTATGCAAAACTGAGTAAAAGGAAAGCAACTTGATCATTCGATTAGCTTTGGACAACTGGTTGAATTTTCTGGATCTAGATATAATAACAAGTGTTTATGTAATAGATTGTCAAGTTTCTGCACATAAATATTCACGAGGAAGTGAATATACTTATTTAAGACAAAGAATAGTTTGCCAATTGTGTTGCATTCAGGCTTCAGCCATAAGTGTTGGAATAATAATACATATTTGGCACACGAGAATTATATTGAAAGTAAAAACTTGGATAAAGTGGATTATTGGGTTATGAACGGGTATGGGTGAAATAAAGAAAACATGAAAGGAGCATTGAAAATGTAGATTTTGAAAAGACGGCGGGATCTTGCAGAACTTGTGAACTTGGGCTAGCAGAGTTAAGTTTAAAAGTGTGGCCTTTTTCTATTATTCATGTTGTTAGCCAAAATGTTTCAGAAACTAAATGGAAAGGCAAAAAGGGGGCTGGCCAAAGCCACTCTATACTATACAAGCCTGGCCAAGTTAGAATCACACACTACCCTACGGTGTCAACATTCGAGGTGAGTAAGGTCTTGGGGATAATAGCGCATTCGACTAATCGAAAGGCCACTCACACTCGTCCAGGCACAATCATAATAATTCATAACACACTCGTTGAATATATATATCAGGCCTGAAGGGCCATACTACTTTATTACTACGGATACAATAGGTATGATTGCAGATACAATAAATATGGTTTCAGATACAATAGATAGGATTGCAGAATACAATAAATATGGTGTCAGATACAATAGATAGGATTGCAGATACAATAAATAGGATTGCAGAATACAATAAATATGGTTGCAGATACAATAGATAGGATTGCAGATACAATAAATATATACGACCCTTTTCGTCTTTGCAGCATTTTCTGACTTCAAGACAGATGCCGAGAGCAGCTCCTCTCATGACTAATCCGTCCGATATTTGATTTACATCTTCGGTCACAGAGTGAGCACATATACTCGCCTTCGTTTGTGACTTCATTTGTCTTTTCCTTCCTTTTCTGTCTTTTTTCTTCCCTAATTTCTCTTTGATTTTTTTCAAATTTGGCAGCACCTTTCCTGACGGCTCCCTTCCAGGTCGTTTGATCTTCTGCCACATTTTCCCATGATTTTTCATCGATCCCAAAATCTTTCAGTGTGGTCCTGCAGATATCTTTGAAACGTAGTTTTGGTCTACCTCTTTGACGTTTTCCCTCTTTTAGCTCACCATACAGTATCTGCTTTGGGATTCTACTATCATCCATTCTTTTGACATGTCCTATCCACCTGAGTCGTCTTGTTCTCAGTGTTGCTTGAATTGAGGTGAGCTTTGCTCGTTTGAGAACTTCGCTGTTGGTGATTTTGTCCTGCCATCTGATGTCCATGATTTTCCGCAGGCAGCGAAGATGGAAGCTGTTTAATCTTTTTTCGTGTCTTGTATAGGTGGTCCACGTTTCGCAGCTATACAACAAGGTACTGATGACACAAGCTTGATAAATAAGAATTTTGGTCTTGAGTGTCAGCTTTTTGTTGTTCCAAGCTCTCTGAGATAACCTGCCAAAAGTTGTAGCTGCTTTCCCAATTCTGGCGTTTAGTTCTTCATCCAGGGATAGTGATGCTGTTACTGTGGAGCCAAGATAGGTAAACTTTTCAACTGAGTTGATCTTGTTGCCGTTCAATGAAATGTCGGGAGGAGATAGTGTACCTTGTCCGATTACCTCTGTCTTTTTAACACTAATTGTCAAGGAAAAGAGGTCGCATGCATTTGACAATAAGTCCATCATATTTTGCAGTTGTTCGTTGTTTTGGGCTACTACTGCAGCATCGTCTGCAAAGAGGAGTTCACGCAGCATGATTTCACGAGTCTTTGTTTTTGCTTTTAACCTGGCCAAGTTGAACAGAGACCCATCTGATCTTGTTTGGATGAAAATACCATCTGTGGAGTCTTGAAAAGCGAACTGTAGGAGTGCTGCAAAGTAAATTCCAAATAGAGTTGGTGCCAGTACACATCCTTGTTTTACTCCGGTCTTCACTGCAAATTTACCTGAGATGTTTCCGTCAAACTGGACGCATGCACTCATGTCGTCATGAAAGGAGATGATCAGCTTCAATAGCTGTGGTGGACATCCAATGGACTTCAGTACAATGTAAAGCGATGGTCTGCTTACGGTGTCGAAGGCTTTTGTCAGATCTATGAAAGCCATGTACAGTGGTTTTCCTTGTTCTCTGCATTTTTCCTGTAGTTGACGGACTGTAAATATCATATCTGCAGTTGATCGTTCTGCTCTGAATCCGCATTGGGATTCTGGTAAGATTCTTTCAGCGAGCCTGTGTAATCGTTTGAGTATGATTTTGGCGAACGCTTTCCCTGTAATACTCATCAATGATATGCCGCGGTAATTGTTACAATCCCCTTTGTCTCCTTTATTCTTGTAAAGAGTTACAATTTTTGCATTTTTCATATCGGATGGAATTGTTCCAGTTTTCCAGCACACGATTAGTAGGTGGTATAGGTGTGGTAATAGTGTTTCAAGGTTTTCTTTGAGGACTTCAACTGGAATGTTATCCTCTCCACAAGCTTTTCCATTTTTCATATCCTGGATGGCTTCAGAGAGTTCTTTCATTGTTGGTTCCACATCCAGATCCGTCATTTCAGGTAGCTTTGGGACTGCTTCTTCTAAGCCTTGATTTGCTGGCTTTTCGTTTGCATATAGTTTGGAATAATGTTCGACCCATCTCTCCAGTTGTTCCTTCTTGTCGGTAAGTTCTTGGCCGTTTTCTGTCTTGATGGGGGCACTTTTTGAAATGGTTGGTCCTAGTGCAACTTTAATCTTTTCATACATGTTTCTGGAGTCTCCTGCATCAGAGGCCGATTGAATTTCAGAGCATAAGTTGGTCCAGTACTCATTGGCGCATTTTCTTGTTTCACTTTGAACCTTTGCCTTGATGTGTTTGAATTTGTCTTTGTTGCTTTGCGAGCGATCTTTCTTGTATTCAAGCATCATTTTCCTCTTTTCTTCTAACAGGGGAAGAAGTGTGGTGGAGTTTTCTCCAACCCAATCATGTCTGAAAGATGGCTTTGTACCATAAGCTGTTGAGGCACTGTTATATATGTTGGTCTTAATTGTGTTCCATGTTTCATCCACGCTTGGTGATTCCATATCATTTACCGGGATGTTACTAAATTCTCTTGTGAAAGCGTTCTTACAGTCTTCTTGTTTTGCTTTTGTAATGTTTAATTTGGGTTGTCGTTTCGTGATGCTCCTAAATATTCTCATTGGCTTTGTATGCATTTTGCTGATCACAAGGGCGTGGTCTGTATCGCAGTCAGCGCTGTGGAAGCTCCTTGTTGATTTAACCGTGTTCAGATCTTTCCTCCTGGTGATAATCAAGTCCAATTGATGCCAATGTCCTGATCTTGGGTGTTGCCACGTAACTTTCTTTGAGTCATTCAATTTGAAGAAGGTGTTGGTAATGCACAAGTCATTTTGTGAACAGAATTCCAGGAGACGCTGTCCATTTTCGTTAATTTTGCCTACGCCGTGGTGTCCTAGGCAAACAGGCCAAGACTGATGGTCCGCGCCAACTCTTGCGTTGAAGTCTCCTAAGAGAACTACTGATTCGTTTTTCGGAATGGTGGCATACATTTCGTTTAGCATGTTGTAGAACTGGTCCTTATCGTCTGCTGATGACATAAGCGTTGGTGCGTAAACACAGATTATGTTGGTGTGACCAGTTTTTGTGCGTAATCTTAGGGAAATGAGTCTTTCAGATTTTCCAGTGGGTGTGTTGATGGAACTGAGCAGGCGATTGTTGATGGCAAAGCCAACACCATGACGACGAGGTTGGTTCGAGTCAAGTCCTTTCCAAAAAAATGTGTAGTGTTGCTCTTTGAGTGTACCAGTATCTGCCAGTCTGGTTTCTTGTAAAGCTGCGATGTCCACTTTCAGCCTAAGCAATTCTTTGTCTATTATTGCAGTTTTTCTTAATGAGTCGTTCTTTGTCATATCGATGTTTTGGTCAAGTCCAGGGCACATGATCCTAACGTTCCAAGTGCTAATTTTTATTTGGTTTTTTCGTTTTGAGCGAGGTACATCATTTACATCAACTTTTCGATTTTTGATCTATCCCCATGTACCCAATGAGGCAGGCAGATGTGGCGGGTCGGCACCCAACTGGCTGAGGGCTGCTCAGCTTAAGGCGGGCGGTAGCTGACCAGTGTAACTAAATAGTCACTCCCACCGATAGAAGAGGCCCCTGGCGCCTTCCCCTTCGCCAATTTGGGAAGACTTAAAACCTGTAACTGCCCCTCCCCTTGTTGTTTTCATGGCATTACCCATGACAGAGTGACATCTCCGTGTTGACATAGAGCTGTGAGAGCATTACCCATGACAGAGTGACATCTCCGTGTTGACATAGAGCTGTGAGAGCATTACCCATGACAGAGTGACATCTCCGTGTTGACATAGAGCTGTGAGAGCATTACCCATGACAGAGTAACATCTCCGTGTTGACATAGAGCTGTGAGAGCATTACCCATGACAGAGTGACATCTCCGTGTTGACATAGAGCTGTGAGAGCTTTACCCATGACAGAGTGACATCTCCGTGTTGACATAGAGCTGTGAGAGCTTTACCCATGACAGAGTGACATCTCCGTGTTGACATAGAGCTGTGAGAGCTTTACCCATGACAGAGTGACATCTCCGTGTTGACATAGAGCTGTGAGAGCTTTTTTGGCATGGGTTTTGTACACTGTATTTGCCCAGGTTGGCAGTGTTCTCCCTCTGTATGCTGCATTAGCCTGGGCAAAAAGTATGGAACCTGTGCCTAGCCCATTTTGCACAGACCCACTCTCTTCTCCACAGATATAATCCAAGGGAAAGGCATAGCCAATACGTTTGGAATCGCATAGAGCTGCAGGGGATGCCAGAGGATGGATTGGAACAGACCTCCCCACCAACTGCCTTGGGGTCCCTCCCACCGGATTTTGTTTGGGTTTACTCCCTAGCCTTTAACTCTCCCGAGTCACACACAAGGCAGTGCGGTTTTTTATCAGGGTTTTCTCCCCCAGCCTTTGACACTCCCGAGACACACACAAGGCAGTGCGGACAGTACCAGGTAGTATTGCACACTGTCATGCAATAGCAGCTATGCCGACCTGACCTGTAGATACAGTAAATAGGACTGTCTTAATTAGTGGCTACATCAAAGCCCCGTTGTGGGAACTCCAGCTTGTCGCTGAACTTATTAACTGTAATTCAAAAGTTCTAATCTCACATGGGATACAACTAAGGCATTCAATATAACATGAGATACAATATCTACCTACTACGTCTACAAAAGATTATTTTTCTATGACTGACTTCAATACTTCTTTCTTTCCACACACACTATCATTCTACACTGTATTAATCCTGTCTCTATTGTGAGGATTGCCAGGTGGCTTTCCTACTACTCAGCTTCGTCACTGGGCTGATCTAGTAATTCCTGTCTCTATTGTGTGGACTTATGAATTGCCTACCATTATACGCTCGTAGCCAAGTACGAGCGTAGATCCAAAGGACACGGTTCGCACTTTTGGCCTAGTGCGACGAGGCGTTTATCAATTCTCTGGATGACGACACGGTCACTCCACTTCGACTTCACTTGTGTCTATTCTGTCTGTGCTCGACTCCTATTGTCAGGCCCTGGAGCTCAAGCCGAGAGGAACCTCACTGGATCGAATGATTTCCACAGCCGTTCTCTGCTTAAACAATGGCGACTTAAGCTTATATACCTCCAGCCAAACCCCGTGAAAGTTTCTTGTCTCACCTTCCGAAATCATGCCGGGTTCACGTGCCCCGTGCATAGCTTACACAACTCACCGCCCTAAGGCGTGAGTCCACTAACCTATAAAATCCCACCTTTTTATTCTAAGGGTCGGATCACCCTAACACTACTCACTGGATCCCAAAAATGAGATCATGACATACGGAGGCCCACAAAACCTGACACGCGCAGCGGCGAACGTAGCCTAGGTCTCGCTAACTCGATTTGGCTGATGCACAGGAAACGTTTAGTACTGGTACCGGTACTAAGTAGCCTACTACTAGATCTAGGCCTAGTAGTTTTTTTTTTTTAAATCATCGAATGTTATTCATATTGCATCATCATTGCGTTGAGAGAGAGAGAGAGAGAGAAGTGTGTATGACGAATAGTGAATAAATTATTTAAAAAAATTTAAACAACAATAACCTAGATCGATACAGATAGATAGATAGTTGTATGTATTAAAAAAGTGGGGAGAGAGAGAGAGACAGAGAGAGAGATGGGAAGAGAGAATAATGACGTGTGAGAGTGATTTAAGAGAGATAATAGAGAGGAAGAGAGAGAGAGAGAGGGGGTGGGGGAGATGGGAAGAGAGAATAATGACGTGTGAGAGTGGTTTAAGAGAGATAATAGAGAGGGAGAGAGAGATAAACGAAGGGTGAGTGTGTATGACGAGTGGTGAATACTTTAAAAACAACAACAGAAAGAGATAGATAATATAAATTATGCCAGATAGCTATGGTGAAGAGAGATTAGTGAAGTGGGAGAGTGTCTGTGTAATGAATAGTTATAGAAAGAGAGAGTGTGAGAGTGAGTGAGAGAGAGAGAGAGAGACAGGCAGAGCTAGATAGAAGATAGAGGGGGGGGGAGGAGAGGGAGAGAAGATACTAAGAGAGGAAGAGACACAGACAGACAGACAAACAGATAGGTAGAAGATAGAGGGAGAGAGAGAGAAAGAGACAGGCAGAACTAGGTAGAAGATAGACGGGGGGGGAGAGAAATATACTGAGAGGGAGAGACACAGGCAGACAAATAGACAGAGATAGGTAGAGAGACAGAGATTTAACCAGAGTTGGAACACAACAGTAAATGACATGCTACAACAACAAAAACACAAATGTATGCATACTTACATATTGTACTGGTCAAATCCTTATGGTAATCCGATCTGTTTAGGATCTACTTTTGGGGGTTTGTTGGAGCTGCAAGGCCTGGTTGAGGAAGTGGTGTTTGGGAAGGTCCTGGTACAGCTTTTGGGTTAACAGTTTTCTTAGCCTTTGCTGTTTTGGATGGGTTTGATTTAGGCTGAGATTTGTTGGAGGTTGAGGATAACTTTGCTTGCTTTCTACTGTTTTTGTTACCTGCTTTTGTAGACATGGCAATACGCTTCATCAGTGTGTTGACTACACATTTCACTGCAGACTTAGGAATGGCAATGTCCAAGAGAAAAATACTGGAGAAGTCACTGAAGATATTCATCAACCGGTTTCTACAAAATGTTTCTGGTGTTTTCCTGATAAAGCAGTAAGCCAGAACCATGAAGTAAAGAAATTGTTCAGATGGACAAACCAGGCCGCCTCTATTTAGCGAGTCAAAATACCCCAAATACTGTTTTATTGGTTCAGGGGCCTCTTCTGGGTTGGCTGTAAGAACACTGCGACCGTGTTTCCTTGCAACATAACCTGCAACATAGCAGATGACTTGCACTTCATCAGGCGTAATTTGTTTCATGGCATCAGTTTCTTGCATTCCATTCAGAAGATGAATTTCTGCATCTGACAGACCTTTTGTGCAGTCACTGCACTCATGCTTGTCATTGACATCTTCAACGATTATGTTGTTTGAAAGAAGGAACTTAGTTCGATCTAGAGCATGTGTACTGAAAATATCTTTGACGGTAACATAGTAGTTACATCCAGCGGCCATCCGAAGGTGTCCAAAATAATGCTCTAGATCGTTCTGTTGGTAGAAGCCTAGAAGGATGAAATCGTGCCTGTGTTCTGAGTCTGTCTCTAGCAGGTACTGGCTCAGGGCGCTGAGACTGTTGCAGGTCCAAGCCAGGGCGTCAGCTGTGTCCTTTGTGAGGCACTTGATTCTCGGTTGCTTTGAAGCCTTCATGGATTTGGCAATGGATGCCCAGTCATCGAGGAGCTGAAGTGCCTGGTCTCCTTGTTCACTGCCGTCAACATCAAGACGGTCATTGTCTCTGTTGCGAACGCGCTCTTTAGGGGACATGCAATTCAGCAACTTCCAGAGCTGAACAACAGCTTTTATGAATGTTGCAGTAGACAGCATAGATGGTGAAAATGTGGTAATTGTTGAATTTTGAAGAGCAGTTGCTGTCTGATCATTGAATATGTTCAAAACCAACTTGACGTTCTGTTTCTGCAGATTTGTTGGCACAAGTGTTTCTTTTGTTAGTTTGGACATTTTGAAGAGGGCTGCATCTTCATGTTTTTTCAGATTGCACAAGTCAGACCACTTAGCCTCAACAACTTTACTTGGAACCATTTCTCCCTTCTCATTCTCTTCCCACTCCACCGGAAACAACTCCTGTGTAGATTCTGTTTGCCAGTTGTTTCTCAAGTTTTTAAGAATGTGCACAGAGTCAAACATTAGAAACATTGGTCTGGATGGGTCTGTTTGAGATTGGACAATCCATGGGGTGTCACAACTTTCAAAGAAAGTAAATTTGGAGAAAAAGTTCTGGTTGACTTTGTTATTGTCGTTGATGACTGCAATAACTTTGGCTCCACTTTCTTCCAGCAGTGTTAACACATCGACGACAACAGAGTGGAGGAAATTGGCAGTGAGGGCACAGCAGGGGACCAGTTTGGCTAAAAACTTTTTTCCTGTAAAGCAGCACTTGTCCATGATGGCAAGCAAAGTTTTAGCTGCTCACTGCTCCCCCTCTTCAACATCCTCAGCATACCCAAAAAACATACCTCCTGAGTACGCTATTTGGTCTTTGACGTAGATCTCGTCTATAATCACCACACATGCTTTGCTCCTCACCTCCTGGGAATCAAAGATGGCCTTGAACAGTTTGGCATCGGAAACATTCTTTGTCTTCCGAGTAAGCCTACGAAGGGTGGTCAGTGAGGGAAGGGTGAGATGCTCCCTCATGAGTAGGTAAAGACTCCTTGATTTTGTGTACCAAGCAAATGCTTGGCATAGATCACTCTGGTCATACAGGGCTGCAGTTGTCTTTGGGGAATTCAGCAGATGAACTTGGCGCTCGATGAAGACCTGTTTTCTGTCTGGGCAGTCGTCACTGTCATCAATTGAGACAAACCTAAGAAGCTGTGGAGTGGAAAACATAAACACAGTTAAATTCTGTATGAATCAACTTGCAGAAAGGTGATGATAATGATGATGATGATGATGATCATGATGAAGAGGAGAAGGAGGATGATGAAATGATGATGATGATGAAGGAGGATGATGATGATGTGATGATGATGATGATGAAGGAGGATGATGATGATGTGATGATGATGATGAAGGAGGAGGAGGATGATGAAATGATGATGATGATGATAACGATGCAGTTTCTGCTGTTGTTGCTAATGAATGGATGAGTTATTGAATGAATGAATAAATCAATGGATGATGATGATGATGATGAAAAGGGATTAATTACCTCAAAGAGTTGACTCCAATACGTGATGTGTTTTGATGTCAGAGCTTTACAGGTTACAAGCTTGATGCCTCTGTAAGCCTCGCAGGCTACTTTCTTCACTCGTCCATCGTCATAAATAATCAGAGACAGAAATACAGAATAGACGAATACAGGTCCCTCTCTGTTGGTACTCAGAATGATCCCACTGTGCTCTTCTGATCCACCATCATGAATAAACATTCCACCGTGTAACAGCTGAGGTTGTTCTAGCACGTTATAGTAGGGGGGAGTCAGTTGATCTAACTACAACCCTTTAGAAAACGAAACTATTACAGCTGTAAAATAAATAAACACGAGATCCGACGATAGATTAAATAATACTAAAGTTTAATAACTGTATAGTGAACAATAAATTACTAGGAAGACGCCAGCGAAACTAAATATCTACGCCACACAAAAGGAAACTCACTTACTCACCCCCCCAACCACTCACACAGGTCTATATATATAAACATTCCTACAGAAAGTTCCCGAAATAAACGTTACCTTTGCCCTCGCACAAACTAACCAATCACGCATCAATACGTCATCAGGTTACATCACTCAAGGCCAAATCTGGCGTAAACATCCTTCTCCACAGTGTTATCGAATGTTCGGGAACATACTAATATTTACTGAACGAGTCAAAACACCTGACAACAAGCGGGCGAGGAAAAAAACTACTCACTAGGAGAAGGAGGTCAGGTCACGGAGTACAGTACACTCTAGCGGTTGTCAAGAAGAAATGAACACATGCTCACCAGTGTAACAAGAAAACGGGGGAGGGCAAGGGATAGCTTGCAGATGCTACACAACTCCCCAATTTAAGTTGAATATTTTCAACTCCGAAACATTATTCAGCGTCTGCAATATCTTGAAATAACAATCTTACAGTACTCCCAATCTCACAAAGGTAGTTGCTAATTCTATTACAATCACTAACAATTTCAGCGCCCTCCCAAACTTCACCGCAAACACAACACAATGCAATATCCCTTGCATCACCAATACCATAACTAATACAATACCGTCATTGCTTCCCAATAGTAAACAGTAGGCCTACTAGTCAAAATAACACAACGCCACCACTGTGGTGAAACAATGGTCAATGATATTATTACAAATCATATATGGTGAAACGATGGCCCCTCGTTTACACAATGCTTCGTGCACGAATCATAGCATATAACTTGTTGTACATAACATGGTTATCTCCAAAATGTATAACTCATACGTACAATGGCAAAAATACCAATACATACCGACCACTGGTTAGGGTCTTTCTTCATCATATTAGGTCAAAACAAGTTACAACATTGCAATATAACACAAACACTGCTTGCTCGCAGTCCCCATTTGGGTTACATTTTCCAAAAATTACACCAAGTTCCATTGGTAACAAATATGACATAGCATAAAATCAAAATGTGACTAACACATCATGACTCTCTATCAGCCATCAATTCAATATTCAGTTACAGATGAACTATGTCCCCAATTACAGTACAATACTGCCGTCCTAGCAATTCATCTAGTAGGCAAAAGTATGGGTTACAATGCATTTCACTGATAGTGTACTACTTTAAAATACCCTGCTCAGGAAATCGGCACAGACATTTTCTCTGCCTTTTACGTAGTGAATCCTGAATCGATAAGACTGTAAAAATAAACTCCATCGTAATAACTTTGGACTGTCAAACTTGGCAGAGTTCAAAAACTCTAATGACCGATGGTCAGTTTGGAGCACAAACTCCTTTCCATACAAATACAAAGTAAACTTTTTTACAGCCCAAACAATAGCTAAACATTCGCGCTCTGAGACCGAATATTTTGTCTCACGAGGCAATAGCTTACGACTAGCATATGCCACAGGGTACAACTTTCCCTCGTGTTCCTGCATAAGACTAGCGCCTAATCCGCGATCTGATGCATCAGTTGCTAAGACAAACTCTTTGGAAAAATCTGGCAAACATAACACGGGTTTGGAGATAATGACATTCTTCAAAGAGGTGTACGCTTTCTCCTGCGTTTCATCCCACTGAACTATATTGGGCTGACCCTTTCTAAGTAAATCAAACAATGGTGATGCAATCGCTGAAAAGTTAGGAATAAATTCATGGTAATATCCCACTAATCCTAAGAATGCTTTCACTTCCTTCTTAGTGGTGGGTCTGGGTGCGTCTCGTACCTTACATACATTCTCTTCTAACAGGCCAATCATACCTTCTCCCACTAAGTGTCCAACAAAGTCTACTTCAGACGTTCCAATCAGACACTTCGATGGTCTTGCAGTTAATCCAGCTTGGTCCATCCTCTGCAGTAAGTCCTTGAGAGTCTTCACATGCTCGTCGAATGTCTCTGTATGAATCAGCAGGTCGTCCACATATGCTGTCACATTGTTCATTCCACGGATCAATGGCTTTACGATCCTGTTCAGCGTGGCTCCTGAGTTCATCATCCCAAAAGGCATCCGAATGAATTCATAGTGTTCGCCCATGGTGGCGAACGCCGTCTTGGGAATGTCTTGCTCTCGAACTTTCACTTGCCAGTATCCCTTGCTCAGGTCAATCCGAGAGAATAATTTTCCTCTCGAGAGACTCTGAAACACTTCTAATGGCGCTGCTGTCGGATGAGGGTCGAATACTGTGATCTTGTTTAACCTCCTGTAGTCGATGCAGACTCGGTTGGATCCGTCCTTCTTCTTGACGACAACAATAGGTGAAGCATAAGCTGATGAGCTCCTTCGAATGATGCCCAGCCGTTCCATGGTGCTAAGCTCCTCCTTCAATGAGTCGCGCATTGCGTAGGACACCGGGTATGGTCGTTGACGAACTGGTACCTCTGTCGTCAGGTCGATGCGATGTTCACCCAACTGGCAGCATCCAGGAAGATTAGTGAAGACGTGCTGGTAATTCTTCACCACATTGCAGAGTTCTTGACGTTGTTCCGATGTCAGTTGCGTTCCATACTGGACATCTCTGTAGCTTTCCTTCTGGTCCCAGCTTCCTAGGTCGGCAAGGTCCTCCGTCGTTCCACCGTTGTCGCCTTCCAGGTCGCAGTCTTCGATGATTGTCATGCCAGCTGACTCCACGGGTTGACTCTTGTCCATCATGTCGTCCTCTGCCAGTACAGTCTCAGCACTATCACCGCCGCCGTCCTTTATGGCGTTGACATGTCCAGGCGTGATATCTCTCCTACTGTTGTCCATCCCACACATCTCGGTCACAATAGGTCTCGGTTCCATTGCCACTGCTGCTGCTTTTGACGTCCTTGGAATGTATCTCTTGAGGAGGTTGGCGTGCAAGGTCTTTTCTTTTGCACCCATCTTGACTCTATAGTCGTTAACACCGACAACTGAGACTACCTTATATGGTCCCTTCCATTGGACTAGGAGCTTGTTAGTGTTCGTCGGCAGTAGCACCAACACTTCATCTCCGGGGCGGAACTTCCTCTCTCGCGCCTTCCGGTCGTAGTAGGTCTTCTGTCTACCTTGAGCCTTGGAGAGTTCTTCCGTCGCTAACTTCCATGTGTCCTCCAGCCTCTCACGTAGTTCCATGACGTACTGGTAACTGGTCTTCGTTTCCGGCTCCTCTACGTCCTTGGTCCATAGTTGTCGTAAGATGTGCATTGGTCCTCTCACAGTTCTCCCATACAGCAACTCGAATGGGGCAAACTTGGTTGACTCTTGGGGAACTTCACGATATGCGAAGAGCAGCGGGTTGATGTATCTGTGCCACTGCTTGGGTTGCTCTGCGCACAGTCGTCTCAATGTTTTCTTCAGCGTGCCGTTGAATCGCTCCACCAACCCGTTGCACATAGGGTGGTAGACTGTAGTGGTCGACTGTCGAATTCCCAGTAGTCTATTCGTTTCCTTCATGACATCTGACATAAACTGGGTCCCTTGGTCCGACAAGATCTCTTCGGGCACACCCAAACGGCTGTAGATGTTCACTAAGGCTTCTGCTACCGTTTCTGCGTCGATCTTCTTCAAGGGTGTGGCTTCGGGGTAACGAGTAGCGTAGTCTATATACATCAGGATATACCGATGTCCACCTTCACTTGGGGGGTCGATAGGTCCTACTAAGTCCACGGCCACTCGCCTAAATGGTACGTCCACTACTGGCATACTCTGCAGGTGCACCTTTGGGGTCGCTCCTTTGTTCACCGTCCTCTGGCATATGTCGCATGAGCGGCAGTATCTCGCGACGTCACCTTCAATTCCAGGCCAATAAAAATTGCTCATAACTCTGTCTTTGGTTTTCTTCACGCCGAGGTGTCCTCCGACGATCGAGTCGTGGGCTACACTCAGTACATACTCCCTCAGTTTTTCGGGTAGTACCACTTGCCTTATAACCGTCGCTTGTCTCAGGTCCTTGTAGATCCGGTACAGTACTCCTCCATGTTTCTCAAAATGAACAGATTTATTGCCTCTATTAGTTGGGATCTTCTTCTGCTCTAACTTCCTAATGACTTCGTCTTCTTCTTGGAGTCGGATAAGTTCCTCTCTATCCACTCCCGCGTGCCGTTCTGCCCTCGGCACCTTCAGCGACGTAGACCGGTCCTTCCTCTTCTCCTGGGCCCTCGTGGTCACCGCTCCTACCATCACCTCAGTATCAGGGTCGTACGGATCCTTCGCTCCGTCCACGTTCCCGACTACTAGGTCGCAGATGGTTTCCGGGAGACACAGCGCCGTCACTCTGCCCGTCAGGTAAGGCGTCCTCACGTCGATAACGGCTTCCTCCGCCGCTAGCAAGGAGTTATCGATCCTCGCGATAAGTTTCTTCCCACCGGTGAGCTGTCCGTCGTCCACCAGTGATCGCCGCACCACTACACCTTCACAGCCGGTATCTCTTAGGACATCTACCGCTCGATTTCCAATCAAGCCCTTCATCACTGGTAACTTCAGTTTCTCCACGGTCCTTCCGTCACTGCATCCTCCGCAAGTAACAGGCACCGCTAACTGTAGCTTCCCGTCCTTCATTACCGCTTGAACGTTGATGCTGGTGTCAGCCGTCGTCGCATCTTGTCTTGACGACTCGTCCGCCGCTATAACTACGGCCGCCACCGCCTTGTTCGGCTTGCCTCGTCCCATATCCTTCTGGGCTGGACACATCCTCCGAACGTGGCCTGGCTTTCCACAAAGGTAACATTTCAACTCACCTTTGTCGTTTAACTTTGCACGACACTCCGTCGCCTTGTGTCCCGGCCTCTGGCACCTATGGCAGACCTGTGGGCTTCTGTCTCCGTTGGGCCTCTGTCGCACTGGCCGGCTCTGCAGTCTGGCGCTCCCGCTGAGTGTCCGGTTCCTCGCTACCAGGTACGCCTCCGCTGAATCTGCGATGTCCTGTAGCGTCTTTGGTTTCCTCTCCCTCACATGGGTTGCAAGGTCTGGTGGGCAGGCATCCATGAATTGCTCTCTGACGAACAGATCTCTCACTCCTTCGTAGGTCTCCTCCGTCTTCGACAGCTTTATCCACCTCTCTAAATAGGTCTTGATCCTGGTCAAAACCATTCCAACATCTTCTCCATCTTCAGGCTTACCTTGTCTGAACATGAGTCTGTATCCGTCCTCTGACAGGTTGTACCTCTTCTGCAACGCTTCCTTGACCTTGTCGTAGTCCTTGGCTTCGTCGATCGGTAGTCTGCAGAAGCACTCCAAAGCTCTCCCGGTCAGCAGGGCAGACAGTGATGTCGTCCAGGTGGATCTGGGCCATTCAGCTGTCTCGGCAAACCTCTCAAACCGCAGCAACCAGCTATCCAGATCGTCCTTCTTGTCCTGAAATGCAGGTAGCTTGGGTCTCTTGGAACTGGCGTGGTTGCTGGTCCCCTGCGTCGACTCGCCTCCACCCTGATGGCGGATCCTCTCCATCTCCAGCTCGTGGTTCATCTCCTTCTCCCGAGCCTGTCGTTCAGCCTCCTTCTCCCGAGCCTGTCGTTCAGCCTCCTTCTCCCGAGCCTGTCGTTCAGCCTCCTTCTCCTGTCGCTCCTTTGTTCACCGTCCTCTGGCATATGTCGCATGAGCGGCAGTATCTCGCGACGTCACCTTCAATTCCAGGCCAATAAAAATTGCTCATAACTCTGTCTTTGGTTTTCTTCACGCCGAGGTGTCCTCCGACGATCGAGTCGTGGGCTACACTCAGTACATACTCCCTCAGTTTTTCGGGTAGTACCACTTGCCTTATAACCGTCGCTTGTCTCAGGTCCTTGTAGATCCGGTACAGTACTCCTCCATGTTTCTCAAAATGAACAGATTTATTGCCTCTATTAGTTGGGATCTTCTTCTGCTCTAACTTCCTAATGACTTCGTCTTCTTCTTGGAGTCGGATAAGTTCCTCTCTATCCACTCCCGCGTGCCGTTCTGCCCTCGGCACCTTCAGCGACGTAGACCGGTCCTTCCTCTTCTCCTGGGCCCTCGTGGTCACCGCTCCTACCATCACCTCAGTATCAGGGTCGTACGGATCCTTCGCTCCGTCCACGTTCCCGACTACTAGGTCGCAGATGGTTTCCGGGAGACACAGCGCCGTCACTCTGCCCGTCAGGTAAGGCGTCCTCACGTCGATAACGGCTTCCTCCGCCGCTAGCAAGGAGTTATCGATCCTCGCGATAAGTTTCTTCCCACCGGTGAGCTGTCCGTCGTCCACCAGTGATCGCCGCACCACTACACCTTCACAGCCGGTATCTCTTAGGACATCTACCGCTCGATTTCCAATCAAGCCCTTCATCACTGGTAACTTCAGTTTCTCCACGGTCCTTCCGTCACTGCATCCTCCGCAAGTAACAGGCACCGCTAACTGTAGCTTCCCGTCCTTCATTACCGCTTGAACGTTGATGCTGGTGTCAGCCGTCGTCGCATCTTGTCTTGACGACTCGTCCGCCGCTATAACTACGGCCGCCACCGCCTTGTTCGGCTTGCCTCGTCCCATATCCTTCTGGGCTGGACACATCCTCCGAACGTGGCCTGGCTTTCCACAAAGGTAACATTTCAACTCACCTTTGTCGTTTAACTTTGCACGACACTCCGTCGCCTTGTGTCCCGGCCTCTGGCACCTATGGCAGACCTGTGGGCTTCTGTCTCCGTTGGGCCTCTGTCGCACTGGCCGGCTCTGCAGTCTGGCGCTCCCGCTGAGTGTCCGGTTCCTCGCTACCAGGTACGCCTCCGCTGAATCTGCGATGTCCTGTAGCGTCTTTGGTTTCCTCTCCCTCACATGGGTTGCAAGGTCTGGTGGGCAGGCATCCATGAATTGCTCTCTGACGAACAGATCTCTCACTCCTTCGTAGGTCTCCTCCGTCTTCGACAGCTTTATCCACCTCTCTAAATAGGTCTTGATCCTGGTCAAAACCATTCCAACATCTTCTCCATCTTCAGGCTTACCTTGTCTGAACATGAGTCTGTATCCGTCCTCTGACAGGTTGTACCTCTTCTGCAACGCTTCCTTGACCTTGTCGTAGTCCTTGGCTTCGTCGATCGGTAGTCTGCAGAAGCACTCCAAAGCTCTCCCGGTCAGCAGGGCAGACAGTGATGTCGTCCAGGTGGATCTGGGCCATTCAGCTGTCTCGGCAAACCTCTCAAACCGCAGCAACCAGCTATCCAGATCGTCCTTCTTGTCCTGAAATGCAGGTAGCTTGGGTCTCTTGGAACTGGCGTGGTTGCTGGTCCCCTGCGTCGACTCGCCTCCACCCTGATGGCGGATCCTCTCCATCTCCAGCTCGTGGTTCATCTCCTTCTCCCGAGCCTGTCGTTCAGCCTCCTTCTCCCGAGCCTGTCGTTCAGCCTCCTTCTCCCGAGCCTGTCGTTCAGCCTCCTTCTCCTGTCGTTGAGCCTCCAGCTGTCTTTCTCTTTCTAGGCCTTCACGGAGGTAGTCCCGTCTCTCCTGCCCAGTGAGCTCCATAGCGTCCGCTTCCTGGCTAAGCCTTCCAATAACCTCCGACATGTTGTAGATAGCTTGTCGATGATATTCTACTGTAAACTATGTAAATAAATCTAGTAATTTAGATCTGGTCCGTTCGAATATGGTCGGATCCCGGACGGGCCCCCAATATGTAACAGCTGAGGTTGTTCTAGCACGTTATAGTAGGGGGGAGTTAGTTGATCTAACTACAACCCTTTAGAAAACGAAACTATTACAGCTGTAAAATAAATAAACACGAGATCCGACGATAGATTAAATAATACTAAAGTTTAATAACTGTATAGTGAACAATAAATTACTAGGAAGACGCCAGCGAAACTAAATATCTACGCCACACAAAAGGAAACTCACTTACTCACCCCCCCAACCACTCACACAGGTCTATATATATAAACATTCCTACAGAAAGTTCCCGAAATAAACGTTACCTTTGCCCTCGCACAAACTAACCAATCACGCATCAATACGTCATCAGGTTACATCACTCAAGGCCAAATCTGGCGTAAACATCCTTCTCCACAGTGTTATCGAATGTTCGGGAACATACTAATATTTACTGAACGAGTCAAAACACCTGACAACAAGCGGGCGAGGAAAAAAACTACTCACTAGGAGAAGAAGGTCAGTTCACGGAGTACAGTACACTCTAGCGGTTGTCAAGAAGAAATGAACACATGCTCACCAGTGTAACAAGAAAACGGGGGAGGGCAAGGGATAGCTTGCAGATGCTACACACCGTAAGCTGAAACATCCTTTCTGAGCTTGTCAAAAAATGCCTTGGCTTCAAAGCTCTGAAAAGAATCCAACCGCTGAAATTCTTTCAGCTGCCCTTCTTCATCAATATCGAGCCGCCTTTTCAGCAAAGCATTCCCGCTTCTTGGTTTCGGTGCAGGCAAACCACAACATGAATTTGGCACACCTTCAAAATAATTAGGAGGGACAGAAGGAACAAGAGCACTACCTCTCCTCTCGAACTCATTGTCTGCAATTTTAAAGTGCTTTTTGCAAACACCCATATTCTCTGTGATGGAGAACACGTTAATATTTGCATTTGGGATTGCCTTAACCCACTGTCTGCATTTTTCAATGTCTCGAGGGAATCTATACACTGGAATTTTATCCAAAGGTTTGTACTTTTGGTAATCCGATGCATCCTTTTTTTTCCCTACTTCTACAGTATCCTGTCCTGCAGCTGTATACTGAACATTTTCTTGTCATTGTGTAATTGCCAATGCAACAATCTAGATCTTTAATTTTAGTTTTTAAAAATCTACAGACACACAAGTGGGTAGTCTAAATGTTTATCACAACTCACAACTGTCTCTTAATTAAACTAAATGACTAGATCTAGATCTAAATGAAAATGACAACACTGGACCTGGTCACGACTCAGCAGTGTCGATCATGGATGAGTAAGCCATGCATTGTTCACGTCAAATACTGTGTTCTGACTGATACTGTGTGTTGTTGTTTCTAGATCTAGATTAAAAATCCTTTCAGAAGCACAAACAAAAGAAAAAACGTCAATAAATCCAATTGTGATCAGAGGTAAATATTAGCCTGGTATTCCACAGTAAGCTGACATTTTGTTTTTAGTGCCGGACAGAGCCAGGTCATCGAAACATCGATGGCCAAACAATATGGTAGAATAGACCAACAACTAGACCAACAATTCGTGGTCTCCTCAAAGACCGTGACCACAAAAAACCCAATGAATTCTCGTTATTTTTATCATCATCGTATCAATATTATTGATAAGCCTCATCACCATCATCGATATAAGACGTTTTTATGAAAACAAAACAAAAAACCAAATTTCCTAAATGGCCTCGAAGTAGACACCACTGGCAAACAAAATGCAGAAGAGGTGGAGGCGACGCGAGGCGAACGGTGTGTCATATTGTGCTCGCAAATTTGAGCCTCCGAGGCCCAAATAGTAGAGTGAGACTAGGCCAGGCTTGTATAGTATAGAGTTGCTTTGGGGCTGGCAGTGTCACAATGCGTTTCCAATATACATGTAGGTTTTATACGGTGGAGAATCAGAATAATAACCATCTCTTTTCTTGACAGTCCATTTTCTTTTTGTGTGAAAACATGGGAATAAGTACACTGTAGCATAAATGAAGATGCTTTGTCGCAAATTATATGTCTTAATTCCACTCATTTTTTTTTCTTCAAAAGAAGTTGTGAAATGTTTGAAAGTGAAATATTCTGTCCTATTCATTTTTCAAAATGACATCAGGTTTCATTAGTAAGATCTAATTCTGGCGTTTGCAGATTCCTTCAGGCCGCTGGAAATGCCCAGCATGAAAGTTTTAGTGGAGGATGACAGTTTTCAGCTGGACGAGTACCCAGGTTGTGTCGACAGCATCATTAACATGAACAGGGTCAAGGAGACATGTCTGTGGGTCAACTCTGAGCTAGCGGCCTCCAGTTGCACAGGTCAGCCAATGAGACATATTTGTATGCCCATTTTGTATCTGAACATTTTGAAAAGGAAAACAGCATGGTAAAGGAATAAATGAACTTTGGCTCAGTCTGTATCGTGTAATCAAATTCCATGAGCACATGTTTTAACTCTTTGCGTGCCAGTCACCGATATATCAGTTCTGCTGCTGGTCACATTTGTGCTAGTCACCGACGTATTGTGCATGAGAAAGCTAGGCAATTGTGTTTTTGGGAAGAAAGAAATTTGACTTTCTTAAATACATGTTGCTGTAGTGTTAGTGGTAGTCTTCATTCATATCCCCCCTGTTTTCTTCCTGTACCGGCAAACGTGGAAAAATCATGGCACACAAAGAGTTAAGTATATTTGGATCTCATGTAAATTTATAGGAGAATACGGGTAATTGTGCAATAAGAAAATGCATGGAAACCCGAAAATGTCAGGTGGATGATTGTCTGTATGTTCTAAGAATAGATAAGATAAAAATAGTTCGTGAAATACCTTATCGTTAGTGAATAATTTGCTCTTTGAACTAATAATTCAGGACTTGTCAAGACTGCCAGTATTATGGAGGACCTTGACACTAAAGGAGGCGCCTCTTCCCTCTTTGCCCCAGTCTGCAAGCCTTCTGGCAGATGTTTTGAAAGTGCAAAGAAACTGGCGGAAAAAATTGATCAGTGGTGGGAATTTAAAAAAAAATAATGTTATAATCTCTGTAATATTATGACTATGAGTGCCTAAAAGTATGATATGCATAAGGGACGGTGAAAATTTTATAAATGTTATTACTTTCCTTTTATCGACGATGAGGCTTGGCCTCCACTCAGTTTGAGCTTGGTATTACGGCTAGCTGTAAGTGTAAAAGCCAGATGATGAAACAAGTGGATTTTCTTTTTAATGAGTTTTTGCTTCACTCTTGCTTACACCTGTACCGAGACAGGGACAGGGTGTGGCATTGCTTAAAATTAAAACTGAGAAGGAAAACTGAATCCCATGCATGGCCGCATTCTCTTTAATGAGTCAGGTTATCATTTGCAGTTGTACTTTGCTCCCTGTTTACAAGAACTGTTTTTTTTGTTGTTGTTTTTTTTTAGATACAGGAGGTTAGAAAAGTTTGGAAATAAATGAAACAAGGGGTGGGGGGATGTATGTTCAAATTTAGAAATTTGATAAATGAACCAAATAACTCTGGGTTGGACCTTGGTTTGATTCATTTTGTTTGTTTCAGAATTTAAACAATTTACTTTTAAATGTGCAAATTTATTGTTTCCTTCTTTCAGTGAATGTCAGTCTGAAGATCCACGCTGGTCTGCCTTGGCTGAAAGCTTCCTGAATGAGTACTCTGCAATAAGTCAAGCAGTTACAGCCATGATAAAGGGTGCAAAAAGTAAAAAACCAGTTTCTGAGAAGAGAAAGAAAAATTTAGAGCTGAAATCGTCCAAGGAAGTGGATTTGTCAGTACCATCCATCACAGAAGAAGTCGATGAGCATTGCTATAAAGTTAAAGGCAACAGGAAAGACGGTGGAATGGCAGCAGATTTGACAACAGATGATACAACCAGCAGCACGAAGTGTCCTGGACTGAGTCAGGACTGTAGAAGGTTCAGTATCTGCAATTCTGATGGAGAGCAGCCACATAGTGCAAGAAACAGTGTTAAAAATACTGGTCTGACCTCGAAGTGTTATGCTGAGGTCTCAGGCATGTTAGTAACAGGCGGTCACTCCTCAGATGGTGGCAGTAGTCGGACACAATCCTTTGCATCCAGTAAGGATAAAATTAATGTCCAAATGAATAACAAAAATGGCAGCATGCAAAATAACTCGAGGGCCTCTCTCCGAACAGATACACCATTAAGTGGAGAACCAGCAATATATTTTGATGAGTTTTCTGCTCTCGATTCATTGAAGACATCATTAATCCATTCCTGCAAGTCAGCACCAGTGTTGAGTCCACGATCCAATGTCATATCCATGGCAGGTCGTGGGAGATCCATACTATCACATCATTCTCAGGGTGCTCTTCCTCGCTCTTCAGTGTGTCAAGCCATGTCATCAAATTTGCTTGTCTCCGCACCTGATGCCAAACAGATTTCTTTAACTGGAAGGTCTACAGAATCTTGCCCAACATCCCCATTGACTTCTTCCATTTCAACAAGTGTCTCACTTCCCTCAAGTGAAGTGTGTAGTAAAAGATTCCTAAATAGTCATGCAGACAAAAGTCATGGTGCTGTGAACTCCGAAAACTGTTCATATGAGACGCAACATCAAAATGGTCAGCTGAAGCCAGTACATACTGGTTTGAAATCCTGTAAGGTAAAGCGAGATAAAAATGGCAATGACATTTCATTTTGCTATGATAAAAATCTTTCAAAATTCCAGGAGCCTCATCGAGATTTGAAAGAACATGAAACAAATTGTGAAATAGAAGATGGTTTACTTGAATTGGGCCGCAAGTTCCGTCAGAAATACTTGACGGAATCAGTAGAAATAGAAGTTAGCAGGCCAGCTGTAGCAGGAGACCACCATATTGACGCTGAGGGAATAGCAACAACTGCTGAGGAAATAAATAAATCAGAATTGCCCCTGGAGAATGCAGCAAAAACTTGGAAGGATAAAGAGAATGAAGATGATGCAGAGCAGGAATGGGAACTTCAAAAATCCCTGCAAAGTAATAAGTATGAGAAGTTGGCATCTGATTTATTTCAACAGTTACTCAGTTCTGACACCTTACCAAATGACAGTAATAGCCCCAACCGTGCATTAACAAGTAAATCAAATTCAGTTTTGGCTTCACCATCGGTAGATAGCAGAGTGAATTGTGAGAGTAGTATTCCTTCCAGCTTGGTAAGCAAAGTTGATCAGAATTGGTCGGCATCAGGGGGGGATGCTGCTTTCGTGAAAGAGAAAAACACGGTTTGCACAAACTCACTTAGTGAACTTGTCCAAAAGACAGTACCATTATCCATCAATGACAGCACCAACATGTGTGAAAAGACTGCGACAAGAGTTCCATCAGCCATTATGGATAGTAACAGTATTAATCTCCAGACAGACCATTTTGTTGATGGCAGTACTTGTGTTCAGGAAGAAGGCAGGGAAACAGAAAGTTGTTCTAAAAAATTATCCCCTGTCTATGCAAGGAAAACTGAAATTGCACCACCTGTACAGTTGGTTTTGGAAACAGGGCGGCAGACAACTTCTGGTGCAAGCAGAATCAGATTATCTCAGCTGGCTCTTCTGGTGCAAAAATCGGCCAGTCCCAGTTCTTGTGAGGTTGTGAGATTTCCATATGTGAGAAATAAACAGTCATCACCTCAATCAGATGGCAGCATCTCACCATACTCATCTTCATCCTCTTCATGGTGCTGAACTCAGTGAACAGTGGGCAGATCTAGATGGCAGTATTTCACCAAATTTCATTCTCTTCATGGTCTTAAAGTCTCCAAACAATGAGGAATAAGATCTCTAGATGGCAGTATTTCACCAAACTTCATTCTCTTCATGGTCCTAAAGTCTCCAAACAATGAGGAATGAGGAGATCTCTAGATGGCAGTATTTCACCAAACTTTGCCCTCTTCATGGCGGTAAAGTCAACGAACAGTGAGGACATCTCTAGATGGCAGCATTTCTCCAAACTCATCTTCATCCTCTTCATGGTGCTGAAGTCAATGTGCAGTGGGCAGATCTCCAGATGGCAGCATCTCTCCAAACTCATCTTCATCCTCTTCATGGTGCTTAAGTCAACGAATACTGGGGAGATCTCTACATGGCAGCATCTCACCAAACTTCATCCTCTTCATGGTGCTCAAGTCAAGGAATAATGGGGAGATCTCTAGATGACAATGAACAGTGGGCAGAGCTCTACATCAAATTCTTGTCCACAATTAGCCAAAAGTAAAATTGTACTGTGGTCACAGGCGAATGAAGCTGTATTCTGTTTTACACCAGCTTTCTCTCTCTCTCTCTCTAATGACGAAGTAGTCTCAGAAGAAGCAGGACTACGCTGCTTTATTGGAAATGGTCAGATTTTCTCATGTATGAGAATGGAATTGGCTTCATAAGTCAACAGCAGCTGCTTTTCAGTGATGCATAGCTCCTTGCCAATCCAAAACACCTGTTACTGTTCTCCACTTTACAGGACTGTCTTGCATTCAGGGTACTGGAGTTAAATATGTATGAGTATGAATTTTTAAATTTTTTTTTTTCACCAAAAATTATTCCTGCCACCTATTGTCATGGTCATAAGATAATTGCCGGGGTCATTTTTTTTTTTAGTGTTTTGAGATGAAATGCTCACCTTAATCAGACAGCCACGCTGCACCGTTTAACAGTTACATGGTTTTATTTTCGTTGGCGTATGGGTTTTTAAACAAAAACCCATATCCACCTAAACCACCACGTAGACTGTTCTTAGGGGAGCGTAGACTAATGACAAAGCCAAGTGGAGAACATCATGAATTGTGTTCACTGTTCAGCTACAGCTTTCTATGTAAAAAAACTACGCTTCCCTAACAACAGCTACTGCGATGTTTGAAGTAAACAGTTTTCTTTGATTTTCAAAAAACACCAAAACATGACTTGGGCTATTATGTTATGATTGTGACATTATGAGGAATAAAAGCAAGTTCAGCGATAGTGGTGACAGTATGCATATTACATTAGTTTACACATACATGTATAAAGTATGTTATCAGAATGTGATCTGAATGTGTTACGGTACAGTATTCTGCATTCCTTTTCTGTGGAAATTATAACTGATTGTTTCATATTACCTTTATATTGATGTGGGTTGACCTCCCCCAGATATGAATTATCAAAGTGGTCATTCAGTTTGTAGGTTTGGAAAAGTACCAGGCCAAGCTTCAGATGAAAAACATCCAGGTTCTTTCTGGGTTCAGCGAAATTCTAGACAGTAGGTCACGGCCTTCATTTGCATGTGTACATCTACCTACTATTATGTAGAGGGTATTGAATAAAAATTGGGACAGGTGCATTAAATACCAATTGTGTAATGATAATTTGTAAGCTGGTATATGGTCAGTTGCCAAAAGGTGCCCCCAGATCTGGGACAAAATGAGTAAAAATTAAATGTTACCCCAAATGTTCTGTTTTGTTTTTGTCTTGTGAATAATATAGTGTTTTTATGATTTTTTGTACTTTCAAAGCAGTTCGAGGCATAGTTTTTGCTATAGAAGGGTAAAAAGGTCACCTTCCACAGCATTCCGTACATGAAACATGACACCATGAAAGGCTTATAAATGGCCAACTATTGCAAAATATTCCACTTCAGTTGACATTTAAGCTCAATATTAGCATTATTTGCCGTGTACATATATTAAATCGTGAAAATTCCTGCGATTTCTATAACATTTGGTAACATGTTTGGTGTAATTTCATGTACGGAACAAAGAGCAACTCTCCACATTCCTCTTCTTCTCCTATACCCGTATAAGATAAGATAAGATAAGATAAGATAAATTTTATTCGTCCTTGTACAAGGAAATTTGTTTTGATCATTGAATACATAACAATACAGTTACAGAAGCAGAAAGTATGATACATAGCGCGCACACACACTGATAAATTAACTAAATTAACAAAATTAACAGTGCACACAATATGCTTCCCTAACTAAAACACATTGACCTGACACGCAGGACATAATTCAACTGTGCACAGATTGCGATCAAGATGACGACATTATTGTAACATCCTAGTTGATGATGGAATAAACGATTTAAAGTAGCGCTCAGTTTTAGTTTTCTTTGACAACAGCCTTAAACTTCTTACAGATCTTATATATTCCTTGTTCAGGGGATGTTGGGGGTCATTTATAATAATATTAGCTTTTTTAATACAAGCACCAGTGTACAGCTCATCAAAATATGGCAGATCACAGATACAAATTTTGGATGCTTTTTTAATTAAATTATTGATCTTATTTTTATCTTTTTGTAAGATGTTTCCTCCCCAACAGACAACTCCATACATCAAAACGCTCTGAATAGCCATGGTGTAAAATATTTTCAGAATGCTTTTGCTAACTTTTAAAAAGCGGAGCTTTCTGAGGAAATACATGCGCTGGTTGGCTTTCTTGCATACATATGTTACATGCGCATGCCAGTTAAGAGCCTTGATTTTAAGTGCAATGCAATATTTACCCAACTATGGCTTTCTTTTTCTTTTTTTATTTATACTCTCTGTGTGTAAAACGGAGCAGCAGTCTGTACAGCTCACATAAAGTGTTCCGTACATGAATATGACACAGTACTTTCTTGCGTGAAAAATAACCCGTTCTCCGCTCCCTGCTGCCAAAAACAATGTTGACATGAATAATCTTATCGGCTACAACAGAATACAGACTCACAACACCAACAACAATGCACAAACATCGTAACGACGACAGTAAACTAGATCTAGATCTAGATCTAGCGTTCCGTACATGATATTACGCAACCGCCGTTGGTGTCCTGATAATCTATTTTGTATTACAACACACCAACAAATACACTCTCGTGTGTAAAAACGACGCACTGAAATGCAGTTGATATCGAAAACGGGTCACCATGCCGGTTCCATACCGTTGCGGGCGAATAAGCTTGTAAATCTATTATTTCAGCGTTATTTTCGTTCCGTACATGATCATTAACGGGCATTTCGTTCCGTACATGAAACATGAAAATGTGATGACACCAAAACGTTTGGATTTACTGTGAAAAAACAAACAAACATGGAGTTCTCAAATTTTTACACACGCTTCTCGAAGGGGCAAACTTGCCTTTCTAACATTGTGTGACGTCACAGCCTTCTTTACCCTTCGATACGACGAACCGTTCCGTACTGGTAAAAGTTGACGCGAAAGTGGGCGGGCTGAAACAAAATGATCTAGAGCATTCGAGGGATGCCCTTTGGTACAGAAACTCTGAGATTTTGAAGGGAATACCTTACCACACACAAAAGAGCTTGATGCTTGCAGTAATTCTATATTCATCGACTTCAAAATGTTCATCCTTTCGGCCTCTTTCCCTTGACACGAAAATTCATGTATGGAACGCATTTTGAAATCACCCATTATTTTTTTAGTTTAGGTTGCCAGAGACCTCCAATTCAGCATTTAGTAAGCTCATCCATTTGTCTTGATCAGTAGACAGTGAGTTTTGCTGTATGGTTACCATGTGTTAAAATACACACCATCCTCAGTAACCACTATAAAAACGTCCATTTTTTACCGCCAGAAATACACATAGTTCGGAATATTTTTTTCTCATAATTTTTTTTGTTTATGGTCCAATTGCTTCAAAACTGCTCCTGTAGGTACCTTATCCATTTCTGAGCACATTAAGCATAAGATTGTGTTAAAAAGTATCTATGGTTTCCTTTTTAATGCATTTCAACGAACCCATTGAAAAGAAGAGCACCTTTTGGCAACTGACCATATAAGGTTATCAGAGCGGCATTAATCCACAACTGAATGTTAAACAATGCAAATGTCATGTTTACATGGCTAAAGACTTGCCATAACAATTTTATTTAGTATTCTTGATGTTAGGAAGGTGCTGCATTGTTCACTTTGGTTTTACTGTTTGCAGTATAATTGCTGAATTGTGTTTTATACAGTTATTGTTGTTTTTCTTTGGGAATGTTACGAATCTGTTCAGTTAATGTGAAGTTTTATTATACACATGATGTTGCTGATTATTCATTAAGAAAGTGTTCATCTGTTGTGCCATACTGAAAGCTTTACAATCTTAATTCCATTGTGTCTTTGTTGAAAAAGGTGTGTTAATGTTTATGAATGATGAGATCATTTGTGTCAGACATATGGGTGAAAGTTCGCCGGAAAAATTGAGGCCATCGGGCCTCATGCCAGAAATTGTCTGGGAAAGCTTCTTATGTGTTTTACACTTCCTGTGGTTGTGGCATTGATCAGCGGGATTTTGTGTGGCAGAAAAAATGTTGCAGGAAATTTTGAGTTGGGTAACTTTCACCCATGGTCAGACAGTTGATTGGGTTACCACTAATAGTAATACCAGTATATAATATATAATGTGAGTGGACAGCCTTTTTCAGATTGTGCTATTTATAAATAGCAATAGTGAAGAATTGGAAAGTTTGACATTTAGGTATCCCCCAGAACGGAGATGGAGCATTAGCTAATCTTGCTTACTAAATCAGTATGTTTGATAAAACAGTCATTTTGATGGGGAAATGGTCAAGCCAGACTGAAAGCTAACTGTAACTACAGTTTCAGAAGAAGAAAAAAAATGTTCTAAGGTAAGATCATCATGAACAATTTTTTACTTTAATGCCAGCCAGTCTGTTTCCTGCCCTACATTGATAATTTTTTAATGTAATATAAAAGTTGAGTATGTATGTATTTTTCTTCAGTTTGTTTTCTGCCTTACTCGGGCAGTAATTTTCAGTAATACAAGAGTTGGGTACATGTACATGTATTTTGTTTTGGTCTGTTTCCTGCTTCACTCAAGACAAGTCTAGTGGTTTTATGTTACACATGCATAAGAGTTGAGTATTCTTTTATTTTTGTATTTTGGATAGATCACATTGTATTCAGAATGGAGAATGTTAGCTCGAATTTTTGGTTTTGTGTTTGTATTTTTTACATACTTCTTTAATCTCATTTGGGAAATTTGCCTTAGTGTCATTGCAGCGCAGTTACAACTGGAACAAACATGCCGGCACCACAGTGCAGCGCCAGTCGGTGTTTTTGGGGGAGGAGCAGGGAATTTGTTTTTTTTTTGGTGTTTTTTTTTAATTTCAAGGAAGTAATGCATGTAACGCCATATAGATGTCAGATTACAATTGAAATTACATGTGTTTAATGTCATTGGCTTGTTTCTATCATAACGGCCGTCTTGGTCAGCATTTTAGATCCTTTGTCATCTTATTTAACAATAGGAATTTGCTTTGGTATACATGTATTATTGTATGACCATTTACATTTCCCATAACATTATATCCAAAACGTTTACCCCCTTTTCAGTCATGTTTACCCAACTGTTTTGGAATTTGGATTGGTTTGTTTAACTTGAGCTGTTGTCTTACTGGTCACTTGGTGGGTCTCTGTTTTGCATGACCAATGGCTTAGCCAGTTAAACAGTTAAACAGCTGTGATTGTTATAGCCAGTGGTTCAGTTGTGATTTTGGACCACTGTTTTTTTTCTAAACTGCTGAGACTGTTGTCCCTAGCTAATAGTTAAAGTTGAGAAGTGCATCATCATTGCCTTCTGCTAATGTAATTACTAAATTAGTCATTACTCAGAGCATATTATCACATTCTTAAACTTGTGATTGAACAGCGCTTTCAGCAATAATTTTTTATTAAACTCCATGAGAATGATTATTGCACTCGCTTTGAATGTCTGGTCCACATCCTGTTCCAAGTTTTCAACCCAAAAAATAGGGACCAATAATTTTTTTAGAAAGTTGTACCACTATAAAAACTTTAAAATGTAAGGTTTTCCGATGCCAATTTTGTTTATGTTAAAACAGTGAGTACTCTATTACATTCCATTCACCAATGGGAAACAAAAGAGATGTCTGTAGCATCTGCGGGCTACCCCTTGCCCTCCCCCGGTTTTGTTGTTGTGCTGGTGGCTGAGCATGTGTCCACTACTTTTTCCATTTTATTGTTGACAACCGCCAGAGTGTGCTGTACTCCGTGACCTGACCTTCTTTTCTAGTGAGTAGTTTTTTTCCTCGCTCGCTTGTTGTCAGGTGTTTTGACTCGTTCAGTAAATATAAGTATGTTCCCGAATATTCGATAACGTTGTGGATACGAATGTTTACGCCAGATTTGGCCTTGAGTGATGTAACCTGATGACGTATTGATGCGTGATTGGTTAGTTTGTGCGAGGGCAAAGGTAACGTTTATTTCGGGAACTTTCTGTAGGAATGTTTATATATATAGACCTGTGTGAGTGGTTGGTGGGTGAGTAGGTGAGTTTCCTTTTGTGTGGCGTAGATATTTAGTTTCGCTGGTGTCTTCCTAGTACTTCCCACTCTACAGTTATTAAACTTTAGTATTATTTAATCTATCGTCGGATCTCGTGTTTATTTATTTTACAGCTGTAATAGTTTCGTTTTCTAAAGGGTTGTAGTTAGATCAACGAACTCCCCCCTACTATAACGTGCTAGAACAACCTCAGCTGTTACAATGTCATGTGACAGAATCACTGAATTAGTGTGCATGCTCTCATTTAAGGTTTGATATGTTTTGTTGTTTTTTGCGTGTTTTTTTTTTTTTTTCACCTGGATTAATTTTACTGTGTTGTACAAACTTTTCTAACTTAATAACAGTAACATTATGCAAAATTCAAAATGTCAGAACACTTTCTTATGTTCAGCTCAGCTGTGGCTAAAAATCAACAAAAGTATTAATAATATGGTGAACTTCAACACCTTCTAACGTACACCTTTACGTCTTTCTATGCATAATACGATATTTTGTAGAATTTAAGGCCAAGCAATTAAAAAGCCTTTCCATAGTTTCATGATTACATTGGAGACCTTACTTTCTTCATAATATGTGAGTGTGCATGAGAAAACCCACAATATGTCGACAGAGCTGATTTTGAGAAAAACGGCTTTGAAGTGAAAATATGGGTGCGACACAAACTTCCAACTTGGCTGTTGTGTAGGGGACCGTGGCATGTTACAGGGTAAACTGTAGACGAGCAGTGAACACTACTCACTATGATCTCTATAACGGCTTGGTTATTTGTCTACGGTCTCCTAACATCAATCACTCCAATATTACTTGGTCAATTTAGCTATTGCCACTTATAGGATTAAATGCCGTATTCTCAAAATCTTGTTTTAGGGGTCACTGACTTCAATTTATCAGAAATGTCTTGTCTTTTATTATATGTACAGAACTGAAAATGTCATGTTGCCGACTTATTGTGGGTTTTCTCATGCACACTCACATAATTATGATACATGAATAATCTTGGTAGGGACAATTTCCTGGTGAAGGCGGAACAGAGAAAAATACTGAGTTGTGTTCACTGTCTTCTCTATGTCTTCTCTAATCGGCCTCACTTTGCAAACTGTCCTTACTGAAGCATTTCCATTTACCCTTTGAACACAACTGCTTTTTCCGACACCGTATCCCTAGTCTCCTAATCTCAGGTGGGAGTGTTAACTCTTTGTGTGCCATGAATTTTTCGACATTTGCCGATACAGGAAGAAAATTGTGGGGGGAGATGAATGAAGACTAACTGCAACAACATTTATGAATAGACGGTTGACTCTGTTTCTTCCTGAAACAAAACATCCTAGTATTCTTGTGCACTAATCCACCGGTGATTGGCACAAACGTGACTAGTGCAGTAGTGGAAGAACGAATTCATCTGCGATTGGCACGCAAAGAGTTAAGACCCTCCTGCTGGTGAATAGGGATAGACAGTGTAGCACATTGCCCAGTATACCGGTGAAAAGGGTTCATCAGGTTAAATATTATTATATCATGCTCTATACCTATGACAAATTCACAGTTACATACACATTTTATTTTTTTAAAACTTTTTTTTTTTTTTTAAATTCTGAAGCTCAGGATTGCTGTGGGCTTTGCTCTGCTTTAGAATGCATAAATATGACACACTTGATGAATAAAATGGCCATATCATCATAACCATGTTAACTTACTGTTATCAGATTATCATTTGTACAAAGCCCAAAGGAAAGCCATGATTTCAGTCACAATGAATGTCTAAAATTTTGTGTATAAATTGTCTTTGATTTCTTTGGTGCATCTGTAAAGCATAGAAATGTTTAATTAGCCATAGAGCTGTGTAATCTGTAGTTTGTACTTTTTTTTGCTATATATATGTTTATATTTGGTGAATCAAGACATTGGAGAATGTGCAAAAATTTCTATGGATAACAAAACGTTTTACAGAATTTTCCACATCTTTAGCAACATATAAGAACTTATACTTCAATTAAAAAAATTTTTTTTTAAAATCTAGTACTCTTTGTATTTAATTTGGAAAATTAAACCTGAACATTTTTTTTTTTTTCTTGTTTTCAATCACTTGTAAAAACACCAAAGAAAAGCAAATTGTCTACGTCACCCATGTGCTGTTTGTTTTACGCACATGAAAGTAAACACATTTACGAGTGGGGAAAAAAATGAATACTTATGAAACAGTTATTACATTAACCAGTGGTGCCAGAGGTGCAGCTTGTCACTGTTACTGTTAGGCATTCCCAGGGGAAAATCTCATTTTTCACATGCACATTTCTAATCTTGATTCCAATCAGAAATAACCAATGTTATGATTTTACTTGGTGCACAGGACTCAGTGTTTGAGACCTTGACACAGCAAAAACGGTGCTTTTTGTATGCAAACAAAAAAAAAAAATTGAAATTCTCAGAAGAATGGATTGCTGCATATATCTATTATATATTTCAGTAACTTGCAACCTTTGGCATGACTAACTGACCAAACTATAAACTCTTCAGGCCTTAAATTTGGCAGGAAGGTTACAATTGAGATAAGGAAGATGATGGCTATAATTAAAAGTTGTTTACTCCAAGCATGTATTAAAAAAAAATAACAATGTTTATTGCTATGTAACATCTGTATTTTTGCATGTTTGTTTCATAATAATAATACCGTGCATGTCATAAGAAGTAACCGTATCAAGCATTCAGGTTGGTGCGTAATGTTGTGGTGCGCATGAGTTTTGAAGCAAGACTGTAGTTTATTACTTTTATTATATGAGAGAGAGAGAGAGAGGAGGGGGGGGGGGGGGGGCACATGATTCCGGGCAATGCCCGGTAGGCCATCTAGTATTATATAATATCTATAATGGAAGCTCATATCCGTACAAAATGTACGCACACAATTAGATGACATTGAACACACACCGGAATACTATGAGCTTGTTAATTTGCATAGTTTTTAAAAATATGAATCGGCTTAGTAGCAAAACAATCCAACTTCTGCTCGAAGATTGCATGATCTGCTCTAATAATATACTTGAGTGTACGTCAGTTACCAATGGCTACCCCAACCCCTTTTCGCCCATTGATACAAACTGACTTGACCCTCACGCCCCCAGGTCCATCTGACTTTTCCATGTGTCGTCACTTTATTAAATTCGTGAACACCATGCCAAGTTTTGTTTCAGCAAATCTTCACCAGTCGCTTTTTGGTGAACATGTTGTACGGATATGCACTGTCCATATCCATACAACATGTTGTACGGATATACACTTCCATATATAATAAAATATCTGGAAAAAAAAACAGTGTAATTTTATTTTACAAGGAGTGTGCACTTTTATGAATGACATTTTATTTTTGGTTCACATCTAAACCAGATTTAGATTTAGGTGCGTAAGAAAACTTCATTTAGACTAGGCTGGCTAGGATTTTGGTGCAAACTTTTTGTTGAAAACTCTTTGTCTAATTGGGTTTGTGGTGGTGGTGGTGGGCCATGCGGGGTAACCATTACAAAGTATTTTATGTTACTACTAGTTGTAACAAATCATTTATTACATTGGTAATTTGTGAGTATCTTATATGTATGTACTTATATTTTACATATATATATGTTGTCTCCTTACTGTTGGGAGATACAGTTGTAGACTCCAGTAGACCTCAAGTACAACGGCCTCGGATTGAACAGGACCTCGGGTATAGCGGCATAAATTAAAATCCCCATTTCATACTCTTCTTATAAATAAAAAAAACAAAGAAAACTTGCTTACAATGGCGGCACATAAAGCACACCTCTGATACAACGGCATTTTTTTGTTCCGACGGCACGGAATACATTGAGCAAAATATCACCCCGCTGAGAGATCTATAGTGTAGGGAGATGGGCAGAGAGGGAATGCGCGAAGGGTGGGGGGTGATAGTGTTATGGCCAGTTGCTAGTCCTTTGTGTGAACAGATGCGAGATTGTGTAACTGTGGGAGGTGGAGTGGAGGGATGGCAACGCACCGCGGGGTGGGCGATGATGCAAGACAAGTTGCACGTGGTCCTTTGTGTGAACGTATAACCAATCAGGTAAACAGGGCCCGCGAGGTTGGCACACGTGTGTAAACCTGAAAGTAAGGGAGTGATCATTCTGCTTGCGCCTCGTGTGTATTTCTATGCCTGACCAAGATGGTGGTCACTTGCTACGCTGCCTTTCGAGCGAATGCATAGCCATTTACTTTTTTGAGAAAGAGAAACTGCACTGCGATATAATGAAACAAGGAAGAGAAACTGGAAATGCTTTCCTCTTGAAATGAAGGCAAAATTAATTGAAAAGGTGGACAGGGGTGTAAAAAAACGAGGCTCAAATCTGTAGCGACAATGAACTTTCTTTGCTTCCAGGATAAGCCCTGTGTATTTATATTGAATGCTTTCCCTTTGACCTTGCCTAGAACGGCAGTTTTGCAGTGGTCCCATGGGTGCCAGCTTTTAAACAATGTGTTTCCTGCAAACCCACTTCCTAATTTTTTGTATTCCTGCAAGGTCTTCGGTGTACACGGAAACACCGCAGTCGACCCCCAAAGAGGAGCTAACACAATATGAAAAGCCACTAAAATCCTGTTTGTGCTTTTAAAAAAGAATAAAAAGAATGCCAAAAAATAAATAATTATCCGACACGAAAAAAAAACGGTATATTCAGAAAACGATCGTTCCCGGCGAGATTTCGGCAGAGCGCGTTTGGGACAAACGAAATTCCGGATTGCCGGAAAAATCTGGCGATCTGGCACCCATGAGTGGTCCCGTGAATGCCGTTGAATCTGAGGTCCGCTGTATTCACAATATGAAGTCATTGAATTAAAATTTTGATAAAATTTGCTAAAATGTTATTTTTATGCTAGAATTCATTAATGTGGTAGTTTTCATGACTTTGTTTTTTTTTCAAAAAATGAGAAGAAAATCCTGATACACTGAGACTTATGGAGAAAATGAGCTATCCACTTGCAGAAGCTGCCAACTCCATTTTTAGAAAAAATGAATTAAACCTCCAGGGACAATAGGGGATGAAAGTTGATGTTTCAAACTCATCTGATGATAAATAGTAAATTCTGTGTCAGAAACTTGCATCTTAAACTTTGGTTACTTCTTTCAAGAAGCACCGTATTATATTTTGTGCTGAAAACTCTTATTTTATCAGAAATCATCTCATTCATTTTTTACATATAGCACCTTTGCAAATGAGGTCCTGAATCATAAGATTAACATAGGTTGTGAACTTAGGACATCATTATATTGCCACTGAAGAAGAAAGGTTGTTATTTCCACACAGTTCTTGTTGGTCATACTCTTCCATTCAGAATGTAACTTGGTGGAACAAATACAGCAATGACTCCTTCATTCTTAAATGATTATATTGTGGGGTGAGGCAGGTTCCATTTGAGTTTTACCCTAGGGTTATTACAATGACATGACCTTTTTCTTTTTTTTTTGCTGTTTATATTAAATATATGGCAATTATGGAATTATACCGTGTGATGACACACGATGAGATAGCTGTAGAACTAGAAACTGTTTTTATTTGGTTACAGTTTTTCTTTTAATGTAAAATACTTTTTCTGTCTAAATATGACAATTATGTCATATGGTGAGGCGGCGCTAAAAATACATGTACAGTCCAATCCACTTATCTCGACACGGCTTTTCTCGACATCCCGGGTAACTCGACATAAGTTTTAAGTCCCAACCTGTTCCTTGTTTAATGCTACTAAGTATTTCCCCGTAACTCGACGTGTTATTGCATTCTTTCCTCTTATATCGACACATTTCTTCCTGACCACGGCATAAGAAGTGCCATAGATCTACTACTGTGCTACCAAAAATGCCCACGCAACTCCCCGCATTATAAGACCTCTTCATTTCTTTTTGCGGTGCTGGTGGGGAGGGGTAGGATAGGGGGTGTGTGGACAGAGAATGACCCTTGGCTTCAGTAAAGCGAGTGTGGAGTGCCTTGCATAAGCGTACGACAGTAAAAGTACAGAGTACTACAGACTGAGCAATTTTTTTCCCCCGTCAAACATTTGTGCGCCATTGATACTGGGCCTTGACCTAGATCTCTCGGTTAACTGCCGAACTGTGTGTGTATTGGTATCATCATTTCTTCTGAAGAAAGTCAGGTCAAGGTTAAAAAAAAAAGTAAAGCACTGCGCATTTGATAATGATAGCTACAGCATTTCTCCGATATTGGCAAATCTTTGCCACGCAACTGCTCCACACAAAAGTGATATTGGAGGAACGATAGAGTGACAATTTGCCGATAATTTAAAAAAAAGGGGGGGACATAATTGCGTTATTTATTGGACATTTCCCATTATGGTGATGTTTCATCCCCCCCTCCCCCCTTTTTTTCTCTCTTCCACCACTAATCTATTTCGACTTTCTCTTTATTCGACACAAGTCAGACGGTCCCACTGATGTCCAGATATTAGGATTGCACTGTAGTTTGTTTTTACGTATCTGGTTTAGTGGTTATGATTTTCCCATGTTGCAGCGTAAAATATTTTTTTAGTTTAAATATGGCAATTATATCATTTGGTGAGAAACACTAAAAACAGTGTTTTTTTATCTGGTCAGTTTTCATATGATTGATACAAAATATTTTTTGGGAGAGTTTCAATATTACAATTATGTGATGAGACAGCAATAAAAAAACAGTTGTTTTTCTTTTAATTTGGCTACAGGTTTCCTGCGGTCAATGTAAAATACTTTTTTATGTAAATTTTACATCTTTTTTACATGATGAAATAGCTTTAAAGACAGTCTGTTTTTTATCCGGTCACAATTTTCCCATGATCAGTGTAAAATATTTTTTGTTTAAATTTTACAATTCATAATGGCAGTTTTGTTTTTATCTCTTTAAATTATCCCAAAAATGTTAAAAAAAAATTTGTTTTAAATTTCAAAAATACTCAAAATTCTATTTTGATTTGAAATTGTAGGGTTCTTTCATGGTGAATGCACTTTTGTGTGTGTGTGTGTTTGCGAGTGTTCTAAATATTGATGGTATGACGAGTTCAGCTTTCTGATTGAGATGATTGTTAACCCTTTCAGCGTCACAGCCCTGGGACACAGTGGCAAATTATATTACCTGAAAATCACTCCTGAAACTCACGGAAAAGAAATTATAACACCCTCGTTCATATTCGCATAATACTTCATCATAGATCCAACCTACCCCTGATCAACCACTGTAGTGGTCTCGGCGCACATATAATTTAGGGAAATGCTGGCGACTGCTTTGGAACTCTGTAACACCAAAAGGATTATTGTAACAGTTGTCAATCAGTAAAATTGTGTGACATCAGAATGGCTAAAGTCATGGCAGTCATAACAAAATACAAACAGTGCAGCAGCAGTTGCCAATTGCTAGTGTCAAAAAATTTTATGAAGCAGATTTTAAGGGTGGATGATAAGCAGGCACCTGATAAGGCATGTGCTCTATGAAACTACAAAAAAGAAAAAAAAAAGCAATGCAATAGACACATTGTCGGTTTCATGATGAAGGGGCCCACAGATAACAGCAGCTGTACAACAAAAAGGTGAACACTTAACTGTCTGTGTAACGAAGGGGCAAATAGGTCAGATTTGAGATATTTACCCTTTGTGGTTATCAAAAGCATATTGTATATGGTATAACAAAAAGGAAAGAAATCAATGATGAGAGTAGTAAAAACATTTTCAAAACTGGATTTCTCGCACCACTGATTTTGGAGGTCCGCTCCTTCATCATACAGAGAAGTTAAGCATTCGCCTTTTAGTTATTTGCCCCTTTGTCATGAAACCAACATAACAGCACTAATATTTTCAAAGACAAAGCTTTAAAGACAACTCCGGTCCTTCAGTTTTTATTTCACAGCAGAGCTGGGTTAGTATAATCATATTCCACGCCACAGATAACTCTTTGTATCACAATAATTCTATCTGTAACAAAAATTTCTTACATTCATTCTGTTTGACATACCATCACAAACTCTCATCTTCAATGAGCAGCATAAAAATACTTGTAATACATGTAATAATAAATATATGTAATAAGACTGTGTGAACTCCTCATTGAGCCAGGATTCTTAACTCTTTCCTTACGGTACAATGCACACTGCATCGCATGCTTCCCTAGTGGCAGATGATACAACGCAGCCTGCGTTGTGACGTCGTAATGGTATTTGGAAAATTTTAACATCTCACAACATTGAACCTTAAAAATAGAATTCTTGGTAAAGCTTCCTTTGTCCTAGCATGTCTGGCAATACCACTTGTGCAAAAAGTGTAGTTTGAACAGCTGTTGTGTAGTAAGGTGAGCTTTGTTTACAAATGCCAGTACAGTATGGCATATAACCCCAGGAAGTGCTCCGTCCAGACGTGCAATGCTGGCCCATAGGGGAAAGAGTTAACCGAAGTCAATGTACATTTAAACTCATAAAGCAACCCTTACTTTGTGCAATATCTTTATCTGTAGTTTAAATTTTTTTTTAAAACACCTCTGTACAGGGTGGCATGAGAAATGAATATTACGTTTCCCTCAAAATATTTCCGTTAAGGGCAAAGAAGGTAATCCATTTCACTGGTTTTATTGTGCACTCATTCATAATTATACACACTGCAATATGTTTCTCTCCTAAATTGACAAAATAAATGGAGAAGAAATGCCATTTTTACTCACAAAATTTCAACAAAAGTGCTACTGGATTTGTAAACTGAACATCTAATAGCTGAACAGAACAACTGTCAAACAATTAAATTACAGTTTACCGTATCACATTCATCTACAAAAATGTATATATCTCTACTTTAAAAAAACGTGCAAGATTTATAACAAGACCTAACACCATACAATTTCATGCAGTCTGGATTTGCATGAAATTTTAAAGGCGCCTTACTTTTGACCTGTGGACAGTTCTTTCTTAGATTTGGAGACGTGAAATAATGAAGAGGTATGTTTTTAGTTTGCCTTGTGTTGCTGATTTTGCCACCGATACCTTTTTTTTTTTTTCACAATTGCAAGAGCCCATGACATCATTTGAATTGGGAGAGACCTACACTAGACTATCCACGCTGAGTCAATATGCCATGGTGCGCACAGTCCAATGTGTATTAACTATTATATGTATTAAAATTAGAGCTGCTTTTTTCAACCAGTAAATAATAGCCGACCCCCCTCTCAGGTGGTGGCTGACAAGTTGATCTAGAGGCAAGCTGCTCGCCTCTCATGCCAAAAGTACCCCGTTTAATCCCTGGTCAGTACAGACATGCTGGAATTTTTTTTTTTAGGAAAAAGTCCTGTCCTTGATCTTATGGTAGGTATAAGGATAAAAACTCAAGGATCTGTATGCACGTTGCGCACCTTAAAGATATCTTGGCAGATGGAAGTCGAGAAAAGCAGGCCAAACAAGGCCGCTGCCCGGGCAAAATTCTAAAAAATTAATGCCTACCACAAAAACAAGAAAAATGAAACGTAAATGCCAAGAGTAGCGAACCTCCTAAAATAAGGACCTAAACACTCAGGTGGTGGTTATGGACAAGGGAAGATGAGGGGCAGGACTTGCAGAATGAGATGAAGCTGGTGGAAATTTTACCTCAGCAAATGGAAATCTTACTTCCTTACCAATGGAAATTTTGTCTCAGCAGAGTGAAGATTTTAAACAAAACATGATGCTGTGCATTCATGTAAGAAATTGATAAGAAAGTACATGTATGTCTGTTTCGCTGAACTTTGCAGATGACTATGCCGCTTGGCACTCATAAACAGTGTTGCCAATTTAGCATCCCGGGTGCTAGATCTAGCATAAATTTGAGCCTCTAGCATCCAAAGTGTCAAGTCTAGCATCTAGCATCGTGTCTAGCATCCTTTTTAAAAATTTAGCGTAATTCTAGCAGAATATTGGAATTTCTAACAATTTGGAGTAATTTAGTGTAATTCTAGCAGAATATTGAAAGTTCTAGCATATATTGGGTATAATTTGAGACAATTTGGCAAATTATTGGAATTTGGCCCTTTTAATTTCAATACTTTGTAATGAATACAAATTTGGCCTCTTTTAGACATCAGTTTGGTCGTTCTTGAAGAATCTTACCTGTCTTCTTATTCCTGTTCTGAGTTCTGACTCATCATCTTCGTGTGTGTGTACTTCTTTCTTGTTTGTAGGCTAGCAGACGAAACGAAAACAAAGTGTATATTGAAATTGAGAACAGGTCAGATTTGTAGATCTAGATCTCGGCCTAGTTATGTCGAAAAGCTATCACCAGAAATTCAGAGCTGAGTGGAAGGGTGAGAACATTTTTAAGAAATGGTTGGTAGAAGTACCGTCTGATCCTTCTAAAGCATATTGTCCCTTGTGTAAAATGGAAATGGCAGCCAAGCGCAGCACTCTCTTAAAACACATTGAATCTACAAAACATAAAGCGTGCATTCCATTTGTGCCGAAAAAACACTTACCGGAGATGTTTTCAGAAGCTAAAACGGATAATGATGTTCCGAAACTGGAAGGCAAGGTTGCTTTGTATGTTGCTTCTCATGCTTCGATAAAAAGTACTGATCACTTGGTCGATATTATAAAGCATGTGCCACATAGTTCAATTACAAAGAAAGTCAACATGAAAAGAACAAAGTGCTCAGGAGTAATTAAGAACATATTGGGTCCGTATTTTCAGGAAGACCTCTCTGAAGATATTGGGGAGTCAAGTTTTAGTCTACTACTAGACGAATCAAATGACATTTCAGTTACAAAATTGTTGGGCATTGCCGTCATCTATTTCAGTAAATCTCAAAAGAAAATCGTCCACACATTTCTGACTCTTGTTCAGTTAGACCAGTGCAATGCCGAGGCTATTGTTGATGCTCTGAAAGAATCCTTACTGAAGCACAAACTCAACATAAACAAGCTTCTGGCAATAGGAACAGACAACGCATCCGTCATGACAGGGATAAACAATGGTGTCCACCAGCGACTGAAGCAAGATGTCCCACATCTGCTACTTTTTAGATGTGTTTGCCACTCCCTCCAACTTGCTGTTTCCCATGCTGCTCAAAGCCACCTCCCAAGAAATTTAGAATTCTTGGTCTCAGAAACTTACCGCTGGTTCTCACATTCTGCTGTTCGTCAGGTTGCTTACAGTCAGCTGTATCAGGCCATTAACGATGGAAGCCAGCCACTCAAATTGACGAATATTGCTAGCACTAGGTGGCTATCAATTGAAACTGCCGTTTCAAGAATAATGCAACAGTGGCTGGAGCTGAAAACACACTTTCAGATGTGCAGTATCAATGACAAGTGCTATACATCACAGCTTCTGTACAAGATGTTTAGTGATGAAAAAAATCTTTTGTATCTACTTTTCTTGCAGCCCCTATTGGTTCAAGTTCAAGTGGTAAATAAATTGTTTGAATCCAACTCAGTGGATAAGACCAAGCTTTTTGATGATCTGAGCCGCCTCATAAAAACTGTTGCGCAGTATCTCGTTCTGCCCACCTCAAGAGTTGAACCACTGACATCAAATATTGATGACTTCCTGGATCCCAAACCAAATCTTGGATTCCGATTTGAGAGGAAGGCTGCAGAGCTCCTTCTGCAGAAGAAAATAACAGTCACTGAAGAGGCAAACATTCGTAAGCGAGCTCAAGAATTCTTGCTGACACTTTTCAAAGAATTAAAAAGTCGCCTGCCAGAAAATCTTAAAATACTTTCGAAAATATCAGCATTTTCTGTACAGAATCTCCTCAGTCAGATCAAAGAACCCATCGCACCAATTTGCCAGCTCCTGAATATTTCTGATGAAACTATTGGCGTGGCAGAAATACAATACAAGTCTATCCATTTGCAGGAATGAACCCCAGCTCAAAAAGCATCAACAGAGAAATTTTGGACAGAGGTTTACGAAGAAACTGACAGTTCTGGAGGAAGAGTTTACAAAGGACTGGCCACTTATGCTCTCCAGATGTTATCATTGCCACACTCAAATGCTGAAATAGAAAGGGTATTCAGTTCAATGAATGTTGTGAAATCAAAGTTAAGAAACAGAATGCAAATACCGATGCTGAATGCCAACCTAGCCATCAGATATGGTTTGAAGAGAAGTGGAAAATGCTGCCAAACATACGAGCTCCCAAGTAGGGTTCTCAAGAAGATAGGATCAATGAGTGCTTATAATAATGAAACAGAAGCAGGACCCAGCACTGCACAAGACCTAGCAGCAGCAGCTGAGGCTGAGGCTGAGAGTGCGACTCTTGAGGAAGCTCTAGAAATTTTGGATGGTGTGGACCCCTGACTAGATCCAATGGTAGGTTGACCCCTTCCTTCTATTTTAAGTTTGGCTTACATTTTGCTCTCGTGATAATTGCTTCCGTTTTGCGTGTTCGACTGTTATTTGCAAAGAATTTTCAGCTTTGTTCTTCACTAATGCTTGTGTTAATGTCTATTTTGCACATGTTTTATGTAATTGTTATGTTTTACACAGCCTCCTGTTTCAAACAAAAAGTCTAGCGTAATTTCGACTGATCTAGCATAATTTTGGCACCCATCTAGCATAATTTTGGACCCAATCTGGCATAATTTTGGAATTTGGAGTTGGCAACACTGCTCATAAACTTTTTGTGTGCTGATTCTGTCTGAAGCAGTGTCTTTTGCCGCTTGTAATATGGGACAGTTAATAATCTATCAAGAAAATAATTTTTATGTGGAATGGCACAGCACACAAACATCTGGAATACGTGTAAGTTAAATAAACATGGAATGGCACAGCACGCAAAAACATGGAATCAGTGTAATTGTCATCAAGCTGTTAAGAAATGCTATTTCCACATGAGAAAAAAATTGTAAGACAACATTACACAGATGTATTATGTAAAGACTTAGAGGTTTGGTTCATCATGAGGTGTGGTTATTTGGTGAAAACTGAATGTCATTATATGATTTACTAGACATGCTTCTGGTGGAAGCAGATTATTCAGTTATACATGTAAATCTAGAAGGTTTTGCAGAATGATATGAAAGCATCTGTATAATTACCATTACTTTATGGTGTAAATGTACAAGCTTCTCCAGTTCAACAAACTGAAGACACTGAAGTTCAGTGCTTTTTATAGTTACTGATATGCATATGCCTTATCACTGAAGCGGGGAATATCAAGTATAGTGGAGTCCACCGAATTCGAACTTTGATGATTCGAATTTCCTTTAAATTGAAGCGATCTCAAAGCGCGTTTTTTTTCTCCTTCTCTATCTCTAAATTTTTTTGATAATTTGAATTCAAGCCGCCCAATTTCTGATAATTTGAAGTCATGAACCATACTCACTGCCAATGTAACTCCAAATTTCCTGCCACTGAAAATCCAGTACCCACTAACAAAGCAATTGCTCATCAACTTTTAAACAGTAGCAATCAAGAGAAAGGGGGAGGTAGCATAATGCAGTGAGTTCGGTCTCCCAGCACCCCGTTATAACGAGGTCAACCAACATAATGTCCTTACAGGTGGGATAAGCCTACAGCCTTACATGCTGACCATAATTCATGAAGGGGTGTCTTTATCAACTGATGACATCACCATATCTAAAGCTTACTGAGTATGCCTATTACTTTGTACTATGCTTTCACAATGCTCATATGGTCAAAACAACTATGCAACAGGGATCGCTGGCCACAGCCTACAAAGTTTCATTTGAGGTCTTTATTTTAGGAGGTTCGCTGCCCTTGGCATTTACACCTCACTTTACTTGTTTTATTATTTCTTGTTCTGGCGGGGGAGGGGGGGGGGGGGGGGGGGAGATGATATGGATAAATTTTTAATCTATTAATTTCAATTTTGCCCGGGCAGCGGCCTTTCGGCCTGCTCTTTACGATTTCCAACTGCCAAGGTATCTTTAACGTGCGCAACGTGCACACGGGCCCTCCGAATTTTTTCGTCCTTATCCGAGAAGACTAGGTACTCGATCCTACCCCCAATAGGACCAGGGACTTGAAAATATGAGAAAAATCCAATTTCCAAGAACTACTCGATCCTACCTACAAAGCTATTTAACGTTATTTAGTGCTGCTTTTAGGTTCTATCGATACGGCATGATTGATGGCTTCTTTAAAAAAACAAATAAATCAAGAGAGCCTGTCTGTGGTGAGTGCGCGTGTTTTGGTAGTGGTCTCCAACAAGGGATGTAATTATCCAATTTATTGTATGGGGCAAATAGCACTGCAATGGTTATTTTCATTGCTCAGAGGTAATTCAAACTCTAGAAAATTGAAGTGAACTGAATTTCCCAACAACTTCGAATTAAGCATACTCCACTACTTAAACTACCTGTAGGACTTAGAGCCAGAGCCTGAACACTACAGAATACACGTAATATACTTGCAGAAAGGATTTACATACATGTATTCTGATTCCAGTTCTAGCGTTAACTGTGATCTTCCATGAAAGTTTCAGAGTTGAGCATGAGAATTTACCTTGGAAAATCTGTCGTATTCTTTGTCCAGCCAGGACTGATAGGAGTCTTGTTAAAGAAACTATGGCTTTGTATTTATAATACAATGTATAACAGTCAGCAGTTTGTAAGCTGATGGAAAATGCGGTTGAATACCTTCAGGCAGTGATCCTTCAAAAAAAAACATCCCATAGTGTTTGTAGGTTAATGGGGGTGTGGAAAATTGATTTAAAAAATACATCCCACCTACATTCAATGTGATATTTCAAATTCATCTACATATAAAATATAATAATATGCAAATAAAATGGAAGAACAATATTAAAATTCAACAAAAACTTTGGCAAGAGTGCAATAAATTATGATAAAAAGGTAAAAAAAATTAAACCAATTTTATGCACTAACACTAGTAACAGTTTCATTTGACGAGCTGACCATCTGCCATTCATATTATACATACCAACAAATAAAATTTTGATAAAAATAAGAAATATGAATCTGTAAACAAAATATCCTACATGGCAACAAAAGATTTCTGGTCATTTAGACAGCCATAAAGCAGTGTATGGTAAGAAAATTAATTCTTTTTTTGCTATGGCATGGGACTCTTAACCCTCGCAGTGATATGGAAATCAGTTTCTGGCTGTCCCTCAGTTGGCAGGCCTGCCCAAGCTCCTGGAAAACCCCGCAACTTAAGCACTAAAAATTGAAGGCCATGTCACAAACCACGATATCGTGGGCTTATCAACTCAGCCCCGAAGAAGTGGTAACACGAATTCATGGGTTTACCACTGGCAGACAAGGGAAACACAACCACAATATCGTGGGCTTAGCAACTGGGGCCCAGGAACTAGGATCATGATATTGTGGACAGGGAGGAAAAATAACAAAATATCATGGCCCAAACACTGCAAGCGTTAAAATGAAACTAAAGGCAGGTATGTGCTTTGTGCAGAACGCCTGTTTTCCATGTCTGAATTATGTGACACATAGAATATGTAACACATAATGGGACTGCATACGGCCATCTTGTTCATCTTACTCATTGGTAGGCAGATCTACCAATACCAAACTGCTGACAAAAGGAAGGAATGCCCATAAAGATATGCAGTTAATTTGATCTCGACTCCATGAACATCATATTTTTAGAAGAAGCTCACATTAAACTATATCGATGGTGTTGGGCGCAAACCAGCCAAGTCAAGATAAGGAAATTTTACAAGAGGAACAAAAAGTTGCGGATAACACAAAAGGGAAATGTACTTAGCTGGTTTGATCACATGTCTATTTTGAATATTTCTGTTGAATTATGGTAAGAGCTATTTTTACAGATGATGCGGCGTTCCAATCTTCATAAATTGGTACTATAAAAAGAAATATGAAATTTTCGGACTTAGCTGGTTTGCGCCTGACACCATCGATATGCAAAAGTCAAATACCAGTATATCATTTTAAACCAACAAATAACATATTGACTATCACATTCAGGGTTCAGATTCTGTGTCATGTGGGTAGATACGATCTCCCATTCTGCCACCAGTTTTCATCTGTTCCTGATGACTGAAGAGATGAGCCTGACAAGAATAACCTGGAAGATCTAAAATCCAAAGCAGCTGTATAGTGAAACAAAACATTGGTGACCACCACCATGTACTCGCAAGCAGCAAAAAGCGTGTACACTGAGGAAGAAAGAAATGTAACAGAATGTTTAAGACTTGCAAGTAATGAAAGAACAAGTCCAACATGCCACAAACTAGACCTGGCTAACAATATTATTTTCAAATTATTACTAATATTAAATGGATCAAATACTGTTTCATGGAAACATCTTATACAAAATTTTACCTAAATCACTGACCTTACAAAAATCTCAAGTAGAAAACTGTTAAGAGCACAAATGAAAGCAACAACTTATACAAGCAGGATATTACATAAGCATATTATATTCTAGACTGTTTACACAAGAAATTGAAATGCAGCCTTGGTCATTAGAAAACAAAAAATGTCAAACTGTTTACCAAAAGCCATTCATTGTCCTTGCAAATAGTTTGATAGACAAAAATGAGTTCTCATACACATGCATACATAGATTTTATAGAATTGTTAAAAATTTGTGCAAAGTAAAATTCTTATCTCAGTCTTGGCAGGACTTCATGCTAACAGTCACTATGCCAGTTCCTTTTCTTATCTCTTTCTCCAAGCATGATAAAATAATGTTGCCTTTCCCACGTTAAAATTACTGACATTTCTCTTCAGCATTTGCAGGACTGCCCATAAGGGAGGGGCTGAATCAGTTCAATACAGTGTACTATATAAATGTAAATGCTATGATTCCAAACATTGGCAGACACAAGAAAAAGAAGGTGAATGCATAATGCAGAAGAATAACTTCTGTTCACCTTTTCATTGTTTTAACTTTCATTAGCGACCTATATTTCCACCAAATCACTGAAAATGATTGTGATGTTATTGCAGGATTCTTGACACAACTGTATTAAACATCAGACCCTCTTATGTAGTAATTCTCTGCACTCACAACTAGTTACATATCTCACAGTGCTTATGGTGTTTTACACACAGCAAGAGTACTAAATTTCATTGTTTCTTTCTGTCTCTCATAGTTTTATTCAGCCATGCACAAGTACATGTATACACTTCATCCTCATCAACAGCACCAACAACAACATTAATACAAACAATCAACGTCAACATCATCATAGCTCTAACAGTACAGACAGGCCAAATCAGTTCCCTTCAAAAGAATAAAAGCAACAAACTCATCTTCAAGTTTTGTCATGATTGTAATCCCATGACCAGAGACTATAAAATTAAATGCTGCAAACTATTATACATGTACTTAGTTCTAATCACTGTCTTTAAACTGATAGCTTCCATCCTGCTTAAACACATGAATTGTTTACCACATTATAGATTATTGTCCACAGCTGTTTAATGAAGTTTTCAGAATCTCATAAATTTCTAATCAATTAATTGAAAGAATCTATGTTATTGAACATGTACTTCACATACACTTTAGACAATGGTGGCATATTTATGAATGGTGAATGCTGCCCTTTATTTCTGAAAATAACTGCAGGTGTATTCTACATGTATTAAGCAAGGACATTCTCAAGTATGCCTTAATTATGTGTTTTAAGGTCATGAGGCCAAACTGATATATTGGGGCTGAAAATGAGTTTGAGATGATCTCCAGTCTAATACACTTTGACTAATGGTTTTCCGGCCTTTCACGGCAACCATGTTGCAGAGAATCCAATTTTCTCCAATGCCCTCAAATGTTAGTTTAAAAGACAAAAAGACATATTTATATATATTTTTAAGAAAAATAAAAAATTAGCTACTTGGCTCAGTGACAGTTCTGTGATTCTTTTATTCAATTTCGGAAATTGTTGATACTATTAAAATTTTTAAAATCCGAAAGACCGACTTTTAAAGATACAAAAGCTGGTGCATTCTTCCATTTTTATTTCTTTTCACCCTTTGCAATTTGTTTTGTAGGTTTTTAATTGTCTGTTTCTAAAGCATGGCTTTGCAATATACATATCTCTCTTTTTTAATTTTTGCCACAATGTATAACTGTGTTTATACACTATATACCATTTCTCAGTTGGCAAGCATGTTTTTATACATACTTCATGAAAGTGACCTTTTGTAGGTTTGAAGATGTTATGAGGCACACAGTAAAATTTAAGACTTAACACACACACACACAAAAAAACAGACACACCTATGAGGTCTTTGGCCTGGTACCAAATGTTTGGGATGGTGCGGTGATAAGGGCAGTGAGTGCAAACGCCATGGAGTAGGAGGAAAAATCAATGATGGCTGTACCATGAAAGCCTATGTTGGTCACAATCACTAGATATTCACAAGCAGAAAAGGCTGTGTACACTGGAGAGGGGGGAGGATAGGATAGGATTTGTCAGTTGATGATGTCGGTATGACTCACTCTAACACAAGAAATCATTCAAATAAGCTCAGCCTTAATTGGTGCATTTATAGTTCATATCATGTTGGGAAACAATCTAATGCATAATCACTAATCAGGCTGTCCATAGACCTGTACTGGTCACAGAAAATGCACTGAGCAGATTTCCCAATTACAGCATTTAAAATAAAAAACAAAACAAATAATAACAATAAACAAACATCTGATCACCTGACACTTATTTGGTCTATTCCTCTCAAACACTGCATCACAGTACAATAAATACATGTAATATGATTGGACAGTGATTCAAAGCTTCAAAGAAGTCTGTGAAATGCATCAACAAGAATAATTCAAACAATCATGACATCAATCTGCCATAGAAAACTTAGGGCTAATGCAGGGACTGGATGACAGGGCTAAATACAACATGGCCGAAACATGGTTATATTATTGTAATGTTGGACGTGTAAGGGAACTGCTGCTAAAAATGAAACACATTCTAATGTACCTACAATAGTTTATTTCATGAGACAAAAAACAGCGTTTTTCAGGAATGATTTATTTATTTCATGATGCATCTTTCTGAAATTTTGCCTGTGACATGACACTGGGTTGTCTTAATAGAGTATTGAATGTTAGTATGGTATCTTAAAACAACAATTCTAAAGAGGTCATGTGCTTGCTATAAATTGGGCATCTAAAGATATGATAAGGTAAGACAGGAATCACTTTATTATCCCGTAAGGGAAAGTCTCTGTCACAGAGTGTTTACGAGCACATACACGTGGCCCACATTTTACGCATCATTACATAAACACAATATCATAACTCGATAAACTCAATGACAGGTATAAATGAAGTGAAATGGTAAGGAACCTTAGAGTACTATGGCACACATTCACCTAACATGTCTTGTTGAGGTGAACTGCGGAGGGCAAAAACCATCTTCTGTATCTTTCTCTGTTTGCTTTCATGAGGTTTACAGCAAACAGTGTTTATGTTAATTTTGAATGCACAACAGTACTCACTACGTTTTGGTTGGCAATGACTCTCCACTTTAAATCCATGCAATTTTGGGAATTTATTTATATACTAGATGAAGTTCCCGGCACTATCCGGGATAAACCTGTGAACCCACTGTTCCATCTCTCTCTCTCTGTTAGGTCTATAAAGCTTCCTATATTCTACAGTCATACTACAGATTTCATGCTCACCAGAGCACCACGCACTCATTTCTGGCAAGGAAATTGCGCGCACCGAATTGAACTCGTATTAATACATGTGCATCGTTTCCGGTACAGTGGACTTACTATAGGGAGTCAAAACAAAGATCATTGTATTTTACATTTTTACAACTTTTTGTTTAAAAGTACTTGAAACTTGAAACAACACAATCGGTCTATACAAAAGTGATTGGACTGGATTAGTTGACACTTAAGAAAATTAATTTTATAACTTTCGAAACTGTCATTTAGGTTGTAGCTTCGAGCAAAAAAAGGGGCCAAAATTGCACCACAATGAATTACTCCCGCCACTATTTTTTTTTATAATAAGATGAGAGCGTAAATTCACAGGTGCTGAGCGGTACACGCAGAGTTTTGTTTCTAGCATATAAATAATGATTTCCGTGGCACCATTTTCCCGTAAAACCTTCAAATAGGTGTACAGCATTTAAAGTACATTTTCAAGACAAGAGTAAAAAAAAGGCCTGAAACTCAACAGATCACATGTGAAAATACTGTGTAGGCCTAATTAAGGCAGACTGTTTCAAGGTCACTTGCAAAATTTTGAAATAATCAGTACCTTGGCAAAAAAGTTTCTCTAAAAATGTGGGTTTTTTTTTTTTTTTTTTGTTGAAACGGCCCATTTACAGTATTTTTATAAACAACACCAAGGAAAAATGGAAGTTGGAAAGCAATCACCTCTCTAACTAAGTGTGAGATGTATTGTTCAGAATCTACAAAGCACGATTTTGGCACATTTCAATCACTTTGAAATCCATTTCATTACATTTTCTGATGGTAACCTACAAATTCAAGGCACTGTTTGTGATTTCACAAATTACTTATTTTCAGTGATGCTGACTGCACCTATTAATTATCAGGATGGTAACGAGCCCAGAATGTCTGCCATAATGGGAGGAAATGAAGGAAGAAAAAAAAATAGGTGAACGTGGGGTGTGGTATTCTCTAAATACAGGGCGAGGCTGAAAATTATGAAGTACGACATATAACTCATAATTCCTACTGTAGGCTGAAAATGACGTAGAACTAACTTTTATACTTGGAGTGCAGACTGTCAACAAAATATGTCAGTTTCGCTTGTTCAAAATATTACCAAGTTACAAAACAGAAGAATCCAAATAAATCTGGGGTATTTAACTTCCTGACCAATATTTTACCCAGATTTCAGATCTATGAATTTGTAGAAGCAGCAGATAGGAAGATAAACTCTTATCTCTATTTTGCCTTGCAACAATGAGAGCACTGTTCACAGCTTCCATCTCACCAATCTGGCATGTTTGCATCAATGTTGTAGCAACTCAGCTTTGTGCACGTGCACCCATCCTTAAAAACCCCTAGTGTTGCTTCATGCAGCTTTGATGTGTACGGCATCCCCCATAAATCAGTTTCCTGATCTACAATCGCTTTAGTCACTAAGCCAAATATATGTAGTACTAATAATCCATCATGTTCCTGTCCTCTTCTATAACATAAGCAAACAATATATTATATTTCACTGATGCAGGCACAGATAAAGCTGTTGAAGATGTAATGGTACAGAACTAAGCTTACTGACAAACTAAAAACGTTAGCAAAAGCAAAAACTGAAATGACTGACCTCCTGGTTCACAGTACCAGTTGTGTCTGAAAAAGATGTATACAGACAACAGGAATGTGGAAATGTTGAGTCCAAAAAGCAGCTTCTTCAACCACAGTGACCTGGCTTCCTGAAACACAGCAATACAAAACATATTCTTAATACAGCTAAAAGTATGACAGTATAAACAATGAAACTATTGGAATATTAAATCAGTTACTCATGAATTAATGGCTGTGCCTTGGTCTGGGTCAGGGACTTCATAAAAAGTTTTCAGTGTATTCAGACATTTTACTTGGTTAGGCACATAAATCTCCTTAGTTTGTGAAAGAAATCTATCAAGGAATGTGCCACACATTGATCTCTTGAACATCATATCACCTCAGCCATGACAAAACACTTGTCAACTTAATGTTTTTGTGACACAAAACCAACTGCAGTGAAAAGCAACTCTCCAAATACATAAATGATAAAGTGAGTATACATAAAGTATGTATACCTGAACAAATTGCCAAAAGCTGAATTGGACTGTGACAGATGGCTGGACTATAGTGTTAAGAAGTTTGGCATGTTTGCAAATTGGGAATTTGAGTTTTTAATACTTGTAATATATAGATTGAAGCTCATGAGGTATTTTTTATAATGGTGAGTAAATCCATTTTAGCTTAGGTCAATGGCTTCAACAACGATGCCTGCTTATATTGTAATAACAAAAGTCACTGATTTACAATTTCAGGTTAATGATTTTGGTCACCGCTGTTTTTACTTCTCTGAGGAAACAAGCACTGGTCATACTTCTCAGATATCTCTTCTGACTTCTGTCAAAAATTACCTCTGTAGTCATAACAGTGCCATTGTGACACCGACCCCAGGAGAAAAGATAGATTGTCAAAACCATATAGATCAGACCTCCGGCCATAAAGGCGATGAAGAGATGCTCATGCATGTCTGAAAGGAGCAATAGGAAAATATTATACTCAGTACCAAAGTGTATGTCATGTCAATGTTTGGACTGCTACCATATTCATACAACTGTATGGACTTACAAACAAAAATAAAAAGTGCAGTACCAACTGAAGCAATCACCCTCTGTAGTGATCTGAATAGCTCACAGGTGATGTATTTGGGCAAAACATGAGTCTTTGGTTGCATTGATAAAGAATGAAAATCCATATAACACCAACATTTTCAGCCTGAGTAGCTGATTTAGCAGACACACTGTACTGTCAGAAAGCTGTAGAAGAGCCAGGACATTGGTCAATCTTTGACAAAAAAAAGCTGAATTGACCCCACAAATGAAAAAAAAACAACAAAAACTGATTTATTTATAGTGCACAAAAAGAAGCTGGACCTCAGCAAATATCTGCACTAGTAATTTTAGAAGAAAATTTACCTGTTAGTTGATCCAGTTAAACTTTTTCACAATAAACTGCTCATAATCTACAGCAGTTTGGAGTCGTTATGCTGGTTTTTACATCTCTTTATAGCACAGTGAGATTACCGGTGTATATAATTCAAAGTTGGAACTAATTCTCCTCCCAGGTTGCTTTCAAGGGGTGCCTTAAAAAACAACCAGAAACTAGTTGGACTGAATTCCTACTCCAAGTGGGATTTGAACCAGGGACTTCTTGCAACGAGACTAGGCGCTCTAAGCATTGGGCAGTCTGAAGCTATCTGTATGACAGCATAGCTGCCAAGTTTTGAAAATCAAAATAAGATACAAGGCTGGGGTCCAGGGGCTGCCTAAGCCCCGGCGGCGTACAGGGGCAGTGCCCCTGTTGGGAACGCCCCCTTTCCGAAAACAATTTTAAGCCAATTTTGAGGTGAAAAATGAGCTCTCCTGGACAAAACATTTACAAATTAAAGCATTATAAAGTGTTTAAAAATCACCTTATTCCAGACTCAAAATGATAAATTTGCTTTGACCAGATTGTAACAAACTGAAAAATTAATAAAGAACACAGCTTACCTTAGAAAATCAGATGGGAAGTGAAGATTTACTCAGTAAAGGACATACATTTTCTTTTTAAAAAAGGCCAAATTTTTTTATTTTTTACGCCAAATGTCAAAATACGGATTTTTTGGACCAAAAACGGATAAACGGACTTAAGGCCCAAAATACGGACTTGTTCCGTAAAAAACGGATGCTTGGCAGCTATGTGACAGTACTGAGTGACAACTCCAACTTTCTCTCTCTATTTTGTATTTTTTTTTAGTATTTTGTAAACTTCTTTTTAAAATCCCATTTGGGAAATTTGCCTTAGTGACATTACAGCCCAATTACAACTAGAGCAGAGCCCCAGCCAGGATTTTTTTTAAAGGGGGGGGGGGATAAGTTTTGTTTTTTTTAAATTTTGCTCGAGCAGCAGCTATTTGGCCTTCTCTTCTCGATTTCCCAGTAAAAAAAAAATATATTTTAAGAAGCAATTTCAAACACAATATTTCATAGTGTTGTATCCAACCCCAGTTTCTCACTTTATGTATTCAATATAAAAATGGTCCATGATTTCAGTTTATATGCAAGGTTTTCACATTATACAGCAATAAACAATTTCATTGACTCACACTTACCATGATTCTCAGTTGAAGAAATATATGTAAGACCTACGAGAGCACCAACTTCTATGAGGTTACAGAGGCTGGCTAAAGCAGACAAAGCTTTGTATAGCTCATTGTTTCTGCCAACATGTACTGAGGTATGGAAGCTGTAATATGCCAGTGCAATCATAAAGCGAGGAGTTGCATGAAGTGCTATACAGACACGCCATACATATCTTTGTGGGGTGAATCCTCCAATAGCTGCACTGATGGAAGGCAGATAGTTTGGGGTCTGCAAAAAGATTTTTTAAAATGACAAAAGTATATTACACATATATAACATATACTGCATGTCAAAAAAAAAAAGGAAAACTCCAGTATGAATAGTGTCCTGATTTTAAAAATCTCATATACTGCAGACTTCCTGATATAATAATCGTGTAAATATTACACTAAACGACCAGCTGATTCCAATTTTCATTTATTAACACTGGGCTCAGCATTTTATATTTAACAATACTTCATTCCTCTAGCAAAAATTTGTGTCTTTTATTTCATTATTGCCATAAATTTGCAAGCACAGTAAACACTTGGCAGGCATTTTTAGATTAAACTGAGGTCTGAATCGTGAATGTAAGAACTGGTGCAAATTATTTGCAGAAACCAAATTATATTAATTTTGTGAATATTTAAGTAACCACAAAGTGCTGTATTAGTTGGGGGAAATTAGTCATCCTATTTGGTACTTTTTTGCCACTTAGCTGACCTATATATTTACAAACATGGACCATAAAAATTGGCCATAAACTAGCTAACTAACTTTAAAGCCCGGTTCTTTTTTACACTTTTAGTCACTCTTTACACCTTGTGCGGAGAAAACAAAACTGATAGGCCTAAGAAAAAGAAAATCACTTTCTGAGGTTTCATCATGAACTGATTTCTGGGATAGAGGGGGTAACCTCGCCATGGTGATGAAAACGTTACAAGCTTTCTGTGACCATAGTGAATTTCCCCTGGGGAGTGGCAAAATGACACCAACCACAGTCTATCATGAAAAAAACATCTCCCATCTTTGCTGCTTTGCAACTGGAATTACTATCATAAATATATTTTTCATTTTTTGCATTCACTTGAACTGAGGATACTTTCATAAATACCATTTTGACAGATGTTTTACTTTGCAGGAGACAAAAGCAGAGCTGTGTGATTTAGGGTGGCGAAAAAGTACAGAAGACCTAAAGTATAATGGCCTCAGATTGAAATGGCTGGGCACAAGGGCACAATTTAAAATCTGTTGATTAGGCATATCTAGTCTAGAACAATGATTGCTCCCTAACAATTATAAGAATTGTATGAAAACACTGTATGGTCCAGGTGGAACTCAACTGTCATGGCGACTCAATAAACGTGGTTAGAAACTGACCAGTACTGTCTTACTTGTTTTTATACCGGTTCCCTGTTCAGCAACAGATCAACATGGTGGCCCATTTCAATCACTATTATTCCCATTATAAGTAAAGAAAACTTATTTACAATGGTGGCACATAAAGCACAACTCTGACACAACGGCATTTTTCAATCTCACGTCATGGAGTACATCAAGCAAAATGTTGCACTGTTAAGAGATCTGTTGGGGGTGGGGAGGAGGGGGGGAGGAAGGAATAGTGTTATGACCAGTCGCCAGTCCTTTGTGTGTATTCAAGCAAGATGGTGTAAGTGTGTGAGTTGGGGGTTAGGGTGGTGGGGTGGCCATGCATTGCATAGGTGGGCGATGACGCAAACTAGTCAGTTCTAAGAGTTCTTTGTGTGAACGTATAGCTGATCACGTAAACAGGGCCTATGTGGCTGGCATAATATGTGTGTAGACCTGAAAATAAGGAAGTGGTCGTTTTGCGTGTGTCTCATGTGTAGATCTATGCCTGACCAAGACAGTGGTCACTTGCTGCGCTACCATTCGAGCAAACGCATCACATATAATAGCCTCACTTTTGAAAAAGAGACATTACACCGTGAAAAGTGCGATATACTATATGATGGCATCAGTTTTACAAAAATGAGAAAAGGCTTGAAACGAAGGCAAAATTAATTGAACAGATGGACAGGGGTGTGACAAAAACAAGGCCCAAGTCGGTAGACACAATGAAATTTCTTCTGGACATGCCCTCTATTTACATGAGTGGTTTCCCTTTGCTGTTGCCTACAACGGGACCATGCTTAGAATGGGAGCTCTGCAATGGTCCCGTGAATGCTGTTGTATCTGAATTCCGCTGTACCAGTTCACTAAAGATGCTAACAGAAATATATATTATAGGCCTATATAGACTAGATTTCAAACTCGGTTGGGAGAAATTTATAATTTGGTGGTGGTGTTGGGCATAGGGTACCATATTAATGCCAGAAATGATTTGTGGTAGAATGAGTAACTACTGGTGAATTCTTTCCACGCTATATTTTAAATTCAGATTAACAAAAGGCAAAACCATTACAAAATGGAAAATGTAACGCTCTTACTCTGCAATGAGTCGCTGTCGATGCCTTGAAGTTATAAAGCAAGGACCATACCACACAGAAAAAAGTGGCAAACAGTGGCAGACCGCATACGATTTTTCCCATCGTTGGAAACGATAATGTGAAAAGACTTTTGGGTCGTGCCTCGTAAGTCATTTTTGAAGAACTCTGTTATCCACATCCAGATCTGGAGAACTTTAGAGTACACCTAGAATTTCATATCCCGACTCGAGTCCGAATATTACAATTTCATATTCGTCCGAATATTAGAATTTTATATTCGGACTCTTTCGGAGTCGTCGCCCGTATAAGAAATTTGTACTCGGACTCGGACTTTTTTTTACGCGTATGCGCGAGCATTCCAGCTTCCGGCTTCCGGGCGCATCACGCTGTCGTCACTCGTCAGCTCTACTAGATCTATATTGCTCGAGAAACAAAGGACCTGATATTGCTCGTGGTCAGAGACGTCAAGTACTCATGCAAAATGGCAGTTCGCCTCCACGAAACATTTCCGTCCTTTGATGTCTTTGAGGCCGTATTCGGCAAGTTTATCCCCTGAGGTGCGTAACGGAATGACAAGCTACAAGTTTGGTCCCATGGCCTACTGGGCTCAACCCATCCCCCCCCCCCGAGTAGGCTTTTCATAGCCTGGGCACACGCCCACCCCCCCCCCCCCCGAGTAGGCTACTCCAAAATGTTACTTGTCACATAAGTAACATCAATGTGGGGACTATTGATTATAAGGCCGATGGATTGGCTGGGGGGGGGGGGGCATAATTTTCTATTGATACAGAAGAGCAGCCAGCAACCTAGAGGCAGGCATGGTCCCTGACATAGGCCTATCCATTCCATTATTAAATAGGCCTATCGGGACTTTTGAGTCCGAATAGTAAATGATGATATCGGGAATGCGGTCGGGCCCGATATCGGGACTCCGGAGTCCGAATATAAACTAACGCTATCGGGACTCCGGAGTCCGAATATAAAATAACGCTATCCGGACTCCGGTGTCCGAATATAAACTAACGCTATCGGGACTCCAGAGTCCGAATATAAACTAACGCTATCGGGACTCCAGAGTCCGAATATAAACTAACGCTATCGGGACTCCGAAGTCCGAATATAAAATAGGCATATCGGGACTCTGGAGTCCGAATAATAAATGATGATATCGGGACTCGGGAATGCGGTCGGGCCCGATATCGGGACTCCGGAGTCCGAATATAAATTAACGCTATCCGGACTCTGGTGTCCGAATATAAAATAACGCTATCGGGACTCCAGAGTCCGAATATAAACTAACGCTATCGGGACTCCGGAGTCCGAATATAAAATAGGCATATCGGGACTCTGGAGTCCGAATAATAAATGATGATATTGGGACTCGGGAATGCGGTCGGGCCCGATATCGGGACTCCGGAGTCCGAATATAAAATAGCGCTATCGGGACTCCGGAGTCCGAATATAAAATAACGCTATCGGGACTCCGGAGTCCGAATATAAAATAACGCTATCGGGACTCCGGAGTCCGAATATGAAATCATTATATTCGGACTCACCCCCCCCCCACCCCCCCGACATTCCCCCAAGTAGGCTTTTCATACCCTGGGCTCTCAACCCCCCCCCCCCCCGACATTCCCCCAAAGTGTTACTTGTCACAAAAGTACATCAATGTGGGGACTATTGATTATTATAACGCGGATGGATTGGCTGAGGGGGGGGGGCATAATTTTCTATTGATACAGAAGAGCTGCCACCATGTATATTACAAAAATAACGCTATCGGAAGTAAGGACGGACCCGAGTCCGAATATGAAACAGGCATATCGGGACTCCGGAGTCCGAATATAAAATCATTATAATCGGACTCGAGTCCGTATATGATGATTTTATGTTCGGACTCGAGTCCGAATATGATGCATTTTATGTTCGGACTCGAGTCCGAATATGATGATTTTATATTCGGACTCGGCAACCTTGCAGCTGTTCGTAAAATCCTACCAACACTGGCAACACAGCTTCACAATTTCACTTTGTTTTGTTTCTTAAAAAATAAGCCAACAGCGGGACGGAGTAAAACATCAGTAAAATTACACGCATTTTATTTTTTTCAGCATAAAACCACCCTTTGAGCGCACTTATTATCAAATTACTAAATTTTATGACTTAGAGCGATATCTGTGTAAAAACAATCATTGCAGTAGAGTCTGCTCGGGGAAAGTATGAATTTTGTTTCCTGGGCTTGGTCCGTGTTTTTAATCAACCTGGCGATTTTAGTGATTCATTGTTATTCCCCCTGCTTCTTCACCTTGTTTACATACAGCACTGAATGAGTGGTGAAAAAAAGCTGGGAAAAGCTGAGGTTGTTTCTGTCCCGAGAGTCGGTTTCTCGGATTTTTATGAAGCTGCATAGAAACATTTCTTTCTGAGACCATGGTGCAAAGTATGTGCTAGATCTAGGCCTGTCATTTTGAAGATTAAACCTTGTTCTAAAAGCCGGTGGCTCCTTGGACTTGGTCAAAGTGGAATAAATAGACTAAGTGTTTACCGCAGGCGCAGATACTGTCCGATAAAATTTCCCTTAGGATTTTTTTAACGAAGTGCTTATTCGCAGACGTCTGCGAACAAGATCCTGATCTTATTCGCAGATGGGGGTTTTTGATTTTGTGATGTCTACTATGGAAAAGTTCTCCCATATTCTGCAGTCTGCAAATAAAAAACGCTGTGGCTATTCTTACGGCAGCCTACCAACTTACCTAGGCTATATTAGTCCATTGTCAGATTGATATGTAACGACGTGAGGGTCTAGTCAGTTTGTATCATCGAGGCCGTAGGTCGATGTTCTTCTGGGCAGTAGTCAGACTGACATATCAGGGTGAGCCGCCGGGGTAGCTATGTATTGTTTTCACTCGGACTATAGAATGCATTCGGAAGTCCTTCTTAGAGTTAACGAGTGAAAACAATACATAGCTACCCCGGCGGCTCACCCTGATATGTCAATCTGACTACTGCCCAGACGAACATCGGCCTACGGCCTCGATGATACAAACTGACTAGACCCTCACGTCGTTACATATCAATCTGACAATGGACTAACAGTTGGTAGGCTGCCGTAAGAATAGCCACAGCGAATAAAAAAATGGTGCAATGGCTAGCATCTGCGGTTATCAGTTGGAGAATATGGGTCTGGTCTGCCTTGGTTTCAATCCCACGCCGGAGCATTTTTTTTTCTTAACCCAGGATTGCTCATTTTTTGGAAAAAAAAAAGGATTTTGCAAAATTGATGAGGGGGGAAATTGATCAGTGTTGTTACGAGTGTGCTCCAGATTACTTTATTCCTACTCATTTTATTTATTCCTGTTCACTGAACGGGACAGAGATAAAAATGTGAATCAAATTTTAAACATGTAAAAGATTTCTTTTAGTTTTAGTCAGTGTGAACTGATCAGCTCATCTCTCTCCACGGTAACCTGGATCTATTTGTCATGCTTTGTTTTATTACTTTTTTTGTTTTCATGGAAGTTTAATTAATTTTTATTTGCTCTGTCTGACTTTCTCTGTGATTTCACACCTGTCAAAATAGGCTGATATTAGTAATAATAATTCATTTTAAAAAAAATTGTAAAAAATATTTTTAAAATCCTAGTCACAATTTTATACTCTGGAGCAAAGCAACGATGATCAGTGGGGGAAAACACAGAAAAAAAAGTCAGATCTTGCGGAGCCTCGAACACCCCCCCCCCACTCCCAAACTCGGCAGGCAAGTTTATTTCTGGTAGGTTTTTGGAATAGAAAAAGGAATAAGTGGCAGTGAAGGATGAACTCTTAAAATTGGCTTTCGGATTTCCCCCTTGGCATGCTGTGTGTTTATTCTGGTCCATTTTCTGAATGAGAGGTGATGCACATCATTTGCATTGGTTCACATGATTGAGATGGACGATCGGGTGGCCGCTGCTGGCCTCTCACTCTTGAATTGTTCATTTCAGCCTTTCAATGTATGTCATGTGAAGTTAATCTTATCTTTCTAGACTTTTATCACTCGCTAAAATTCAGAGGGCTTTGGTTCTTGGCTACTTGTTATGGTACTTGGGCGATTTTGTATCCCATAGACAGCTCTCGCCATCAAAAATGTTTTGGTGAAAGTTTCATCGCTAGCTGAACCGAACGCCATTTTACGCCGAGGAGGTTGTCAGGTCAACGCATTTAAGGAGCTTTTCCTAAATAAAAATCACAAACCAAAAGTTCATCTGTGAACAAGATTCTGATCTTATTCGCAGACGTCTGCGAATAAGCGTGGCCTTTTTTTTTAATCAGCTTGTAACACAAATTCTGTATTTATGAGTGATTTCCCCTGATTCGAACCTTTCTTAGTCTTCCTCCCTTGTTCTGTTCATCCCGATCAACATTCGTATTGTGCACGTGTTGAAAAGGATGGCATTATTGAAATTGGAGAGGTTTTTCTGAATGAATATAATAATAATATGGAAGTTTATTGATTAAAATGGATTTTAAATACATATGAAGGTTCAGGTCTTTAGCTTATCCACAGATATGGGTTTCTTGGTTTAGTTATGGAATTCCCTCACAATTACTCGGGGTTCTCAGTAGCATAGTGGTATCTTTGCCTGCCAGTCAGAGGGGGGGGGGGGGGGGGGGGCTGTAGTTCACTTCTCATCAGGACAGTTTTTGCATTTTTAAAAATAAAAGTCTTTTTATTAGGAATGAATTTTTTTTTTTTTAATCCAAGAACAGTAACGGGGTAAATATCCAGCAACATTAGAGAATAAATTCTGTTCGTTCTTTGTTTTTCTTCTTGTTGTAATTAGTCAACCCAAGCTTTATCCGCCGATAGTGTTATCAGATAAACCCAAGCAGTATCCGCTGATAATGTTGGCGGATAAACCTGGGCAGTATCCGCCAATAATGTTACTGATAGTGATGGCTGCCCAGGCAGTATCTGCAGAGATATAGATGTATAAATCTATACTCTGTGGTATCTGCCAGTAATCATGTAATGTTGGTGGATAAACCTGGACAGTATCTGCCAACATTATCAGCGATAAACCTGGTCAGTATCTGCCAACATTATCGATGGATAAACCTGGGCAGTATCCACCGATAATGTTGGCAGATAACGGCAGCTATAAATTATAGGCCTAAAAGTTGTAAAAAAAAAGCGTCCAGACTCACCGAACCACTAATTAAAAGTAAAACTGAAGAAAGCCATTTGTGAACATGACTTCTGTGAACCCAATCCTAAACAGTTCTCAATCATTTACACAGATAACAGTATTCAATGAGGTACTGAGCATGACATGAACTTACATCCAGCATGGCTAAGAAATCAAAAGATCTAGACCAAGAGTGACGAGATGAACTTGTTTGTACGATCACTTTTATTTTCTTCCGATTTTTGGACTTATGGTTGAAATAGCAATATTTGTTATTGGTCCATGATCTAGACAAACCAATGATAATCATGCTACAGAGCCACACTCCCAGTCCCACACTCAGTTGTAGAACTGCAAGTTAACACATGCAACAACACCCAAGCTAAATAGACTTTTCTGTGACCTCTAAACCCCAGTGCAGTGGGAGGAGTGAGTTACAGAACTGTAGTTCGGCACATATTTCATGTTCTTAGTGTTAATCGCTGAGCCCTGCATTTACTATAAAAACATCCATCTAGAGGACTAACTCGCCTGGGGGGGGGGGGGGGGGACTGCCCCCTGCGCCTCTCTGCTTACAGACGCTCCTGCAGTCGCGTCCTTGTAGTTGTAGTATCCCTATCATGGGATTTCTCCCGCGAGTGCGACCATTTACTAGTCACATCAATAATTGTCAGTAATTTATACTTGAATATTAGTTTAAAAACTGCCTGAGTAAGACACCACTCTGGCTCTGATATTAACCCTTACACTGTGCCAGGCATATATCCTGTTTCGAGTTCCCAAATTATTTTCACGGCGACGGGCGCACTAACATGAGTGGGCCAAGCTGAGCACGCCATACAGAAAGTGGGTTTTCATGTTCTAGGTCACTGACTTCTTGGACGAGTGGACAACGGTTAAACCGAAATCGGCGGTACCACAGGCTTATTTTCAGTTTAGACAGAGTTTTGGTTTAGCGATAGGAGGCTTGAAAAATGCCAGTTTCAAAAGAGGCAGCCCAAATCACTATCATAGAGGACAAATAATGTAAGCGCACAGGCTAAATGGACTCATCATGTCCTCGCTTGCTCTGTGTTTTTGACTGAGAATGAGGGTGGGCGATTGCACACTCAAAGCATGGATATGCGGGTGAGTGTGGATGGACAGTACAAAACCGCCGCCCCGCTGATCTCGTTACTGATACCGTACACGATTCCATGAAATGCGCTGTTAGCGATAACTAGTGTTGTCTCTCTGATGTCACACATTTTACATGAAAGGTCGGTCGCGATGCGCCAAACGTAACGTCTGCTGCCGTTTGATTTCGGACCTGTGAGTTTATTGGCCTCTCTTCCTTTCTCCCTATCCCTGTAGTGCTGCCGCTTCCATGTAGGCCTAACTACCGGGTAGAACAAAGCATGCTCTGCTCATATTTTTTGGGGTGGGGGGGGGGGGGGCATAGTGGGGTGATACAGTGAACCCTAACCCTTGACTCGATGTATGGCAAATCACAGTGGACTGGTCACTGAATCCAGCAGTTTTCTTTTCAGTTTAACCATAAGGTTATTTCGGTTTAGTGCTAGTTTGTTAACAAAGATAAAGAGGAAACAAATCGGGGATTCTTATTTTCTTTCAGTTTAGCGCTAGTTTCGGTTTAGCCATTTTCAGTTTAACCGTTCTCCACTATACCATCTTATTCCTCACTATATCACTTTGAGATCAAAGGCATTATGACAAGAACATGTTAGCCAGTGAAGCGCTGGTCGGAATCACAGAGGCTGAGCTTTCAAAGGCTCTTCCCACACTATGAAAAGGTGTAAAGTGTAAATTTTAAGTAGCTTTAGCTACTTGAAGGCCCTAAAAGTTTTGGCATCCAGACATTCTGAACTTAAAAAAAACCTGAGCACATTGTAAATGTATGGCTGTCACTCTTATCAGTGTATGTGGGAGTATCAGAAAGGAGCACCCATGTGTGTAAATTGTAATCATGATTGTAATTTGTTGTTCTTCTTCTTGTTTTGTTTTTCAGATATCATAATCATGTGAGACATCTACACAGTATAAATTTACAGAGAACTTGAAAGACAGACAGCTTTATCTTGCATGATGGATACATCAATGTGTGTTTGCCTCATGTTTTTGATTCTGCAGAGCTCAGTTCCTGGTAACTGCATTGAACCAGTGTCTGGCGTGACAGCAGCTTTTGCAGGGGTGGGAACTCTGATATATATGGGCTATGAAGCCATTCACTGTCGGCTTTCCAGCTGTTGTAATGAGAAATGGATCCCTGGCAATATTGCAGGTTAGGTGTGGCTGTCTACAGTGTGCGACTAGCGAGAGAAAGACTGAACAGATGGGCTTGCAGAATTTCATAAGAAATGAACCTGAACCATTTGAAAAGTATTTTACTACATGGGAAAGAAGAGAATGGGTTATTTGACATGGTATGAGGTTTTCTGTTGCCAATGAAGTAATGCATAGCATTTGTACAGTCCTTGTTCTTTCTGATTGGGATGAATGATTTCTACCAGGGGTGGTATGAAAACGTGTGAAAACTAAAAACTTAAAGCATGCACAAATAATAATACAACATCATTGTCAAGCCATATAATAATGTATTATATTTAGTGGAGTCTATTTTTTTTACAGTGAACTCATTTAAATTAAAAATTTGATTTAAATGAAAAGTTCTTTGGCCCTGATTTGTTCCCTGTTTACTGTCACTAGTGTCAGTGATAATTTTATAATAAATACGGGAATAGGAATGAACAAATCAAAATCTGTGCTCACTTAAAATTAATTTTGCAATCGCAGTCAATGCATGGAGGGGGTCTTTCTATTTGCCCTGCTGGTGATGCTGCTGGCACAGTGTAAGTTTTGTGTGAATTGAATGGCAATAAACATACAAAAACAAACATACCATATAAACATACACACGTTCATGTGCATGCAAGTGAGTTTCTCATAAATGCTGATGGGTGGAAGAATTCTACATGTATTATGTTCAATTCAAGCGGACTCGACTATACTTATACATATTGGAATATTTCAGGGTTACAGCAAGACTTGGAGCAGAAGCTTCATGGTCAGCATCTGGTAAAAAAGGCTGTTGTTAATCACATTAAAGGACATTTACGATCAAGTGACCCCCCCAAAGCTCTGGTGTTATCTTTCCATGGCCTCACAGGTGTAGGAAAGAACTTTGTAAGCCGAATTATAGCAGAGAATTTGTACAAAGATGGCATGCGCAGTAAATACGTTCATCTCATCGCAGCAACCAAAGAATTTCCACATGAAGGAATGGTGCCATTTTACAAGGTAGGTATGTGGCAATTGGTTATCACGTGAATAAAGTGGTTTAAAATTAACTTTGATTACGTATCACTTGTTACAGTGGCTAATTTGCTATTGTTGTTGTGAAATTTGGTTAACTTCCCTCAGCTCCAGTGTTGTTTTAGGTGGGGTTGAAGATTCTTGTGAAAAGTTAATTGTAGCTTTCACATATCTTTGTGTATTGTTCAGAGAATACAAGAGACGGGAATATATAAACTTCAATCAGAAATTAAGCAAGGCCGAAGTTTCTCCACCGTAACTTCTATACCTTTTTTAAGTAAAAATTTATTCCGCACAGTTTATGTTCGGATGTTTAATTCACCAAAGTATAATTTGTTTGACAGACACAGTTTTTTGCAGAGATATGAATGCTTAATATAATATTATAGAAGTAGCAAAAGTGAGTAGTAAGGTTTATTCATTCCACATCCTACTCTTAGTGACCAGGTAAATTCCAGCCCAGTAACACGAGCCACAGAACAAAGTTGTGAAGGAGACAGGACGCTGTTTCAGGTTTTCGTGAATTTATCTTCTTTGTTATCTGCAGGATCAACTTAAATCATGGATAGAAGGAAATGTAACAAAGTGCGAACGTTCACTGTTTATTTTTGATGAAGTTGACAAGCTGCCAGCTTTGCTTTTAGATGTTATCAAGCCCTACTTGGATTATTATGAGAATCTGGGAGGCACCAATTATCGGAAATCTGTATTTTTATTTTTAAGGTTGGTGATTGTATGCATTTGTCTCTGCTTTCTTACACCCTCAACCATGTTGTGCTCTAATTTATCTGTTAAAAAAAAAAAAAAAACAATATTTATAATTCTATCACACACATATATCATTTTAACTCACTGACGCCCGTCATCGCACAGGTGCGATTTTCTCACTGCGACGGCAGCTGCCTGTCATCGCGTATGTGCAATTTTACTATCGGCAACGATAGCTCATAATGGTAATGTAGTAGTGCGATGACTGTGGCACGGGGGAATTCTAGAGTCATTTCCCTTTCACTGAGTACCCGGATGAGCTCTCTAGCATAAAAACTAACGAAGTTATGATCGTTTTTGTACTGCTACCCTCCCTTGCTCGAGTACAAAAATACAAAAAATGTGTAGATATAGCTCTACGCGGCCTTCTAATGATGCAGTAGCCTCTCAGGGTAGTGAACCAGATAGTGTAACAGCTACATGTAGACCTAAACACCAGCCTGGACCCTCTACAGCCCAACATTTTAGTTCTTTGATTCGGAAGATGATTCACACATTCACAACTCAAAACTATACAAGATAACTCAATTCTGTTTGTGACATTATACATTTTATTATAATATTTACATAAATGTCAAATTGCAACACTGTAGCTTAAATAGTTTTTTTTTAATATTTTTTTTTTAATACCCTTGAAATGCTGGGTACCAGGGAATAGCTAGGGTAAAAATCCTGGGCATCAGTGAGTTAAAAAGACTCCCACTGGAACATTTTTATGTTTCAGTGACTTGACTTTTTGTCAATCAGCAGTGCAGTATGGCCATTACTGAATTGACATGCTAGAGTATAAAATCTAAACTCAGATTTATGACATTGAGTGATCATCAAACTACATACTGCGCGACTGGAACAAGCACTGGTTCAGATGGTCTGTTCTGTCCCTGTGAGGGAGACTGGTGCAGAAGCAGATGGAAAGAAATTTGAGCTTCAAGTAGTTCATCTGCGCTTTGAACGTCCTTGATTCTTCAGTTGTTTTTTTTTCTCTTTTCTTTTTTTTTTTTTAACATTCTTTTTAGAAAATAAAAGAATCCTTGAGTTACACTGTGACTTTCCGTTCTTATGCAAAATGACAAAGTCCTGATGATCTTATAGTACTCAAGACTGTTTCAAATTTCTTGATATTGAAGCTTCTTTACTAAAGGATATTTGTGTAATCCTGGTTTATTGGTAAATCTTGAAAGGTAGTACATGTATTTTTGTTATTTGCTAAAAAATTGAAGAGCTAAATGCCTAAGCATAAGTCACAATTATAGTGAAAAGTACGCCAAATTGAGTGCTCACGAAAGGTAGCCAAATAAAATTGACAGTCTCCCACGGGCATTAATGCCCTACACATGCCTTTCCAATCAGGAAAAGTGTACTGAATTGAACACTCTTGAAAGGCAGTCAAATAAAAGCCATGAATAGCTGAGAAAGGACAGCACATGGGGGCGAAATGAATTGAAACAAAATAATTTTTTCAAAATAGAGGCCTTAGTAGCAGTTATTATCAATGGTTATGTTATTATTTGAGTATCAGTTGTAATCTGTACATAAACTGTGAAGCTTTTATATTTGCAGTTTACTCAGTAAGTGGTGCCTAGCATTGGCACGTCCTGAAATATAAATGTACACAATACTAATTATGTTTGAAAGTGTCCTGGCTGTAATGATTCCATTTTTTTTTTCTGCAGCAATACAGGTGGTACAGACATAGGACGTTTCACATTTGAGCATTGGAAGTCGGGTAAAAAGAGAGAGTCAATTGAGTTGAATGAAGTGGAGACTTTGGTCATGCTGTCTGCCATCAATGCTGATAACCACAGTAAGATTAAGAAGTCTTCGTTACATTACATGTATTTGTAAATGTGGGGAAAATTCCTTTATGTCAGTATGAAATTTGAAAATGAAATAAGTTCTGATTTTATACATGTAGTAAGGCTTTATTGGGGGATGAGGTGGAAATGGATTTTGAAAGGAAGTAGTGCCTGGTCTCCTTAGTTGAATACATTAAATTCAGAAAGTTGTATGTTCTAGTTCCTTATGTTAATGATTCGTTTCTCCTGACTAATTGGCTGTACCATTATCAGCAAGGGTAAACATTTCAGGGATCTGTCTAGCATGATTTTAACTCTTTCTTGTCTCAGTGTCACAGACTTCCATAGTAGTTGCTGGCATTTCTCCTAAATATGTGTATATGGCTGTAGTGGTCGATGGGGGTCAGGTTGGATCTATTATAAAATATTATTCGAATACAAACGAGGGTATAAGTATCTTTTCCATGAGTTTCAGAAGTGATTTTCGGGAAAAATAATTTGCCACTATGTCCTGTTACACTGAAAGGGTTAAGTCAGAAAAAAAAAAATCATCATTGAAACCAATTTGTTGTGATCTTTTTATTTACAGATGGTCTTTGGCACAGTCAGTTGATTAGCAATAATCTTATCACAGCATACATCCCTTTCCTGCCACTGGAGAAACAGCACATCCGAAGCTGTATAAGAGACTCTATGAAAGCCAAAAGATATAAGGCCAATAAAGAACAATTCAATGAAATTGTCGATAAAGTTATGTATGAATTAAAATTTTATCCAGACGTTGAGCAAGTGTTTTCTAGTACCGGATGTAAACGAGTGGCTGAAAAAATTGACTATGTAATGATTGACGTTGTGTCAAACCAGAAGCATATTGAACTTTGATTTGTTTTCTTTCCTCTTTTTTTTTTTTTTGAACTTTTATTTGATGATTATTTTTCACACTGTGAAAGACTTTTTTTTTTTTTAAATTGTCCTACATGCCTTGTCATCTGAATGTGAATTATAATTATTTCCTTGTAATGGAGTTTGCTTGCAGACTTTAATAGATACAAGTACATTTTACAATCATGGAAGTTAGATACAAAATGTGGCTTTTATGGATGCTTACTGGTCAGCAGATTTTTTTGTTTGTTTGTTTATTAAATTTATTGTTCATAAATAAAAATAGTTCTGGTGACGAACCCTGCGGTTCGTAATGGGTGTATTGTAGATGTATTACTCCATTGCCTCATGTGGTAAGTGTTCACTGAGAGAGCTCCATACAATTGTGAAAATGTCATGTTGTTGTAATTTTTAAATGTCATCCTTTCATTAGGTAGTCCAAACTGCCCTGCTGCTAAAGGGGCGAAATCAAGTTTTGACATGATTTTAGGCCAACATTACAAGGCTATTACTGCTGTGTATTTATGTGAAATGGCATGCATCCTACATCAAAATAAAGCTCAATCCTTCCTCTGATAAATATACTTCCTTTTGCATTGTTTAATGTGTTTAGCTGTGTGTTTTTATAGCTTGAACAGGACATAGTCTTGCCGTTTTCGCTGTGAGCTGCGCGTACTGAATTGACCCCCTCATAACAAAGGGTCGCAGCACATCACGCCGATGTAACGCTTGTGTTTCAAAATAACTTGCACAGAAGCCAGATAAATGAGGTTTAATTGAATGTATTTTTCATTGTGTTTTAAGTTGAAATTCCTTTGAAAATCATTTGTTGAAAAGTTTGTAGACCGAGAAACTAGCGGAAACTTTTATAGATCAGGATCAAAATTATACGCAAATAAACCTCTGGGTGCCAAGATGAGACATGGGGCATGTTTTGGCGTGAAGCGCGGACTGTTTTTATAGACCCACCCAATGCTCAATTTCCTCACCTTTGTCCGACACTCAGTGCTAAGTCAATGGTGACATGGTTGACCTCCTTTTCAATTTAAAGAAAAAAAAAACATTCTTTTTGTCTCTCCTGTAAAATTTCACAAAAAAATGACGTCGGGTGACCTTTGCTGACTAATAAAAGTAAAATGAAATGCTTGTATTATATAAATTGTACCCCTTGAAAAATATTAAGGGTAGTGTACACCCCCTTGACCTGGATACTGAGAATTTTTAATGCCGTGACTCAATAAACCGTCATTTTATGGGCGGTCAAAGTTGGACTATCGTGCAATTTGCAAAAGGTAGCAAATTCGAGGTGTTTTTTTTCACTTTTGAAAATGCCCTTGACTTGGATACTGGGAATTTTTTATGCCCTAACTCAATAAACCGTCATTTTATGGGCAGTCAAAGTTGGACTATCACCTCTACCCACAATTTACGAGAACAATTTGTTGCCCAATGTTTTTGCTGATTATTTTGATAAAAAAGTTACAACTATCCGAGAAAATCTTGACAGTTTTGATGCCATTGATCATTTTGATGAGTTTCAGGGAAATCCTATAGACACTTTTGGTGTTGTGTCGAATGAATCTGTAAAATCTATCATCATGGCATCGCCATCAAAATGTTGTGACCTCGATCCTATTCCTACATTTTTGGTTAGATCTTGTATTGGTGAACTGGTTCCAACTATTACAAAAATAATAAACAACTCTATTTTAAGTGGGTCTGTCCCTGATTATTTTAAAACAGCCTGGGTAACACCACTTTTGAAAAAAACGACTCTTGATCAAAACATGTTGAAAAATTATAGACCCGTCTCAAACCTTCCTTTTCTTTCAAAAATCCTTGAAAAGGTGATATTACAACAACTAATGTGTCATTTGAGAAATAATGACCTGTTGGAACCATTTCAATCTGCTTACAGAAGTAACCACAGTACTGAAACTGCACTATTAAGAATCCTAAATGACATATTAGTAAAGGCAGATTCTGGAAATATTACTCTGCTAAATTTGTTGGATCTATCAGCAGCGTTCGACACCATCGATCACGAAATCCTGCTCAGAAGGCTAGAAACATCGTTTGGAATCAGAGGGGTCGCCCTTAAATGGGTCGAATCTTACCTGTCAAATCGCCACCAATTTGTTGTAACCAACAAAATAAGATCTTTTTCTTAAGCGCTTCAGTATGGCGTACCACAAGGCTCAGTGCTTGGTCCTATTTTGTTTACTATCTATACTATTCCACTTGTACATGAAATAAAGAAATTTAATTTACAATATCATTTCTATGCTGATGATACCCAGCTCTACAGTTCTGCCTTGCCATGCGATGTTGACAGCCTTCTGCAGCAGGCTGGAAACTGTATAACAGAAATTAAAAGCTGGATGAACCAAAACAAACTGGCACTAAATGAGGATAAAACTGAGGTCATTTTATTAGGCCGTGAGCGGGTTCTGCAAGAAGTGGACAGAACTGAGATGATAATTGGCACTAATTCAATAGAAATTTCAAAAAAAGTAAAAAACCTAGGGGTTTACATTAATTCAAATCTTTCTATGTCATCTCAGGTTAGTCACCTCATTCGTATTCTATACATGGAAATCTGGAAAATTGGTAAAATCAGACATCTTATTTCAACTGAAACTGCGGCTGTTTTAGTAAATTCTTTTGTACTTTCAAAGCTTGACTATTGCAACTCCCTTTTGGCTGGAATTTCACAAAAAAATATTAGAAAACTCCAAATTGCTCAAAACAATGCAGCGAGACTTGTTTTGAAGAAAAAGAAAAGAGATTCAGCACTGCCACTTCTGCAGAGTTTGCACTGGCTGCCAGTCGAGAAAAGAATAATGTACAAATTGTCATCCATTTGTCACAAATGTGTCAATAATACTGCTCCATCGTACCTAGTTGATTTAACTGATTACTATGTTCCATCTCGTCAACTAAGATCATCATCTGACACTACAAAATTGAAAGTACCTAAAATGAATCTGTCCACTGTAGGAGAAAAGTCCTTTTCATTTCTTGGCCCTACCATCTGGAACACTCTTCCAAAGACAACCAGAGAAATTAATGACATTGGTTCTTTCAAACGCCATCTGAAGACCCATTTCTTTCAGACAAACTAGGCTAGGTGTTTTTCGGCAGCAACAATAGTAAATATTTTTGAATTTCTTTTGTGTATGTGTGTGTGTGTGTAAGAGTTTGTTAAAGCGCCCAGAGCTTGTCATCGACGGGGTTGGGCGCTATATAAATGCAATATATTATTATTATTATTATTATTATCATGCAATTTGCAAAAGGTAGCAAATTCGAAGTGTTTTTTCACTTTTGACAAAACTTTTGAAAAACTTTCATAACCTTTAAGCCAGAATAACAAATTTGCTATCAAACTTTTTGGAAAAGCAAGCTCCATCCGATTAGACAGTAACTTGTGAGATATGATAAAAAGTAAAAATCAGTTTGGACTACCTACTTTCATGGACTGAGAATGGCATGGTTTAGTGGACACAACTGGAAAATGAAAAAAAATCTATTGGTGATTGTTTGTTTGTTTATATTGTGTGTGTGTATGTGTTTTGGAAAAGGGGAGGGGGGCAGTATTGCATTAAATACACTGAGACCAGTGGTGAGTGGCGCGGATGGGGGGGGGGGGGGGGGAGACCTTCCCCCTGAATTTTTGCGACCATGATTGTCCGGTAAGCGAATAGTCTAAAAAAACTCAGAATTTGTGTAACCTGCCTTTGCAGTCTCTCAATCTCTTTTGTTTTGTTTGCCACTCACCGTTCAGAGAACGGGCACATTTAGTAGTATGTACAATGTTAGTAGCTTTGATGTCCACATCATTAGCACACATAATTTTTTTAATACTCTCATACAGGTGCTAGTGTAGTCTTTAGCCCGGCTGGAATAAATTATGCTTGTGTCCCTGTTGTAGGATTAGGAACATTGATCTGATTTGAGATATTGCTGTATAAGGAAGAATGAGATACCCCATTTCTGTTGTCAGTCGATTGCTCTCTGTTCCCTTCTTGTCATTTTACAAAGGGCTCACAAATATTACATCCCATATGGTGACCTAACATTGCTTATGTCAGATTTCTTCCTTCTGCATAATTTCGTGAAACCTAATATATATGTATTTTTCACTTATTTCTGTTACATTTTATGTTATTTGGTGCTAATACAAAATATTGCATTTTGGGGAATGGGCATTTGATTATTTTGTTTGAATTTAGTGAGGTAATTTGTGAGATATGGCTGTCACTTTGGTTTGTGCACATTATTACATTTGGTAGTCTCTCCATTTTCTGTGGGTTTTTTTTTTTCCCAACAAGCAAGCAAATCCCTGATAATGAATGACAGTGTGGCTTTTGTATGTGTTGCCTAAAACCTTTTACTTTTATGAAAGTTCAATGTTTTGGAGAAATACAGTGCTTTATTTGCACATAGTCTTTGAACAGGCTTGATTGAATGGTGAACAAATGTGATGCTGTCCCCATGCTTGAGATGTGACATAACATCTTTGTACCCTAGTGTTGGTGCAGCTGTTGACTTTGGTTTAGGTGTGACTTGTCGTAGTACATTTGGGTGAATATGCTTTTGGACAGAGGTGTTCCAACAACTCTCCATTTCTTTTTGTTGCAAGAATTTGATGCTGTGTCTGTTATAATTGTAGTTTTTGATGTGCTGCCAAAATAAAACATAATTTTGAGACAGGAACTCATTATTTTTGGGCTGTCACGTTATTATCTTTTATTTGTTGTTGTGATGCTAATAGCACAGTTTTGTGGTTTCATTTGGTCCGTGACGCTACACACCATTTCACACATATCCTCTACCAAAGAATGTTCAGACAATATAATTACAAGTAAGCTAGTTTAGGCTGATATTTCATTGACATTCTCCCAGACAAGCTGCAAATACAACATCACTACAGTTAAAAATTTTAGCATCATTTTATAGCCAAAGTTGACAAAACGTTAACAAGTAATACCCATGGCTGAACTTGAAATACTAAAGTATGTACATGTACAATGACATCTGTCAATTAGTTGCCTTGGTATATCATGTGAGGATGGAGTCCAGAATTTGATACATGTATTCAGATTATTCTATTTTGAATGCCCGAGAAATCTTAAGATATAAATACATGTAAACAAGTTTCTTCAGTTACTGTGGTGATGATGACCAATGAAATTAACAAACTTATCAGCACACCTAAAGGCCCATTTACACGTGCAGATGAATCGGCACTGATGTATCGCTCACAAGATCTGTCAATTTTTTCTGCCCTGTGTATCGTGCTTACACGTAACCATCTGTTGTTCAGTTTAAGAAGCGCCGTCACGACCTCCGTATAACTAGATTTGATTTCACTCTTGAATCAGAAAGCCACTATGTTTCATTGCGACGACTACGCAGATAATTTGCTTGCTCTGTGTGTGCTTGTAAATAACAAAACACAAAGAAAAAGAAAGAAGCTGATTTGGACTAAAGACTGGCTTTTAAAAAGAAATGTTTTCACTCACTCAAACCTTCTCGTAGAAATAAGAGCTTTTCTTGAAGATTTCAACAATCTTTTAAGGGTGGATGAAGAGACATATTTTCAACTTCTAAGCGCCGCGAGTCCTTTGATTGAAAAACAATCTTTATCGGCGTCTGCATTATATTCTTTGCAAAATGCAACAAGTTCTTCATAAGCTTCTTCCTTTAAAAACTTGTTGCTATAGTCCTTGGACTTAATTTTCCAAAGACATTCTTTGGATCTGTATATTTAAATAAATTGTAGCAGTGTTTCCTTTGACCAAGTAGCCATGATGATTTACAAGTTTGTTAGAAGTTTGACGCCTTGAAGAAGACTGGCAAATGCAAATTTTTCCCGACGGAGATATCTCCGTCCCATCCCATTCAAGATAAAAGTAACAAAAAGAAAACATTGGAGCCTACATTGCACAAGAATGCACAGGGGCAAATTGTATTTTTCATAAAAACTTAAAACCTTAAATAATGCATCAAATCGAGTTCCTGGCGGCCCGGTTTGCTAATTTTGGGGCCCTGATTCCGAAAATGCAATTAGTTTTGAGCTGTGATAAGTATTTCAATATTTTTAACACTAAAATTTTATCTCCCGGGGTGTCAAATTTCAAAGGAATTCTCACTTCCTGCCCGCCACTCCCAAAATCTGACGCTGATCGTACAAAAAAATACCTGATGTTCTCCGATTTGTCTGTGGACCCATTAAATTGTATCAGATTTTGCATTTACACGTAACGATTTCTTGCCAGACGACAGATCGTTTCATTCTTGGACGATTTATCTGGGCGTGTAAATGGCCCTTAATTCTTAGCACTGAAAGTTCGAGTGGTGATGATGCATAGTACGGAAAAAATGTTTAGAACAGAATTTTTTTGACTTAAGACAAAACTAAGTGAGTATGTAAATATATAAATAAATAAATATGTAAATTTTATGAATGAATAAATAAGTAAACAAATAAATAAACAGTAAACAAAACGAAATTATTGCAACGATAGCGGGGTGTTGAACTGTTTTTTTGCGTTAGATCAACTGTCAGTGTACGTGTACATTTACTGTATTTATTACGGCATAGTAAATCTTTTAAAATTATTCACATAAAATGCAATGTACAAAATAATATGTTTAAATTAGGCTTACAAACATAATGCTACACAAAAACACGTCGTCAAGATAACATTCACATCGTGCTAGGAATAGGCAAGACGATGGACGGAGGAAAACAGAAGGAGAAAAAAAAAATTTGAATGATGGCCCAAGTACTGCAAGCAGAAGTACATAATTTTCAATGACTTCTCCCTAGTGTTTATTACTGTTGTAACTCTCCAATCTCGGTCAGCGAAGTCAGCTGACGAACAGCAGAAAGAAGTGGGAAGAAACAGGTAAGCCCAATTATACAAGCCTAGGCTAGCGCATACAAACGATCGTAAGACATGGAATTATAACGCACAAGCGACCATAACACCATGATTCAGTGTCTCTTGCGAGTTCTGATGTTTAGATGGGGATTTAGTGAACTAGATCTATATTCTGTTTATTCCGAGTGTGAACAGAACCTGTAGACTGTAGGCATCACCATAATCGTTACCCATTTAAGTAAGGGGGTATTACACGTACAGTCAAACCGGATCAGTTTCGGTCGACACTCCACCCGACCACCGTACGACAAGGTTTGTTATTACACGTTACTGTCCGACTGCAGGCCGTCCACATACCAGCAGACACGAGTTGAGCAAATAGACGGCAATCAATACATACAATGGGTGACGGAGGAACTGCTTGATAATAATTTAACAATTTAGATCTATGTTATTTTGAAAAACAAGAAAAGAAAACAACGTCGTATTTAGTCAAAAGACTGGCTTATAAAGAGGAGTGTGTTCTCACATACAAATCCTCTGGAGGAGATAAGAACCTTTTCTGAGAACTTTTAAAATACCATAATTCTGGTACGTAAATTTCATCAGCTCCAGCACCTGTCAAAACTGACTGCTCTTGCTTGTTTCTTTAGTTCTTTTCGGAAAGAACTCCTCAGATTGTTGATTTTTTTTGTTTTTTGAAAGGGTGTCCGCACTGGGATCCAATTCTTTGCAAAGGTCGACGATTTTTTCGTAGGCCTTTTCTCTTGAAAATTTAATGCTATAATCCTTACATTTAATTTTCCACAAACACTCTGTAGTCTGTGGAACGATAAATTTCAATAAATTGAAGAACTGTTTCTTTGGACCATGAAGACATAATGGAAATCGCCGTGTTTGAGGAGAGAACAGCGAAACCGAGCATCACACAACCCTGCACCACAGAGAGTTCATGCATACATAATTCCCCAGGCCACACACTACATCCCCATTCAATAGAGCAACAGGGGTGATAATTGTCAAGACAAAAACAACACACCCACTTCTACAGTGAAAAATATCAGGGAAAAAATAAAATAAATAATGCAGCGATCAAATTGGTCACTCGCGAGTATTTTTGTTAATAATTAATTTTGGTACGCTGATTCCGGATTTGATATAATTTTTATGCTCAGCCCCATTATCGGTAACTTTGTATTAATGCCGGCAGCTCGCAGAGAAAAGTGCTGTCATGTGGGCTCTGAAATTTGATCATGTATGCCAGCAAGGCGGCTGGATCCCAAATATCAGGTAGCACCTGATTTTCAGGACGCAAATGTCGGCCGGGTCGAATTTCTACATTTTTTGTCGGGTTTCCTTATTACATGTTGCAATTCGTCTGCAGGCCGACTGTCGACCAATTCAAATCCAAAACTGATCCGGTTTAACTGTACGTGTAATACCACCTATAGCCAGATCGACACTGGATTGAAAAGAAGTTATCATCCCTATATAAACTTTAACTAAGATCTATTTGAACATTATTTTTTTTTTTTACCCTTGCAATTTATTGAATGAGAATAAACACTGCAAAAAAAAAAGTGCACTGGTAATGAAGATTCAACATCCCCACAAATTGCACTAAAGTTAAAAAGTTCCTTTTACTAGATCTAGATTCTAGATCTACTTCATTTTTACATCTTTTTATTTTGTGACTGAGGATGAAGTCAGCCATAGAATCATCTGTTAAATTCACACTAGACCTATCCAGAAGAGCATGAGAATCTCAGACCACTACAGTCTTATCTCCACATGGCTTTTGTCGACATTCTGGGTAACTCGACACAATTTTGAAATCCCCATTTGTTATGTTCCTTCTTTAATGCTACTAAATATTTCCCTATAATTTGATATGTTGTTCCATTCTTTCCTCTTTTATCGACCCATTTCTCCCCGACCAGATCACTACAACTACAAGTGCACAAGATCTACTACTGTGCTGCCAAAAATGCGCACGCAACTCCCTGCATATTTTTTCCCTGCATTCCTCTTTAATTCTGTTTGCGGTGCTGGCGGGGAGGGATGGGAGAGGGTGTATAGACAAAGAGGATGACCCTTGGCTTCAATAAACGAGTGTGGAGTGCCATGCATTATAAGCGCACGGCAGTAAAAGTACAGAGTACTACAGATTGTCTATTTTTTTTTCTCACAAAACATTCATTGTATCAGTATCATCACTTCTTCTGAAGAAGTAGTCAGATTACGGTTAAAAAGAAATAGTGAAACTCAGCGCATTTGATGTATAGCTACAGCATCTCGGCGATATATTGGCAAATGATTGCCATGCAACTGCTCCACACAACAATGATATTGGAGGAGCCGGAGACAGTATGCCGATAATTAGAAGAAAAAGGGACATAATTGCGCTATTTATTGGACACTTCCTGTTATGGTGATATTTGATTCCCCCCCCCCCCCCCCCCCCCTTTTTTGTTTGTTTGTTTGTTCTCTTCCACTACTAATCTGTTATTTCGTCTTTCTCTTTACTCGCACAATTCAGACGGTCCCACTGATGCCGAGATATTAGGATTGCAGTGTAGATCTAAATCGAATCTGTAGATCGATTTTGGCCAAAATAGCGTCTTGAGCTCCATGCAAATCTACCTTCAGTCGAGGATAGATCTAGGTGTATTAAAAAATTCTACAGTGGTAAGGTTACAAACTATGTGAAACAAAAGACAAGTGACAGATCCACCTCTGTCGGCATGTCTTCAACGCTTATAAAACTTTTTCACATCATTTGGCGCAGCGCCTGATGCCCTACTTTACAACTGATAGAACTGATATTGCTCACCCTAGTTTTGTGTCATCAATCCAAATTGGCGATTGACAAACCGCATGAATACACCGACAGTCTGAATAAAACATGGACAAATAAATGAGGCAAGGTGCTCGCCTCTCATGCCAAGGGTCCCGGGTTCAAAACCCGGCCGGTGCAGGCATGTTGGAAGTTTGGGATTTTTCTCATATATTCGTGTCCCTGATCCTATTGGGGGGTAGGATCGAGTACCTAGTCTTCTCGGATAAGGACTGAAAAATTCGGAGGGCCGGTGTGCACGCTGCGCACGTTAAAGATACCTTGGCAGTTGGAAATCGAAAAGAGCAGGCCAAACAGGCCACTGTCCGGGCAAAATTAAATAAAATTCATCCCTACCACCCCCCCCCCCCAAACAAAAACCCCGTCGACCGGCACCGCACTGTGGCGACGACATGCCTGCTCCAGTTATAACTGGGCTGCAATGGCACAAAGGCAAATATCCAAATGGGATTAAAGAGTTATACAATACAAATAATTTATATCGTAAAAAGATATTGGTATAGATACACAGCTGATTCTATTGCCATTGTAAGTTATTAGGAGATTTTCGTGGTTTTCAGACTTGTAACTTTCAGATATCTGTTGGGAATGATAATTAATATACATGTACAATGAAGTAAGAGCATTCAGGGGGAAATTAAAATATGTGAGCCATAGCATGTGAGAAGTTTGCTACAGCATTAATTCAATCAGTAGGTTACAAAAAGACAAAATTCCATACAGTTTTGTATTCACTTCACAACAAATATCCATTGATAGCATTTCATCAGTTTTGCCAGAAAAAGACAGACTGGATATCATGTTTCCTACAGAATAACAAGTTACCAATAAACAAGTTTTATTTTGTAAAACCCATGTTAGCCACTGACAGGCAGAAAAAAACATTTAAACTGCCTTTATAAGGTGAAAGGAATTGGACTTTGGATAGAAAAACGACAGAGAAAAGTGTAACACCAAAAGGTATGCACCAGTGTTTGTTTGGAAAATGTATTGCTTTTTTTGCATGCCCAATGCAAGGTTTGGGAAATACAACTTTTTTAATTTGACCACTTTCTAACCTTGTACCAAGCCCCACTATGAGTGGCTATGACCCCATGGATTTTGTGTTTTTTGTTTTTTTTCATACTTTGTTCATCATAGCTCTTACGTAGGGCCGAAGACTGTACAAATCGTAGGAATGTATGATAAAGTTGATGATATGTATCAGACATACATGGTCATGAAAATTTACTGACCTTATGCTAGTTATTAAGGGTAGAGATATCAGTAGCAGTCTGATAAGAATGATGTACTCAAGCAACTGCCTACGTAGTTGTTGGTTATCTGATTTAATTTAGTGGTTCTGAAACTTATATGCCAGTAGGACTTCAGATGTAGGCTAACCAATGAAAAATTTCTTCATGAGTAATCTTTCTCAGCCGTTTGGTAGGGCAGCATTAATAAGTGCATGGGTGGATTTTGCACTCTAGAACTAAGTTAATTCTTTGTGTGTATCTGACTGAGATGATTCATGAGGAATGAACTTGCCTTTCGTAATATTTTGCCTTCAGTTCCATCTGGAGAGAAAGAAAATTATCAGTTAGTTCACCCAAGCATTAAAAAAGAACGAAAAAACCACATGATTTTGAGGCAGTACCGGTAATTCTTAATCTTTTATACTGTTACATATATAATCTTGTCTTTTATGTGTTGCTGTGATGTTAACAGCAAGATTTTTGTACTTTCGTTTGTGCAGCGACATGACAGCATTTCATATTATATTCCCCTACTAAACGAATAACTATTTCACCCGAGAATTTCCACAGGACATTTTCTGGTACATGCAGATTTTAGAATGTTCAGTTTAAATTGTAATTGCCAAAACGTTTTTGGGAATTAACTGAAAAGTAAGAAACTGTTATTCTGTTAAAACAACAATGACTTTTACAATTACATGTTTCAAAATTATTTCAGGTCTGTTTTGAGAATCATTGACCTATAGAACAAGACAGTGCTTAACTTCATTTTTGAAGTTTTGATTTGTTACACAACATGTTGCTTTATCAGTGAGCAAGTGCAAGTTTATGCACTTGGGATCACTTATTTGTTTTATTCAACAGAATACAGATCATGTGTACCTTTGCCATGCTGAGAGAAATTTCTTCTCTTTAAGGTAAGTGTTGAATACATGAGATGTTTCTAATTGAATGTGGTACCAAGGCTGGTACTCGTTATTAATTTTTTTAAAAATATGTTTGTATCCATATGTTCAGACGTTAGTGTCACATACTTTGTGTAATTGAAATGTGTGATATTGATTTGAAACATCAGATTTGGATTTTTGCCTCAAAATGCAATAAATATCAAGAACAAGAGTACATATTTATACAAGGTCATAATACATATTGCTTTATGTTTATCATTATTTTATTTGATTGATTTATAACTCTTTGATTAAAAAAAAAACAACGCAACCCAATTTAGTTCATATTCTGAAAGGCATTAAAAATATTTTGGCTATTGTGTGTAAGAAATATTGCATGTTTTCAATATACATACATGTCTATCAACATATAAATGGCCTTGTCATGAAAGTGCACAAATGTGAACGGCCTAATTTTACGAGGGAGGAAAAAACTGTTATGCCAGAAAAGTATTCCTCATCATAAATACATTTTTATCATTAATTAAACAAGTGAAATATATTTGTACTCCGCTTGATCAGTAGAAAAAATAAAAATTTCTCCAAGGACTTCACAGACTATTTGGTGAAAAAGAGTCGTCATCTGCAGTAGCGTGAATATTGCATGGTTTCATGACAGGGCCAGGGATAATTTAATTTCTTTTATGCTTGTAGTTGCATGATGAGGTAACTGTAATATATTGCAGATTCATCAGTAGTTATATAAATAGCTATTAGGCTCTGCTGACAAGAGTCTGTGCCCTGTCCTGTTATGTCTCACCATCATCATTTCATTACCTGACATTTTGGACATGTGCTGTTTTAACTCTTTGTGTGCCACGAATTTTTCCATGTTTGCCAATACGGGAAGAAAATGGTGGGGGGAGATGAATGAAGTCTAACTACAGCAACATCTATTAAAATATTATAGAAGTCAACTTTCTTTCTTCCTGAAACAAAGCAGCCTTAGAAGTAGAGTTAACATAAACTCAATCCTGGTTGGAATTTTTTTTTGTTCAGTCCTCATAAAGCATTTGGTCCCATTGTCCATGTGGTTGAAATAGTTGGGGCAGACGAATGAAGACTATACAGCAATATTTATGAATAGAAAGCCGACATTTTTTTCTTCCCGAAATGAAATAGCCTGGCATTCTTGTGCACTGATACATCGGTGATTGGCACAAAAGTGACCAGTGGAAGAACCGATTCATCAGCTATTGGTGCACAAAGAATTAATTTTGAATTAAAATATGGTTTTTGTGCAGCTCAGAAACTTAAATTATGATGCATGAAAATATTTATTTAGAGTGCATCCAGTGACTTTGGTGATTACGTTGCTTTCGTCTTTTTTCAGAATGGTATGATATCACAGAGTATCCTGAAAAGAGCAGGAGAAACCAAAATCCTCAACCTTCAGTGAAATCTATGAGACAAGGCATTGAGAGGTTTCACCATGTCTTCAGCCACCATGATTGACTTTTACTTAGACAATACCACTACATTTCCTCATAATATCACCACTCCCAGTCAAGACTATAAGCCCTACCCTGTATATGTGGGCTATATCAGTGCTGTGGTTGCAGTGCTTCTTTATGGCAGCAACTTTGTTCCTATAAAAAAATTTTACACCGGTGATGGTAAGTTCCGAATAATCGAGAAGAAATTTTTTCTTCTTGTTTTTGTCATTCATACTAGGACGTAGTCAAAACTGATTTTTACTTTTTACTACTTATTGTCTAATTTGCTGGAGCTTGCTTTTCTAAGAATTTTGAAACCAAATTTATTATTCTAGCTTAAAGGCCTTGAAAGTTATGGCATTTTCAGAAGGGGAAAAAAAACACCTCGAATTTGTAAACTTTGCAAATTGACCGCCCATAATATGACAGTTTACTGAGTCACTCAGGTTTCTTGTCAGTGGGGTGTATATCATGATCAATTTTTCTTGAGGGGTACAAATCTACATGAGCATCTCATTTTAGTTATAAGATTTCATTCAGTGTCAATTTTTTGTTAAGTTTTAAAAGGGAGACAAAAAGAATATTTTTTGCAAATTGGAAAGGGCCACATCTTCGTATTCCGCCGTTGACTTATCACTGAGCATTGGATAAGGGTGATGAAATCAAGCAGGAGATGGGGTCGTAAAAACAGTTGGTGCTTCGTGCTGGAGCATGCCCCTTGTTTCATTTTAGCATACTTTTATAGTATGAAGGCTGAGGTTCATTTGCATATGACTTTGATCCTGGTCTAGTAATGTTTCCGCTATTATCCCAATCAACAAACTTTTCAACTAATGATTTAAAAAAAAATTTCAGTGCAAAGTGCCATGAAAAATACATAGAATTAAACCTCATTTATGTGGCCTTCTCTGTGAGTTATTTCCAAACACATGTGCTTCACAGGTGAGGCACTGTGTGATCCTTTGTTACAAAGGGGTCAAATTGGGATGCGTGGCTCCGAGCGGCCAAGACTATATCTCGTTCAAGCAATAAAAAGACACAACATATTAAATAATACAAAAGATAGTATATTTCAACAGAGGAAGAATTGAACTTTATGTTTATGTAGGTTGTATGCCATTTGACATAGACACACAGCCGTGGTAGCCTTGTAATATTAGCCTAAAAGTATGCAAACATGGGATTTAGTCCCTTTAGTGGGGCTGTTCGGACCATCTGTTTGTACCTCTACCCTGAAAGGTTTGGACTTGGAAAAGGAGAAGGGAGGGGTGAACAAAATATTTTACAAAATTATTTGATTCCCAGAATACTTCTTTTTCTTCAATTCTTAATGTCTTTCCAAATCACATTTTTCTATGCAGTTAGTGCATTGCAGTAGTTTCAGTTGTTTTTCAAAATCATGATCACTGTTTTGTTACAGGAATGTTCTTCCAGTTTATTCTGTGCAGTGGCATCTTCATGGTTGGTGTAGTGATACAGCTAATCAGACAGTCTGAATTCTACTGCCTGGTCATGCTTGGTGGTGTCATCTGGACAACAGGTAATACGTTGCTGAATTTATTATGAATGTGTATTTGGCTGATTGAGGACGGAGGTGGACTGTAGAATGAAGGAAAATAGCAATGTCACAGGAAACAAATTTGAGGGCTGAAGAAAACATGCTCATTTGTTACCTGTCACTGCAAGAGCCAAGTGCACTAGACACCAACGTGCCCGAAATCCACAGGTTTGGAAACATGTTTTTGGGGGAAAGGTTTTTAGATGGTAAGTATTACTGGCAGTATTCGAATGTGAAACGGGTCAGTCTAAATGTGAAAAGCTTTGTCTTACCAAGAAATTAACCATCACAAGAAGAAAGCTGCATTTGAGCACCTTATTTATTTCTTCATATCACTTGTATTTTTGTATTCTGATCTCAAACAAAATTTGTTTATAAGGTAAAAGTAAATTGTAAAATTGATATTTTGAGGGAAAGCACAGTATCCAATAGTATGTCAGCAAGAAATAGCTTTGGTGGTCATATTATATCTTGTAACTGTTTATAAAATTCTCCGTGGTTTTTTGCAAATATTGTAATTTTGCAAATATTGTAATTTTGCAAATATTGTAATATTGCAAATATATAAGATTTTAAAATAATCATAATACATTCTCCCCATTTTTTTATTCTGCCCCTGCAGTTATTTTTTGCAGAAAACTTGAATGGTAGATGAGTTTGTGCACTAGAACTCATGTTTAGAGAGATCACCTTTAATCCCTGGGAACTGGAAACATCACACTTAGTTGGGTTTCAGATCAAAGCTCAGATAGCTCACTGTTCAAAGTTTACTTGTTTTGAGTTTTTCTGATAAATCAGATTGAATCAGTATACGTCAAAAAATTGTTTGTACTGCCTATCCGATGAACAAGACCAGATTTGCTTTATGCCATGTCAGTAAAACTGATGGTGAGTGTGTGTGGGTCTCACTTGTAGTATATGTTGTAATTTTGTCTCCAGGCAACCTTTGCGTTGTACCAATATTCAAAACCATTGGCATGGGATTGGGCATGAGCACATGGGGCGTCTGTGCTCTTGTGACAGGCTGGGCCAGTGGAAAGTAAGAGTATTTCCAGTGCTTTCATATTATATTATATCTTTCCCATTTTCATACTTTCTCTTAGTTGAGTTGGTTCAATTATGAAATTCTGGATTTGACTGATTCATTATCACCTGCAGGCAATTGGTGGGTGCTTTTGTAGAGTTTCCTCCAGTCCTTTCTGTCTGTTATATTCTGTTTATCGACTTGCACCTTCGTAGCACAATGTGATGGTTATGTGTAGTCGTGCTTTCTCCAAACTCTAAACTCACACTCAAAACTCATCATCACCTTTATTCTGTGCTCGTTTAATGATTTATTTATATGCTTATGTTCTTTATTTTTTAACTAAAAATGCAATTTTGACAATGCACTTGCACATGAACTTCCATGCATTTAATTTAAGAAAGCCCCTAGTGAAATTCATTATATTTATTGTATAGTTTTGTCTTTCCATCCAAGTCTCAGCCAATTTTTCTTTTTAAACCCAAATTGTATGTTAATGTTGATTGATTTAACACAAATTCATGTTTTCACTGTCTGTTTTCCATTGTGTCTCTTCAGTTGCGGGTGATTGGTGGGCACTTCTGGTAGGGTCTCCTTCTGTCCTATTGATCTGTTATAATTATTCTGTCTGTCGTCTTGCTTTTCCCTGGCACAATGTGACTGTTATGTTGTTGACATGCTTTCTTCAAACTCAAACTGCCTCGCCAGTTTGTTGCTGTCAGTGAAGTCCCAAATCCACAGTAGGTAAATAAAATTCTCTTTTTGTACTTCTACCTGTGCAGGTTTGGCTGGTTTAATACAACACCTAACGACATTTCAAAGCCAACCATGAACTATGCTGGGGTGGCTTTAGCTTTTGCCAGCATCATTTTGTACGTGATGGTCAAGAATGAAGTCAGTGGAAACACTGAAATGGAAATTGTCGTTCCAGAGGAAAGGGAGCCACTTATGCCAGGGGTAAGTTTCAGATTCGCATCATTAGTTTGCACCAATCATAAGTTGTTCGCATAGATGCTTTGAACTTTGCCTGGCATACAGTTCAGTATGTAGAATTCAACATGTAGAGTACAGATAAGAAAGGTAAGATATTTAGAGGGAGTTTAACCTTAGAAGATGATACAGCCGATGGTTGGCCCAATTATTTTACAGTGAAAAGGACAATAGGCTGATCATTGGCCGGACTGTATTATTGTGATAATGACGAATGGGCCGATTATCAGCCCATTTAGAAAGCACTTCTAATTAGTCATGTCATAGTCTTGTGGCCAGTCAGAAGGCTTGTTTCATATAATCTACGGATCTGTACATATCAATGGTGGGTCTTCCTGCTGTTGTAAACACATTATCAATTTTTGTCCTGTGAACTCTCGTCTTTTTAAATGACTAACATCCAAAATATCTCCACCTTTAAAGGGTTAAACATAAAGTTATCCGTGTTATTGGAATTTTGGATAATGTTTCGGTACATGTAAGGGGTGGTTTAGGATTTAGGGCATAAAGCAGGGAGCGGTTTTATGCATTGATCCATCAGTTTTCTGTCAAAGTTTTTCTTGGTGAAGGAAGAGGGAGCAATTATTATTCTGCTTGGTTAGATGCTGTGCGGTCATTTTTGCCTTTGACCCATTTTTATGTCTTGTTGTGTTACAAGCTTTCCTGTTCCTGTTTGTTTCTTTAGCCCTATTTTACACTCGGGGGTCTGACAGACCCCAGAACTCACTCTTTTCACCTGTTGTTAAGGGCGTGTAGCGTAATTTCAAAGCCAAATCGAGAAAGCCCTGAGTTGTGTTCACTGTTCAATAATGGCTTATAATGTAAAATACCATTCTTCCTTATCAACAGCCTCTCCTTCATAACATCCCCCCAGCTGAATGTAAAATAGGGTTAAATCACAGCATCATTGTTTTGTGCCTTTGTGGTGCTGTTCTCTATTGAAAGGCTCCATTGGTTAAATTTTGAGATATAAAATTGCATGGATTTTCCCAGAGTTATAAAAATGGATCAGATGATGTCAAATGTTGTATATTTGTATATTTCTAGAGTGTACAGATATTTGTCAAACTGACAAATTCAGTTATCAGTGCAAATTACTTCGTAAGTGATCATAGTGTAAGTGAACTGAAGATGTCATACTCGTATATAAAACTTTAAAAAACCGCATATCATTTTGGTATGAAAGAAAAACAAAGTGTCAGGATGCTTGGTGAACTGGGTGAAAATACAGATATAAAACGGAGACTATGATTTTGATGGGAAAATGGACCTACTTGATTGAGAGATGCTAATGCTATTGTAATCAAAACCTTTATCCTAAATGTCTTCTTCTTTTTGCCCTCTTGGAGCTTTCAGTGTGACTTTGGAGCTTGATTTGTTTCCATGCTAAAACCTTATATTATTTTCATTTATTTTGTATCAGTCGAAATGGAGCTTTGTATCAACTTTTTTGTGCTGCAGGGCCCAGGTCAGTGGTATAAACCCCCCGTGTGTGTATGCTTAAGAATAGCTGGCTCTGGTTGACAATTCACAGTAAGATGAACAGTACTTTTGCTGTGTTCATCCACTGTAAACTGATCTTATTTCAGAAATAGTGCAGAGCTTTCGTAAATTTGCAGCTTGTGTGGCTTTTTGTATTTATATTTGACTGCCTTTTTGCTAGAAGTTGACGAGGATTGACAAACCTAGTTACTCTATGGTATATGAATAGCCCTGTACCTGAAACTATGATCCTTAGAACCTGCCTTGCTTTTTAAAGGAATTGAAGTGTTGTTTGTGATGTAGACCACAGACATTTTTGTACACTGCTGATCCTGTGCTTAATATATATATTATATATATATTATGTGGTAATTCTTAGATCCAAGTAAATTTTATTCATAAGTTTACCCACAGTATCATTTTGGCACCTCTTGTGTTGTCTCAGATTTTTTAATTGATTTGATTTCTTGATATTGACTGTTTGTTTTTATGGTAGCAGTATTTATTTGCTATTTACTCATGAAGACAGCAAATTCTCCATGTTTGTTCAAGCCGTGCTGGTTATCAAATTTTGCTGATATTGCATAACTTTTGTGATCAGTGACAGTGTCAAGACCACAGGTCAGCTGCAATTTTCTGTTGTTGTGATGCAATAAGGACTGATGTAGTTTCCTTCTGAGCAGCTGTCGTTGCTTACACAGGTGAAAAGAAAGAAAAAAAAAAGGAAGAAAAGAAACTAGTCTCTCATTTAACTGCATGTATTTTTGCCCCTGTGGAAGTAGAAGTCACTTCTTACCAAACTCATATCAGGCCATTGTAACCTTTGAGATGCCGAATGTGAGGTGATGGCACAGAATCAGCAATATGTTATGACCATCCAAGTTGAGAAAATCTAGTAAAATAATGTAGGACAAAAATTTACCATTCTTTTACAAGAAAACGATTGCAGGCATAGTAATCTAAATTAGCAAATATAGAAAGCCTTGTATTTTGAGTCCTTAATAATCATTTTGTTTAATTTTCTCAACAAGAGTAGCTGCGGCAGTTTACTGGTTCTGTGCCATTGCCTCACAAATATGATAGCAGCAAAAATGAAATTTAGAAAAGGGAGGGATGTGGAGGGGTGCAATTTACATGGTCATCCAGTTGATCTATTCACTACTGTTATAGCCAGGGGCAAGGAGTCTTCATAATCAAATAATCAATGAATACCCTTCGAATATTCATTCTAGAATTACCACGCTTTTCAGATCAAGCCCAACTCGATGTCCATTTAGTCAGTTCCACAGACTAATAAAATACCCAGACTGGATGATCCCATTGTGTGACATCACAAAACAGCGAAAGGTCATGAACCATCCGCCACATTAGGTTTACGTTTATGACCGACGCTTCGCCATAGCTACAATGTTGAATGACACCACTTTGACGCGCCTACTGAATGCGGAAGTTTGGTTCCGCACCAAGAAATTAATACATATACCACCAATCTTGACAAATAAAAAGAAATTTCTACTGCAGATAGAACTAGAATCGGAATTTCCCGAGCGGCGGCCATGTTGGTTATACGACCGCCGCTCGGGAAATTCCGTAAAAAACTACACAGCCCAAAGCTCATGTTTCCAGTCTGGTTAATTTATTAGTCTGTGGTCAGTTCAGCATTCAATTCTCCCTCGCTATTTGTGTTTGTTATAGTCCAACACCCCTCATCGAAAACATCTTTATAGGGACCTCCACCTTATGAACTGGTCCATAATCAGTGATTAACAAAGACGAACAAGGCTTGGCTACACCCAGAAGCTAGCTTGGGCATAGCCTGTATTCGTCAAAGCGGCCCTGTAGACAGCAGAATAGTGGGGAAAAAAATAAGATTATAATCAAAGTTTGACCTGATTTTATCTATGCATGTTTTTCACTATGCGGTCGTTTTCATCCTCATCGAAAGGTAAAGAGTAGAGTGGAAGAGTTTGTGTGGATTTTTTGCTTTGTTTGGGGTAATCTAAGAATAATTTATTCTACGCACAGCAAGAGCTATCAGAGCATAACAATATAGTCTAGATCTATCAAAATCAGTCGAATGCACCAAGAACATCAATTCACTTGATAGGTCGATCGAACCTATACCGCAACAGCAGATAGCCACTTCTCCAAGATCGCTGCACAATGTTGTGTCACAGAGATGCCACTTGAGCCCTTTCTGCCATTTAATGTTAATGGGTCCTTTTCGAGAAACTTTATGAGATGGTAGAATAACAAAATCTCTGGCTATGAATATGACAATGAAAACTTGCCGTTCAAATTATACTTTAAAAAATGGATGAAAAATGTGCGTTTATAAGTCTGTTAGTATGAATGAATGGTATTTTCAGGTTAGTGTAGCTTGTAAATTGCTGCATTCCTGTCCTGTTGACAAGAATAGCTTAAATTCTGATTACCCTCTGCAGGGGGCCACGCTTCGCCCCTGGTTATAGCTGCTAGTAATCTGAAATATGAACATTTAGGCTGCATTTCTTGGGATGTCATCAGTGTGTGCTGAAATTTGCAGTCAATTTAAGCATGTTGTCAATGAGACTCTTAGCAAAAATGGTATCCAGCTGTTCTCTGTGTTTTCTGTTGATGGGTGACATACCTTTTGGAACCTGTGAAAGTAGTTGACCCCCAATCCCACCCCCAAAATAAGAAATAAATAGATTAAGTGAAAATTTGGGGCCAATAAAGTGCACCCTCTGACTTGTTCAACAGCACATGTAAGTCGATTTTATGAATAGAAAACGTCAATTTTTTAGTGCATTTGATAGAGAATGCTTCTGTTTTAAAATGTCTAATCAGCACGCCTATTGTCACTGATAAGGTTTTGAAAAACTTAACGTCTTATTAATTTGTGTGTAGCCTCAAATCTATCTGTTGGGTTTGAGTGGGGATTTGGGGGGAGGGAGTGAGAGATGGGGAGAGGGCGATGGAAGAAATTTTGGAGCCTAATAGGGGATTGCCTGAAAAGGGCTGAGAACCACTGGTCTAAACAGACGATTACATGTGAAGCCCACCATGCATTAATAACTGCAACTTTATCATTCTACAGCTGGCTAGAAGATGGTTTATCCTTTATTAACCTTGAATCCAGAAGCTATGCAGTCGAGCGCCCACAACACAGGTGGTATTTACTCAGGCTATTTTGCGCTCCACAGTTGACTAGATCTATAAATGACACAAGTAACACGTCAGTGAGATCCACTCCAGACAGAGATGATATTCTTGTATTCAACAAGCAAGCTGTGAGTAAATTTTCAATGCAAAGCTGATGATTTCCTTTGCCAGACAATCAAAAGCTGCAGTCAATCAATTGTTGACAGTCTTGATTATCATTTTTCAAGATAAAGCTGTGTGTCATTTAACCCTCTTGCAGCCACAGGCTAATATTTCAGCCCATCATATGTTGCAGAAGGCTTGCTGCATGGCAGATATATCAGCCCTACCATTTCGTGCTGTAACTGCTGTGAAGCTGTCTTTCTACCTGCTCATCCATTATTATGGTAGTCTAAAGGAAAGAAGGGCATTTGGGCTTGGTAATAAAAGGGTTAAACTGTGTGTTGAATGTTCACATGGTTGATTTTGGATTTTAGTAAGCTGCTGGTTAAAGTGATTTCTAATGTAAAGTGTAAAACTGATGTAAATGCAAAATCACAAGATACATTGAAATACTCATGCTTTCATTCTACCCTGTGATAGTTCAGGCTTGTGTCTAATGCTTGACCCTCAGAGCAAGCAGAGCTTTAAAGCAAACATTAACAATCACATGCCAAATGCATATTGTGCAATATGGAACATTCAACTCAGAATAACTATTAACATACTACTACTATACTGGAGCTAAACTGCAGAGCAACAGGTGGTTCTATGCCTTAACAAAGATGCCTGTGCTGTTATAATTTGCTTAATAAACCTTTTCTCAGTGTCAGCTGTCAAAGCTTTTGATGTTTTAACTTCCAGATTTTTTTTTTTGTTGTCTTTGGCCTTAAAAACTATGTCAAACCCTGTTTTTTTCGAATGCTCCTAAACTTGAACAAGGTTGAAAACTTTAAGGTCTAGGCTTGTGTGTTTGTTTTTTGCTTTTTGTAAAAATCATGTATTGACTGTACTTTGAGCTTTGCTTTATTGAGCCCTTTAAAGTTTTGTAGGTGTAAATTTTATGCAGATTGGCATACATAATACTTTTTTTTCTTGAAGCTCACCTCTATACCCCGTATTTTTTGTTGCTGATTTTATTTTGAGAATGATCCCTCCGCAGCTTTTATGACAATGCAACTTAAAATTGAGCTAGTCCCTAATTGTGGTATGTTGAGCTAGTCCCTAATTGTGGTATGTATACATAAGTAGACATACTTGAACATGCATTATTACTGAGGTGAGATATAAGCGGGCTCACTAAACTTTGGACTTTTAGCTCCAAAGCATCAATATTTTGGGACTTTAGACTGTTTTGAAGTTTTGAATAGCAGTGAAAAGTTAATTTAATACCAGATTTACCAGAGTTAAAAGTTAAGTTATATTTTTTAAAAATTATTTAATAAAAGTAGAAGTTTTTATACTTATAAAGTAAACGATACAGAATCCTGAGTTGAGATATATTGATGTAGTTGTCAATTCTTTGAGGGAAAAGTATTTTAGTAAAGCAAGATCTATGTCTGATGATTAAAATTAATAGTAAAGGGTGAAGAAGAAATTCACCACATCATTATAAACGGAAGCAGGCTTTACAAATGATTGATAGTAAGTGATTTCCTAGTAATTCCAATATGAAAATATCTGTTCTAATTTAAATTATCTCTTCAAAATGGGGGCACTTTTTTTAAAATGTGTTTTTGTTATGATATTTAGTAGGGGGCAGGGGTACAGGAAAAGACAGACCAGGTGCTGGAGAGAGACTGTTGTTCAGCTCTCACAGAATATGCAGAACATCCTTTTCAAAATCCTGATATATATAGGATCTAGATTTCTATTCTAAATTGATTTCAAATGTTGATTCTTTTAGTTTCAAGTTTAGTTTATTATAGGCCTGGCGGCCAATTCAAAACACACAAGAATCATGTGAACAATCTTAGAAAACATTAAACAAACAAACAAACAGACAAAAAGCATGATCGTTCACTCTCTCCGCTCCCTGCAGCATTTATACACTTACTTATTATAGTATACAGTCAAATACAGCTTGTAATTGCCAGCAACAGTCATCAGTATTAGTAAAATACAGTGTTCTGTAATAAATAAAATTGATCCCTTTTATTTGGTGTAGACCTCTGTACAGGCAACCAATGGGTCAGATGATGCAGAGACAGATGACCGCATGTTCATAGAGGACCTCTCTCCTACCATGAAGAGAATCATGTGGGTATTTTATTTGTCCGGCGGGCCGGCCATTGACCAAGTATGTTCTGTACCATGCCTTAGTCCTCCTGGACTCTGAAATAGACTACATAGGTATAAGATTAGTATGTATATTGTCTTCTGTTGAAAACACATTAACCTTTTCATATCACGGGGATCACAGCTCTCACAAGCTACTGTACATTCCTTGTTTATAGTGGCTATTGCTTGTGTACGCACTATTTTGGGGTGTTTTTGAAAATTCATATATACAGTCTTATGATAAAGCTAGAGTATGATAATTAGTTAGGATCATTGGAAAGCTTATTCAGAGAAGAAATATGACAGTCGTACATTTACAAACATGAAAAACAAAAACAGTATATGCTAGAAACTACATGTTATCCCAGGCAGTGTTTGGTGCTATGGACAAGTGTAGGAGTGGCCACATCTTGCGGGTGACTGATGCATCAGTCAGTTGTAAAATAGCCGGCACCCAAAAAGTGTGGAGTGATATGAAAAGGTTAACCCAAGACTTGTTATCAGAGTAATGCACCTTGAAAAAGCTGAAGTTTTTAAAATCTTACTATGCATGAAAAACATTTCTGTGCTATATCTCAGTTTTAACTTTTCTTGAGTCAGACGTGATAGAGAACTATGCCCTTCAATTCTCAGAAAAAACAGCCAAACAATAAAAAGTGGGTTGAATGGTCCATGGGATACTTTTCATCCAGTGATGTTTGAAACCAGAAACTTCTTATTTTTACGGAAAAAAATTTATTTTGGTGGAACTTAACTCATTCGCTAAGGTAAGCCGAATATTCGGCTCGCAGAGTTTTGCTTCGCCACGGAAAGCCGAATATTTGGCTCGAGTGTTCACTATGTTCCAACATCACTATCCAAGCCAACTTTTTGGAATATCGAATCCCATCCTGGTTCATTGATTTTCCTTTACTTTAATGTCTAATGTATTATGTCTCGTGTTTATACTAAATTTCAAACTGGATAGTGTTGAAAGTTCCTGTCCACACCTACAAAAGTGACCGTAAGGAATGATTTAATAAAGCCCATGGGGCATTTCTAATTTATAAAAGGCTGTTGTCAGGGGTCCTACATATTTGACGTAGAAAGCTTAACTCTTTCTGTCTTGATCAACGCATGGTGCGTTGATCGCTGATCGCCTAGATGCACGACCAATGCACCATGCGTCAATCATCATTTTCATAATTTCACCTCTTTGTGCGTGAACAGTCCTGGCCATAGCAGCAGGCACACCAAATCACACTGAATTGTACATAACATAAAACTTTTGCTTTATCCCCATCAGTATGGTATATAACAACATGAACTTTGTGTATGTTTTACTCTTGTTTTTTGCTATTTGAAAATGTACACCTTCGATGAGTTACGCTCTGTGTTGTGTCCCTTGGGCATGTGGTGCTTAATAGTCTGGGACAGAAAGAGTTAAGATGACAGTGAACACAACTCGGTATTTTCTCGGTTCGGCATTGTAATTAGGTGAGGGTCCTCTAGCAACAGCCTTCAAAAAAGATTTTCTTTTCTTTCTTTTCTGTGACTAGCGATTTAATCTTTTACCAGAGAGTATGCACTTATAGAGAGATCTCACTTTTGCCAAATCACGAAACTAGGTCGCTGCGGTAAACAAGAAATTGAAGAATTGAAAGAGACTGTCTTCACCAAAGATTGTGTGCACATCTGTTCACTGTGGTTTGCTCATATTTTTGGGTTGATTGAAACTATTTAGAGCCGTTTGTAAGCTCTTACGTCCCGTGAAAATGCACAAATGGTTATTGTTTATCGCAGCGACATACTTTCCACTCCATACTTAAAGTGGTTTCGCAGAGCTTCCCGTGTCTCACAGTGCAAATCGACCAATAGTGAAACCTCTCTATACATATATATACTCTCTGCTTTTACTTAGTCAGTGATATTCAAAATAAATTCAATACTTATTTGGAAATTAGGAAAGAAATCAGCCTTCATGCTGTGCAGGGCATCGAATGTCAATATTGATTCCCAAGCGTTCACTCCGCACGGGCAGGTTTAGTCGGCAAGGTCAAGCTGACCGCGCTACGCGCAAGCCGTATTTTCACACATCAGGTCACTGACCTTTTTGAGACGTAACCACCGTCTTATTGTTCACTGAATCTCTTCTAAATCACAGGCATTGTGACATGGACATGTTAACCAGTGAACCACTGGTCGGAATCACAAAGACTAAGCTTTCAAAGGCTCTCCCCACACTATCAAAAGATGTAACATCGACATGCAAACTGTTGTCAACAAATTTGCAATATTATCTCATTTTCTCACAAGCTGACCACCATCTGGAGTTGTCTGTATCTAAGAACCAATCAGAAACAAGCTCTGAAACGATCTTTGCCCCAAATGCCCACATTGGTTTATTAGTATGTGTCAATCAGGATGAAACCATTTGTGTAGGGCTTGGGAGGGCGTGGCTAGTTATCATGCTTCATTCTCACGAAAACTACAGTTGCCAGTTTGGAATCATAAGTCAGATCATTGGTTAGAGACTGACAGACTAAGATTTTGCTGGTTAATTCATTACCAAGCGTGATAAAGCATAGCAGCGAATGTTTTCATACCAATCAAATACAAACCGAACCACGTGGACAGCGGTAGTGTGGTCATCATATAACGGCAAAGGTCAGTGACCCCAGACAAGATTCTCCATGAGTAAAGTCACTGACCGGACAGCGGGCTTTATGCCGTCACGCGCAGGGTGAGTGTTAATATTTTTTAACTCTTGATTTTGTTTTAACTCTTGAGTTTACGGATTTGTTTCAGAATTTCTACTAGCACATATTTCTTGTTTTTGATAATATCCAAACTCTGATCTTTCTTCTTTTCGTTCATTTTCATTAGTGGCACTGTGCTGTCTCTTGGATCAGGTTTTTGCTATGGGATCAACTTCATGCCTTCCATTTATATCAAAGACAGGTACAAGACTTCCAGTAAAAATGGTGGGTATATGTGACATTCACATAAGAATCAAGTGTAGATGGACAAAAAAGATAATTCCATGTTGGTTTCAAAATCAAATTTAAAGCAAAGGAACACAACCTTTTCATAATATTTTTGAATTTTGATGGTCTTTGTGCTTAGAATTTGTGCCTAAGAGAACTGCAATGATACAGCTTAACATTTTTGCAATCAGTATTGTCAAATGTTATTTCGTGAAAAAAAAATCTGTAGTCAGGGGATCACACCTGACCTTGACAATGTAAATCACCACAAGTTAAGGTCACAGCTTGCTTTCAGTGGAGCTGAAAAGTTTGACATAGTCTTTGTATATTCGCAAACTAGCAATATGCAATTTATTTCATTATTATTATTATTTTGTTTCCATGAACTAGTAATGTAATATGCAGGTTATTATTTTATTATTATTAATTTCATTTTTTGCTTTTCCCTAACTCTGAATTCTTTTAACTACTCTGGGTTCAGTCTAAACTTTTTAAAAAATGAGCACATTGTAATTCAGGGATGCAGGATATATAACCACCATCAAGCCCCATCCAAGTGAATCTGGAGATTAAAATTTTATGTGGATAGTAACTGCAAATTTTTTTTTTAAATGGCCATTGGAAGTCTTATGTAAAACACTTTTTGAGTTATAGAATTGGTTGCTTTATGTGTTGAACAACCTGTACTGTAAGACTGAATCTGTAAAACCGCTTTCTAGTGAAGTCAGAAAAGAATTTTATATTTCATTTTCAGAAATGGATAGACATAAATATGCAAATGAATATACAAAATACATGAATATATTATATATGAAAGTGAACATTTGTACAGAGTGATATTTATGAGTGATCAGAAAATGAAAGTGCTTTTAACAGTCTTCTGACTTTCAAATCTTACATCGGAATAGTGCAGACAGCCTTAAGAATGGAAAATAAATCTCTGTATCCATGTTTTTCCAGGGATGAACTGACTGACATGTTAAAGGGAAAAGTTATGGTTTTGAATTGACACCTATGGCTGTGAATCAAATTGAAAGATGTCTGTCTTTGGTTTTTGTTTTTCAGATCTGGACTATGTATTTGCTCAATTTTGTGGGATTTTTTCAGCCAGTACCCTCTACTTTGCTATATACTGTGCAATAAAACGCAATAAACCAAAGGTAAACTTTATAGTACGGATAGATACAGTTTTAGTTTGGCCTTCTTATGTGTCAGGGTTTTCAAAATCCTGGTATTTTCCAGTGTTTGATGTTTCTTTTCCTCCAATATTTGTGATTCAAGACCACTTCCCCAAACTCAAAACTTTTGGCAAGCAGCCAAAGTATTTTTGGGTCATCTATCATTGCTCTTGTAAAATGAGTGTTGATTGCAGTACAGGTTTAAAACAGCACTGGTGATTTAATTGAGAGGCTATATGCAAATTAATTCTGTCTTCATGAAACCTTGCATCAGGGTTCACACAAGTCCTTAAAAGTCCTAATAGTCCTTAATTTTCACAAAAGAAGGAATAGGTACTTTAAAAGTCCTTAAATTCTGAAAATGATGTCAAAATCCTTAAAATTTGTTTTTCAAGTGAAAAATTTGAGATTCAGATCTTCTGATAGCAATACACAAACATCCTATTTTTGTGTGTGAAGCATATAATGTACAGTTGTAATATTTCTTGTTTTTTTTGTTTTAGAATGCTACATACATGGAATATTTTTTGGTTGCAGGTCCTTAATTTTTTTTTTGTTCTGAGTCCTTATGCAGTCCTTAAAAAGTCCTTAAAATTAGTTTTCAGGACTTTGTGTGAAACTCTGTCAGCTTCGTACAGCATTAAAGTGTATTTGCAACTACATAAGAGAAAAAGGGTTATTCATGGTAAAGCATTATCGTGTCCACACATGGTGCCATGCACTGTATAAATGTACTCTGTATCATTATTATTATTGTTATGATCAGTTTATGAATACGATAATGATATCACAGATCAGAGATGATAAGCATCAAAACATGATGTGATTATCTACTATAAGGATAAAGTTTTAAGAGAACTTAGTCTTATATACTGAAGTTGCATGGTTGATATTATGACTTTATAAAGTCTAAACAAGGGCTTGCAAAACTGCAAGTGTTTCTCGTGTCAGAGATATAGTATATCGTGGGGTATTTGTCATATTGTTCTATGTGACATTTTGCGGATTTTGAGATTTTGTCATGAAAATGGTTCTCTCACTCCTACTTTCATTACCTATAAGTACGGTTGAATACTTTTTGAGGTATGTGTTTGTGACATAATTCTTGTCCTCTGATTTTACATAACTCTTCAAAGTTTCGATCATCATTTTCAAGGAAAGAAAAAAATGCACATACAACAATATGGAAAATACCCGACGATATTATTATTGTAAAATAAATGTCCCAAAGACCCCCTCTCTGTGAATTTTTGTAACGACTGCAGTATGAACACGATCTTACTGCGTTATATTTGATATAGGGGAAATTTAGTATGAATTTTTTTCAAGTGGACTAGTAATGCTGGACAGCCATATAATGATTACAGATTCAGAGTTTATTGCTAAGAGTTTATGTCACAGATGCATTTGCTCCACAGGTTTATCCTAAAGTTATCCTGCCTGGCCTGATATCTGGCGTTATGTGGGCCATTGCCACCACCTGCTGGTTTATTGCCAATGCTGAACTGTCTGAATCAGTATCTTTCCCTATTGTGTCAACAGGACCCTCTGCAATTGCTTCCTTATTCTGGGGTGTTATTGTCTTTCATGAAATCAAGGTAAAAGACATGACGAGCTAGTTTAATAACTTTTCATCCAGGCTGTCTGTCTGCATGGCTTGTATAATGATTGTGTATTTGAAGGAAAAAAAGAAAAGAAAGACAATTGACTCAAGCTCACAATTATATATGTGCACCTACATATGACGAGATTGTTTCTGTTATATAGCAGTTGAATGAATGACACTGCACTGATACATTCATCAAACTTACGAAAATTGAAAACATAATCTGTTAAAATCCATATAATACATTCCATTATTTTTCCTGTTTCCATAGGGACAAGGTGGTCTAGAGGCAAGGTGCTCGCCTCTCATGCCAAGGGTCCCGGGTTCTAAACCCGGGCAGTGCAGGCATGTTGGAAAGTGGATTTTTCTCATATTTTCAAGTCCCTGGTCCTATTGGGGGGTAGGATCGAGTAGTTCTTGGAAATTGGATTTTTCTCATATTTTCAAGTCCCTGGTCCTATTGAGGGGTAGGATCGAGTACCTAGTCTTCTCGGATAAGGACGAAAAAATTCGGAGGGCCCGTGTGCACGTTAAAGATACCTTGGCAGTTGGAAATCGTAAAGAGCAGGCCGAAAGGCCGCTGCCCGGGCAAAATTGAAATCAATAGATTAAAATTTATCCATATCATCTCCCCCCCCCCCCCCCCCCCCCGCGCGCGCGCACCAGAACAAGAAATAATAAAACAAGTAAAGTGAGGTGTAAATGCCAAGGGCAGCGAACCTCCTAAAATAAAGACCTCAAATCAATCCTGTTTCCATATTGACCAACATAGTTTGCCCTAAGGCACAGCATGTTATCGTAAATATTACTTTTAATTTTTTTCCCCTGTTTCCATTGACAGACATATCCTTTAGCGAAACTTGCGGCCTTAGCTATGACATAAAATTATGTCAGTGAACATGAATGATAATGAATGAAATCAGGAAGCCTCTTAGACTTCCAGAGCGAAATTTTATCACTCACCAAAATAGCCAAATGATCTCTGCTCTGAAATCCATTTAACAGTTTCCCTGGGTTCTAGATCACATAGGCCACTAATCCCTTTGTCACAAGCATTATTAAGCAGAACTTTTATCGCCAAGTTTGATGCAATTTGATTCTTCTGGCTCAGTAAGTTATCATTACTGGCCTTTTCAACATCACTCACTAATATAATAGATTGTGCCATGCAGCTTCAATCCACTTGCCTCTCTATATGAAGAGCACTAAAGAAACAGGAAAAGATCATGCATGTGCTTAGTGATTAGTCATAAATTAGAAAAATCGATTTTTATATATGTTCAGCTACATTCAAAGCCGCATCAAATGATCTAGAGACTGGACTGGAAAATACTCGAAAAGCCAGCTTTCAGTCTTTGTCTCTGTACCAGTTGTACTGAAATAAAACAGTATTTTGCTGCTCCTGAAAAGTAGTTAAAACCAGTTACTGCAGTTTTAGGGAACAATGACGATGTTTTATTCAGTGTATTTTGATTGGCTATTGTTACCTGTATGTATGCACCCCAAGCGTTTTGTGCTAAGGGCTTGCACATATCCGTACCTATTCCTAACCCCGTCCTTATCCTCAATTCTAAATCTAATCAAATCCTAACCCTGCCCCTACTCTTTCAACCAAAGAACAGGAGGAAAACTAAAAGAAATGAAAGAATAGTTAATTAAGGCTTTTCTTAGGATTATTTCAGGAGGAGCTCTTGAGCTCTGAAGTCACAAAAGGCTTTAAAATACGTACCCCCAGCGCCAAAAATTGGTGTGTGTGGTGGTGGTGGTGTGTGTGTATGTGTGCGCGGCAAACTTGTAACAACATTCATTTTGATTTGATGTAATTGTTCTCTCCAGGGTGCCAGGAACATCATTGTTCTGCTGTTTGCTTTCGCTGTCATGATGGCTGGCGTGATTTTGGCTGGCATGTCCAGATGATGTGGTTGGTGCACCTTCCACTTTATCATCTCTGCTGGAGATGGAATTAAAGTACGGGGACTCAAAGAGGCCTCAGCTGGAAACCAATAAAACTGAATAGTAGTTGTCCTTAACCCAGTTTTATATTCGGTTGGGGAATGTTCAGATGAATAGAGTGAGGGTCTGGGATCTGTCAGACCCCAAGTGTAAAATGGCGTTAAGGAGGGCATGTATTTTGTATGACGTTGTCAATATTTGCTCACCTGTATGTTATGAAATTAAATCTCGGTGATGATGTGCAGTCAGGCAAAGAAAGCATATGATTCTGTGCTACATGAGTGAAAGCACAGATTAAAATGGTGTAGTATGCCTGCAGGTTGATTATGAGAGTATTATGGAGAAAAACGCATCCTAACATATACACTAGTCTCTTCCAGGCTTGTCTAGATGTTGCAGGATTAAAATGAATTCTGAATAGTCTAGGTAGTGCATAATTGTCAGGGGTAAGTTTTCCACATTTTCCTTTTTTCATTGTGTCAAGTCTGGTACTGATTGGAGTTTGCTCACATATAGTGTCTTTTTTATTATCAGTAATCCTACAGTAACAGTGAGCTCATTTTATCACCTATGTCACTATTTGTATTTTTAAGCAATTTTCGTGTTGTTTTCCCCCTCCCTGAAAACGCCTCAAGCTGAAACTTTAAGAGAAAAGGAAGAAAAGAAACAAAAAAACTGTCTCCTTTTTTTCATGTACTTCTGAGCATATTAATTTAAATTGACATGAAGATTACTGATTGAGATTATTGATCAAAATATTGCACATCTGCATTGATACAAGACCAGTTATAAGTATAGCTATAAGCTTACTGGTAACAATGTACTTTACATGTCTTTTTACATTTTCTTACATACTTAACACTATAACAATGTAGTTTACGCTTCCAACATTTTCTTGTATTCTTGCTTTAGCATATTATGTGCAAAATTTTAGTTTGTTCCACATTTCATCTTGTCTTACCTCATTTTTAAATTTCTCCATCATTCTGGTATAGAGCCAGTAGTTTGTACTTCAGTGGGTTTGTAGTAGTGTTTTCTGATTTAGTGAGCTATGCCAGTTTGCTCAGACTCACCAGACTTATCATTGTTATACCATTCAAGATCTCCACTATGTTCATATACTTCTTGTTTTGTTTAATGCATCGGAAATACTGAATGACTGCTGCCGTTTTGTTTTTGGTTTGTTTTCTTCAGTCATTCCCATATTTTTCTTTTAGATTTGTTATGTTCTTGTCATGCAAATATATGCTAACAGTAACAGTGTTTTACTACTTTTTGACCAAGCTGAAGTTATGACACTGACAGGTTCAGAAAAATGTTTTTAACAGCAACTTTGTAAATTATTACAGGTGCCAAATGAGCTAGAAACTCCCACTTTAACCCATAAAGCGTCAACATTTGCAGCCTGTTTCTTTTACAAGTAGAAACAGTATTTTTGCCGGAACAATTTTGGTCTCCCCATCTGTGTTAGAAACTTGAGTTATTCTTGCAACTTCTTGGTGCAGGAAAAATCATTTGCTTTGTTTTACAAAGACAATCTTTGTCTCATATAGTGGCTTGAAAACTGCAGGTGTAGGCCTTATTTACTGAAATTGAACAAACCATATCATGCAGACCCTCATGGGAATCAGACCGTAATTGTGAATCATTATTTATCTTATTGCGCTTGTAAATTGTAGTCATGTCAAAATAAGTTCATGCACTGATAACACTTTTGTGTGCCCAATTCAACACTAATTCGTGGAGAATTTGTTCAGTATACAGTGTTAGCTGTTGTGTTAATCCAAAGCCCTACTGATGTTTCCTTTGGTAAGAAATTCTGACATCTTCTATGGTTGTCAGCATATGTGGCCTCTTCTGTATTGTAGTAGGAAAGGGCATATTATTTCAAGGAACCACAGAAAATCCGTGGGGTCACAGCAGGGCTTGGAATGAAGTTGAAATGTGGCCAAAAGACAAAAAAAGTTGTATGTGGCAAAGCCCAGGTCAGAAACAAAAAAGAAAACAAATAACTCAAATTCCAAGAGAAAAAAAAATTGAACAAATTACATGAACTGGTCTCTGGATCTTAACTCACTTGAGTCCCCTTTTTTTTTTTTCAGGTTGTCCCTCTGAATCTCGGGGTTTTCAAGAGTATTTTTTTAAAATTCATAACTTTTTGTTTATCAAGATATCTCTTTGAAATTGGGAGCATGTGTTATTTAATGGCGTATGTTGAGGACAAACTTCACCTGTGTCAGTAGCAGAGCTCAGTGAGTTACGTCTGTTTTTTTACCTATGGCTTTGCAACATACAGCTTTTTAAAAAAAATATATTTTGGCCATATTTTAGCTAGTATTAAGGAATAGTGCAGTATCCATCTTATGTGCTGGTGAATGTAATGTCAGATATAATTATTAATTATTATCATGGGCTTTCATTTTTACAAGCAAAAGTGTGACATTTGCGAAAATATTATTGACATGGCTATTGGTTGATATTGCTTTGATATTTGATTTAAATGTCAAACTGTGCATTCTAATTATCTTGTTTGAAAACTAGCAGTGGGATTTTTAATGGCTTTCATTTCCATTGTGCTCTCATTATCCTGAGCCAAACATGAAGCTGGGTCCTGTTTTCCTTTGAGTTTTGCAAATGAGTGAGAAATAGGATTGAGGGTGGAAGAGCAGATGGGAGTGGCTATCAAAGAACTGCTTTGCTCCCAAGTCAAGACCTTCGAGGAAATAGGAGCAGCCACAATCTAAGAGAGAATAGAGGGACGGAGACAGGATGTGGTCTTTGAGGAGGTTTTCTCTTGCTGCAGATGCAGAAAATGCCATGCTTCCATATTCGGCCTTCATTCCCACATGGTCACATTGTAAAGGACGACCTGCTTATCTGTCAGATCAACGGGAGAATCCGTCAGTGGAGTGGAGCATGAGGAAATGAGGCAAAATTTTATTGTTTTTCTTTTTTTTTGTTTTTTTGCCGTGGAAGGACAGCCTATTTACACACCATTTTATATGTGAAGACACTTGGCTTCATTTTACCCATACCATGTAATATAGAATGTATCATGGATTTTAATCAGAAAATAAGAAAGACATTTAACCAAAAAAAAATCCATGACACCAAATTGTCTGTTGATGTAATCGCCTGCCAGGCCAGAAAGCAGCACCTTTATCGCACAAATCAATGCATTCATGTTTTATACTATTACTTATGCAAAGTTTGACCTACTCTGGTGCCAGTTATTTTCATAATGTGACTGGTTAGTGCCAGAGACAAATACACAGTATTCTTTGGTTTTGGAATTGAACACCACATTGTTTAACTTATTTTCTTAGGGTTTTTCACCTAAATAGATTTTTAACTGTATTTTTCAAGTTTTTAACTTCTGTCATCTTATAAAGACTTTCTTCTCTGTTAAACTTAAGCTTAGGTATTGCTAGATGAACTATGACCTTAAGCTCTTCTTTATCTTTGCTATTGGATGAGATATTTCATCTTTATCATGTCTATTACTGTTCTGTAATTTGTATGGTGAGATTTGCAATGCATACATAGGATTACTTTTCAAAAATGGTACAGAAAGCAAACCGAGTCCTCCCTTATTTTATGCATTATGTTGCTTTGGAGTAATTGGAGGGCACAACAGTTAAAATTTATTCTGTAGAGAAATCTTTGGAGAAATGATCCTTCCAAGTGATATGATACATGGAAGATTCCCAGAGACATGAGAAATTAGGACATTTTCTTGTAACCATGACTTGGAATCTACGGGGAATAAAAATGAAGCATCTGGCCAAATACATATTATGCATGTACAGTGAATGAAAGCCATCTGGTGATTATATGAATAATATACTACACATAAAATATATTTGTTTTGTTTTGCTATGACAGACGCGTGTGAAATTTCAATTTCATGCTTGGCTTGATTCTTGTAATTTTTTTTTAAGGGTTATTTGAGAGATCATCAAAAGTATATGCGGAATTTGTTATATGCTTACACCTCTGATATAATGGCCGTGGTACATCATAAATTTGGTGATTTAACATGATTAGAAGAAATATAGTTTTTAATCATGCAGTGAGGATTTTATCTGATTTTTTACCATTACTACTAATTAATTTTTAGCCTGAACCAGTGTAATACTTATTTTGTAAGCTTACAAAGTGTATGTACATAAGATTATTTTCTTCTTCAAGCAGTGTTGCAAAAAGTGTACTTAGCAGTGGTACTGCAGTTGACAAAATATTATTAAAAAAAACAAAATCTGTGGGGTTGCACCAAGGCTTGAAGCAAAGTCAAAATGTGTCATTCCATTTCCTTGGCATCAATTTTATTGGAGGCTGTTGTTTTTATAAGTAGTTACGCACCCCAAGCGTTTTGCGGGAGGGCAGCGTACGTACATGTATCTATTGCTAACTCCGTCCTTATCTTCAATCCTAAATCTTATCAAATCCCTAACCCTGTCCCCTACCTTTTCAGCTGAAAAACAGGAGGAAAACAAAAAGTAAATGTGAAAGAATAATTAATTAAGGCTGTGGTTATGAGTATTTCGGGAGCAGCTCTCCAGCTCTAGAGTCACAAAAATCTTTAAAATACGTACCCCTGGCGTAAAAATCTTGGGAGATGGTTGTATTTGTAATAACAGTCTTTATTGTATCTGTATAATTTCTTACCCGGAGGCTATACAACATTCAACTTTTTCTTTTTGCCACATTTTGTCTTCGCACTGTGGTAAATCATTCTTTAAGGTGCATCTTGTTTTTGAATAAACAGTTCACATTGGTGCAGTGGATAGTACTTATAGAACTCTTTGCCGATTTGAGATTAATTTCTTGGATTTTGTTCATGTGCATGTGATTCTGTGTGAGGAACATTTTAGTGTGGCTTATGTGTAATACTTTCCCAGAACATGTAAAGTTTGATGTGAATTGGTGCAGTGCATAATACAGTGGACTATCATGTTTAACGACACTGCTAATAACGAGAACTTTGCCTATAGCGAAAACATTTTAAATCCCCGTTTTTTTTTGTAACCTATAAGCTATATATTAAAATACTTGAATAACGGCAATCGATAATCACAACACTTGATATAGCGAGAGAATTAATTCTGAGTCACCTGTCACCTGTCGGCTTCATCGTCATCGATGTTAGCTGCTACAGTGGATGTCACGACAAAATCTCCTCCACCCAATCCTGTCCTTAGCTTTCCTAGTTAGTTCACTTATTTCCAGCTGGCTGACTTTCTTGATGTTATCGTGATATGTAATGGGTGGTCTTCCTTGTTTTCTCTTTGTTTCTGTCTTTCCTTGAAGGATTGATATCATAAGGGCCGTGCTTTTGTTTCGGGCCGCGTGGCCGATGTATGCAAGTCTTCTTTTATTTATTTCAGGTGTTATTCTTCTGGTGGTGCCAAGCTGTTCTAAGATGCTTGTATTTGTTCTCCTTTCTGTCCAACTTATTCTGAGTAGCCTTCTGTAAAGCCACATTTCAGCTGCCTCCAATCTTGTTATGTCTGCCTTTTTGAGTGTCCAGGCTTCACAACCATATAGTAGGACTGGCCAGATCAAGCACTTAAGTATGTTCACTTTGAGGTCCGTTGGTGTGCCTCTATCCTTCCAAATGTTGTTTAGTTGAACCATTTTGTGTTTTGCCATTCCTATCCTTGTTTTTATGTCCTTTGAGCAGCTTCCATCTTGCGATTTATGTGATCCTAGGTATTTGAAATCAGTCACTTTTTCTAGTGCTGTTTTGTTTACTAGTATCTCCTGGTGTTCATGGTGCCCTGTTCCAGTATGCATGACTTTCGTTTTCTTAGCATTTAGGTGTAGGCCTGCTGTCTTGCCCGCTTCATCCACTCTGTGCAACACTCTTTTCATGCTGGTGATGTTATCTGACATAAGAGCTGTGTCATCAGCGTAGCGAAGGTTTGTGATGTTTCGGCCTCCGATCTTTATTCCCATATCTTCTATGTCTGCGTTTCTCATGATCTGCTCAGTATAAATATTGAAAAGATGAGGTGAAAGTATGCAACCCTGTCTGACTCCTTTCTCGATGTTGAAATATGGACAGTTCTCATTGTTCCATCTAATCGTTGCCTTTTGTTCGTGGTATAGTGCAGCGATGAGGGTCACAAGGTGTTTCGGGAATCCCATCTTAATCATTATATCGAACAGGTGATGGTGCCTAACGCTGTCGAACGCTTTGCTGTAGTCTATGAACGTGATGAAGGCTTCGTTTCCATTGCTTCTTATCTGTTCAATCATTATTTGTAGTATGAAGAGCATGTCAGCGGTTCCTCTGTTGGTCCTGTAACCAGCTTGACATTCTGATAGTTCCTCTTCTACCTTAGATTTCATTCTGTTGAGTATGATGATGAGCAGGATTTTGCTGGTGTGACTGATGAGGGCGATGGTTCTATAATTTCCACAGTCTTTGACATTGCCGCTTTTGTATAGCATGACGAATTCTTGTAGCTTCCAGTCTGTTGGCCATTCATTTGTCTGCCAAATTTTGCAGATCATTTGGTGGAGTGCTTTTATTCCTGATTCGCTGGTATGTTTCAGGAGTTCACCTGGTATGTTGTCTAATCCAGGGGATTTTCCATTCTTTATTTGTTTTATTGCAGCCTGTACTTCCTCCAAGAGAGGTTCTGGTTCTTTATCTATCTGTTGTGAGTCTACGGCAAATTGTGGGATTGGCCGCAATACAGAGTATAGCGAGTCAGACATATATTGTTTTTTGTCTGTTACTGCACGCCCATCCGTCTAGTTGCCTCTCACTCAGGCCGACAATGCTTTGTTTCCTTACTGACCACGTGTCATGACAGCGTATTACACTACCACCCACGCAATCAATAAATTTACATTTGCCCGCCTGCCCACCCGTCCAATTATGTCTTGCATAGGCCTAGCAAGCGTTGTCTACTTGCTGACCATGTGCCATGACAGCACTGTACACCAACATCCAGGCAGTCAATAAATTTATGCCCACCCACCCGTCCAATCATGTCTTGTGTAGGCTTAGCAAGCATTGTCTACTTCCACCACCCATACACACAATAAATTTACACCCGCCCACCTGTCTAATCATCTCATAAGATCTTACTTATACCAAAGAAGCTTTGTTTTCTTACTGGCCGCACACTATGCCACCACCCACGCAACCAAAAAATTTTCCGATAGAGATTTACGCAGATCAAAGACTGTGCTGCGAGTAATAATTATCGCACATCACAAGTAGTGACCAGAGACTGCAAGTGTTAGGAACATTTTAGTGTGGCTGTTAGCAACATGAACATTTAATCTTGCCAGTCAGTATGAATGATATATATATGTATTATTTGGACAGCTTTCTAATCTCATGTGATTTCTCATTTGGAATTTTGTCTGTAAATGAATACAAGACAATCGAAATGACATCATTCAAGCTGTAATAAGCATAATCATGAAACAAAGAAAGTTCTGGAATATCTGTTTCTCTTATGTGCAATACATTCCCAGAACATGTAACCAAAGAAGTTTGATGTGAATTGGTGCACTGCATAATACATTGTATGTATCTCTATCATTCCCTTATGTGTCAGTGCTGAAATAATATTACTATTATTACTCTGTCTCAAATTTTGATACTGTCACCCCAAATAAAATGTGAAATTAAATTCACCTTCCAATGAATTTGTGATTCCAAAGACTTGTCAGTTTGTTGGTCGCTTTTCTAACAATAAATTTATTATTCCAAAGACTTGTCAGTTTGTTGGTCGCTTTTCTAACAATAAATTTATTATTCCAAAGACTTGTTAGTTTGTTGATTTCTTTACTGAAGAGAAATTTGTATCAATGAGACTTGGAGAAATACTGAATAGCGTGGAGAGTAACTACTGTAGATCTTCCTGTTGAACACGTGTATATTATTATATTTTTTGTAGAAAAACTACCTGAGAATGCCTATTCTCTTTTGCATAATATATAATAAACATTGTAATATAAATCTTAAATGTCACTTCGAGGATAACCAATGGGCAATTTGGAACTGTAGATGGTCTTACTATCAGTGTTTCAATGCAGATCAGTGTATGGGACTGAAATTGTGTGAGAACATGACAATAAAAATGGTAAAAGAAAATTATAAGTTGCAAAACTTCGTAAACTGTCTCACGCAACCTTTATATTTTATTTGGTTTTCTTAATCAAGGCATCTCTCATAAAATAACAAAAAAGTGTCAAATTCTGATATAAATACATGTATAACACAATATCGGATGGGCCTAAACATGTCATGACTTTCGTATTCTAGCAATTCCAGAGGGAATAGTACTCTACTGTACATTGTTCAAACTGCATGTAGGCTTCAAATTCAAAACTGTCATTTTTAAATTTTCTTCGGGAACAATTTCTCTCAATAATTGAAGCTCACAAAACAATAAAAATTTGATCCAGAGATGTTTATATCTTGATTCTATTTAGAACCTTTAATCTTCATCGCTCATAGTGCTATATTTGACTATTTACATGGTTCCCTAATGCTTCAAGGAAAAAAACATTTTGTGCCACTTGCATTGTACATTCACACTGATTGTTGAAACGTTTAAAAATATGTTGTCACATTGGAGCAGGACACAGAACATAGATTTTGACATAAATTATGGTGAAGAACCATTTTTAATTTTAATGTTGCTCCTGAACTGCTAATGATGAACAAATATGACAATATTGTAGATGCTGAAGTAATAATAATAATAATAGTTCGTCCATCAGGTATGATGATGACCTTAACAACACCAGAGGAATAAAGAACAGAATTTCAACACATGGACAATAAAGAGAACTAAAGGACACAGAGGACAGAATGGAAAGACTGTTCTTTCATGACTTATGGCTTCTCATGTGACTGATAAGTCCTATTTTTGCCCTGCAGACCCTTCCGCATAAATGACAAGAGTGCTCCGTTGGTTCAGTACCACTGGGCCTTTTCTTGCGCCGTTCTCTTTTTTTGATAGCCCGCTGGACTCTGTCAGCCTCCCATGCCCTGCTGCCTCTGGTAAGGGCCGCCCCCCAATTTGCACGATCAAGCGAGAGCTTTTCCCACTCACATCAATGGCAAAAGTAGATGCTGAAGTAGAACTGAACAAAATACAGTGGAGAAAGCTTAAACCGAAAATGGCTATACCGAAACTAGTGCTAAACTGACAGAAAATTAGAATCCCCGAATTTTTTCCTCTTTATCTTTGTTAACAAACTAACACTAAGCCAAAATAACCCTATGGTTAAACCGAAAAGAAAATTGCCGGATTCAGTGGCCACTCCACTGTGATTTGCCATACATCGAGTCAAGTCACTGTATCACCCCACTATCCCCTCCCCCCTAAAAAAAAAATAGAGCAAAGCATGCTTCGTTCTGCCCGGTAGGCCTACATGGAAGCGGCAGCATTACAGGGATAGGGGGAGGGAGGCCCATAAACTCACAGGTCTGAAGCCGGGCGGCAGCAGACGTTACGTCTGGCGCATCGCGACTGACCTTTCATGTAAAATGTATGGCATCAGAGAGACAACACTAGTTATCGCGCTGGCATCGTGTACGGTAACGGTAACGAGATTGGCGGGACGGCGGTTCTGTACTGTCCGTCCACACGCATGTCTCCCTGTTCTGAGAGTTAGTTCACATTCACCCGCTTATCCATGCTTTGAGTAGGTAGTCCAAACCAATTTAATATTTAACCCAATAACTTAGGTGCTATCGCCATATTATAGAGCTTGCGATTCTGGTTACAATACAACACTTTTTATTTCATGAAAATCCAGTTGTAAACAAAAAAGTTATGGCAATTTGAAAATTGCAAAAATACGTACAAATTCGTCACATTTTCAAATTTGACAAACCCTTGAATTCGATGTGCAACTATTGCGCCATTAATACTCGAAACAGTGATGAACTCATTCATATCAACTGGAAAGTTTCCATAATATTGGCTTATTTTTTTTCAAACACTCACGCCATATACTTTTTTTTAAAAATAGGGCTCAATTTTGGCGATAATGACAAAAGTAAATTTCGCTCGATTTCACAAGGAGCGTGAAAATCAGGATTTTTGGCATGTTTACAAAACCATAACTTTTGATCTAATTGAGATAGAAAGACATATCATACATCAAATTAATCAGAATTTCAAGCTCTACAATGTGGTATTAGTTTCAAGATAGCTGTGATAAATATGTTTATTCTGACCTTCTCCAAAGTTAAAAATTATGAGCCGATAGCCAGCGCGCTGCGCGGCCCGACTAGGCATGCCATCATGCCTTGCTCAGCATGTGTGTTGTCTAAAATTTGGTGACCTTTGTTTGGAGTCTTGCAAAGCAATCAGGGAGCTAGTTTCGTATGAGAATAGTTGATTTTTAAAAGAAAAAAGGTCTGTCTTTATTATGATCAATTTTTGAAAGCTGAGTTTTTTTCCAATCATGCAGAAAAATACGTTTAGATTATTTACTTGAATTTTTCAACGGGAAGTCGGCATGGTACCGCTGTCAAAAATATATGAAAATAATTGTCTATTTTTGCTTTTTCAGAATAAGGCCACTTCACTGGTGTGCCCAATGCGTGATTAGTTTGCGAAGTGTTTGAAGAATGTCAGTTCGAAAATCTTGTTCTGGTTCGAGCAGATTTCACACAAAACAGCCGCGATGGTGGGGTTTATAGCCAGCGCGTAGAAATTGCTACTGGCTATCTTTCATTAAATTAATAACACTGTTTGAAAGAAGAAAAGTTGATCTTTTCAATGATACCAAACACATTTATGATTAAGTAACGGTTATCGTGATACTAGCGTTGGAAAGATCGACGTTTTTACAAAATCGGCCGTCGAGAGTACGCTCGGCAGGCGGGTTTGGACTACCTACTTTGAGTGTGCCTGAGCAATCATCCATCCTCATTCGCAGTCAAAAACACAGAGCAAGCGAGGGCGTGTTGAATCTGTTCAGCCTGTGCACTTACATTGTTTGTCCTCCATGATAGTGATTTGGGCTGCCTCTCTTGAAACGGGCATTTTTCAAGCCTCCTATAGTCTAAACCGAAAACAAACCCAAGGTCCCGCCGATTTTGGTTTAACCGTTGTCTACTGTACTTAATAAAATGAGTCTTTCTCACATTTCCCATTCACTCAGAATGCAATCTATGACACTAACAGCAAACTTTCGCACCACACTTTTCATGTCATGAAACAAAGAAAATGAACATTTTAAATTTTATACACAGAAACCCACAGCTAACTAGGCAGCTCAGGTCCTCCACTTTGATAATTGCCTGTCATTGCAGCTCCACTGAAGTCCATGCCAGGATTCTGAAAAAAAAACAACAGGAAGCAAGACAATTTTGTAACCTGAAAGTACAGACACACTGACTCAGTCACAAATCAATACCTTCAGAGAAAACAAATATCTAATTTGGAACACTATTAACTTCTTTGCCTGTGCTTATTCGTTAAGCTCTGATTGTTACTGTTTCAGATTTGGAATCCTAGACAAAATAAGAGTGAGTGAATCACAGAATGAAGACATCAATTAAAAAAAAAATGTCAGCCATAAATCAATCAGAGGGCATTCTCTGAAAATGTTTAAGGGAAGAATGCACCATCATGGCACTAACTGCCAAACATAAATTTAATATTAAGGCTAGACACTTGTAAATATAAGAAAGCATACAATGTATTACCATCCACAACAGAGCACAAAATAGGTGATTGAAGGAAAGCCTGTAAGAAATATTAGGTTTAATCTATGATGTAAAATGATTGCCTCTTCAACTATATAACAATGTCTGTTCCAAATTCAGAGGTTATTCCAAATCTGCTTCATTCAAAGAACTGGTACCGCAGTAAATATTTTATAATCCTATCACTGCTCTGTTTTCCAAGGTTGACTTTAAAATACATGTACATCAGTAAAAGCAAAAGAAGGAAAAGTCTCAGATCATATTTGGTTTACATGATAAAATTATATAATTCATTTCGACCACAATAGACACTGTAAAATGTATGGCTGCATGTGTTTACTGCACTCACACCTTTTACATCCATGAACTTACTTCAAACTGAAATCTCTGAAGGGTAAGTTTTTTCTGCATTTCATCAAATGTGAATGGATCAGCTTCATATTTGCCAACAAGTAATGATGGCCAACAGTGAGCTGCTGTGTTGTGAGCTTTGCTTAGGCAGATACGAATGGCACGTTTGTCCTCTGGAAGTAGAAAACTGGAGATTAAATGTTGAGCACGAGGGCATGAATTACCCTGTCAAATCACCAGTGACTGCTTCAGCAAGCTTAGTACTTACATTACTTGCAAGAAACATCATCTGGTTGAACTATTATATTATATTAAATGTTCCCCAAAATGTCCACCGAATGGTATGAATACCACAGCCATGTTAATATACAAATAAACAGATCCTAAAATTGAAGCAACAATCTTGAGCACTGGTATTTCCACGTAGGTCTCTTTTTGGGTATTATATCCTTGTTCATTCAATACTTGTGATACATGTATATTTGCATTAGGATATACATGTATTTTTAAAGACACCAGATCCGTAATACTTGCATTTATTATCATTTATGACTAAGAGCAGCTGGGCCACAAACATGCAATTCAGTGATCTGTCACGATCACGTGCGTGAAGATGGTCACGACCACGTGTGTGATGAGTACCTAACTTATTTACCTTTCAAACCCAGCTAACAAGCCAAGCAAGCAGACCAGCGATCAACGGACACATGGAGTGAGATTTAAATTAAACGATATTTAATTATAAATGCATGACAAAACTTATGTCAAAACATTCAACTCGTGATAATCACATACATAATCACAAAAACAGAGATATTGCAAATTTACTCTTGGGGATCATGGCTATTATCTATTCCCCGTTTCACATCTAGATCTAATCCCTCTGTCTATAAACTTAACTACGTATACTTAATAGTCTCTGTCAACAGCTGCCCTCCTCGTTGATGCAGTTTCACTTCTCCAGAGTTCACACAATCCTTTCTAGATCTTTAATTTCGACGATAAAAGGGGAAACAGACGCCCCTGGCTTCACACTAATAAGAACACACAGTTCACACCCGCCATCGTAGATTACTTGTTCCTTGAGGGGTTCTCGACATCCCGTCCTCAAGACTCTTCAACTTGCAAACACACAGCACACCGACGGTTCACACCCGCCATCGTAGATTCACGAGCTTCTGATGGGTTCCCATCCTATCATCAGAACTCCTCAACTTCTGGTCCCCATGGCACGACCTTCCACTTGTCGCCCGGACCGATAAATCTTATTGGGAAATAAATGTGAACATCATGGATCCCTCACACACCTAACACTTCTGGTCCCCACTGGCACGACCTTCCACTTGTCGCCCGGACCGATAAATTCTGCGTCTTCCTTTAGGAATGAATAACTTGGGAACCTTCATAGATTCCTCACATACATAACACCCCTGGTCCCCATGGCACGACCTTCCACCTGTCGCCCGGACCACTTCTCGCTGCGTCTTCCTTTAGGAATGAATAACTTGGGAACCACCTGTGTCGAGCCTCTCCTCTACTTATACTCCCGAGGTTTTTGCACACGCGACTAGTTTAAAGCGAGTCGTGTGTATCTATTCACGCTCGTCAACAATGTCAAAAACCGTGTTTTCCCCTGCTAAGCTCACCCCCCTTAGACTCGTGGCGCACAAGGCCACCGACCTTCCTCGTGATAGTAATCTTTCATGCTAGTCAACAACTTAAAAACTCCCCTTCTCCCCTACTAAGTCTACCCCCTCTATACTCGTGGCGTACAAGGTCATCAACCTTAATCGTGACACCTCCTTCCCACAAAACAAAATTTTGATCCCTAGAGCAAAATTTTTAACAAGAAATTCATTACATCAAAATTTCATTCAAATAAGAAGGGTAAACAATCCAAATACATAGCATCAATGACATCTGGAAAGGCAATCAGCCATCACTTTCTCTCTCTCTTTCACATGTATAATATGTACATCATGTTTCTGCAACATCAGAAAATAAATCTGGATATCTCACACCAAATCTTTTCAACCGCTCTCTTGGACGCAATTTCACATAATGTAATTTCCCATCCATATTCTGTAAAATCTCAGAATCTGACAACTTAGGGGACATCACATCATGTCTGAGATGTACATCTTGAGTCTCTTCTTGTGACTCAATATCATTATCTACTTCATTCACTACAGCAACAATCTCAACTGGCTTTTCATGATACATTTTCAACATATTAATATGACACAACTGTGTACTCTTTCTCCTATCTGGAGTTTTTATAATATAATTGAGATCATTAATTTTTGTCTCAATTTCACAGGGTCCATAAAATCTAGCCTGGAGAGGATTTGACTCCAGGGGAAACAAAACAAGGACCTTATCTCCAGGTTTAAAACTTCTTGTCCTGGCCTTCTTGTCATACCAAAATTTCATTTTCTCTTGGGCACATCCCAAATTCCCTTTTGCTAATTCACAAGCCTTATGCAGCCTATCTCTAAACTTCTGCACATAATCTAATACATTCATTTGAGGATCATCACCGATCCATTTTTCTTTCAACAGAGCCAACGGCCCACGAACATTATGTCCAAACACTAACTCAAAAGGACTAAATCCTAGTGATTCTTGAACTGACTCTCTAGCTGCAAACAACAGCAAATGTATTCCTTCGTCCCAATTTTTCTCGCTATCATAGCAATATGTTCTCATCATATTCTTTAAAGTAGCGTGGAATCTCTCTAAAGCTCCCTGAGGTTCTGGGTGGTACGCAGACGACTTAATTTGTCTTGTCCCCAGTTCACCAATAACTTGTTTAAACAGTCTCGACATAAAGTTACTGCCCTGATCAGACTGTATTTCTTTGGGCAATCCAAATAAAGTAAAAAACTTTACTAGAGCTTTCACAATACTCTGTGTCTTAATATTTCTAAGAGGAATCGCCTCAGGAAATCTAGTGGATGTACACATTATGGTTAATAAATATTGATTTCCTGAGCTGGTCTTTGGCAAAGGACCAACGCAATCAACGATAACCTTAGAAAAGGGCTCCCCACAAATTGGAATTGGCTGTAAAGGGGCCATTCTTTTTCCAGCATTTGGTTTTCCCACTATCTGACATGTGTGACATGTATTACAAAAATAAGCCACATCCTTGTTAATTCCTGGCCCAAAAAAATGTCTCATTATCCTATCATTTGTTTTCCTTATACCCAAATGGCCACCCAGAGGTAAATTATGGGCCATGGCAAGTATCTCGTGCCTATATGGTTTCGGAACCACAACTTGATAAACAACCGTCCACTCTTCCGTTGCGCGGACATCAATGGGTCTCCATTTTCTCATAAGTACTCCATCTTTTATGAAGTAGCCTTTTGGTACTTTATTAAGTTCTTCGTCGCTCAGAACTTGATCCTGCAATGGCTGTAAGCTAGGATCTAAGCCTTGTTCTTTAATTAACTGGTCTCTATCATATGATAAATTCTTATCTTCCCGCATAACATCGGAATGACTGACATCTTCTTCATGTAATATGGATCCTAGAAAAGTATTAGAAAGATCACAAGAATTATCTACACTGGATTCCGTCGACCTATCTTCTTCGCAAATCTCTTGACTGTCATCTGACTGCTCTTCCTTTTTAGCCATAGCTTGAGTCACCGCACATGAAGGATATATATTTGTATCTTCACTTTCGTCATCAGTACTAGGTTTTGAAGTCAACTGCACAGTAGGTATTTTCCTAGCACCGGCAAGATCATTTCCCAACAATAGAGATACTCCCTCTATTGGCAAACCAGACTTAAGTCCAACTACCACTCGACCTGTTATAAAGTCTGACTTCAAATAAATTTTATGCAAAGGTACAGAGCTAAAGACTCCCTCTATACCCTGTATAAGACTAACTTCTCCAGTATTTGATTCATCATTAAAATCTAGAACATTATCTAACAGGAGGGACTGGGAACATCCAGTATCCCGCAATATTTTTAATGGTATGGGGGTGGAATTTTCCCCAAGAGACACTAGACCCTCTGACACAAATGGCAGAAACTCTTCCCTTATGGTCTCTAACTTCTTCCCTGGGTTACAAGGCTGTGGAGCGTTTCTAACTTTCGGTCTTCCCACAAAAGCTATAGGGCCAGTCTTTTTTTTTCCAAGAGCACGACAATCCCAGCTTCTATGGCCTAATCTCCCGCAGTTATTACATCTTGATCCCTCGTTCCTCCAATCTCTTCTCTGGAAATGATAATCTTTCCCACTAGGACCAGGTCTTCTCCCATCGAAACTACTGGATCTCCGCGGGAATTCCATTTTGACTCCCCTCGGATCGCCAGCAATATCATTTACGGACCTCCTATCCTGAACTCTACCAGGTCTACTAAGTCCAAATCTACTTTTATGAGTTAATGCAAACTCATCAGCCAGTTTTGCGGCATCTTGCAACGTCTTTGTCTCTTTCTCATTGAGGTACGTCTTTACCTCATCACGGATTCCCGTTTTGAAGTCCTCTAGTAATATGAGCTGTTTAAGCTTTTCATAATCTTTACATACCTCCATCGAGGAACACCATCTCTCAAAAAATACCTCTTTTTCATGAGCAAACTCAATATAGGTTTGACTGTCAATTTTTTTATAATATCGGAACTTTTGCCGATATGCTTCAGGCACTAATTCATACGCTTTTAATATTGCGTCCTTCACACGGTCATAATCCCCCGCGTCTTCCATGGAAAGGGCCGAAAAGGTCTGTTGTGCTTTACCCCCCATTACACTCCGTAACATTAATGGCCAATGTTGTTTGGGCCAGTTCAGACTAAGGGCCACCTTCTCAAAATGTTGGAAGTATTTATCCACTTCCCTCTCATTAAAGGGGGGGACCAAATCTTACTTCTCTACTCGCTAGAAAACTAGGTTCATGTGATCTACTAGTAACACCTAATCTGGCTTTTTCTAGCTCATGTTGTCTTTCTCGTTCTTTTTCTTTTTCTTGCGCCTGTCTGTCTCTTTCTTTTTCTTTTTCTTGCGCCTGTCTATCTCTTTCTTTTTCTTTTTCTTGCGCCTGTCTATCTCTTTCTTTTTCTTTTTCTTGCGCCTGTCTTTCTTTATCTTTCTCTTGTGCCTCGTGTTCTAGCTTTTTCTGCTCTAGCTCGATCCGCATCTTCTCTTTCTGTAACTCAATATTAACTTCAGTTACTGATGCCATAGTTTCAAACTGAGCTAGGTCGTTTTCTTCGAACACATCATCATCCACATAATACTCCGCAATATATCTCGATATTTCTGCTTTTCTTAAGCTAGCTTTCACATAATCGAGTCCTAATCTCTTACTAATCGTCAATAACTCCGGTTTCCTGAAGGTTAACAAATCCTCCGGTCTCGGTGACGTTAGAAAGGTATTTATCTCCATGGCCGCTGGTCTGACTTACAAAAATATTTATACAACGTGGAAACACTCGTTTGTGTCCTAACAGTTTAGATCCCGGACGAATTATATGCGTCCTATTTATTTACGATCAGACCCCGGACGAATTATATGCGTCCTATTTATTTACGATCAGATCCCGGACGATTCACGTCCTATCAATTCAAATTTTAGATCCTATCAGATCAGATCCCGGACGAGCCCCCAATTGTCACGATCACGTGCGTGAAGATGGTCACGACCACGTGTGTGATGAGTACCTAACTTATTTACCTTTCAAACCCAGCTAACAAGCCAAGCAAGCAGACCAGCGATCAACGGACACATGGAGTGAGATTTAAATTAAACGATATTTAATTATAAATGCATGACAAAACTTATGTCAAGACATTCAACTCATGATAATCACATACATAATCACAAAAACAGAGATATTGCAAATTTACTCTTGGGGATCATGGCTATTATCTATTCCCCGTTTCACATCTAGATCTAATCCCTCTGTCTATAAACTTAACTACGTATACTTAATAGTCTCTGTCAACAGCTGCCCTCCTCGTTGATGCAGTTTCACTTCTCCAGAGTTCACACAATCCTTTCTAGATCTTTAATTTCGACGATAAAAGTGGAAACAGACGCCCCTGGCTTCACACAAATAAGAACACACAGTTCACACTCGCCATCGTAGATTACTTGTTCCTTGAGGGGTTCTCGACATCCCGTCCTCAAGACTCTTCAACTTGCAAACACACAGCACACCGACGGTTCACACCCGCCATCGTAGATTCACGAGCTTCTGATGGGTTCCCATCCTATCATCAGAACTCCTCAACTTCTGGTCCCCATGGCATGACCTTCCACTTGTCGCCCGGACCGATAAATTCTTCTTATTGGGAAATAAATGTGAACATCATGGATCCCTCACACACCTAACACTTCTGGTCCCCACTGGCACGACCTTCCACTTGTCGCCCGGACCGATAAATTCTGCGTCTTCCTTTAGGAATGAATAACTTGGGAACCTTCATAGATTCCTCACATACATAACACCCCTGGTCCCCATGGCACGACCTTCCACCTGTCGCCCGGACCACTTCTCGCTGCGTCTTCCTTTAGGAATGAATAACTTGGGAACCACCTGTGTCGAGCCTCTCCTCTACTTATACTCCCGAGGTTTTTGCACACGCGACTAGTTTAAAGCGAGTCGTGTGTATCTATTCACGCTCGTCAACAATGTCAAAAACCGTGTTTTCCCCTGCTAAGCTCACCCCCTTAGACTCGTGGCGCACAAGGCCACCGACCTTCCTCGTGATAGTAATCTTTCATGCTAGTCAACAACTTAAAAACTCCCCTTCTCCCCTACTAAGTCTACCCCCTCTATACTCGTGGCGTACAAGGTCATCAACCTTAATCGTGACAGATCAAATTCATTCACACAGGCAGTGGGTCCTAACTAATTTACAATTTACAAGCTCAGCACTCACATGTCACAAGGATCTGTATGGCTCCATGATATAGCAAAAGAAAGTAAAATTGGACGAATAATGTACATGCATCGTTTATAAAATTTTCACACCACAGTATTTACTTTAGGTTGTGCTGTTGTACAATTACACCAGTAGGTGGTGGCAATATGCAGGTTTTTGTTATCATTTTTGATAAATATTATATACCTAGGGTCCACACAGCTTCGTCAGCATGAACTGGCTCAAAGAGGTCGCCCTGCAACATAAAAAGAAAGACATTGCTGATTTATTTGTCTTACATTTTCCAAAGAATCATGTTCTGAATTGTTACTACAATACATTTCTTCAATCTTCTTGCAAATCTCTTGTAAGGTAGGGGCTACAATTCCAAGACTGCCAAAGACTACAATATATATCACACTGGTATCCATTAGTGATGATTTAAAGCTAGAGGGAAATGACTGTCAAATGGTTTGATGGCATTTTATTTTTAAATTTATATAAAAATGCCTTGAAAGTCAACTGAAACTTCGATTATTTTTACTGTCTTAATGATGTTATTCATAATATGATAGCGATCAATGTCAAATCTTAAATAATCTTTGTAATAAATGTCGGTGTCCGTGAGTCTGAACCAGATACATGTACATTGCTAAAGGGGTGCATCTTTGATAATTATATCCGTAGGCTATGTTTCATGAATAATGCCTGCTTTACTTTTTCAAATGACTGCACTGTTATTGCACAAATTATTATCTGAAGAGATTGTGGTTTGTAGATTGTTCTGTGGTGACTTACCACCCTCACTATACTGACTACAAATTCATAAATTGGGCTACAGTACAACTACAAGAATATAAGCCTTCAAAGGGTGTTTAAAAATCTACTTACTTTGGTATTTATGTCTAGTTTCAGTCTGACTCACAGTCACATTATGGTAAGGGTTCTGGGAAGGAGCACCATACTGTATGTTATACAACGTGCTCTGAGCGTTAATCGCCAAGTTGCACATTTACCACAAAAACATCCACCTAGAGGACTAACTCGCCGGCACTGCCCCCTGCACACGGACACTTCTAAAGTCGCGTTCTTGTAATATCCTTATAGTGTAAATGTAACACAAATGGAAGTCCTTCCGAGTTCTGTAGGTCAGTCATGATACCGTAAGCCTATCCCTGACCCTGTCCTTTTTATCCCTGATCGTAAAGTTTTGACTTGTGGTTGAAACTGTAAGGGTAGGGTTAGGATTAACAGCAATAAGATTCTAAAGGTTTAGGATTAAGGACGAGAACAGGGCCTGGGATAAGTTTAGGGTATCTTGGTGATCTGCACATAGATCTAGGCCTACAGAATTCTTCCCTGTAAACTAAACATTAGCCTGCAAAAGAAAATTTATCAAATTCTCAACTGATCTGTTTCCTTCTCACACCATAATGCGCAGGGCAGACCGCTAGCTCAACTATTTACGCTGGTGGCCTTCAGGATCAATAACAGCGTACAATTCTTACCTCAAAGACAATGTTTCCCTTCACTATAACACTGATGTGTTTTGGTTTGATTGTACATTTAATTTCCTTGGCTGCTAATGTTGTGTCAGAATATATTTCAATGTAAACTTCGTCAATGGTTTGATACCAATGCCCCCATTCCGTTTTGCAAGGTATAACACCACTTCTCTCATCAAAATGTGCCATAATTGGCGAAATTTTTCTCTAGACTAAGATGGCAGTTCTGAGATGTCTCTCATTCCGAGCCAGTCAGCTTTCGCAGTTTCGCTTTCATTTTTGAGACAAAGAACTCTTCTGAAATTGAAAATGAATTTGGGACCAATACAGTACAAATAGTACAAATTTAGATAAATGAAGTTAATATTAATCGATAATAGCAATAATAAACAACGTGAGGTTGTGTCTGTGGCATTGACAAGAGAGAAGTTTTGCACGGCCTTTGGTACATCCCATTTAGATCTAGATCTATATAACATACTTCCCCAGATTCAAAATGTCTGGGAAGTCGACGGCGAAGGCTGTTCATTTTTCTACGAACTTGGCACAGCTTCAAAATCTTATGAAAAGGGACCCGCTGTCGTATAAAGATGAGGTAAGACATTGGATACATAGATCTAGAGAGTCTAGATCTAGATAGAGTCATAGTAGTACTCAACAATATTACTATTATCTCTAGAATCTAGATCTGGTTGTGTGTAGATCTAGTCTAGATCTGTATGTTCCTTGTACCAAACAATAGTTCAATTTCTCTGTAGGCCTAGGAACTTGTGTCAGTCTACCAAGAGAGAGTCATAATCATGGGGAGGACTTCCAAATGTACGTGTCTCAGTCATGGCCAGATTGTTACTTTAAAAATTAATGAAGTATTCGAAACTGCAGAAGTATATGGACCGTGGACCTCCCTTCTGCACCCCTCCGGACGCGACTGTAGGGACGACGCGCAGAGCCCTGTATCATTTTTTAGCTTGTTGCTCAGCGATTAACTGCTGAGTACTTTTTAATGAATGCAGTCAGTCAGTACTGGCAGGAGTCACATTCAGAAGTCTTTGTGAGTCATGGAGTAGTCTAAAGATGGAAGAATTTGTCACGACATTGGTTTGCTATCTGTACGACGAATTTTCAGAGGAAAATTCTCTGACGGACGAGTTTCCTTCCCTATCGTTAGTCTGAGAATCTCCGAGGTTTCAGAGAAAAATTCTCTGACCCATGAAAATAGCCTAGCCAAGTGGGAAAATAGATGCAAGGCAAGGGAAGTAACTCTTATTGTTTTTTAGTTGTAAACAACATCATGGCATGTTCACGAAGATTTCTCAAGTTTGTTGAACGAGATACAGCAGTGATGCCATTGATCTAGAGTGTAGGAACAAGTTTAGATGGGATTGGTTGTTGTTGAAAGATGACAACGGCGAATATTTTTCGGATTACTTCCGTAAGACTAAGATAGACAAAGATGGGTTTGCTTGGTGCTGTTATTGCAAGTGAGAGATAAGTACAGCAGTGGTGGTGTGCGTTGTTTAAAGGACCATGCCAGCCGATCTAAAGCTCACGAGCGAAACTGTCGCATTTTTCGATCTAACCAGAGTCTTCTTACTGCAATGCAGGCAGCATGCACTGATGCAGTAGGATTTCTGGTACTGCAGATATCAGTAGTCAATCTCTGCATCAATTTAGTTCTAGATCTAGTTCAGCTGTACCTCCCTATATGCCTTATGGTGATGCTCCCAACATTGAGCAAGAACACAATAGATCTAGGGCAGATTTAGAGGTAGCTTCAGTGCCCAAGCCAGTCTCTCTCAAGGATAGGATCACTCATCACACTAAAGTTAGAAGTGAATTTTTTATGTGACTCTTGACAATGAAATAAGAACTATAATTATAATCAACCAAAACTTGTAGAGGAATGAAACATCACATTTACCAACTCCAAGCAAAGTAAGGTTTGTACCTTATGGCCATTACCACATTGTTTTTTTTTCTTCTGAAAGTTATTCTTGTACCACTCATTAATTGTCCATTCCCTTTTTAAAGTCTCTTTATCCTTATTAATTTAACCAAATTCTGCTCAGGAGAGGCCAATTTTTAAGCTGTAAATGTGTGAAAATCAATTTCGGCAGGGGGGCGTTGCCCCCCCCCCCCCCCCCCCCCCTGGCCTGGCGTTTCATTTTCAGAGAATTTTTTCAAATGTCATTTACACCCCTGTTTCATACAGTGTACATGGATATTTAAGGTGGAATAATACTGAATTTGAGTGAGGTTTGTTGTTTTATGTCTGGTTCTATGGTGAATGAAATCATGGCTACAAAGACGAAGCAAGCCTTTCTCAACTCTTACAAGATGACATTCCCATTCGCAAAGGAATGCACATGTATCAAAATGGAGCTATTCTCAATATTATGCACACTGCACTTACTGCAACAGTGACTTTTATATTAGAACATCGGACTCACGAGATATAAAGAGACATCAGAGTGGGGCATATTACACCAAGCTTGAAGGAATGAAGAGTAGATCTACTGCTCAGTCAGGGGCAATGGATAAATTCATGAAAAATCACGAGGCATCTGTGACGGAATCAGCAAAGAAAGAGGCAGCTTCAAGACACTTGTTCACTGTATAATTGTTCTATTAGGTCTATGTTGTTTCCAGTCGTGAAATAAGCATTTTTTCCAGAAAATAAGCAAAAATGCCAGTTTTTGTCATGGAAAATAAGCAAAAAAACAATTGGGGGTTGGCAAGTCTGCTAATATAATAAGTCATGTCCTTGAGATGCCATGGGAATAACAGGATTCGGTAGTCCTCCCACATGTTAAGTATTACATTTACAGGGCTCTCTTTTGTTGTAATATCTGGTCCATGACATGATGTACTTATCAAAGAATCACATTAGTCAAGAGTCTGTTGTGGAAAGAACTAATGGACATCAGTGTAACAGCTGAGGTTGTTCTAGCACGTTATATTAGGGGGGAGTTAGTTGATCTAACTACAACCCTTTAGAAAACGAAACTATTACAGCTGTAAAATAAATAAACACGAGATCCGAAGATAGATTAAATAATACTAAAGTTTAATAACTGTATAGTGAACAATAAATTACTAGGAAGACACCAGCGAAACTAAATACCTACGCCACACAAAAGGAAACTCACTTACTCACCGACCAACCACTCACACAGGTCTATATATATAAACATTCCTACAGAAAGTTCCCGAAATAAACGTTACCTTTGCCCTCGCACAAACTAACCAATCACGCATCAATACGTCATCAGGTTACATCACTCAAGGCCAAATCTGGCGTAAACATTCGTATCCACAACGTTATCGAATATTCGGGAACATACTAATATTTACTGAACAAGTCAAAACACCTGACAACAAGCGAGCGAGGAAAAAAACTACTCACTAGAAAAGAAGGTCAGGTCACGGAGTACAGTACACTCTGGCGGTTGTCAACAATAAAATGAAAAAAGTAGTGGACACATGCTCAGCCACCAGCACAACAACAAAACCGGGGGAGGGCAAGGGGTAGCCTGCAGATGCTACACAACTCCCCAATTTAAGTTGAATATCTTTCAACTCCAAAAACATTATACAGCGTCTGCACTATCGTGAAATAATCTTATAGCACTCCCAATCTCACAAAGGTAGTTGCTAATTCTATTACAATTAATAACAATTTCAGTGTCTTCCCGAATGTCATCACAAATACAATACAATGCAGTGTACTTTGCATCACTAATACCATAACTAATACAATACCGTCATTGCTTCCCAATAGTAAACAGTAGGCCTACTAGTCAAAATAACACAACGCCACCACTGTGGTGAAACAATGGTCAATGATATTATTACAAATCATATAAGGTGAAACGATGGCCCATCGTTTACACAATGCTTCGTGCACGAATCATAGCATATAACTTGTTGTACATAACATGGTTATCTCCAAAATGTATAACTCATACGTACAATGGCAAAAATACCAATACATACCGACCACTGATTAGGGTCTTTCTTCATCATATTAGGTCAAAACAAGTTACAACATTGCAATATAACACAAACACTGCTTGCTCGCAGTCCCCATTTGGGTTACATTTTCCAAAAATTACACCAAGTTCCATTGGTAACTAATATGACATAGCATAAAATCAAAATGTGACTAACACATCATGACTCTCTATCAGCCATCAATTCAATATTCAGTCACAGATGAACTATGTCCCCAATTACAGTACAATACTGCCGTCCTAGAAATTCATCTAGTAGGCAAAAGTATGGGTTACAATGCATTTCACTGATAGTGTACTACTTTAAAATACTCTGCTCAGGAAATCGGCACAGACATTTTCTCTGCCTTTTACGTAGTGAATCCTGAATCGATAAGACTGTAAAAATAAACTCCATCGTAATAACTTTGGACTGTCAAACTTGGCAGAGTTCAAAAACTCTAATGACCGATGGTCAGTTTGGAGCACAAACTCCTTTCCATACAAATACAAAGTAAACTTTTTTACAGCCCAAACAATAGCTAAACATTCGCGCTCTGAGACCGAATATTTTGTCTCACGAGGCAATAGCTTACGACTAGCATATGCCACAGGGTACAACTTTCCCTCGTGTTCCTGCATAAGACTAGCGCCTAATCCGCGATCTGATGCATCAGTTGCTATGACAAACTCTTTGGAAAAATCTGGCAAACATAACACGGGTTTGGAGATAATGACATTCTTCAAAGAGGTGTACGCTTTCTCCTGCGTTTCATCCCACTGAACTATATTGGGCTGACCCTTTCTAAGTAAATCAGACAATGGTGATGCAATCGCTGAAAAGTTAGGAATAAATTCATGGTAATATCCCACTAATCCTAAGAATGCTTTCACTTCCTTCTTAGTGGTGGGTCTGGATGCGTCTCGTACCTTACATACATTCTCTTCTAACAGGCCAATCACACCTTCTCCCACTAAGTGTCCAACAAAGTCTACTTCAGACGTTCCAATCAGACACTTCGATGGTCTTGCAGTTAATCCAGCTTGGTCCATCCTCTGCAGTAAGTCCTTGAGAGTCTTCACATGCTCGTCGAATGTCTCTGTATGAATCAGCAGGTCGTCCACATATGCTGTCACATTGTTCATTCCACGGATCAATGGCTTTACGATCCTGTTCAGCGTGGCTCCTGAGTTCATCATCCCAAAAGGCATCCGAATGAATTCATAGTGTTCGCCCATGGTGACGAACGCCGTCTTGGGAATGTCTTGCTCTCGAACTTTCACTTGCCAGTATCCCTTGCTCAGGTCGATCCGAGAGAATAATTTTCCTCTCGAGAGACTCTGAAACACTTCTAATGGCGCTGCTGTCGGATGAGGGTCGAATACTGTGATCTTGTTTAACCTCCTGTAGTCGATGCAGACTCGGTTGGATCCGTCCTTCTTCTTGACGACAACAATAGGTGAAGCATAAGCTGATGAGCTCCTTCGAATGATGCCCAGCCGTTCCATGGTGCTAAGCTCCTCCTTCAATGAGTCGCGCATAGCGTAGGGCACCGGGTATGGTCGTTGACGAACTGGCACTTCTGTCGTCAGGTCGATGCGATGTTCACCCAACTGACAGCATCCAGGGAGATTGGTGAAGACATGCTGGTAATTCTTCACCACATCGCAGAGTTCTTGACGTTGTACCGATGTCAGTTGCGTTCCATACTGGACATCTCTGTAGCCTTCATTCTGGTTCCAGCTTCCTAGGTCGGCAATGTCCTCCGTCGTTCCACCGTTGTCGCCTTCCAGGTCGCAGTCCTCGATGATTGTCATGCCAGCTGACTCCGCGGGTTGACTCTTGTCCATCATGTCGTCCTCTGCCAGTACAGTCTCAGCACTATCACCGCCGCCGTCCTTTATGGCGTTGACATGTTCAGGCGTGGTATCTCTCCTACTGTTGTCCATCCCACACATCTCGGTCACAATAGGTCTCGGTTCCATTGACACTGCTGCTGTTTTTGACATCCTTGGAATGTATCTCTTGAGGAGGTTGGCGTGCAAGGTCTTTTCTTTTGCACCCATCTTGACTCTATAGTCGTTAACACCGACAACTGAGACTACCTTATATGGTCCCTTCCATTGGACTAGGAGCTTGTTAGTGTTCGTCGGCAGTAGCACCAACACTTCATCTCCGGGGCGGAACTTCCTCTCTCGCGCCTTCCGGTCGTAGTAGGTCTTCTGTCTACCTTGAGCCTTGGAGAGTTCTTCCGTCGCTAAATTCCATGTGTCCTCCAGCCTCTCACGTAGTTCCATGACGTACTGGTAACTGGTCTTCGTTTCCGGCTCCTCTACGTCCTTGGTCCATAGTTGTCGTAAGATGTGCATTGGTCCTCTCACAGTTCTCCCATACAGCAACTCGAATGGGGCAAACTTGGTCGACTCTTGGGGAACTTCACGATATGCGAAGAGCAGCGGGTTGATGTATCTGTGCCACTGCTTGGGTTGCTCTGCGCACAGTCGCCTTAAGGTCTTCTTCAGTGTGCCGTTAAATCGCTCCACCAACCCGTTGCACATAGGGTGGTAGACTGTAGTGGTCGACTGTCGAATTCCCAGTAGTCTATTCGTTTCCTTCATGACATCTGACATAAACTGGGTCCCTTGGTCCGACAAGATCTCTTCGGGCACACCCAAACGGCTGTAGATGTTCACTAAGGCTTCTGCTACCGTTTCTGCGTCGATCTTCTTCAAGGGTGTGGCTTCGGGGTAACGAGTAGCGTAGTCTATGTACACCAGGATATACCGATGTCCACCTTCACTTGGGGGGTCGATAGGTCCTACTAAGTCCACGGCCACTCGCCTGAATGGTACGTCCACTACTGGCATACTCTGCAGGTGCACCTTTGGGGTCGCTCCTTTGTTCACCGTCCTCTGGCATATGTCGCATGAGCGGCAGTATCTCGCGACGTCACCTTCAATTCCAGGCCAATAAAAATTGCTCATAACTCTGTCTTTGGTTTTCTTCACGCCGAGGTGTCCTCCGACGATCGAGTCGTGGGCTATACTCAGTACATACTCTCTCAGTTTTTCGGGTAGTACCACTTGCCTTATAACCGTCGCCTGTCTCAGGTCCTTGTAGATCCGGTACAGTACTCCTCCATGTTTCTCAAAATGAACAGACTTATTGCCTCTATTAGTTGGGATCTTCTTCTGCTCTAACTTCCTAATGTCTTCGTCTTCTTCTTGGAGTCGGATAAGTTCCTCTCTATCCACTCCCGCGTGCCGTTCTGCCCTCGGCACATTCAGCGACGTAGACCGGTCCTTCCTCTTCTCCTGGGCCCTCGTGGTCACCGCTCCTACCATCACCTCAGTATCAGGGTCGTACGGATCCTTCGCTCCGTCCATGTTCCCGACTACTAGGTCGCAGATGGTCTCCGGGAGACACAGCGCCGTCACTTTGCCCGTCAGGTAAGGCGTCTTCACGTCGATAACGGCTTCCTCCGCCGCTAGCAAGGAGTTATCGATCCTCGCGATAAGTTTCTTCCCACCGGTGAGCTGTCCGTCGTCCACCAGTGCTCGCCGCACCACTACACCTTTACAGCCGGTATCTCTTAGGACATCTACCGCTCGATTTCCAATCAAGCCCTTCATCACTGGTAACTTCAGTTTCTCCACGGCCCTTCCGTCACTGCATCCTCCGCACGCAACAGGCACCGCTAACTGTAGCTTCCCGTCCTTCATTACCGCTTGAACGTTGATGCTGGTGTCAGCCGTCGTCGCATCCTGTCTCGACGACTCGTCCGCCGCTATCACTACGGCCGCCGCCGCCGCCTTGTTCGGCTTGCCTCGTCCCATATCCTTCTGGGCTGGACACATCCTCCGAACGTGGCCTGGCTTTCCACAAAGGTAACATTTCAACTCACCTTTGTCGTTTAACTTTGCACGACACTCCGTCGCCTTGTGTCCCGGCCTCTGGCACCTATGGCAGACCTGTGGGCTTCTGTCTCCGTTGGGCCTCTGTCGCACTGGCCGGCTCTGCAGTCTGGCGCTCCCGCTGAGCGTCCGGTTCCTCGCTACCAGGTACGCCTCCGCTGAATCTGCGATGTCCTGTAGCGTCTTTGGTTTCCTCTCCCTCACATGGGTTGCAAGGTCTGGTGGGCAGGCATCCATAAATTGCTCTCTGACGAACAGATCTCTCACTCCTTCGTAGGTCTCCTCCGTCTTCGACAGCTTTATCCACCTCTCTAAATAGGTCTTGATCCTGGTCAAAAACATTCCAACATCTTCTCCATCTTCAGGCTTACCTTGTCTGAACATGAGTCTGTATCCGTCCTCTGACAGGTTGTACCTCTTCTGCAACGCTTCCTTGACCTTGTCGTAGTCCTTGGCTTCGTCGATCGGTAGTCTGCAGAAGCACTCCAAAGCTCTCCCGGTCAGCAGGGCAGACAGTGATGTCGTCCAGGTGGATCTGGGCCATTCAGCTGTCTCGGCAAACCTCTCAAACCGCAGCAACCAGCTATCCAGATCGTCCTTCTTGTCCTGAAATGCAGGTAGCTTGGGTCTCTTAGAACTGGCGTGGTCGTCGGTCTTCTGCGCTGAGTCGTTGCCTCCACGTTGCTGGCGCATCCTCTCTATCTCCAACTCGTGGTTCATCTTTTCCCTTTCCAGCTGTCGTTCAGCCTCCTTCTCATGAGCCTGTCGTTCAGCCTCCTTCTCCTGTCGTTGAGCCTCCAGCTGTCTTTCTCTTTCTAGGCCTTCACGGAGGTAGTCCCGTCTCTCCTGCCCAGTGAGCTCCATGTCGTCCGCTTCCTGGCTGAGCCTTCCAATAACCTCCGACATGTTGTAGATAGCTTGTCGATGATATTCCACAATAAACTATGTAAATAAATCTAGTAATTTTGATCTGGTCCGCTCGAATATGGTCGGATCCCGGACGAGCCCCCAATATGTAACAGCTGAGGTTGTTCTAGCACGTTATATTAGGGGGGAGTTAGTTGATCTAACTACAACCCTTTAGAAAACGAAACTATTACAGCTGTAAAATAAATAAACACGAGATCCGACGATAGATTAAATAATACTAAAGTTTAATAACTGTATAGTGAACAATAAATTACTAGGAAGACACCAGCGAAACTAAATACCTACGCCACACAAAAGGAAACTCACTTACTCACCGACCAACCTCTCACACAGGTCTATATATATAAACATTCCTACAGAAAGTTCCCGAAATAAACGTTACCTTTGCCCTCGCACAAACTAACCAATCACGCATCAATACGTCATCAGGTTACATCACTCAAGGCCAAATCTGGCGTAAACATTGTATCCACAACGTTATCGAATATTCGGGAACATACTAATATTTACTGAACAAGTCAAAACACCTGACAACAAGCGAGCGAGGAAAAAAACTACTCACTAGAAAAGAAGGTCAGGTCACGGAGTACAGTACACTCTGGCGGTTGTCAACAATAAAATGAAAAAAGTAGTGGACACATGCTCAGCCACCAGCACAACAACAAAACCGGGGGAGGGCAAGGGGTAGCCTGCAGATGCTACAATCAGAAACAGCAGTAATTGCTATTGTATCTCCTTTACTATTGTTAGCAAAGAAATAACTTGTTGTGTCATTCATTGAAGTGGTTTCATACACCTGAAAGCCTCAGCCGCATATGTTGTTTTCTTTTCCTTCCAGTTCAACAAACAGTGGCAGTATTTTCACAACTTGATGCAGACATTCCAGTTACAGCCATCAAAATACAATGAAAAATTGGATGAGATGATCTTATTCTTATCACAGGTTTGTGTCAGAAATATTGCTGCAGGAAATTTGATTTGTCAACGATCATGTCTCAAGAAAAGTTTAAATTCTTTAGTTTTGAGGAGTTATTATAAAGTACAAATCATCATGAAGGAAGCATAAGCTGGGGCGATGAAGGATGGTCAATAAAGCAGTAAACCAGATGATGGAGATTTAGCACCAGAGGGAAGTATGTTCTCAACATAATGCTAGTTCATGCACTGACATACTTTCAATAGCATTTAAGTAAGTGCGGATTGTTTTGGAGATACCAAATATTGCTAAGAAGAGATGAATTTACACAGATTTCTCATCAGGATGTGAGTTAATCAAGCATGAACAGCCAAGTCATGCCCATCCATGAATTCATGATTTTGATGAAAATTCTTCATCTCATTTTCATGTATCCATCTCCCCAATCAGTTGTTTATTCATGTATTCTCCATGAATTTACCCTTTAGGTGAGCCATTGCTACAAAGAAGACGTGGCTGATTTGCCAGATTTACTGAGTGATATTCTCAAGAATCACAGTACAGTGTTAGACAGGACAATGAGAATGGTAAGGAAATTAAACAGTAGAGATGTCACTAATAAGTGACTTTGGAAGTGAGTCCACTTGATTTGTAAATGATTGTCATAATATTCATATCTGGCATATGAATGATGCCACTGGCTCCACCATAAAACCGCTTAAGTGCATTCGTGCAACTGCTGGATGACAACTCTTTTTTGCCAGATATTCTTTGAACTCCTTGAAGATTATTTTTTTGTCTGTTAATTATGAGAGAGTATAATATTTCAAATGTTTATTTATATAACTCAAAACATATTTAAGAAAAGGAATAATTTGAAGTAAAAAAATTTTTTTCTTTTCCACTCCTGTAAAATTACGTCTTTCGCACTTACGTGGTTTCATGATAGGGCCATTGATATTCACTATCTCTCAGCAGTTTTAATTTTTGTCAGGCCATGGACATTGTCATTTGATGTTGCTGCTTTGGACAATCTGTCTATAAAGATAATTAAGTAGTTTGCCAACTGGATAAGTAGTATTCATATTTATTACAATATCTCCAGAGGCAGTACATTGGTCAAGAACTCTTTTCTGATGTTTCCATATCCTCAGACTTTAGTTAAAGCCCTCATTATGTTGAGAAACAAAGACCTCATTTCTGCAACCCAAGTTCTCCAACTGTTCTTCAAGCTCCTGCGTTGCGAGGACAAATTATTAAGGAAAACCATCTATCAGTATATTGTATCAGACATTAAAAATATCAATTCAAAACACAAGAATGCAAAGCTGAACTCTGCACTCCAAACCTACATGTTCTCAATGCTGCAAGAGAACAGTGCAGTGATTGTGAAAACAGCCTTGGATATAATGATTGACTTGTACAAGAGGAACATTTGGAATGATGCCAAGACCGTGAATGTGATAGCAACTGCATGCTTCTCTAAAATCACCAAAGTAATGGTTGCTGCCCTGAAGTTCTTTCTAGGTGAGTCTGTAAATTAATATCATAAACTTATCCAGATAAGTTGTAAATTTGTTTGATTTTATGAACCAGCATATATATACAAAGAAAAAAAAAAAGACAAACAAAACTTTTTGCAACCATCTCTACAACTTCACTGCCGAGCTAAGGCAGAGCGACATATGTGTTCATTTCATAGTTTTGAGAAAAACACAGATGAAAAAATGTGTGGCATAACCCTATGTAAATGCTTTTAATTGTGAGTTGGCCACTCTAGAAACTCCTACTTCGGTAGCAGATATGCCTGTCTGCCTTTTGACACAAAAGAATTATGTGCAAGACAAGTTCATAGAGACAATAAAGTAGAAAAAGGCCTTGCTGTCAGTTACATTGCACTGCCTTTGCACGGCAGTTCAGTGTTATTACTTTTGTTGAGGAGATCAAACACTTGACTTTTCCTGACTGTCACTTCAAAATCTCCATGAAACTTTGGTAAATTTGTGGAATAAAGATGTATATTGCCACCAGCGTAAATGTCAGCAGATCAAATGAATCTCAAGTTCAGCTCTATGAAGATGATATATATGAAAAGTTCATATTGCATCATGTCACCATATCTTTGCCCATTTTAAAATATTGCTAGTGCAGGAATTTTGAAACTTTCAAAAAGCAAGCACCATCTGTGGTATTATGGTTAATCAGATGAATGACCCTGATCACAGCTTCTCTCGGTAATGATTGTATTGGCATTTGTTAGTTACATCTTTTATTCTTATTGAATTTGGAACTTCTCTGTTGTGCTACGATAAGATTAATGTGTGGCTGTAGTTTATTTGGTACATCCTTCAAGTATAGCAACAACTCAGTGTATCCGTCTCCTGCTTGTTTTCATAATTGCAAGCCAAACACCATGTACCAGATAAATTTATCTTTCTCTGAGATGCAATAAAATTTGATTAATCTAAAGTTAAAGGCTTATATCTTTAAATGAGGACATGTTATATATATATATTAAATACTGTGTGTCCTGCAGGTAAAGATGAGATAGAAGACAAGGATGGCAGTGACTCAGACAATGATGATGCTCCAAAGAAAACTGCCAAGGAGTTAGCCCTCGGTCACAGAGTTGGGAAGAAGACGAAGAAGAGAAAGAAGAAACTTGACCGAGCCCTGGATGCAGTGAACAAGCACAAGAAGAAGAAAACTAGTGCGGAGGTGTTCAACTTTTCAGCCCTGCACTTGCTGTATGACCCTCAAGATTTCTGTGAGAAACTCTTCAAACAACTAGAGAAAACTACAGAGAGGTTTGAAGTCAAACTAATGATGATTGACTTAATCTCACGACTTATTGGCATTCATAAGTTGCTGTTGCTGAACTTCTACCCATTTATGAAGAGATTTGTGCAGCCACATCAGAGAGAGGTAAACTCTTTGAATTTTTTACATTATTTCTGTGAAACACCGTGAACTTATGTAATATAATGTAATAATTAACTTGTATAGTGCTCAAGTCCACAAAAAGGATCTGCTCCAAGACACTGAACTAAAATTACAATCAGGATTAACATCAGATCTATTCATCATGCTCTTTAAATGTGATAATGTTTTCACTTTTCCTGATGTCAGTGCTGATGTTGTTCCATAATTTAGGCCCACTAATAGAAAAAGCCTTTTCACTAAGCGACAATCTGACTGTGGGTGTCTCAAGAAGTTTCGCATCTACTGATCTTAAAGTGCATGATTGTAAAATCAGGTCTATTAATTTCATTGATAACCCCTTTATCAGTATTGATACCTGTAAATTTTTTTCCCTTGTGGTTATTATTTAAATTGTTAGAGAAGTCATAACTAATTTTGATTAACTTGCAAAATGAAGTTACGAGAACTTTTAAACAATTTTCTATAGAAATTGAAATATGGTTCAATGATGAGGAAAGCCAGCACATCTTCAATAAAAAGAAAAGCACTTTTTTTTTCACAGATATCAGTAGCTCTGTCTTGGACTGTTCTATCATGGACTTTGTCAAAAATGTTTGTGTTTCTATAGTTCATCTTGGTCTTGCATATTCAGATGGAGAAGGCACAGGTTTTCAGTATGGTGAATAAAAATTTTATATGTGTTTTTGTAAAATTGCTTTTAAACTGACAAATGTATAGAATTTCAAGAGAACAAAAATGAAGGCATGAGGTTTGTCAGAATTTTGATCACAAGAATATAATGCTGGTAATTTTCAACAAGGCACAGCAGTATTATATAACTTGATTTGCTGGATATGGTTCTTTTGATTGTAACACTTTTGGTTTGTAATTTGCAGGTAACGCGGTTGTTATTGTACTTGGCACAAGGAAGTCATGAAGTTGTTCCCCCTGACGCTATAGAAGAAGTGCTGATGGCCATTGCTAATAACTTTATAACAGAACGCAACTCTAGTGAAGTGATGGCAGTTGGTCTGAATGCAGTAAGAGAAATCTGCTCACGATGTCCTCTAGCAATGTCTGAAGATTTGCTGCGAGATCTAGTCCAGTACAAAACACACAGAGATAAAGGTACTCGCCCAGAAATTGTGTAAAGACCTATAGTCATCTTTCACTGACAAAATATGGCAAAAAGAAAAAGTTGTATGTAGTTTATTATATCATTTCTGTATTATTTCTTATGCGAGGCTTTGCTACATACAACTTTTTGTTTTTGCCATATTTTGTCTTTGTATAAAGGCCTGTGAAGGCCCAGCAGATTTTCTGTGGTTTTTATAATATTTTATCTTTCACTGCACTGTTGATTTTGGTAGTGACTCATTAATGTTGTTTCAGAACCTAAATATTTTTCAACTTTCTCATCCTTGAATGCTTCTTGTATTGAAATGTGAGGAAGTGAAACCAGTGACTTTTGAATCTTTTTTTTTTTTTTTTTCAAAGACAAAAATCGGCCACATTGTGATTGTGTGTTTGAACAGCATGATTTGTATTGATACTTTGAGATAAAATTTATTTAAGGCAATTTTCAGCAGTAAAAGATCTAGGTATAATGTGTGTTCCTTCTGTTGTCTGTTCTTTGTATCCTTTGTTAAACTGTTTTTTTTTGTTGTTTTTGTTTAATGAATTTACACTATGTCTTAGAGGAATATTTGTATTTTCATGTTAGTTTTAGCTTTGATGTTTTGATTCTTTCTTGTTTTCTTAGCTGTGATGATGGCTTCAAGATCTCTCGTCCAGCTGTTTAGAAGAACCAACCCAGAGCTTCTTCACAGAAAAGATAGGGTGAGGATTTCAGTTACGTCCTTGGTGCTCTTTGATATGTTTATTGTCAATGTTATCCATACCTGCATTTCTTGTGTTGTACAGTCAGTCCCTCTGTGATTTCCATTATTTAAATTTTTATTCATGTAGGCAGTTACAATGTAGCAAAAGAAGAAAAAGTTGCTTCTGCCAAAGCCCTTCCATCATTAGAATAAAATGACAAGAAGATTATTCAATAAATTCTCTATAGAACAAAACTAGAAAACTAAGTTTTTATTGAGTTTGCCAAAATGAATAAGGGGGGTTTGTGAAATGTAACTTTCGTCTGGCCACATTTTAACTTTATGCCAAGCTCCGCTGCAATCCCACAGCTTTTCTTTTGTTTTGGTTTTTTTGTTGTTGAATCTGCTCAGCCATTTATCTACTGTTTTCTTTCAGGGTCGACCAACAGAAGCTCAGAAGGAGTTGAAAGTGATGCGGTATGGACAGCAAGAGACAATATCTTTTGTGCCTGGGGCAGAGGTCATATCACAGATGGAAGAGAAGGAGAAAACTCTTAACAAAAATCAAGGTATGGCACACTGTAAAACTAAACATTTGTAGAGATTTTTAGGCCAGTTTAAATTAGTTTAACCTTTTCGCATTGCAGGGATCATGGCTGTCGCTTGCCCACTGTACGTTCCCCTTTTACTGTGGCTATTACCTGCGTATGCACAATTCTAGGGTGATTTTGAAAATTCATATTAATTCTTCTAGTAAAGCTCGATCTATTTTTGGTATCACCGGAAAGCTTCTTTAGAAAAGAATAATGATAATTGTGTGTTTACGAACACAAAAAAACGAAACAAATATGGTGTGTGCTATGAAACGGTGTGTTATTCCAGATGGTGTGGCATGCTGCGAACAAGCGTGCGAGTGGCCGCACCATGTGGGCGTCCAGCGTATCAGTGGGTTGTAAACCGGCCCGCACCTAAAGGTTAACACTGTGAACCCTGGCTGTTTGGTTCTAATTTTCCCCTTACCTGAGCTCTTGGACTTCAGATGTTTTTGAACAGCAATACCATCCTCAAATCTCACAAAGAGAAGCCACTGCGCCTACTCTGACTCATATAAAATTTTCACTCAATATGGAAAGCAGGCTCTGTTTTAGTGCCAGTATTTTCTATAGGTCTCAATGAGTGCTCCTGGTAAAGTGGGCGTACAGGGTTAGGTGTGTTTGTTAGCATTTTTACCTTGTAATGCCAGGATAATGATGAAAAGGGAAGAAGACTCACTATTGTTTGCAAATACCGCACTCATTCTTTAGTCTTTAGGAAATTCCCTACCTCTGACCAGTTCTTTCCTTTGGCATCTCTTTCTCCCACTCCCTATCTGCAGTGTGAATAGAAATGTGAAATAAAGTACTGTTCCTTCTTGTTTCAGCATAAATACACCAGGGATGCCAAAAGTCCGGTTTTTCCGTCAGTCCCGATTTATTTAGTTATATTTTGTGTGTTAGTTGCATTATTTAAAAACTGTTTAAAAAAATGTTTGTTTTGGTGCAAACACGATGACACGTTCATTTTTCAGGGTTTTTTGCAAAAATCATTTTGCATCCCTGATACACCAAGAATAAAGCCAAAATAATTGTTAATGTGATGTTAATTTATATTCTTTTGCATCCAAATGCTGTGAATGTCAATTGTCATGTACACATGTAGATCAGTTTGACATGTGATAGATAAGAGAGAGCACTGGCATGAAGTAGACTCATTTGTCTTTGTGTTCACTATTTTTTTTTTTTGGTTGTATTTTCTGCATTCAGAGGATTGGGAATCCTGTAGTGATGAAGATGATGACAGCGATGAAGAGTGGGTAGATGTTTATCATTCATCTGATGAGGAAGCAGGAAAGGTAACCATGAACCTTTTATCAGGGATGGGAATTCTCTGGAAATTTCCTGGTTTCCTGATTTTTAAAATCAGTTAATCTTTTTTCCTAAGTAAAAACTATTTTGTTTGTTGTCAAAGACACGAAATGGCCTTAGGGTACGTGTGTATTGCGGTTGGCAGTGATGCGTTATGTCAAAAGTTCAGGAAATTTTTCTTTTAGTAATTCCCATCGTCCTGTATAAAAGTAGTAAAATGTAGATTTATAGCCTGATCAATGGCTGTATGAAAATGCTGTTATTAAGTAAGGATGCAGCATCATGCAAAATTATCCACAAATCAGTATATTTAACCTATTCAGTGTCACAGACCTCCATAGCAGTTGCTGGCATTTTCCTAAATATGTATAAGGCCCGTATAAGTTGGATTGATGATAAAGTATTATGCGAATACGAATGAGGGCATTATAATTTCTTTTCCATGAATTTCAGGAGTACTTTTTGGGTAACATAATTTGCCATTATGTCCCAGGGCCGTGACACCAAAAAGGGTTAAATAATGGATTAAATCTCATAGACTGCCATATCATTTTACAGATTTGATACTTTTCATTACCAGGTGGTGATAGATTGTTTCAGAACATGACAGAGCTCTGGAATAATTAAACTTACTCGCCATGGACTCGTCCACAGCAATTCATTCATGATTCTGTTTCCGCCATTCCAATGTTGTTGTTTTTTTTAAAATCACAGCACAGCTCCATAAGTGACTAAAAGTTGTTAGGGGAATGTAGTCTAATTACAAAGCCGAATAGAAAAAAATGCTGAATCGTGTTCATTGTTCAGCAGTGGCTCATAATGTAAAATGCCATGGGACCCTAACATTATGCATGTAATTAACATGAGACTTTGGATCAGGTATGTGAGATATAGTAAAGATTATGTACACGCAAGCAGAATTTATTCATCTTCAGTTTTGTGTTTTTGACAGATGTTTAAAGATAAGAGTGACAAAACCTTTACCTTTGACTTTCCCCATAACTTCATCTACACGTTCATCAATGGACAGTGCTGCAGCTTTTGTTTTCCTAGATCTAATTGGAGGCTCATGTTATGGATTTCAAGCTCACCAACTAATTCATCAAATGTCCATGACATTATCATTTTCAGACTCGCGCAATGCATAAAAAATATTGCATATTGCCATGCTGACATCCTGTTACAACTTCACTTTGTTCCCAGTGAGCACAAATTGTGATGCAATCAATAATTATTGTTCAGCCATATGCTTTAAGGCACAAGATTTTAACTCGAGTTTGAGTTTGCGTTTTATGGCATATCAGCACAATAATGGCCACTTTGCCCCATTCACGGTGTATTTGGGTAGACATTCTTTATTTCTGTTTCGTATTCAGAGCCTCTAGATTTAACAATAGAATTAAATACTTTTATATGATTTTATCACGTTGGTAAAGTTCTCAAAAGTTGTTTTGTATGGAAAAAATGAGTATAAAAGTTTTTAAATCAAGTTGTAGATCTTAGCCTCTCTCAGAAAGGACAGGATGCATTGCAGATTCACGTCAGAAAATAATTCATTCATGGATCTGCATGCATAGTGCCTTGTTCGGATATACATGAAGTCTACACATTCAGTCAAAATATGTTTTGAAAAAAATTGTGAAGTTGAAGACAGTGGGGGTCGCGGGATAGGTACTTTACAGATATATGAGAATTTACTGCAACTATTGGGGCATGGGTTACAAATGAGTTAAATGTACATTTTTACAACTATCTATGATGTTCATAGTTTTGTCTTTTCAGGGACACTGTTTTTTTGATGGCATAAAAGCTTGACTTACTGATTTAAAAGAGAATTTTCTTGAACAGGAGGAGAACAAGGAGACCCCAGAGGAGATACAGGAAAACCAGAAGATAGCTGAGGAGATTTCTAGTACCCGAATCATGACAGATGAAGATTTCAAGGCTATCAATACGCGACAGATTGCTAAAGACTTGAATTCTGCAAAATCAGGACCGAAAACTAAGTCTCGCAAGAGGAAACGGAAAGAAGCATTTGGCAGTGAACAGAGGTAGTTATATTCTTGTGCAGTTTATTCTGATTTCAAAAGGAAATTGGACACTGAGGTGGATTTAAAGAATATATTTGAGTTTTTTTTTGTATACTTCTTTAATCTCATTTGGGAAATTTACCCGAGTGTCATTGCACCCCAGTTACAACTAGAGCAGACACGTCATCGCCACTGTGCAGTGGCGGGGGAGAGGGGGGAGCACCTTTTTTTTTTCTTTAGTGACCTGTTAGGCCTGCTCTTCTCGATTTCCAACTGCCAAGTATCTTTAATTTGCATAACTTCCACATGGCCCTCCGAATTTTTCTGGATAATATTGCTGGATAATACTGATAAGTTGAATCGAAACAGTGCCTCTATGCACAATGTTCGTGCTTTTCATCGTCATTTGCCAACTGAACAGATCATGAAAATAGACATCATGATTCATTTCCATTTCAGTCAAGAGTTACCAACGCTGGGAGACATTGAACTAGTGCACAAGAAAAAAGCTCATGATAAGGAATCCAGACTAGCTACTGTGATTGTGAGTGCTTTCATAGTTTTCATTGAACAGATTGAGTGCAATGAATATATTATTGTGGTTGCACTGTGGTTGACTCACATCTAGTTTTTTTTTTTTCTGAATTTGCCTGTATATTGTGTGTATGATTTATATGATGTATTATATTTTACGATGTTGTAAAGCCCTTAGACTAGAGCCTGGTCGTTAATTGGATGAAGCGCTATATAAATGCTATGTATTACTATTATTATCACTATTTACACAGCAGTGTTGAAAACCATATTCAAAACCCCAGTCATTGTTTCCTTTACAGATTTGAAGACTTCAGCTAAGGCTTTCGTAAATGGCAGGGTAACCAGACGAACTTTATTTCATGTTTTTGCCAGTAACAAAACATTTTGTGATTTACTTGACCTTGTCACTAATGAAAGGTTTTCCTGAAATTGAAATAAAAACATTGTTTGGGATGGAAACAAAATATTTTCTCATTTACAATGTTTGTGTTTCAGGCTGGCCGTGAGGGTCGAGAGAAGTTTGCCCATGGTCCACAGAAGATGAATCCATTTGCCAGCACCACAAATAAGGAAAAGACAAAGAAAAAAGCCTTCACAATGGTTAAACATAAAATACGCCGGAAGAAGGTGAAGAGGTCATTCAAGGATAAACAGGTTTGTATGACTTGTTCTGTTATCGTTCATTGTAAGTTTATTTCATTATGAGTTTTACAAGACAGGAATTTTCAGTTCATGCCTAAACCGAAGTTTAACCCTCACCCTGCGCGGGGCGGCAATAGTCGGTATTGACTTGCAAGCGCTCACGCCGCACGAGGCGGCAAAAGTCGCCCAGGTCAAGCTGACCGCGCCACGCGCAAGCCGTATTTTCAGGCGTCAGGTCACTGACCTTTTTAAGATGTAACCACCGTGTTATTGTTCACTGTATCTCTTCTAAATCAAACGCATTGTGACATGGACATGTTAACCAGTGAACCACTGGTCGGAATCACAAAGACTAAGCTTTCAAAGGCTCTCCCCACACTTTTAAAAGATGTAACATCGACATGCGAACTGTTGCTCAACAAATTTGCAATATTATCTCATTTTCTCACAAGCTGACCACCATCTGGAGTTGTCTGTATCTAAGAACCAATCAGAAACAAGCTCTGAAATAATCTTTGCCCCAAATGCCCACATTGGTTTATTAGTATGTGTCAATCAGGATGAAACCATTTGTGTAGGGCTTGGGAGGGCGTGGTTAGTTATCATGCTTTGTTCTCACGAAAACTACAGCTGTCAGTTTGGAATCATAAGTCAGATCATTGGTTAGAGACTGACAGACTAAGGTTTTGCTGGTTAATTCATTATCAAACGTGATAAGGCAAAGCAGTGAATGTTTTCATACCGATCAATAAAAACCGAACCACATGGACAGCGTTTGTGGTCATGGCATAGCGGCACGGGTCAGTGACCCCAGATATGATTCTCCATGAGTAAGCTCACTGACAGTGCAGCAGGCTTTACGGGTAGCGCGCGGGGTATGGGTTAAAGTCTTTGTAACAAAATGTGTCACAAGCATCTCAGTGGGAGAGCCTCCAAGGCAGTTTATCATTACCTGCTAAGTCATTTGAGATCTATTTTGCGTATTTTTGCATTTTGCAGCATGTCAATATGATAATGATTATATTGCATCCATCTGGTGCTATGGATAAAGTCAATGCATATAGACAAAAGTATTGTAACGAGGTGCTGGATCAGAACACTGTTTGAGAAGCAAAACTTGGACATGTACAAATGTGCACTGCAAATAAGCTTTGCTGATGGAAAATTTGCATATACATGTATATGAAATACAGTAGACCTCAAGTATGATGGCCTTGGATTGAACAGGACCTTGGGTGCAAAGGCATAATTTAAAATACCCTTTTTGTACACTTTTCTCATAATTAAAAAAAAATAAATTGTTTACAATGGTAGTGAACACAACACGCCTCTATTATAACAGCATTTTTCATTTCGACATCGCGGAATATATTGAGCAAAATATTGCGGGGCTGAGCCTGAGAGATCTATCGGGAGATGGGCAGAGAGGGAATACACGAGGGGGGATGATCGTTGCTCATAGTATTATGATCAGTTGCCAGTATTAAACAATTCAGGCAGGCTGCATCAGTGTCACAGTGATGAATAGTGAAAGGAAACAGAAATGTTAGTTTGCTCAAGAGATCATTTTCTAGTAAATAAAAAACACCTTCATCTGAAGATTATTTAGCCAGGCCACTAGTTTTCAATTCTGTCCACGTTTATTTGTTTATATTTTCCTCATAGAAAAATAGTATATTATATGTGTATATACAGTGTAATACAGTAAAACCTCGCTATGCCGCCACCCGTTATACCGCCATTCCGGCATACCGCCAGCTTTTCGCCGTGGTACGGATCTGACACCTATGCAAAGTCACTAAGAATCTCGCTATACCGCCATCCGCCAACAGTTTAACTGTTACATTCATAACTTGAGTATAGTAAATATTGCTCGTTGTACCGCCAACGTAAATTTAACCCCCACTCCCCACCTTTACCTAAATCCAGCTGACAGACGGAACATCACATGGCGCCACAGTCTGTGCTTGTTACTCAAACACCAATCCTACTACAAGTACTACACAGTCTTAGCTTTTGAAGTCCTGATATAATATAGGCCTACTGATGGATCATGCAGTGGGAAAGCGGGTCACAGTTCAAATTAGTTCACTCTCCTCTCGCTCAATAGAGAGTTTGCGCGCGAGGTGATGCTTCAACTGGTTCGCACCGGTCGCGGGGTACGATGCAAACAGCACACGTTTGTTGCTGAATTGTAATGTAGCAACAACAAAAAAATACAAATGAAAGCAATGTAAACTTCAAAATGACAACGGTGGTTTATGTCCAGTGGAGAGATAAGGGAGATAACTGCATTATTTTAGACATGTTAGCCAGTCCAAATCCAATGTTGGTAAATTACTTATTTCCCTTGTTCTACATGGTATTTTTGTTGTACCGCCATTCTCGTTATACCGCCATTTTTCTGTCTGCCCCTTACTTGGCGGTATAACGAGGTTTTACTGTATTATACCATTTTTGGAGATGCATTGTACCAGTTTTCTTTCTCTTTAACAGCCCATCATTTTGATATATTTCCCACTTGGTGTTTATTCAATGATTGTTTGTGAATTTTTACCTCCACTGGCTTTTGCTGAATATCCATTTAGTTGTACACTATGCCATTTTATGTATATTACATTTAGTATGGTACTGTGTAGTCCATTTGTTTTCTCAATACATTATTCAAATATTCATCAAGATATTTTCTTTTTTTTCTTCTTTTTCTTCAGATTGCCCTGCGAAATTCATTACTCAAAAGGAGTAAAAATGCCCGAAGATGAGTAATGGTGAGAAGACACAATTATATTCAGCGTTGGCACGGAACAAGGATTCAGCTTATTTATGATATGTTGAATATTATTGTTACTGTAAATGTGAGATATTTATGTGAGGTGGGGACTCTGCTGAGTTAAATACTTATTGAGTTTCAGAAAATTGTTGTTACTTGTATGTACGCACGCCATGTGTTTTGCGCTGGGGATACATATTTTAAAGCCTTTTGTGTCTCCCGAGCTAGAGAGCTCCCCTCGAAATACTCCTAACAACAGCCTTAATTAATTATTCTTTCAGATTTTCTTTTCGTTTTCCTCCTTTTTGTTTTTTGGTTTAAAGGGTAAGGGGCAGGGTTGGGGATCTAATAAGTTTTAGGATTGAGGATAAGGACGGGGTTGGGGATAGGTACCTATAAGTATGCACCCCTGGAGCAAAATGGTTGGGGTGCGTACGCACAAGTAACAACAGCCATTATTTTTACTGTAATTGTGAGGTATTTATGTGAGGGGAGACTTTGCCGAGTTAAATACTTATTGATTTTCAGAAATCAATTCGGAAACATTGTTTTGTTATATGAAATTTGTTCATTGTCAGTCAAATGAACTTGATGCATGGTGGTTGTTGTTTTTTTTTAAACAGAAATAAAGAGCATTGTTTGGCAAATATGAGATATTGGCAATGTTTTTTCCTTCATATATATTTGTCTTTTATATTATTTCAGGCTTAAAAGCCGCGGACCCCCTGACCTCTACTCCACCTGTCAACTTTCTACCCTCTCTACATCTATCTCGGCAAACCGAAATAATTCCCAAAGCAAGCAGCGTATTCCTCGTGTCTTGGGTATTCCTGTGTTCTAATTTTAGCCGCGAGCGCGTCGAACAGTTTACATCAGCTGGCAAGAACTATTCACATAAGGAGTCATGTGCTCATGAAAATAAGGGATTGGAGGCGAGCAGTCGGTTACACAAACCAAACTTTAAAAAACGAAAAACAAAACCAATAAAAAAAAAATCCAAACTTCAGTGCACTCTCTACGGTATTTGAAACCTACATCCAAAATTTGGTTACTGTAGGTGGCCTTATAAAAAAGCCTTTTGCGTTCAAAGGTGGAGAATTTGTGAATTAAATATATAGATGTTTTATGGTTAGCAGCAAGAAGTGAGATTTTTTTGTTAGAGGTTGAAAAATCAAGATCTCCTTGACACTTGACCGAAGCCTTTCATGTTCACATTTACGTCTCATTCTCAGTCAGGAAGTCAAAAGTCCCCAAAAATGCGTGGTATGATAAATTTAATTGATTATTACAAGAAAAGAAATAAAATATAGCACAAGCAGGCAAAAAATGTCCTGAATCACAATTTACAAGTACAATCAAAATATTGACAATAAATTTGTTGATCATAAATGTGTAGTTTGATAAGAAAAAAATTTGCATAACTTGAATCATGGCATTATATAATAATACAATTCCACATATTTATTCTATTTTATCAACGGGCATCATTTTTTTCTATTAGTAATAAGACCTTCATATTAAGTGAGATAATGAATGGATTTAATGCTGAAGACAAATTATTTAGCTATGTCCATGGATCTTGTTGTTAATTTTGCCAGCACCTGTGCGATTGCGAAAATTAAATGTATAGTATGTATAATACAAGCGTATTCACTACAATGCCTTAGTGACAACAAAATGCTATGTGAAGTTGCCACAATTTTTTTCATGAAAACATTGTGTAACACTGAAAACAAACCCAACTCCTGCAGCATGGAAGAATGGCTAAAAGAAAAAGTTGTATGTAGCAACGCCTTGCATAAGAAATAATACCCAAACAATACAATGAAACATAAACTGAAAGGGAAGACATTGGAAAATTGAACAGATAAATTAATAATTAATTTTCCAATCTTTTTCCTATTGTTGTTTTTTCTTTTTCTTTTTTCCTTGACAAGGGCTATTGCCAAAATATCGGTCATTTTCTGTCTTCCCTTTTAGTTTGCATTTCATTTTGCCAATTTCTGACGTTGCTGTAAGCCTTGCTGGGATCCCACAGTTTTTCCGTGGTTTTCATAATATTTAGACATGGAAGAATGTAATTATTCAGCAGTATACAGATGAAAAATGCAAAAATTGATAAAATTTTACCAATATATTTCTATTTTAATTTACATAGATCATGCCTGGTATTCTACATACATGTACATTCTTTCACAGTTCAGATCTCACTTTACATGTACACATAACTAACCCACAGGGTGTGAAAATGGGGCACAGTGGGGAAACAAAGCAATCATTTCATTCTGAGAAAAACCATAAGTTTCAAGTTCCATTATTCATATTCTTTAAAAAAAATATTTGCAACACTGTGTTTTCTGTGAATAGGCACCCAAATCCGCCTGCGCATGATGACTGAAAAACTAGTATAAATATCAACCTTGAAATCCAACTTGTTTTAAGTGGAATAAAGTGCCCAATGCACCAGTAGAAGGAACAAACTTTGCCCTCCAAACATTTTTATTTATATTATGTACATGTATTTCACAAGTGAATGAAGCCATACGGTTGCCGATTTCACTGGTTCAGCCAGCTGTGACGTGGGCATCAAGCTTTCAATGTGAAGATTTTATAAACAAAAGTATTTGTAAAAACCTGTAGTTTCTTTATTATTTCTTACTCACAGCGTTACAATATACCTGTACAAAGTTGTTTTTTTTTGGCCACATTTTAACTTTTCTTTTACAAGGCCGGATAAATCCGACAAATATGAAACTGGCCACTGGGACAATTAGTAGAATAACCCTCAAATGGATATTGGAGCGGGGAGAGGAGCACTTATGGGGATTCCTATCATCAATCAATAATTGTTCTCTGATAAACACTGAATGAATATGAAGCTTCATACCTTTGTTGCAAGAATCTGAACTTTCAAAATTGCAGTTCAGTTTCGGTTGTTTTACAGATTGTCAGAATTGTACTGGACACTCGTAAGTCTTTAGTGGAATACTATCACATTAATTAAATATTACTGCTATATCAGTCACTCATGCCACGATGAAACCAGACCCCCTCCCAAAAAGTGATTCAGCACACATTTTGGCACAGTTACCAGTACAGTAACAGACAAAATCCCAAGCAGAGAAATATGCATAATCATGGGAGATTTCAATGCCAAAGTGGGAGAGGGTGAGGATCTGGAATGTGGGATAGGACCCTATGGATTAGGAGAACGAAACGACCGAGGAGACATGTTAGCATCTTTCTGCCATGCAAATGAAATGAGCATCACTAACACTCTTTAAACACCCGACGCGAAGAAGATACACATGGATAAACCCTGGAGGCAATCTCCGAAACCAGATTGATTACATCCTGATTGACAAAAACTGGAAAACAACTGTGCTCAACTCAAAGACAAGGCCAGGGGCAGACTGTGACACTGACCACATTTTAGTGACAGCAAAGCTGAGATTGAAAGCCTATAGGAAGAGCAAGCCAAAACCCACCACTAGATTTGACACGGACAAACTGAAAGACCCTGAAATCAGCAATGCTTTTCAGATCGAAACAGAAAACCGTTTCTCAGCATTACTCAAGGAGTGGTCAGCTGAAGAAAGACACCCAGATACACTGTGGAAAGACATGAAAAGAATTTGGAGTGAAACAGCTGAATCGAAACTCGGGAAAGGAACGAGGAAAACTCCCAAACCATACATCAGTGAAGAAGTGATAGAGCTTGCAAAAAGAAAGAGCAAAGCCAGAAAACTTAGTAAACAAGATGAATATCATGCACTGAAGAAGGAAATCCAAACAAAGATCAGAAGAGACAAGAATGCATGGTTAGAAAGAGAGTGTGCAAACATAACAGAATGTAATACACAAAGAAAGTCAAAAGAAATGTTTGAACAAATAAGAAAAGTAAAAAAGAGGGATTTCCAACCACAGAACTTGAGTCTGAACAACAAAGAAGGCACAACACTGACAAACACAAAAGATTTGCTCTCAAGATGGCACGAATACGGCAAGATGCTGTTTGCGGACAACATCAGACCAGACCCGAGGGACCTCCAACAACCAGACTCACAACAGATAGATAAAGAACCAGAACCTCTCTTGGAGGAAGTACAGGCTGCAATAAAACAAATAAAGAATGGAAAATCCCCTGGATTAGACAACATACCAGGTGAACTCCTGAAACATACCAGCGAATCAGGAATAAAAGCACTCCACCAAATGATCTGCAAAATTTGGCAGACAAATGAATGGCCAACAGACTGGAAGCTACAAGAATTTGTCATGCTATACAAAAGCGGCAACGTCAAAGACTGTGGAAATTATAGAACCATCGCCCTCATCAGTCACACCAGCAAAATCCTGCTCATCATCATACTCAACAGAATGAAATCTAAGGTAGAAGAGGAACTATCAGAATGTCAAGCTGGTTACAGGACCAACAGAGGAACCGCTGACATGCTCTTCATACTACAAATAATGATTGAACAGATAAGAAGCAATGGAAACGAAGCCTTCATCACGTTCATAGACTACAGCAAAGCGTTCGACAGCGTTAGGCACCATCACCTGTTCGATATAATGATTAAGATGGGATTCCCGAAACACCTTGTGACCCTCATCGCTGCACTATACCACGAACAAAAGGCAACGATTAGATGGAACAATGAGAACTGTCCATATTTCAACATCGAGAAAGGAGTCAGACAGGGTTGCATACTTTCACCTCATCTTTTCAATATTTATACTGAGCAGATCATGAGAAACGCAGACATAGAAGATATGGGAATAAAGATCGGAGGCCGAAACATCACAAACCTTCGCTACGCTGATGACACAGCTCTTATGTCAGATAACATCACCAGCATGAAAAGAGTGTTGCACAGAGTGGATGAAGCGGGCAAGACAGCAGGCCTACACCTAAATGCTAAGAAAACGAAAGTCATGCATACTGGAACAGGGCACCATGAACACCAGGAGATACTAGTAAACAAAACAGCACGAGAAAAAGTGACTGATTTCAAATACCTAGGATCACATAAATCGCAAGATGGAAGCTGCTCAAAGGACATAAAAACAAGGATAGGAATGGCAAAACACAAAATGGTTCAACTAAACAACATTTGGAAGGATAGAGGCACACCAACGGACCTCAAAGTGAACATACTTAAGTGCTTGATCTGGCCAGTCCTACTATATGGTTGTGAAGCCTGGACACTCAAAAAGGCAGACATAACAAGATTGGAGGCAGCTGAAATGTGGCTTTACAGAAGGCTACTCAGAATAAGTTGGACAGAAAGGAGAACAAATACAAGCATCTTAGAACAGCTTGGCACCACCAGAAGAATAACACCTGAAATAAATAAAAGAAGACTGGCATACATCGGCCACGCGGCCCGAAACAAAAGCACGGCCCTTATGATATCAATCCTTCAAGGAAAGACAGAAACAAAGAGAAAACAAGGAAGACCACCCATTACATATCACGATAACATCAAGAAAGTCAGCCAGCTGGAAATAAGTGAACTAACTAGGAAAGCTAAGGACAGGATTGGGTGGAGGAGATTTTGTCGTGACATCCACTGTAGCAGCTAACATCGATGACGATGAAGCCGACAGGTGACAGGTGACCAGTTTATCACACATATCATATCACAGAATGCCTGCATTAAATTAACATTACAGAAATCATGTCCAGCATTTCAAAACATCACTTAAATAACCTTCCATTCTTGTTCAAAGACTAGCTGAGTGTAGCATCTGCAAGCTATCCCTTGCCCTCCCCCGTTTTCTTGTTACTCTGGTGAGCATGTGTTCATTTCTTCTTGACAACCGCTGGAGCGTACTGTACTCCGTGACCTGACCTTCTTTTCTAGTGAGTAGTTTTTTTCCTCGCTCGCTTGTTGTCAGGTGTTTTGACTCGTTCAGTAAATATTAGTATGTTCCCGAATATTCGATAACGTTGTGGAAACGAATGTTTACGCCAGATGTGGCCTTGAGTGATGTAACCTGATAACGTATTGATGCGTGATTGGTTAGTTTGTGCGAGGGCAAAGGTAACGTTTATTTCGGGAACTTTCTGTAGGGATGTTTATATATATAGACCTGTGTGAGTGGTTGGGGGGTGAGTAAGTGAGTTTCCTTTTGTGTGGCGTAGATATTTAGTTTCGCTGGCGTCTTCCTAGTAATTTATTGTTCACTATACAGTTATTAAACGTTAGTATTATTTAATCTATCGTCGGATCTCGTGTTTATTTATTTTACAGCTGTAATAGTTTCGTTTTCTAAAGGGTTGTAGTTAGATCAACTAACTCCCCCCTACTATAACGTGCTAGAACAACCTCAGCTGTTACATATTGGGGGCTCGTCCGGGATCCGACCATATTCGAACGGACCAGATCTAAATTACTAGATTTATTTACATAATTTACAGTAGAATATCATCGACAAGCTATCTACAACATGTCGGAGGTTATTGGAAGGCTTAGCCAGGAAGCGGACGCTATGGAGCTCACTGGGCAGGAGAGACGGGACTACCTCCGTGAAGGCCTAGAAAGAGAAAGACAGCTGGAGGCTCAACGACAGGAGAAGGAGGCTCAACGACAGGCTCGGGAGAAGGAGGCTCAACGACAGGAGAAGGAGGCTGAACGACAGGCTCGGGAGAAGGAGGCTGAACGACAGGCTCGGGAGAAGGAGATGAACCACGAGTTGGAGATGGAGAAGATCCGCCAGCAACGTGGAGGCAACGACTCAGCGCAGAAGACCGACGACCACGCCAGTTCCAAGAGACCCAAGCTACCTGCATTTCAGGACAAGAAGGACGATCTGGATAGCTGGTTGCTGCGGTTTGAGAGGTTTGCCGAGACAGCTGAATGGCCCAGATCCACCTGGACGACATCACTGTCTGCCCTGCTGACCGGGAGAGCTTTGGAGTGCTTCTGCAGACTACCGATCGACGAAGCCAAGGACTACGACAAGGTCAAGGAAGCGTTGCAGAAGAGGTACAACCTGTCAGAGGACGGATACAGACTCATGTTCAGACAAGGTAAGCCTGAAGATGGAGAAGATGTTGGAATGTTTTTGACCAGGATCAAGACCTATCTAGAGAGGTGGATAAAGCTGTCGAAGACGGAGGAGACCTACGAAGGAGTGAGAGATCTGTTCGTCAGAGAGCAATTCATGGATGCCTGCCCACCAGACCTTGCAACCCATGTGAGGGAGAGGAAACCAAAGACGCTACAGGACATCGCAGATTCAGCGGAGGCGTACCTGGTAGCGAGGAACCGGACACTCAGAGGGAGCGCCAGACTGCAAAGCCGGCCAGTGCGACGGAGACCCAACGGAGACAGAAGTCTACAGGTCTGTTATAGGTGTCAGGAGCCGGGGCACAAGGCGAGGGAGTGTCGTGCAAAGTTAAACGACAAAGGTGAGTTGAAATGTTACCTTTGTGGAAAGCCAGGCCACGTTCGGAGGATGTGTCCAGCCCAGAAGGATATGGGACGAGGCAAGCCGAACAAGGCGGCGGCGGCCGTAGTTATAGCGGCGGACGAGTCGTCAAGACAGGATGCGACGACGGCTGACACCAGCATCAACGTTCAAGCGGTAATGAAGGACGGGAAGCTACAGTTAGCGGTGCCTGTTACTTGCGGAGGATGCAGTGACGGAAGGACCGTGGAGAAACTGAAGTTACCAGTGATGAAGGGCTTGATTGGAAATCGAGCGGTAGATGTCCTAAGAGATACCGGCTGTGAAGGTGTAGTGGTGCGGCGAGCACTGGTGGACGACGGACAGCTCACCGGTGGGAAGAAACTTATCGCGAGGATCGATAACTCCTTGTTAGCGGCGGAGGAAGCCGTTATCGACGTGAAGACGCCTTACCTGACGGGCAAAGTGACGGCGCTGTGTCTCCCGGAGACCATCTGCGACCTAGTAGTCGGGAACGTGGACGGAGCGAAGGATCCGTACGACCCTGATACTGAGGTGATGGTAGGAGCGGTGACCACGAGGGCCCAGGAGAAGAGGAAGGACCAGTCTACGTCGCTGAAGGTGCCGAGGGCAGAAAGGCACGCGGGAGTGGATAGAGAGGAACTTATCCGACTCCAAGAAGAAGACGAAGACATTAGGAAGTTAGAGCAGAAGAAGATCCCAACTAACAGAGGCAATAAATCTGTTCATTTTGAGAAACATGGAGGAGTACTGTACCGGATCTACAAGGACCTGAGACAGGCGACGGTTATAAGGCAAGTGGTACTACCCGAGAAACTGAGAGAGTATGTACTGAGTGTAGCCCACGACTCGATCGTCGGAGGACACCTCGGCGTGAAGAAAACCAAAGACAGAGTTATGAGCAATTTTTATTGGCCTGGAATTGAAGGTGACGTCGCGAGATACTGCCGCTCATGCGACATATGCCAGAGGACGGTGAACAAAGGAGCGACCCCAAAGGTGCACCTGCAGAGTATGCCAGTAGTGGACGTACCATTTAGGCGAGTGGCCGTGGACTTTGTAGGACCTATCGACCCCCCAAGTGAAGGTGGACATCGGTATATCCTGGTGTACATAGACTACGCTACTCGTTACCCTGAAGCCACACCCTTGAAGAAGATCGACGCAGAAACGGTAGCAGAAGCCTTAGTGAACATCTACAGCCGTTTGGGTGTGCCCGAAGAGATCTTGTCGGACCAAGGGACCCAGTTTATGTCAGATGTCATGAAGGAAACGAATAGACTACTGGGAATTCGACAGTCGACCACTACAGTCTACCACCCTATGTGCAACGGGTTGGTGGAGCGATTCAACGGCACACTGAAGAAAACATCGAGACGACTGTGCGCAGAGCAACCCAAGCAGTGGCACAGATACATCAACCCGCTGCTCTTCGCATATCGTGAAGTTCCCCAAGAGTCGACCAAGTTTGCCCCATTCGAGTTGCTGTATGGGAGAACTGTGAGAGGACCAATGCACATTTTACGACAACTATGGACCAAGGACGTAGAGGAGCCGGAAACGAAGACCAGTTACCAGTACGTCATGGAACTACGTGAGAGGCTGGAGGACACATGGAAGTTAGCGACGGAAGAACTCTCCAAGGCTCAAGGTAGACAGAAGACCTACTAGGACCGGAAGGCGCGAGAGAGGAAGTTCCGCCCCGGAGATGAAGTGTTGGTGCTACTGCCGACGAACACTAACAAGCTCCTAGTCCAATGGAAGGGACCATATAAGGTAGTCTCAGTTGTCGGTGTTAACGACTATAGAGTCAAGATGGGTGCAAAAGAAAAGACCTTGCACGCCAACCTCCTCAAGAGATACATTCCAAGGACGTCAAAAGCAGCAGCAGTGGCAATGGAACCGAGACCTATTGTGACCGAGATGTGTGGGATGGACAACAGTAGGAGAGATATCACGCCTGGACATGTCAACGCCATAAAGGACGGCGGCGGTGATAGTGCTGAGACTGTACTGGCAGAGGACGACATGATGGACAAGAGTCAACCCGTGGAGTCAGCTGGCATGACAATCATCGAAGACTGCGACCTGGAAGGCGACAACGGTGGAACGACGGAGGACCTTGCCGACCTAGGAAGCTGGGACCAGAAGGAAAGCTACAAAGATGTCCAGTATGGAACGCAACTGACATCGGAACAACGTCAAGAACTCTGCGATGTGGTGAAGAATTACCAGCACGTCTTCACCAATCTCCCTGGATGCTGTCAGTTGGGTGAACATCGCATCGACCTGACGACAGAAGTACCAGTTTGTCAACGACCATACCCGGTGCCCTACGCTATGCGCGACTCATTGAAGGAGGAGCTTAGCACCATGGGACGGCTGGGCATCATTCGAAGGAGCTCATCAGCTTATGCTTCACCTATTGTTGTCGTCAAGAAGAAGGACGGATCCAACCGAGTCTGCATCGACTACAGGAGGTTAAACAAGATCACAGTATTCGACCCTCATCCGACAGCAGCGCCATTAGAAGTGTTTCAGAGTCTCTCGAGAGGAAAATTATTCTCTCGGATTGACCTGAGCAAGGGATACTGGCAAGTGAAAGTTCGAGAGCAAGACATTCCCAAGACGGCGTTCGTCACCATGGGCGAACATTATGAATTCACTCGGATGCCTTTTGGGATGATGAACTCAGGAGCCACGCTGAACAGGATCGTAAAGCCATTGATCCGTGGAATGAACAATGTGACAGCATATGTGGACGACCTGCTGATTCATACAGAGACATTCGACGAGCATGTGAAGACTCTCAAGGACTTACTGCAGAGGATGGACCAAGCTGGATTAACTGCAAGACCATCGAAGTGTCTGATTGGAACGTCTGAAGTAGACTTTGTTGGACACTTAGTGGGAGAAGGTATGATTGGCCTGTTAGAAGAGAATGTATGTAAGGTACGAGACGCACCCAGACCCACCACTAAGAAGGAAGTGAAAGCATTCTTTGGATTAGTGGGATATTACCATGAATTTATTCCTAACTTTTCAGCGATTGCATCACCATTGTCTGATTTACTAAGAAAGGGTCAGCCCAATATAGTTCAGTGGGATGAAACGCAGGAGAAAGCGTACACCTCTTTGAAGAATGTCATTATCTCCAAACCCGTGTTATGTTTGCCAGATTTTTCCAAAGAGTTTGTCTTAGCAACTGATGCATCAGATCGCGGATTAGGCGCTAGTCTTATGCAGGAACACGAGGGAAAGTTGTACCCTGTGGCATATGCTAGTCGTAAGCTATTGCCTCGTGAGACAAAATATTCGGTCTCAGAGCGCGAATGTTTAGCTATTGTTTGGGCTGTAAAAAAGTTTACTTTGTATTTGTATGGAAAGGAGTTTGTGCTCCAAACTGACCATCGGTCATTAGAGTTTTTGAACTCTGCCAAGTTTGACAGTCCAAAGTTATTACGATGGAGTTTATTTTTACAGTCTTATCGATTCAGGATTCACTACGTAAAAGGCAGAGAAAATGTCTGTGCCGATTTCCTGAGCAGGGTATTTAAAGTAGTACACTATCAGTGAAATGCATTGTAACCCATACTTTTGCCTACTAGATGAATTTCTAGGACGGCAGTATTGTACTGTAATTGGGGACATAGTTCATCTGTGACTGAATATTGAATTGATGGCTGATAGAGAGTCATGATGTGTTAGTCACATTTTGATTTTATGCTATGTCATATTAGTTACCAATGGAACTTGGTGTAATTTTTGGAAAATGTAACCCAAATGGGGACTGCGAGCAAGCAGTGTTTGTGTTATATTGCAATGTTGTAACTTGTTTTGACCTAATATGATGAAGAAAGACCCTAATCAGTGGTCGGTATGTATTGGTATTTTTGCCATTGTACGTATGAGTTATACATTTTGGAGATAACCATGTTATGTACAACAAGTTATATGCTATGATTCGTGCACGAAGCATTGTGTAAACGATGGGCCATCGTTTCACCTTATATGATTTGTAATAATATCATTGACCATTGTTTCACCACAGTGGTGGCGTTGTGTTATTTTGACTAGTAGGCCTACTGTTTACTATTGGGAAGCAATGACGGTATTCTATTAGTTATGGTATTAGTGATGCAAAGGATATTGCATTGTATTGTATTTGCGATGAAATTTGGGAAGGCACTGAAATTGTTAATAATTGTAATAGAATTAGCAATTACCTTTGTGAGATTGGGAGTACTGTAAGATTGTTATTTCAAGATATTGCAGACGCTGAATAATGTTTCGGAGTTGAAAAATATTCAACTTAAATTGGGGAGTTGTGTAGCATCTGCAAGCTATCCCTTGCCCTCCCCCGTTTTCTTGTTACACTGGTGAGCATGTGTTCATTTCTTCTTGACAACCGCTGGAGCGTACTGTACTCCGTGACCTGACCTTCTTTTCTAGTGAGTAGTTTTTTTCCTCGCTCGCTTGTTGTCAGGTGTTTTGACTCGTTCAGTAAATATTAGTATGTTACCGAATATTCGATAACGTTGTGGAAACGAATGTTTACGCCAGATTTGGCCTTGAGTGATGTAACCTGATAACGTATTGATGCGTGATTGGTTAGTTTGTGCGAGGGCAAAGGTAACGTTTATTTCGGGAACTTTCTGTAGGGATGTTTATATATATAGACCTGTGTGAGTGGTTGGGGGGTGAGTAAGTGAGTTTCCTTTTGTGTGGCGTAGATATTTAGTTTCGCTGGCGTCTTCCTAGTAATTTATTGTTCACTATACAGTTATTAAACTTTAGTATTATTTAATCTATCGTCGGATCTCGTGTTTATTTATTTTACAGCTGTAATAGTTTCGTTTTCTAAAGGGTTGTAGTTAGATCACCTATTGTTGTCGTCAAGAAGAAGGACGGATCCAACCGAGTCTGCATCGACTACAGGAGGTTAAACAAGATCACAGTATTCGACCCTCATCCGACAGCAGCGCCATTAGAAGTGTTTCAGAGTCTCTCGAGAGGAAAATTATGTGCTAGAACAACCTCAGCTGTTACACTGAGGTACCCAGTGTACCTTTTTGTTTTGTTGTTGCTTTTTGTTTCTTTGTTTGTTTTTTTATCCTAAGAAGTGTCATTCTGCACTCCCTTTGCAATTTTGCCCAACACATCCCATCAGATTCTCATGAAATGGGAATAATTTGTGGACAGGTCAGTGTGTTTGACAGTGAACACATTGCAGGAAGTGATAATGTCATGTGTTCATGGAAAAGAATTCATTGCGGTGTGAAATTAGTGACACAGAACAAACTAAAAAAAATACTTCCCCACCATTTCCAGCCTCCAAATCTAAAAAATATAGAAAACACCCTTCTGCAGTTCGAAAGGATGGCACCTATAAAATTTCAGGCAAATCAGAGCTGCATGAGCAACGGTAGTGCTTGTTAAAAATCCCATGAGTTTGTTTTATTATAACAGATACCTTCCTTGGGTGCTTCAGTTTAGTTTTCTGTCTCTGTCGCTCTAAGATATCATATTTCAACAAACATCATCTTTTTTTGCTCTTTCATCCATGGGGAACGATAATAATTAATAATAGTGCCACTACTATGAACATGAAGTACTGATTCAGTGGAAACACTCTGCATTTAACTGATTTTCACAAATGTGCATGCTTATGTTGCAGGCTCAAGATTATTTTCTTTTATGAAGAAGCCAGAAAACTTATTTTGCAGGATTATATTTCCCTTCCTACCCCTGAAATATGCCCTATGACCACAAAATGGAGGCAAATACAAGTGTATGTATAAAATGTCCATCTCACAAATCTTTGTCTTAAGAACAGGTATTTCACATTTACATACATGTATACATTTTATCATCAGCCAAATCTTTATCATTCCAAGCACCTTGCTGCTTACAAAAAACATAAATAAAAATTGTATAAAAAAAAATATTGTAAAATTGAACTGCTTTTCAGAACCACCATAACGTTTGTTTTTGGAACCTGTTGAGCTTGATTCTTTTCGTACCTGTTTTTTCTGCTAGTATGTGAATGAATTTGAAATTCAAATCTTCCACTCTTGTGCACAAAAATGTGTAGGGATCTACACAAGTCTACTGTATGACTATCATTATGTAATCACTAATGTTCAAAATAAAACTACTCCAAGCCTGATAACACCTGACAGTACATGTATTAACAAATCTTTTAACTTATCTACTCCAGCGAAAAACTCCAGTGAAAAATGCTTCGCACTGCTAGGATGTCTCTTTTCAATTTTAAACATGATGAATCTGAAAAGCAATTTTTTATTGCCTCTCTGCTTTAAGTGCTTGTTTTCAACAGTTGTCAAGCAAAGGCAATTTGTCCTCCTCAAAGAAGAAAATGACACATAATTTCAAACAAATTTGCACATAAATCTGAAAGGAACTATAGTAATACATGTATGTATATAAAATACAATTCAGATTTGAATGATAATAGATCTTCTGTCTGTCCAGCCCGTGAACTTGTGCTGAAGACATGAACAAGAAAAAAACCCCACACAAAAACAGATCACACGATTGCATCCACCATGAGATATTCTTCCAATTCTTAAGTCACTCCATTAGCTACCCATTAAAGAAAGAATAAACTTCAAGATTTTGTGCTTTATATTTAAATATTTAAACTGGCTAGCCCCAGAATATCTTTCAGAGCTAGCGGAATCATACAGCCATCACGCACTTTAAGGTCAGTAGATGCAAAATTTCTTGAGACACCTACATTCAAATTGTCACTTGGTGAAAAGGCTTTTTCTACTGGTGGGCCTAAATTGTGGAACAACATCAGCGTTGACACCAGGAAAAGTGAAAACATTGTCACATTTCAAAATAAGCTCAAAACTGAACTGTTTAGGACTGTTTTCATTGAAACTGAATGATGTCCCTTTTTGGTCTCAGAGGTTTGAGGATGAGAGTAGATCTATTATTAGTTAATGTGTGTGTGAGTGGGAGCATGACGGATTGATCTTATGTTAATCTTATTTACAATTTTAGTTCAGCGCCTTAGTTAGAGCACATGTTGTTGGCTTTTTGTGTTTTTTTTTGGATTTGAGCGCTCTACGAGTTATTACATTACATTAATTACATCACAGCAAGCCTGGAGTCTGAAAACTGACCTGAATTTATATTTACTAAACTCAATGGCATTAAGACGTACTGTATGTGAAAGTAAAAAAACAGCACTCTTTTCTTCCTTCTTTTTGTTTTAAACCTTCTCAACCCTAGGCTATTGTTGATTCTTTCTCTACTTCACACACTGTCATTCTGCTATGCATTATCAAATCAATTCTAAATGACTGCTCCCACCCCTTGCTCCATCAGATAGCCCCATCCCAAAGAATTGGACGAATACTGTATTTAAAAACAAATGGAGAGCGTAATAGACAATCTGTTTCACCATCCACCAGACAAAGTAGTAATGTTTCCTGATGTGGTGTGCTCTTGTGAATTTTCCTAATGGATTATTCTGACACTTGACAGTTTGTGTGTGGGTGTGTGTGCATAATGTTATTATTTGCTGGTGATGTTGTGTGAGCAACATGCATGTGAGCGGTGTGTGTTAAATACCCGTGTGCCTTAGATATTGTATTCACTACAGTACTGCTACTGGTGCTGTGACAACAAATTTCCTGACAACAGGATAAAAAAGTTACATCTTATCTTATCTTATCTTATTATCATCTTTCAACCTCCTCATCTGAGCAGCTTGATAAACCAAAATGTAGTCACATAATTCGTGACAAAACAGACAGACCTGTCTTGCTTTACAGAGATGTAAACTGACCCCATATATACATGTAATACATGTGTGTACATAAAATGACTTTTGTAGCATTAACATAAGCATGGGTAGTCTCTGCACTGAGAGGTACAAGATACATGTTTAGCTTTTAATTTTCACATGAAACTTATATATCATGACCCTTCCCCCCCCCCCCCCCCCCTCCAAAAAAAAAAAGCTATAACGTCCTGCATCCTTACTTGCTATGCAAGCATAATTAATTCCCTGTTAAGAAACAAGGAGATGTCTCAGGAGATTACTAAAATATAACTACATGTACTTATTGCAATCCATTCCCTTCACTGTTTCTTTTATAATCCAGAACTTTTCATAACATGAAATATCAGCTGTCATTTTTACAACACTCATGTGCAAACCAGCTTGTCTGACATAACTATTAACTTTCATTGCAGCGCAACACAAGTGATTATAAACATGTTATCTGAAAATAAACTAATTTAGATTCCCGTCTTTTGTTTTTCACCTTTTGCCTAGGCATTGTTCATCCACTGCACCCTCCGATAATAATTTCCATTCTTTTGTCTGCTGTTTTCCTCATCCATGATGGTCCTCCTCTATGTTTCACCTCATTTTGCCATCTGCTTCCTGGTCATCCTCTTGTTCTTCTTTCTGTCCTTGGTTGCCATTAAGTTCAGCGTTTTGTCCACCTATTGTCATTCATCTTGCCCACACATCTTGTATGTTAATAAATTCAATATCAGTTTTGCATCAAAACTTCACCCTAATTCATTTCAAAAATGTTCCTGCATGCCTGAGATAATAATTGTCAAAGATGATTTGATTTTGGTGAAGTTTAATAATACATAAATGCAATGCCTTGTATTCAATTTCACTATAAAAAATACTGCAGTGGAACATTTACTTTCATAAAGTCTTTGGTGCCAACATACATATATCATAAATGCAGTCTTTATGCATTTATTGTTTGTTGGGTATCTCAATTTGAGTCAATGCTCGGTAATGCTTTCACACCAGCTGTCTTTCTGATGGGTCCATACCTTGGGTCCAGGATTCTCTGATCCTGTGGAATGTTCCTGAGCAAGGACAGAAATAAAGAAAGCCTACTACAAGGTAACAAGGTTTCAGTTCAGACTTATAATTTCACGGTGATATGGTTGAATTTTTCCTGACTGTGCGTATACTGAGGACTAAACGTCCTCTTAGAATGACAAGGTTCTAACACCCTTCCGTCAACTTTTGAGAAATCGAGGATTGAAGCTTCATGTGAACATAGCTTCTAAGGCAAAGATTTTTTTTCTTTTTAGTACTACTTACAAAATTACACACCGAATATGCTTGATACTTTGACACACAATGGAGGAGGCCCATAGATATAGTGTGCAGTGAAAAACTCAGTTCAGCCAAAAAAGTGGAGATAGAACCTTGACATTGAAAGGGGACAAAAAGTCAAACGCAGCAGCCAAGATCACTGGTAAGATTTTGCAAACAGGAACTGATATCAAATGCCTTGGATTGAGCAGTGCCAACAATGATGCGCTTTCTTCCTTGTGGACGGTTACGCAATGGTCAAGTGGCCTTTCTTTTAAATGTTTTTTTCAAAAATTGTTTCAGTCGAACTAGTTGTTTGTTTTGTCTGAAGAAGCCACAAGGCCTTTAATTAAGTAATGATCTTTACTTTTGACCCCTTTCATTTCTAATTGTTTTATGATTATTTTGTTCTTTATTGTTTGTTACAGGGATTTGCAACATGCACCTTTTTTTTCTTTTTTGCTACGTTTTGTCTTGGTTCCAAGCCCTACAGTAACCCCCCAATATTCTGTAGTTTTTGTTACATGTATTTCCAGACTACCAGTGGTGCTTTGATTTCAAATGGGCAATAAAACTGAGGCACTGGGATGAGGATGGTATTTTACATGCGCTAATCATGACCATTTTCTCTGTCTGTATGCACATATCGTCACCGTTAGCTAATACTGTAGCAACTCAAAAATTAAAAAAAACTGTTTTCATATATTCAACTACATTCAAAGCCACATCGAATGATCTTGGTTATAGACTGCTAAGCGGAAAAATGATCGAAAAGCAAACTTTCAAAAATACATCGCAGCTAGACCAAACCTGCTATAAGTAAAACTATTTTTTACTTCTCCTGAAAAGTAGACAAAACTGATTGCTACAGTTTTAGAGAATGATGACGATATACAACTACAAAATGTCCTCTTACCCTCCTGTATCCCTGTATGACCTTGGACTCTCTCCGGGAGTTGACCTTGCTGTGAGTCGAGGTGGAGTTTCTTGTGCACTGATCATCATCTGCCTCTGTCTGGATTTCAGCTCTCCGATGTTGCCCTTGGTTGCATTAATCTCTAACACATACTGTTTTCTCTCATCATTAGCCTTATGGTAGGCCTGGAGTAAAATGCAAATGTTACCTCCACTAATTATGTAACTTGAAAACAATACATTTTCAACCTGAATGGGCCAGAACATTAATACATTAATAGGAATAATTCAGATGTAAAAAATCAGAGTTAAGGTATACAACTCAGTGTGATTTTACATTGTTGCATTTTATGGTGATGTACATGGTTGAAGAATATGGAAGGCTTTTCCAATATTTTATGTAGAATGTATCTCACTTCCTCACACCAGTAAGCACCAGTATCTTACTACATGTATAATGGGGCTAGAGGGTGAACATGTATAATCATCTAAGACTTTGTGATTAAGCAATCAAAAATTATGTAACTTGGTGTACTGCCTCAATTTTTGATGATAATTTTAAGTTATGTGGACACCTTCATTTCAGACAAAATGCACTCTTTAATATTACATATATTTGTTTAAGATTTTTTTGAGCTGCACAAATACAGACTAGACACATTTTCGTTGAGTAGAATCAAAAAGCATGATTGGAAATATCGTCCTTGACCTCTCTTTATACATAGGTGGTCGAAAATGAATGTAATCATATCTGTGTATTCTACATAAGTTCTACTAGTCATTGCATATACTGAATCCAAATACTACTTTTACTGTAGCCTAGATCTAGATAAACGGTTGGGCTTCCTACAAAGAATCTGCAAGATTTATCTTGCATGGGTCAGCTAGTTTATCTAATGTACTAAAACAGTACAGTTTATCTAATGTAGTCAAAAACAGCCTGCTACTGTCACCCCCACTGTCTTGTGGGTCATCTCGGGAGAGAGGAAGACTAGGGGAAGGTAACCCTGAATACAAATACCACACTGCCTTGTGTGTTGCTATGATAGCAAAGGCTATGGGAGTAAACCCAGACAGAAAATCAGGAGTGGAGACCCGAAGGTGGTTGTCAGGGAGAACTGCATCAAACTGGCTTCCAGCATCTCCTGCAGCCGGACTAGTTCCAAATGTATTGACCTGGTCTCTCCCTTGGGTTTAACTAGAATGGCAGAGAGAGGGGTGGTGCCTCTGGGCAAAGCACCATCTCTTAAAAATAGCCCAGGCAAGGCAGCAAAACGAGGAGGCGTTTGCTCGGGCTTGGCAAGCGTCTGTCTCTCCTCTATAAGCCCACCCATTTCCGATTTGGAGAGGACACTCCAGCCATCCGTTACGGATGGGCACAACACGGGAGGTGGCAGTTACCGGTGATAAGCTCAATCCATTTGGCGTACGGATGAGCGCCATGGGTCCCCTCTGTCGGTGGGAGCGGCTTTTCAGCTGCATTGATCAACTACCGCCCGCCGTAACCTGGGCAGCCCCCAGGCAGTTGGGTGTTGTTCCGCCACGTCAGCCTGCTTCATAAGGTGGTTGGAGCTAGACCAAAAGTCAAAAAGCTGACGTAAAGTGTGCACCTGGCAAAAACAGAAAAATACTAAAACTTGGTACCTGGAACGTCAGAACAATGCGCCCAGGCTTGCAACAGCAAGATCTCACTGATATTGACTCCATCAGGAAATCCCAAATTATTGATCGAGAACTTCAGCTACTAAACATCGACATCGCTGCCCTTCAAGAAACTCGACTTCCCGACTCCGGGTCAGTCAAAGAAGAAAACTACACCTTCTTCTGGCAGGGCCTTAGCAGCGAACAGCCGAGAATCCACGGCGTGGGCTTCGCCGTAAAAAACTCCCTTATCAATTCGATCGCAACTCCAATTGGAGTGTCAGAACGCATCATGACACTCAGACTGAACACCCGGTCTGGTTTTACCAACATTATCTGTGTCTATGCCCCAACACTTACCTCCTCTGACGAAACCAAAGACATTTTCTACGAGGCATTGCAGAGGACTCTCCACAACATCCCTCTCACCGAAGGCCTGCTAATTCTGGGTGACTTTAACGCTCGAGTGGGAGCAGATCACTCCGCATGGCCAAAGTGCATTGGGCACTTCGGCATTGGCAACATCAACGAAAACGTGCAGCGCCTTCTGGAGCTATGCTCCGTAAACTCATTATGTGTTACAAACACGTACTTTGACCTTAAGAGATGCCAAAGAACATCATGGCGCCATCCCAGGTCTGGCCATTGGCATCAATTAGATCTTATTCTCTCAAGGAGGAAGAGTTTGGGCTGTATAAAAATAACTCGTTCCCTCCACAGTGCTGACTGTGACACCGACCATGCACTGGTAGTCAGCAAAATCAAAATTTCGGCCAAGAAAATATACAGATCAAAAGCCCCTTCAATCCCTAAGATCAATGTAACAGCAATCAGAGATGAATCAAATAGAAAGTCATTTGAAAAGTTATTTGCTGAAAGCATGGATAATGTCACCCAATGTGACTCGGTAGATGAAACATGGAACACTCTCAGTTCAAAAATTCATGACTGTGCCATCAAGTCTTTTGGACGGCATAAAGTTTCAAACAACGACTGGGTAGCCCAGAACAGCGAAATTCTCCTACCTCTCATTGAGCAAAAGAAATCTGCTTTCAATGAGTATAACAAAAATTGCAATCAGAGTACAAAAACTTGTTTGAAAAATGCAAAAGCTAAACTTCAGCTGGAGGTAAGACATTGCGCCAACAAATACTGGACAGACTTGTGTAACAGCATACAAGAGGCAAATGAAAAGGGAGATATGAAAACCGCCTTTAGTCAGATGAAAGTAGCTCTTGGGCCAATCATCACCAAAAGCGCCCCACTTAAGTCTGTAAATGGTGAACCCATCACAGATAAAAATGAACAACTGAATAGGTGGGTAGAGCATTACTCTCTGTTGTATTCAACTGAGAAAAATATTCCACCAGATTTTGAGGAACACCTCCAAAAACTGCCAAAAATGGCCGAACTTGACGCTGAACCTTCCTTAGTCGAGCTTTCCAATGCAATCGACCACCTGTCTGCTGGAAAAGCCACAGGAAGTGACAACATTCCTGCAGAGGTATTAAAAGACCTAAAAGGCCCACTATTACCACACCTGTATAATCTGTTACTGCAGTGTTGGAAAGAAGGCGTGATACCACATGATATGAGAGACGCCAAAATTGTCACACTTTACAAGAACAAAGGAGACAAAGGCGACTGCAACAACTATCGAGGCATATCCCTCCTCAGCATTACTGGAAAGGCTTTTGCTCGCGTCATCCTCTGCCGCCTTCAACAACTGGCGGAAAAAGTCTTACCAGAAACACAATGTGGCTTTCGAAGCAAACGATCAACAATTGACATGATATTTGCACTTCGGCAAATCCAAGAAAAATGTAAAGAACAAAACAGGCCGCTTATAACATGCTTTGTGGACCTAACAAAGGCTTTCGACACCGTAAGCCGATCTGGCCTGTATGCAGTCCTTAAATCCATAGGCTGTCCACCAACATTGCTAAAACTTATTGCATCCTTCCACACTGACATGAGGGCATGTGTCAACTTTGAAGGCTGCACATCCAATTCATTTGCTGTAAACAGCGGTGTGAAGCAGGGATGTGTTCTTGCTCCTACCTTATTTGGTATATATTTTGCAGCCCTACTCAAGAATGCCTTTGGTCAATGTTCAGGTGGAGTACTTATTAACACCAGAGTGGACGGCTCCATTTTTAATGTTGCCAGACTAAAAGCAAAATCTCGTACAGAGCATATTATGTTACAAGAGCTCCTCTTCGCAGATGATGCTGCAATCGTGGCCCACGATGAAACCACGCTCCAGGCTCTCATCAATAGCCTTGCCAAAGCCTGTGACAAATTCATGCTAAGGATCAGTGTCTCAAAAACTGTAGTTTTGACACAAGGCTTGAGAAACCCCAACCCAATCATGCTGAATGGCTCTCCTCTGGAGCAAGTGGGAAAATTCTGCTACCTAGGCTCAACCATCAGTGGTAGCACAGACATAACAACTGAAATAAATGCCAGAATAGGAAAGGCGGCCACAGCTTTTGGCAAACTCTCAAAAAGGGTGTGGAACAATAGCAAGCTGACCATCAAAACAAAGGTACTCGTGTACCAAACTTGCGTCCTAAGCACCCTGCTGTATGGCTCAGAGACATGGACCACCTACTCCAAACATGAAAGATCCCTCAACTCCTTCCACCTGCGCTGCCTACGCAAAATTCTCAAGATCAAGTGGCAAGACAGGATCTCAAATATCGAAGTTCTGAGCCGAGCCAACATTCCATCAACTCAGGCTCTCCTAGGCAAAAAAAGACTGCGGTGGCTTGGACATCTCCACCGTATGGAAAATGATCGCATCCCCAGACAAATTCTCTACGGGGAACTTGCTACTGGCAACCGACCCAGAGGTAGGCCACATCTGCGATTCAAAGACACTTGCAAGGTCACGATGAAAGCATTCAACATCGACCCCAATGAATGGGAGAACCTTGCAAATGATCGAAGCAGATGGAGACAAAAATTGCGCAGTGGCACGCTCGCAATAGACTTCAAGGCAAAAGAAACATACCTGACAAAACGACAGAGGCGGAATGAAAACACTCGCCAAAGTGAACCCAAAAGACTGACCTGCAATCACTGCCATCGCACTCTCGGGTCAAACATTGGTAGAATAAGCCACGAGAGAAGCTGTCAGTCAAAGTGAAAGTGAATATTCTAGCTGCTAAGACCGTCTGTAAAGACGCTAAAGGCCATATATATTAAAACACAATACACTAAGATAAACAGTTGGGCTTCCTACAAAGAATCTGCAAGATGGGTCGGCTAGTTTATATAATGTACTAAAACACAATACATTAAGATTAGGCCTATACACACAATGCAACAAACATTTACTCAGGATCCGAGGTGGCACATGGGAACAAAACTTACAGTGCCATTTTAATACATGTAGTTCATCACAAGAAAAGATTCTGAGAGTCGATGAAAAATGAATAATGTACGTAAAATGCCTCTCACCTTTGACTCTTGATCTAACCTCCATTCTAAATCCCTCAGCTGGCTAAACATACTGTTTTTTTCTCTCTCCAAGGCTTTGACCATCTGAGGACTGGCCTGAGAACAAAATGACATGAATAAAGTTGTAACACAGCAGATAAGACACTGATACATGTCACATACTTTATACTGGAATATGCATGGCACATAATACTTACATACTCAACTATCATATAATCATACTGGTATGGTTCCAATGACCATGACAGGTGGCATGAGCATCAAGAACAGTTAAAGATCTGAAATGAACTAATCTTGACCAAATATAAAACTCGCAAATGACCATCGTAAGTCACAGAGACAGTGACCTGTTTTATAAACTCTATAAAATTTATTAAATTGAATGTATCCTTCTCAAGCGGCAAGAATAGTAGTCTACAGGCATGCATCAAAGACACTCCTGGTGCCTGTCAAATTTCCTGCCAAGGTGAATAGAAAAAGAAAATCATATGTTCTACCTTTCTGAAATGAATAAAATCATTGAAAAAAACAAACCCTTAGTCAGTTACATACAAATTCACCCAGCTTTTCACTTTTCCATCCAGTTTTCACTGACACTGGAAAAAACTGGAATCGACAAGAAGCTTAAGTTTCTAATAATATCGAAATGAATTATCTAACCATTTCAACTGGAATTTGAAATGCACAGAAAAATCATTCACACTTATAGTCAAAGGAATGTGAAAAACTGCAAGTTGGCATCTTTTAAATATAATCTTACATCTGACATGTCATCAAAGGCTCGATTATCTCTTGGGGACTTGCCAGCTGAAAGATAAATGGAAGAAAATTTAGATTTTATTAGAAAATATTAACAATGGTATATATATTCTCACACATACAGGAAAAAACTTGTTGGGTTAACTTCTGCGAGCATCATTTTCTTCTTTTTGATTCACCACAGGCATTTTCAATAAAAAATAGAATAGCATCACAGTGATACAATGTAAATGAATCTTGTCTTTATAATACCACATTATGAAAAATGATCAATACCTGGATATATTGTTTCTCATCTGCCACAAATGAAACCTTTCTGTAAAATAAGCTTTGTTAACTTGTTGAGTATAATGTTTTTTCTTTTCTTAACTTTTTCCACTTCTCTACTTTCATGACAGAGCTTGACATGCATATAAGTGACTCCGCCAGCATCCTTAAGTCTGTCCAATGTATGTTTGTATAGGATTCACAGGAATACTGCAGGGGCAGGTTTCCTACATCAAAATGACCATAATTATCGCAATGTCCTAAACCAGCGGATCTTTCATCTTTTGAGGAAACGAGATTAATCTTAAGCGTCGGATTGGTGTAGGGTTGCTGGCTAGGTATATTACAACAAAATGAACACCATTGGCCAATTCTGATTTCAGTTACAATATATTAAGCATGAAACAGCGTACTGAAATACATAGAATTACCTTCTTTCAGATTCCTCTTGGCTTCCTCCACTTTCTCCTGCAGCAACAGTATCTGCTTCTCCAGCTGTTGATTCATCTCTGTCTGTGTCTCATATCTCGTCTTCCACTCATTCCCTACAGACACCACATTGGACCTGTTACACTAGAGTAACTACTTCCACAGACCTATATCTCCCTGGTACAGCTTTTCAGTGTATTGTATTCTACACTGCCGTTCTACAATTGGCCCATTACACTAGTGTAATATCCCTTACTCTGATACTTATATTCTCATACCCATTGTTTTTATTAATATTTTATCTTCCGCTCATACCTTGTGGACACTACACTAAGTCTATTATATGAAAGCAGGCTTCACTATCCAATACTCCGACACACAATTAAGTAACAATCCCATATCCTGCTAGACACTGTTTCACTCATTGAAGTTGTCTCACACTTTGCCCTTTCAGACACCACAGCGGATCTACATGTATATTACACTAACGTAACAATTATAGAAATTGTTTCTAAAGATATTTCTACATTTAGAAACTGGAACAGTCCAGGAAAGATGGTAATAAGCTTGCTAGATTTCCCTCAGATGCAGTTCTATGAGAACACAACTATAAATTTAAAAAAAAAAAAAAAGGCTCGCAAACTTAAGCATAAAAGTAAACTACATGTACTTCGATGACATTGTTTACATTATAAGTATGTTGACCAAAGGTCAAGTAGGCAGAATAGTAAGCAATTAAGAAAGCTTAAACTGAGCCTGAAAACAAACTTATTCCATGGCTTTGTTTACATTATAGGTGTGGTCACAAAAGATTGGATGCAGCGTTTTGTGGCTGCCTACTTTGATGTGAATTTCCTGACATTCTCAGAGCCACTCCTCAGCAGCTCAGTTGGAAGATGGTCTGTGTGGTAGTCGCTCTCAGATTTACTTACCAAAGGCACTAGACAATTGTTCTAAAATCTCATTTCACCTTATTTTCTTACTCATTTTACTGCTTTCAATATCATATGAACTATTACACACTTATAGACCCTGTGCACAAGAGTAATGAGTAAATAATTATAATGCTGATTTTTTGCCTGTCTTTCAGCATCATCTTTCATAGAAATATGTTCTGAATCCATTCTGTCTCAGGCATGCTGACCTACTGTATGTCCCCTCAGCTATAAATTCAAACCCTGAGGCAAAAGGTACTACTTCTCCAATATGAGTTTAATGACGACCTACCACTGTAATACAGAGTAAAGATGACTGTTTAGTTTTTAAAAAGGTCACAAAGTGCTGAATAAGTTGTTATATTTTCTACATCTACTCCAAAAGAAAGGCCAAACTTGAAGGCTTTTCATTCAGATGCAAAGCATACACTGTGTATTGGTTAAATTTCAACCCTGACCAAATCAAAGCACAGCTGATATCCAAGAGGGATATGAAATCACAGGGATGGTTTGAAAATAAGTATTTGTCAGTCCACTGCAAATAAGTGCCTGTCCACAAAAAGCGGATACCAGTTATTTTATTCCTGATGGCCTACTTCTTGCAAACACACCTAACCCCAGAGATCTACTGCACTTGATCCATTTTCTAATGGAAGGCCCAACTGAATGTAGTCACCACATACAATAGAATAGATGATTCAACATTTCACTGACTCCTAAATTCCCCCAGATGAAATGATCAAAGGCTTTTTTTAAAAATTCCACTGCTTTGGTTTAATATGGACAATCTCCTGAAAGGCCTTTGATTTCTCTTGTCATTGAAGAAAAATAGTCCATGAAAGAATTTTTTCACAGTAGCGAAAAAAAAAGTAAATAAAATACATGTATGTCAAACCTCCTATCCTAGAATTTTAATGATTTCAAAAGTTCATTATTTCACCCAATAAGCCTTTACCAAAATTCTTTTGTAATGGCTTTTCAGCCTACTGTCTTTCCTATTAAATTGCTGAATATCTCAAACTCTCTGCATTCATTTGTTACAGGAATTAAAGCATACAACTTTAAAAGGTTGATTGATTTGACATGTTTGAATCTGTTGCCTGAAATATAATACCTTCATTGTACAGAACTTGAGAAACAGCCAGGGATACACAGATTTGCTCAAGCAAAATGCAGCTGAGAGTTGAAAGATGCAACAGAAACATAAGCAAGATTGTTAGAAGCAAATGCCACTCAGAGTTCTTTGATGATTAATAAAATTGAGTGAATAACTAGATCTAAGTATGAAGAGGTATCACTATCAAATCTTGAATGAGCAAATACTGGTTGCCTAGGAGGAAAAGCCTGGATGATGACACACTCACTCAGGCAAAATTGTTACAGCTTAAATTAATTTTGTTTAAAACAAAACATGAGTTTGGCTTTAAACTATTAAACTGTAATGATACACCCTCCATTCTTTTTCAAAATCTTGAAAATTTTAAAGACAGTCCAAATTGCCTAACATATCAGTGAACTTCTGAAGAAAGCTTTACCTCTGATCTCTAGCTATGACATGATTCAACCTGTTTTCTTATTTAAATCTCCACAGGCTGAGGACAAAACTTCCACAAAACTGAAATATTTCTGGCTACAAACACTCCACCTGTGCCATTGGACTAGGCTTCCTGATGTCTCACATTTTATCAGTAAATTTGGGATGCTATTATAATTATCTATCAGTAAGATTTAGGAAATGTTTACATTATGTTAACAGCCATTAACACAGAGCAGATATGATGAAGCTGCATTGCTGAATCCTTTCAATGTTACTGGGTGTGAGTAGTTAAACTAGTGACAGAGACAAACGTGAAACCGAGGGAGTAAGAAGAGGAGGAGGTATGTCACACAGGCAGCAGCAAAGGAAAATCAAACCTGAAAATAAACAGCAACAAAGTAAGACATGTATTAACAGGTCAATGGCACTTCACACAAATTATAGAGTTAATATCACCTTGAATGCACAGCAAAAATGTAGATTGTCTAATAACATGCACATCTATTCTTTTCACAGCATGTGTATTATTCATTAATAAAGAAGGAGGTGACATTTCAAGAAGTTGTTGAGAAGATTTGATTATATAATCATTTGCCGATAATTTCTAGCAGTTTGCCTTTCTGTGTTATTACATACAGACTTTATGAAAAATTCATTCTGAAAAGCGCTAGTCAGATAATGCTGGTTCATTGAAATTCTGTGAGCTTGAATCTACTTTACAACCTTAAATATTAATGTACTGAACTAAAAACAAAATCAGTTGGAATGGTTGTGGCTGACAGATCTCACAAAGCAGTGTTGTAAATGTGAAATACATGTATGAGTCCACTCCAAATGAAGCCAATGAAACTAAATGCATTGTTTTCAAGATGCAACGTGCTAAACATATTCACCCCAACACACATTGATTTGACAAATTATAATTCCATTACTTTTATATGAATCAAATCAGTGAATCTCACTGTGTGATAATGAACAAGTGTTTGAAGGCAAACGGTGTAAGAATTGCATGACTGAGGCATACCCTCGGGGTCATCTCTAAGTTCTTTAATCAATTCGTTTGCTGGAAGAATCATGAAGATGATGAAAAATTAAAGAACAAAGAGCTTGCAAGCATGATTAAAACACATTAAAGTTTGCACACTCATGAGCTGCATAACATTAAAACTAAATAACACAAATCACAGATGTGGTGCAGGCTGTAGCAATTTGAAATGTTACACTTACTGGTCATAAATCACATTCCTCACCAGTGTGCCTTTCACAATTCCTTTTACATGGAATAATTCATGGGCTAAAAATAATGACTGGTTCTGAGTACGATTTAAGGTAAATAGTGAATATTCGATGGTCAAATCAAGGAGAAAACTGGAGGTGGAATAAATTAGTCCAGTTACTGAATTCAATGATTTGATTTCCTGCAGCTGATGCGTTTGAAATAATCATTCAGGATTCCATTATAAGCAATTTTCCTTCTAAGTTGCACGGCTGTGCACTTGCTGTAATGGTGCCACACACATCAAGATGCTGCCTCTCATTTTGATTTACAAAATATGATGGTTTAAAATATTTTTGCTCAAAGCATCAAAAGTTCCGCTCAGTTTCTCACTGATATTTACTGAGAAAACTGTTTTCGGTTGGTGGCTACAATATTAAAAAGAGAGATAACTGAACAGCGGACAGTACCATCGCTGCACTTAAGAGCCATCTTAAAAAGTATACATACCCTCAATTCTGGCAATTTTGTACAACCTTCCCTCCCCCTTGCATATTTTTCATACCCTGTTTTCAGCCCTCTCTCACACGTATGAGCAAATGACCATATAATACAATTATTATATAATGAAAGTCCATATAAAGCTGTGATGTTCTGAAACTTTTAAATGACATTTTGCATGGACTATTTGATTTCCTTTCCTAGATACACAGCCTATGAATACAATTTTTTTTATACAATCCCACAACTTTTTTGTTGAATAAAGGCAAATAAAATGAAACTTCTTAATTCATTATCATAACGGAAAACCGTACTTATACCCCTCAGATCCCCTACGCCCCGATGTGTGCTCTGTCAAACCCCACCCCACACCCTTTGATCCAGGCATACACACTTTACAGATGGCCCACAATACCCTATTGAGAACATGGAAAACACTTGAGAATGAAGACAGAAACTGAGTGATAGAGCACCCTTCACCATGCAGTATAGTTGGAGCAATCTTTCTCGTGGTTTGTAAGGTCAAGGCTTTTCATTAGATTTAAAAGTGATTCTTGAGGGAAAAAAAAGCATGTTTAGAAAGTGCTAGATCTCTTCCAATATTGAAAACAGTCTGAGAGACAAGAATAAAATAAATATGAATGCAGAACTGTGAAATGGAAAATGAACAATCAGATTACCTTCATTTTCGATTGTGTCGTAACGTTTTTCTAACTCATCAATTGTTGCTTTCAGTTCAGCAGAAGACTGATCAAGCATTTCTCTGCAAAATCAAAAGCAAGATTTTAATACAGTATCCACAATTTAAGTAAAGTACACTGCTACATCTCATACATAGCATGTCTGAACACATTTTTAAACGTGCAAATCCCATCAACTGCATATTTTTGGCCATTGTTTCTTTTTATTAAATCAAATATAAATTAAATACAAACCGAATCAGTAAGATTTATACTGAGCACATGAATAACTTTACAAGGTTTGTTGTTTTATGAATGCGTGCAACAAAATACAAAGAATATGAAGCTGAAAATGCTAATTTAAGACATGAGATATTAATCACAAATTTAGAATTTAAAAAAAAAAGCGGGGGTGGTGGGAAGGGGAGGGGGTAAGGGGATTGTCCTGGAGTCCTAAAATCAGAACAGTGACCCCTCAAACGATAGGCTAACAAATTATAACACTGAATCCCAGCACAGTCACCAGGAGCGGAGTTCACACCAATTCAAATAAACTGAGGTGACTACATAGTCATAAACCATCTCTCCAAAAGCACACACCATGTTTGTAGTACTGATAAAGTGTAAACAGCTATAAACTTCTTTCAGAGCACGTAATTCATCCCCATTGATCTGTGCAAGCAATGCAGTTTTGATATTTGACAGGTGCAGCAGTAGTTTGACTCATCATGAAAATGTAAACATTCTCCAATTGTATTGTTTAGCAATGGAAATTATTTTTAGAATAAAGCGATATTTCAAATTAAGTAAGGTAAAATATAATAACTTAATCACTGATCCCTTGTTCTGTTCATAAACAGCTCGCAAGAAATCCTGTACGTAATGAAGTTTTTTTGTTGTTGTTGTTTTTGCAAAGACCGGAATTTGGTTACTTCCACTTCTCAAGGATTTATGATGTAGGCCAATATCAAAGATACAAACATAAAAAAAGAAACTTTGCATCTTTTAGTATTTTTTCTGTTTTCACTCTGCGATTAATGTTAGTGGTCTAAAAAATATTTGACACTGGCCTTGTGCATCTCTTTCAGCTTCCATAGCACGTGCGCCTAGTGAGCTCTTACTGGTTGTGTAAAAGATGAATTGGTCATACGCATATATTATAAACAAAAATATTTTAAGCCTTTTGGCATGATCATACCAGTTAGTAAGGAGGTTGAACAATAATACGTATGCAGCTGATTAAACCACTTCGACTCTATAATCCCCCCTGAAATTTCCAGTATAATTTCTATTCGTTCTCGAAAAATATGTTAAATTTGTCCATACTTCATTTGCTTCTCCTGTTGTAGTTCTGCTCGAAGCTTTTCAAGCTCGAACTCTGTGACGGCCGCCATTTTGATTCCGCTGTAAACGTTGCTATGCTTTTACGTCATAGAGCGCGGAAAAAAACAGGAAGTGTTTGATCACTGACGGGTCGCTTCTACAGTAAAGAGAGCTTCAGCCGAACCAAAACTCGCGACAGAATACCATAATTATTATTATGAGCATAAAACGTACAATTCTGCGAAAGTTTATCAAACAGCATAATAAAAATGTATCTTTTCATCCCGTTTTACCTTCTCATTTTTCTGTCATATGTCTAAACGTGCACCGATACGCACAAATTATTATTTTATTTTCTGACATTAACTTACTCATCATCATCTTCATAGACCTCTGCCCTAGTGTCATAATCCTCCACCTCGTCGTCATCAATTGAATCGAAAGCAACAGTCCGCTTTTGCTTGTCACGAGTTGCTATTCCTGGTCTTCTCGTGTCTCTAGAATCATCGCCGTCGACGTTATCGTTGTCATATATGTCCAAATACCTTTCAGAAGCATCTTCGTCGTGGTCATCATGAACACTAAGTCTTGAGAGTCTACGCTCGCGAACTGTCATGTCATCGCCGTCTGCCTCGTGCCATGCATGTGTGTCGGTATCCTCGTTAATTGCGTCATTTTGAAGTGGTGACGTAGACCTCACTCTGCTCGTGTAATTCACACTGACGTCATTATCAGATTCCCGACGACGTGCGTTATAATGTGAGCTCTCAGTATCATCAAAGAGAGGTCTCGACAGATCGTACCCTCGACTACCCTGCTCATCATCGACTCTGGTTTTATCTATGCTTTCCTCTTCTCGTTGTTTTGTCGTTGTTCGAAACTGCCGTGTGTTGTTACCATTATCATATTGGTTTCTACGCGTTGACTGAGCAATCTTTTGTCGAGACTGACGTTTCCTGTCCATAGTGTGTAATTTGGCGGGCCGAATCAACACTGTTGAAACAGAAAAGCTCAAAATGACGCACTGTGGAAGATGATCTACTAAGCTGAGACATTAACGTACCGTGTCATTTCTTTGACACAAATGTATCAGTTCAATTATGAAGCGGCCGTATAAGTATCAGAAAGCGCTATTTTACTGTCCTGGAGCAGTTATAACGTGTTTATAACACAGAACCACGGACTTTGTTGTTAGGTTAAAATACTTTTGAAAAATTAAGAAACAACTGGAGAAAAAGTTATGTACGGTAGCCTACTACCACGCTGATGAATTAAATACAAGTTTTAGATTCGCAGCGTAAAAACTAATAAAAAAAAAAAAAAGGAATGAATAGATCGATATAGGAAAAAAAAACGTCAATTCATTAGGCCCTTATGACCCTTTAAAATGAATAAATAAATGAATCACGTTACTACATTTAAGACTATGATTGTAATAATGGTGATGATGGTGGTGATTTTGATAACGAATTATGCCAACTCCTATGTTCAAGTGCCTGTAACCCAGCCAGCGACCCTACAGATATCCGACGGATGGGATGGTCGTCAAGTCTGCACATTGGAATGACATCGTTTATACGTGGATCCGTTAGTTAATAAATCGTGCCGACTTTGGTTTGATGTACCAACCCAATGGAAGTCCTATACAAATCTACGTCAGATTGAAGTTTGGGATGCCGGCTGGGAAATTACGACACTGATTTGAAGACTACGGTGGGGGGGAGGGGGGGGGGGGCGCCAGTTGTCACAAAATGAAGGTTTGGAGAAATTTCGCATTTTAAAGTTTGAAAGTCCATAGGTTGAAAAGAGGATGTCTTATCTAAATTTGCTCCTATTGCTGGACAACGTTTGGTTATCACTTAGTCAGTATGAGAGGAACAAAGCTAAAGATATTGGCTAAAAGCTCAGGCTAAAACCATAAAACTCTCATTTTGTGACAACTGACATTGTTCTCCTGTAGTCTTAAATTGGAAAAACGGAAACTTGTAAAATGTAGTCAAAATATTCCGCAAGTCCCTGCCACCGCACCACAATATAGAACAGTATAGAACACCTCCTACTTGGCAAAAGAATCGACACTCGGATATAGAAATATCGGTGCTTTTCAATATCCTAAGTAACTTGGATATTTTATTTATTATCATCTGATAATTTTAAAGAAACATTTTAGCCTTATTTGATAATATGTATATTATATTCATAACACGATGGTGAACATTATGGAGAATCATCAAATAGGATCAACAGAATAACACAAAACAATCCACTGGTTTCATTCAACGCAGTAAACACTCTTCACGACTGTCCTACGTGAGATAGAACTGCACAAGTAGGTGGTGCAGAATATATCTTGCACAGCGAATGAATTAAACACCGCACAAACCCGTTTTGCTCCAGTGTAACCACGTCTGTAATGCTGGTTGCTAAGGTGAATTCTAAACACAGAAACGGCATCAATAGGGAAGAAAACAACAAACTAAAATTGTCCCACATCCTTTGTATCGACTCGTGTTCTTTGTTTACTCGTGCGCGAGACGAAGATGGAAATCAATTTGTTCGATAGCTCTGACAGCTATTGATGAGGCGGTTTTTTATTTGGCATTGAGCTGGGTTCGATTAGACAATGGATTTACGAGATGCCGATTGGATTTGCTGCCGCAGTAGATGTAGTTATCGTGATCTTCGTCATGCACGTTGTCGCCATCGGTCATTATTGCCTGTACTTTCATAGCCTAATGATCCATTCGCCTTCCTTACCCTTCTCCCCACAGTTGTGTTCTGTATCACCCCTTTCCTTCAGTCATTATTATCCCTGAAATTATCATCATTATCATCAACATTATCATCATCATCATCATCATCATCATAAATATCGTCATTTTACGGCTACATTGCGCAATAACGGTAAAATGAATCACAAATTAAAAAAAAATCTGATTCATACATTCTAATTATTGATCTATGATATATGGAACCATTCACTCATCATTGTGTGTGTGTGTGTGTGTGCGCGTGTGAAATCAACATGTTATTTCTTTGTCAAATCATCGTCAGTCCAAACTATTCATCCATCCACCCATTATTCATCCATACATCCATCCATCCGTCCATCCATCCATCCATCCATCCATCCATCCATCCATCCATCCATCCATCCATCCATCCATCCATCCATCCATCCATCCATTCATCCATCCATTCATCCACCCATCCATCCGTCCATCCACCCATCCGCCCATCCATCCGTCCATCCATCCATCCATCCATCCATCCATCCATCCATCCATCCATCCATCCATCCATCCATCCATCCATCCATCCATCCATCCATCCTCCCACCAGACATACCTACATACAGACACACATGCATAGACTGACTCTCTGAAGTCTCTCAGAGCACAACGACCACTGGTGAATACACAAAATATCGACATGTTTAATTCACTCGCCAGCATTGTTTTAAATTGGCTATCATTGATGCTTGGAGTTGGACAATAATTCGATCAGACATCACCAAGGCTACAGTGATTTTCCCCCTCCACTTTCTCCCCCAATACACTCATACATACACACCGAGGGGCGTGCAGAAAAGGGTGGAGGAGGGGTGATGGCCCCAGGCATGCATTTTCATTGAGCATCCAATCAAAGAGTGAAATTAAAATTAAGTTTTTTGAAATTTGAAGTTATCACTGTTGCCGTCGTTGTACAAGCTGCTCTACAGTCCGGTGTCTCCCTTTCTTACATTTCTCAGTACTGGTCCCTATACTTGAGTCTTGGGGTGTACTATCAAGATGTTGAGCCCGGGCGCGTGATTTTTTTTCCGTACGAGCTTTAGCAAATTCAGGAGCGGTACAGCAACACATCCCCAAACACAGGACAGCTCCAACACATCCCAGGGATTTTCTGTGACGTTCACAGTCATTTTAGGGTTAAGGTTAGAGTGCACAGTCCAGAGATTGCATCATCCATGGCAGTGTTCGCCAGGACGAGAAATCCCTTAGCCGGTGACCTGTGTTTGTGGGGGGGGGGGGGGCGGTTGCTGGCACGCTCCTGAATTTGCTAAAGCTCGTACGGAAAAAAATCATGTGCAGCCCGGGCATCACCAAACTTCTGCACGCCACTGCATATACCCATTCAATTTGAGTTAATTTTTGCCCACAGCAGGACCTTTTCCACGCACGGCTGGACCTTTTCCACGCACGGCTGGAATGGGAATACGTTGGGAAAGAATCCAGGGAAAAGTCCGTGCATACTGGTGAGCAAATCTAAGATAAAAAAAAACGGACTCCTGTGGTATTTTGTGGTAAAGATCAGTGGCGGATCTACTTTTTTGGGACCCTGAAGCTTGAACTGCTATGGGGCCGCCTTCTCAACCAGCAACAATTATAGGGTAACATCCAAAATTCACTCATCACAAAAACTCTCTTCAGTTCCATTCCAGGATTAGGTGCCCTGAAGCTTAAGCTTCCTTAGTTTCATAGTAGATTCGCCATTGGTAAAGATAATATCTACCTTTCATTATTGATACTATAAAAAATTGAATTTTAACGGACTCACTTCCAGCTAGCTCCTTTCGGGGAGCAAAAGTTCTCATAATTATTGTCCTCTTTGGAAGATGGTGATCAGTTACACGGTTGTAAAGGGACTTTTGAGAAATGTGGTAAAATGGCAAATTTTTTGGTAATCAAACAAAGAATATTTCTCAGTGTAATTTTCACTTACTATAAGTGTTTGCTGATGGACCGCTCAGAGCTGTTTCATGTTTGCAGTAGCGAATCAGTAACACAAGCAGGCTAGCTAATTGCTTAGTCAATCACCCGTTCACACACTGCGTGGAACTTATTTGCAGCTGACTGATCAACGGATTACCTTTTTCAACGAACAGCCCATGGCTAATTATTTTCTACAGTAATGATAATAATAAACCAATGGCTGGTTTGACTGACCTAATAACTTATGTTCAAAGTCCTAATTAATAATCGACAAACTTACTAACAAATTTGCGGTGACTGAATGGTTACATTAAGGATAAACAAGTGAATTAATTAGCTACGGTATAACAAAACGCTTAAGGACAACACAATAATTCCTGTTCCTGATCCTCTATGGTAGGTGATATGAATAAATTGAAAGCGGAGAGTCTGAAGTCTGTTTTAGCCAATTATCTTGGCTTTATTCAACATTCAACTGTAGTAGGACCAGAAGCATGATCCAGTTATAATCCTTCTACCGAGCAATGGCGCTAGGAAGGACGAAATCGTTTATTGCAACGTCTGTGACGTCATCTCCGCACAGTGGTATTCATTAGTGGTGCGTTATTGTTCAACACAAGCAGATAGCAGATAGTTAGACAAACAGATAAAACAAACAGTACATGACGAGCGATTAAAGTAACACAAAGCACATAAACATAGCAACATCACGACATTCTTCCCCCCTCAGGTAATCGGGGACATCATTAAACACGTTTTCAAAATTACAATGACCCCCAATTAATACTAGCGAACAAAAATGCAATGAAACGTTATTGTCACAAATTGCATCAAGTATGCATAGAAAAAGTCCTGGTGATCGTAGAGTTCAAGCTTCTCTGTTCCGTAAGTTATAAACCCTGGTCCGAACAAAAGGACGGCGTTTTGGACTAGGTCTACTTTCATCAGGTGCTTCCGGTTGAATCTCAGAGTTTTCTTCTCTGAGAGAAGTCGAAGGGTTACTACCTGGGGTGTTCAGAGAGTCTGTTAGATCCAAGCTACGATTTTGCGTACCGGTCTGCATAACAGCTGGTTCAGGAACAAGCATTATCTGATTTGTCTGGTCATTCACATTTAAGTCATTATTTGTCGGCGAAGGAGCCGCTTCATTCGGAACAGTAAGCGATGTAGTCATGTCTCCAGGTGGTGCCAGGTGGCGCAGAGCCACTGTTGTCTCCCTCCCATCACGAAGTCTGACTTGAGCATACAGAGGATTGCAATCCAACAGTTCAACCTCATCTACCAAGGGGTCATACTTCGAAGTCCTCACGTTTCTTCTCATGAGCACAGTACCGGGAGTAGTTAACCAACTTGGAAGAGTTATACCAGTTGTGGATTTCCTGTTATAGCGAAATATTCTCTCGTGCGGAGTTTCGTTTGTGGCGGTACATAGAAGAGATCTTAGGGAATGAAGTGAATCTGTGAGAACGAGCTCCCACTGATGGGTCTCTAGGCCACGAGACCTCAGCGCAAGCGTTATTGTCTTCCAGAGCGTGCCGTTCAATCTTTCCACTTGCCCATTAGCTCTAGGGTTGTACGGAGTAGTCCGACTAGTAGCTATACCTTTGTTGTGAAGGAAGTCCTTGAGCTCACTAGACATGAAGTTAGCGCCCCTATCAGAGTGCACATAGGATGGCATTCCAAACAGAGAGAAGAGTTGACAAAAGCATTTGATTATAGTTGAGGCGTTCATATCAGCACATGGAAAAGCAAAGGGGAAGCGGGAGTACTCATCAATCATTGTCAGAAGGTACTTGTTCCTCGAGGAAGAAGGCAAAGGCCCTTAAAATCCACGCTAAGGCGTTCAAAAGGCTGAGTGGCCTTGATAAGGTTAGCATCAGTCGATTTGTAAAAGGAAGGCTTTAGTTCACAGCAGATTCTACAGTTTGCACACACTCTCTTCACTTCATCTAGTGAATAAGGGAGGTTCCTGCATTTGACGAAATGCATCATCCTCGTAACCCCAGGATGGGATAGTGTGCTGTGGAGATCTTGCAGTATTTCGGCGTTCGAGTTAGCAGTAGAACAGTACCCCCTCGAGAGAGCGTCTGCTGCGTGGTTTTCTTTGCCAGGTCTGTATACTACGTCATAGCTGTAGCACGACAGTTCAATTCTCCATCTCTGGATTTTGTCATTTTTCACCTTTCCTTTCTGAGCGTTATTGTACATAAAAGCGACGCTTTTCTGGTCAGTCACAAGTTGGAAATGTTTTCCAAGCAAGTAATGTTTCCACTTCCGGAGAGCCTCCACAATGGCATATGCCTCTTTCTCGACAGATGAATGTTTCCTTTCACTATGATTTAGTGTTCTTGAAAAGAAAGCAACAGGTCTCCCATTCTGATTCAGGGTAGCTGCTATCGCTATGTCAGAAGCATCCGTTTCGACCATAAGAGGGATATCCTGGTCAATGGTTGTAACAGCAGCATTCTCTATCTCTCTCTTCAACAGTTCAAAAGCACATTTCACTTTCTTTGGTAATGGAAAAGTGTGGTTGTTGACAAGAGGGTGTATTTTGTCAGAAAAGTTTGGGATCCAAGAAGAGTAGTAGGCAAACATGCCTACAACCCGTCGTTGTGATTTTGCGTCATGAGGATCAGCCAGATCTCGCAGCGGTTGTAGTCTGTCAGGGTCAGGTTTGATGCTGCCCTTGGAAACCAGGAACCCAAGCAGCTTGATTTCTCTGGCGGAAAGGATGCTCTTGTCCTCATTGAAAGTTATGCAGTACTCAGCGGCACACTTCATAAAGTGAGAGAAGTTTTCATCATGCTCCTTCTGATTTCTACCGCAAATAGTGACATTGTCTAAATATGCGAAAGTGTCTTTAATTTTCTCATTTCTGACGAGGCCGTCAATGATGCGTTGAAAGCAAGCGACTCCATTAGTGACGCCGAATGGAATACGTTTGAACTGGTAGAGGTTTCCACTGGCCTCAAAGGCAGTGTAGAATTTCTCTTCCTCCTTTATGGGAATTTGGTGGTAGGCACTGCGAAGGTCTACTGTACTGTATACCTCATATTTCGAGATCTCCTCAATCATCTCATCTATTCGAGGAAGAGGAAATGCATCAAGCTGGGTGAAACGATTGATAGTCTGACTATAATCCACTACCATTCTTTTCTTGTGCCGGTCATTTGTTGTTACCAGCACTTGCGCTCTCCACGGAGAATCAGAAGGTTCAATCACATCTTCGGCAAGCAGTTTTTGGACTTCAGAGTCTATGAATTGTCTATCTGGTGTAGAGAACCGTCTTGACTTTGTAGCTATAGGTCTGCAATCGGGAAGCAAGTTCTTGAACAGAGAGGCAGGTTCCACCTTTGCAGCAGTTATGCCACAGACAGAGAATGTAGGCTTGGGGCCTTTGAAAGTCATTTCAAGTCCTTTGTGTTGATCTAGAAAGTCGTGACCCAGTATTAGGTCAGCGCACAATCCTGGTAGAACAGAGAGCTTTATTCCTTGATAAGTTTCGCCATTATATTCCAGAGTAGCAAAACAATGGCCTTTGGTTGTACTTGAGAGATTCGTGGAAGCCATGGAGATCTCTTTTCTAGACTTGAAGGTCTTGAACTTCATAAATTGAGCTTTGTCTGCTGAGATAAAACTTTCAGAGCTTACTGTGTCCACCAGTGCCCTCAGAGGAGTGTCAAAGACCTTGACTTTTATAATGGCTTTCTGAAGACTTAAGGGGGCCGCAGCAGTGAAGGCCGAATTAAGGATGGGATTAGCAGCAGAGGCGAAGTCATTCCGTTTTCCTTTTGATAGACACACCTTTTGATAATGTCCTTTCTTCCCACATCCTTTGCAAGTTGCCTCTCGAGCAGGGCATTTTGATCGGGGATGCCGTTGAAAACCACAGAAGAAGCATTTGGAACTGATTGCAGCTGATAGTGTATCACTCTCGTCGATGGCTGGAGTGGTGGTACTGCCGCAGGGCACTGATGATGAAGCTGGTACATTGTTGTATGTCTGGGATTGTTTTTCGGCCATTTCTAGCGATCTAGCTTGATCAAAAGCAGTAGACAAGTCTAATGTCTTATTCTCAAGGAGTCTTTGTCTGATTTGACTTGAAGAGAGGCCACAGATGAAAGCGTCTCGGATGAAATCATCCCTGTTTTTGTCGGCTGAAACAGCTTTGAACTCACACTCTTTTGCAAGAATCTTCAGTCTCTGTAAGAATTGGTCAAGTGTCTGCCCTGGTTCTTGTTTGGTAGTTGTTAAGATGTGCCGAGCGAATATTTCATTTCCAGGTTTAACATAAATGTTTTTCAGGACTTCCACGGCAGAGGCAAAGGTGGGACAATCGATGATGTATTCATATACAAAGGGGTCAACGAAGTTTATCAGCAAGTCAAGTTCATCAAGAGTAGGAGTGGAAGATTGTTGTCGTAGAGATGACAGGAAATTGTTGAAAGTTCGCAGCCAGTGATTCCAGCGTTTGGATGCGTCTGGTGTGTTTGGGTCCGCGTTGAACCTCTCAGGTCGGAGAAAACGCTCCATGTTGAAATGTTGAATAAATTGATATGAATAAATTGAAAGCGGAGAGTCTGAAGTCTGTTTTAGCCAATTATCTTGGCTTTATTCAACATTCAACTGTAGTAGGATCAGAAGCATGATCCAGTTATAATCCTTCTACCGAGCAATGGCGCTAGGAAGGACGAAATCGTTTATTGCAACGTCTGTGACGTCATCTCCGCACAGTGGTATTCATTAGTGGTGCGTTATTGTTCAACACAAGCAGATAGCAGATAGTTAGACAAACAGATAAAACAAACAGTACATGACGAGCGATTAAAGTAACACAAAGCACATAAACATAGCAACATCACGACAGTAGGTAATTGGTAGGATCGAGCACCTAGTCTTCTCAGATAAGAAAGAAAAACTTGAAGGGCCCGTGTGCGCATTGCGCACGTTAAAGAAGCCTTGGCACTTATCAGTCGAGAAGAGCAGGCCGAACAAGCGGCTCCCCTGGCAAAAAAAAAAAAGCAAAAAACGAATCCCCACCACAAAACTACACAGAAACAAGAACAAGAAATATAAAAAGAAGAAAAGTGAGGTGTAAACGCCAGTGGCAGCGAAACCTCGTGAAATTAAGAGCTAAACACAAAACGTTTGATAAGCAAAATCAATTAAGGAACCCAGTAATCACTGTCGCAAGGCTAATGAAAATCCACCCTATTTTCTCCCAGAGAATAGCTGATTAAACGCGTGCGTAGCTACTGAGTGAATTTCCAATATCGACTTAACTGAAATAATGCAGTCTCTGTTGAGATTTTGTTCATAGAGTTATTGCCCTTAGACCATATTATTTTGTCTTTCTCTTGAGCTGTTCAAGTGAGTTAAACTTTTCCGCTGTTTCTGGACCTTTGGACAAATATCATCCCCTTGCTTTGTTTATTATCGGGGTTTTAATATATAAATGCCATCCATTATTATTCATTATTTTACACCAATGTGAAAGACAAACTGTACAACTCACTAAATCAAATGCTGCTGTATCGACCATTAATTTAATATTAATTGGAGTGTGCAGCATTGTCAGCTCTAAAAATAAAGAGGCGTAACCACTGCAAACCTATTACAGTATAGCTGCGCTTTACTAGTTGTTTCCCTTTGACAGCAATCGAATGGTATCACGGATTGAAAAAGACCCATACACTTACACACAGAAAAATGTAAAAAATTTCTGTAACGCCAAAAATGATATTCTTAAATGGATAGCTCTTGTTGAACTGAGTCACCGTCTCTTGTTTCTGGATCATTTTATTGTCTTTTGTATTATTATATGGTTTGGGCATTAAAAAAATATATCAATCAAAAATATATAATAAAAAAATACCTTATATGTAACCTTTTCAATGTTTAGGCGCTTTTGTCTCTGTTTCTCTCTGGCGTTCAACACGCGTTGATTGATAGTGTTGGGTTTGTTTATAAAGTTACTAAGAACTTCAACAAAGATGAATAGCAAATACGTTTAGGGACTTTCGCCTCTGTTCCTTTCGAGCATTCAACATGCATTGATTGATAGTGTTGGGTTTGTTTATAAGTTCACTAAATAACTTCAACAATGATTAATAGCAATAGCATTTAACTTTACCTTTCTCACAAGGGACGAACCGACACCTCGGTCACCTTTGAGGGGTGTTGGGAGACAAAAAGAAGGAAAAGATATGGGCGGTATTGACAGTAAAGGGCTAGAGGTGGTTGATAAAGTGCAATTTTTATCCGGACAGATAAAGTGAATCTGAGATAAGAGCAAGCAGAACAGTGCATAATCAGTGAATTATCTTTACACGTATTTCCGGATACATTTTTCAACTGGCGTACTGCCAGAACTCTTCCCTATGGATTTATTTGCATGTGTAAAGTGACTCATTGCAAAATAAGAACAGCCCAAATCTACCTGCCAAAGTATAGTTTTTAAACTGCATATAGCTATTTAAATGTGCAAAACTGAATACTACTCAATGAAGGAAAGTTGTTCGTCACATCGAAGTTGTGTGATATGTTATGTGTACACATTTCTTTCTTTTGTTTCAGTTTATTAGAATTAGTGCCCTTGATTTAACAATGGCCATTGTTTTTGTCAGTGTGCACACGAAAAGTCGGACGCAAACTCATTAATATCGACCATAATGCGCCTTAGCCCACGCCAATACCGATTTTCAGCCTAATTTCTTTATTATTGGTGAAGATGCGACTGTTGGAACAGCCACATGCACTTTTACAGCATGTAATTATCTAAATAGATCCACGAAATAACAGTGTGCACACACGGACAACAAAAACCCTCGAAAAGAAAATAAAGTGATTTAAAGTGAAAAAAAAAAACGATCTTCGCATTTTTATTGCCCAAAATCGAATAGTAAATTCTTTATCTTTATGAAATGATGTGTTTTAAACCTCTAAGATACCATTATTGGTCACAATTTGACAGTTCATAACAGGGTACAAACACAGGTAGATTTGGGCTGTTCTTATTTTGCAGTGACTCATTTATTATTTATTATTTACAGATAATATTTATTTCAGTAAATATAGGATAGATCTAAGGTACCGAAGAGAGAGATGAAAGTTTCAGTTCACCCTAATGAATAAAAACATCATTTACTAAATGTAATGTACATAAAATGGCATAGTGAACAACTAAAAGGATATTCAGCAAAAACCAGTGGAGGTAAAAATTCATATACAATCATTAAGTGAATACCAAATGAGAATAATTAAAATGACGGACTGTTAAAGAGAAAGAAAACTGGCATAATACATGATTATTTACATAATTTATTTTATTTATTTATTTCTATTTATTTATTTATTTATTATTCAAATTCATTTGTCAGCTTGATAATTTCCCAATGGTATGAAAACCTCATGAATAATTAAAATTTTATCATCATGTAAGATATTTTCCTGCATCTGAACTTTAATCCCTGTACTCCGAACACCCCCTTTCTGTTGTTTCAATTAAAAGTTGGACTTTTGTCTCTCTGAGTCATACATTCAGTCAGTGTCCTATCCCTTCCGATCGTGGTTTAACAAGCACACTACAATCGTTGGGCTAGTAAGCGCTGTTCCAATTTTGGCAGGTTAGAAAATAAAATCCCATGTGTATATGACTGTACATATGAGATATATTCTCTCTCCTCTCTCTCTATCTCTTTCTTTCTCTCTCTATCTCTCTCCCTCTCTCTGTCTCTCTCTTTCTCTCTCTCTCTATCTATCTCTTTCTTTCTCTCTCTTTCTTTCTCTCTATCTCTCTCTCTTTCTCTCTCTCTCTCTCTCTCTTCTCTCTCTCTTTCTCTCTCTCTTCTTTCTCTCTCTTCTGTGTGCGTGTATGTGAGAGAGAGAGAGAGAGAGAGAGAGAGAGAGAAAGAAAGCAAGAAAGAGAGAATCAGCGTATTTCACGAACGCTTCTAATTTCTGAGACACATTGCTTCAGTTTTAATTCACACGTTCTAAGCTACAGACTATGAAATAGCAGCCATGGTAATTACTCTGACAGCCACATCTAGCGTCCTGCCACATAACCCTTTGAAACGTCAGTGTACCTAAAAAAAAAAAGTCTATCAAATTTGCTTGTTTGTTTGTCAGGCAAATATTGCACATATATAAATTCATTACTTTCGGAATGTTTACTGCACCAAACGTCATGAGAAATTTCTAAAGAGTAGTTGAGGGGGACTGATGAGCCTCGAAACTAAACCAGATTTAGAACAGGGAACCGAATTTTGCATTTAAACTATTACTTTCAGTCGAGTTATTTAAAGATACACGAGAGCTGAAAAATACGAAAAAGCGTCAAGAATTCAAGCGAAAGCATGGCATCATTGCTAGTCTCAATGTAGACAGACAACACAAGAAAAAGTTACTTTACACACAGAACATGAATGTAAATTAAAAAAAAATATATATAATAATTACTAAATGAGGTCCAGTATTATAGAGTGAGAGGTCAATATTTATAGTTTGTAGAAACGGTTACGTTTTGTTGAGTAGTTGCATCATATTATATATTTGTTAGAGTCTTATGGTCAATTGCCTTGACTACGACATCCGAGCGTCTCAACAATGCTGCACGGATCGTCACCAGAAAACTACTGTCTTGAAGTAAGAGAGTGCAACAAAAGAAGACATCATCCACAAAAGCTTTGCAAGTAACACCTTGTGTTTGGCTCGCAATATCTACAGAAAATCAATAAGCTACTTGCTCTGAATAGACACTAGACAACAGTCAGGCTACTTTGGTACGCGAAATCGATAGCTGTTTATTTTTGGTTTGTGCTACAGCAAAACGGTGTATCCGAAATTTCGGGGGTAATTTTTAAGAAAAGTGCGAAATTATACGAATATCATACTGTGCCCGGTCAGAAACAGACAGATGTTGGCAGCAAAATATACACCAAAGAAATAATGGCAGAAGCTGACTGTGTCTGACGAGGCTTAGTATGATAGGGTCGTGCCGGATTTACTAAGAAAAAGGAAATTATGGCGTGCATTTTATGTCTGCCAGCTTGCGACTGTGTCTGACCGGGCTTTGATAGGATTTTTCCAGATTTAATAAGGAAATATAGGAAATTATGGTGTGCATTTTTTGTCCGACAGCATCTGACTGCGTTTGACCGGGCTTAGTTTGAAAGGGTCTTTCCGGATTTACTAAGAAAATATTGAAATTACAGTGTGCACTTCTTGTCTGCCACCACCTGTGTCTGGCCGGCCTTGGTATAATACGTCCCTTAAGGTACCTCCACAGAGATCATAATATAAAAGAGTATTTTTTACTCCCACTGGATCCGTCTACAAATCGGCTGACCACACAGTTCAACATATTAACTTCACTTCTAATAAGACATTCAAGTAGCTGACCCGAAACACACCCTAAAGTAGTGAAAATAGAAGAAAATGCGTCTGCCAAGAGACAATCATAATGTAAAGAAAACTTGTCCACGTGAATACGAAAATATTTAAAATTAACTAATATTCAGGAAAGAGAAAACTTCCTGTGAGATATAAAAGTGATGCAATGTTTTCCACAATCAGGAAATTGAAAACAATAGGATTTGACACTATTGATTTTATAGTGACCAATGTTTATTTTTGTAGAGGTATACAGAGATATAGAGTACATTGTCCATTAAGCAGTCTTCAGCCATTTGATTTCATCCCCGAGCAAAATGGCAAATACATGTATTATATTCAGGAAATGTTTCGCGACTATTTCTACACTGGTGCGACGCCAACTTTGACGAAACTGCACTCCTTTGAACAAAAAAAAAACGGCAATAATAATAGTAATAATAGAAATAATAATGCCAGCTACCACAACGATAAAAACCAGTGCGATACCGGTTTATGATAAAAAATAATTCACTATGTGCATAACATGTTTTCTTAGCAGTTGCAACATGTGCGACAGCTTCAGTGCTAAGAATAACACTTAGTTTAGTTAGGCTTTCATTTCATCGCTCGTTATAGCAAGCTAATTATACCCGAGACACAGGATCCAATGTTTCGGATTATACTATTCTGACGGTATCATAAAATTGTTAACTTAAAAATAAAAACAAGGAACAATTACCCATTGAACGTTCGCGGTCTATAAATTGTTTTGTATGTCAGTTCAAGGGCGAAATTTTAACTGCTCATGAAAGAGATTTGTATGCTGTATATTATTTTTAATGCAATGTTCTGCGTGGGTGTGCATATTGATGTGTTAGTGTTCAATGTTATGTGCTCAGTTCGCATATCAATTTTTTGTTTGGAGGAGGGGGAGATGGGGAATGAATGTCAAGTACTCGGGATTTTTTTGTGCACGTGAGGCAGGAGTGTGTTTTTTTGTGTAATGCTTGCATAAAACGTCACAGTTACAGTTTACCTGTGGGCATTAGAATAATTATGAATATGAATGACAGCATGTTACTGACTAGAATGTTGTTACAAGTACCTACGTCCCACAAGTCTTTTTGCGCTAGGGGTGCGTATTTTAAGGCCTTTTGTGACTCCAGAGCTAGAGATCTCCTCCCGAAATACTCCCGAAACAACAGCCTGAATTACATGGAATTATTCTTTCAGATTTTCTTTTTGTTTTCCTCCGGGTTTTTTTTTCGTTTTGTTTTTTTGTTTTGGTTGAAAGGGTAGGAGGCAGGGTTAGGGATTCGATAAGATCTAGGATTGAGGATAAGGACGGGGTTAGGGGTAGGTACATGTACTAAGCGCCCTTACAAGTTAGTGGTAAGGGCGCCTAGGGTAGGAACTGTACGTACGGCCCCCTAGCGCAAAACGCTTGAGAACCGCACGAACTTACAACAAGAACCTATAGACTATGAAGACGCTGAAGATGAGCGTGTCTGTGGCTCCGAGAGTGAGAGAGAGAGAGAGAGAGATTGAGTGCTTGTCATTCTTTTATATTGATTTTGTGAATGTAAATCCGAAGGAGTAACTGTGAACTTTTTTTTTTTTTTAGTAAATGTGTAACTTGGGGTGCAAGATAGAACTCGAGTACATGTATATGCTGCCAGTCAACACAAGATAAATGTATGTAAAAAGAAAATCAACAACGACAACATTAACTAAACAGAACAAAAATCGTCGTTATAATTATAGTTCGTCATAACCGCTAAAATGCTTTTAAAGTATTACGTTGTTGAAATGATTTCGTATCTTAATCTTTCAGCTGACTGGGATACTGCATTTAATTTTGTACTATGATTCTTGCTTGTTTATCGTGACGTCGACGAAAACAAAGACTGATGAAAATAGTTAATCAGTTTGATAAGCCAGTGACGTTACATAAAGCAACGAGTGTTGAATAATCTCCCTGTCAACACCCAATCTCTAGAACAACGCCAGTGCTAACCCCATCTACACACACGCACACGAGTATTCACAGCATTATCTGCACTCAGCAGACCTCGAGCCTCTGAAAATTTTCATTTGTGTTATTTTTAAAAGAAATATTCTGAATTAAATCATGCAAACATTCTCAAATCAAAGACAAGGCGCGTTGAATGTTGTGTATGATGGTGTTAGCTGGTTTTTATATTATAATTCTTGTTTTCTCTCAGCGTAATGGCGGAAATATTGGGAAACCACGAGGTGTTCCTGGTTTGTTGTCGCCATTTTCTCCTCTGCCTGCCATTTTGACTGATACATGACCTCCTGGATGGCCTCGAAATATTTTACTCGCACCACGTGATCGACATTGCACATAAATTATTATAATCAGTGGATCTGGACCAAGAAATTACTACGCTGCACTGGGAGAGATGTATTCCTACGCCACCTCGCCTAGCGTAGGAGGAGAGCGGCGTCTGGGTCGTTCATCCGGGCGATTTGCCAGGGTGGCTGCCGGCCTGAAGGACACGGCAAACCAGAGAATTAGGGAGGGGGGGGGGGGGACAGCTAAGCTTGGACCAATCGCAGGTAGGGGGAAGGAGGGGTGAAACAGCGCCACGAAAGAATGCGATGGGTGTAAAATGTGAAGTCGACGCAGGGATAACACAACATGTGTACGGGAACTTTGAGGTTACCGCGATCTGCACTGGGTTGGGGGTGGAGAGCGGCCACTTAAACGCTTGTGTGTTGTTTGATTCAAAATTCCAAGTCACGAGCTTTTGTATTGCACCGCTTGGTCTCCCCGTGGTATGTGACACAAGACATTGACAGCCGAGTCAGATAACGACCATTCATGATTTGGCTTGAGGGAGACGAGGAAAGGGGTCTAGGTTAGGGCAACCAGCGTAAAATCACGGCTCCTTGGTTTAAGATCTTTACCATTTACACCTGGTAGGACGTTTTCACGCCTGCAATTTGTATGTGTAGAAAGACAGATTACCTCTGCAGCACAACAACAGCCGTGGATTTACTGAACATTGGTCCTTGTTACTTGACTTGATTGTTGGGGAGTGGAAAACAATGTTAGTTTTACGTATTAAGAACTCGAGAATTTCGATCAAACTAGGCAACCAATCAGAACTAGTGATACACTACAGGAGCCTTTTATATTTAACCCCGCCAATTACCCTAATCAGTCCTGTAAACAGTTATTTTGGCTTCTTATTTCCCATATTAGCTCACGAAAACAAAACAGTGAAGATGTTTAAAACTGGTTCAACCGTTTTGCACTAGTTACTGCACTTTGCTTCTTGGTAATAGGTAACTACTGGCACGACTGAAAATGGCCTGACACGGACTTTGATACTGCACAAATAATTTTGAAAGTCCTGTGTTTGATATTAGGTATAAACTGTTATGTATAGACTCTGATATAAATAATTATGTAGGCTACGCCGGCACATTTTTTTTTTACATGTCACTGCCACTCAACCTTGCCCCGCCCATTTCTTTGCTCAATTCTTCCGTTTCTTCTTTCTGCTTTAATGCTCTCCGATCCCCATCTACTGCGCTGTGTGGCCATGAACTTTATTGTTGCTGAAATGATAATCCCATTATGCCGCAGTCTCACCAAGAAAACTCGCATGCGATTTTGATAATTATGAAGCTCGTGCGTGCTGAGGCGTGTTTTGACACGTGTTTTTGGCCCTCACACACAAACTCGTGCCTAGCTGCAGAAAAATAGCTCCAGCCTTATTTTTTCGGCAAGTCGTGTGCGATTTCTTGACATGCGAGCGGAGGCGTTCGCCTGGGTTCGTGTCAGCACGCACCAAACTGATGCGCGCGCATCCACTCAGGAATGTGAAAAATTCGCACACGAGCTCACACGTACATGGCAGCCTACTCGTGCGTGTTGACACAAGCCCACACGTTCGTGTCGACTCGTGCACCAGTACAGTGAGACTACCCTATATATAGGGCCTGCTTGTGTTATTTCGCCATCTTTTTCCACTGCTGATCACAAGATGTCTACATCGGAAGCTGAAAATGTCATGGACAGGTCGTTTGAGGATGAAGAAGCACCACTTCCAGTTGCTCCCCATGCAGGAGGTTCAAAAGGCAAGGGAAAGGGTGTAGCCGGCCCGAAAGGGAAGGCCAAACCCCGTGTCTCTTGCAAGAAGGGCCTCACAGCGGAGCAAAAGAACACTGTGATTGAGTTTCTGATCGAGAGGCCTCATCTCTATCAAAAGCAAAGCTCTGAGTTCAAGAATGCTACCAGGAGGAATTTGGAATGGAATGAGGTAGCTGCAAGAATGGGGGTGGAGCTGCCACTGATCAGAAGCTGGTACTACTCCATGCGGACAATCCTTGGAAAGCTCAAGAGGAGGATGACTAAGAATGGTGGTGCACCCTTGAACATGACTGCATCTGAACGATATGTCTGGGACAAATTCCAATTTCTGCTCTGTCACATTGAGAATTTGTCTGCCAACAGAGGCATCGGATTCCAGAGTTCACTTTCAAGGTTAGACACACAGCCATCCGTTGAGCTGCCCGTTGAGCTGCCCAAGTTTAGTCTGACTGGATCGACTGCTGAGGAAAGTCAGGCTCCCCTCCTTCGTGCACAGCAGCATATGGCCTCGACATCAGGACTAACCACAAGTGCCCGTACGTGCTGCTCGTGCTGTGAAACCATTCGGCTTGATTTACTTGCAAGAGTGAATCAAGCAACAAATCATCGGCAGCAATTCTGGGGGTATCTTGATGGGATAGTGAAGGACATGCCAGAAGACGACTGGATATCCCTGTCAGCGGAGATAGTTGCACTAGCCCATAGATGGAGATCTAGGGCTCCTGCACCAACTGATCCCATTATGATGCCATCACAGCAGCAGACGATACCGTCCAGGGCGCATTCAACTACCTCCATGCAACCAGTGTATCTGCCAAGGCTGTCCACGAGGAAGCGAGCATACCCTCAACACATCACCAAACGGTCATCTACACCAAACGACCAACTTGCTGAGGACCTGGGCTTTGCCATTTCTGGGGACTTGGAATAAGGGTTGCTCCTCTGAGTTCAACCCGGCCCTTTTCAGGGCCACAAATGAATTAGACACACACCCCCCCACACACACGCACGATAATAAGACCCCCCCACACACACACACCTCCACACACACACACGATAATACGCCCCCCACACCCCCAAACATACACACGATAATACGCCCCCCACACACACCCACACCCACACACACACGATAATAAGACCCCCACACACATCCCCCACACACGATAATACGCCCCCCACACACACGATAATACCCCCCCCCACACACCCACACACACACACACGATAATAAGACCCCCCACACACACACCCCCCACACACACGAGAATACGCCCCCCCCCCCACACACACGATAATAGACCCCCCCCCACACACACACGATAATACGCCCCCCCCACACACGATAATAAGACCCCCCCCCCACACACACACCCCACACACACACGATAATACGCCCCTACACCCCCATACACACACGATAACACGCCCCCCACACACACCCACACACACACGATAATACGCCCCCCCACACACACACGATAATACGCCCCCCCACACACACACGATAATACGCCCCCCCACACACACACATACACACAATGTGTGTGGGGGTCGTGTGTATGTGTGTGTAATTCATTTGTGGCCCTGTTAATGGCCGGGTGTGTGTGTGTACGTGTGTCTTGGGGGGGGGGGTGTTTTAGGTTTAACCCTCTGTGGAAAATTGGTGGCCCTGAAAAGGACCTGATAATTGGTTTGGATGTCTCAGAAAGAGACTCAGGTACAGACAGCAAGGCTGTCAGCAGCATGAGGCTGGAGGTTTGCAGCAGCAGGCTGAGGGTTGGCAGCAGCAGGCCCAATGTTGGCAGCAGCAAGCCGAAGACCAATAGGTGGGCGGTTTTCAGGATCAAGCTGAGTGTCGGCATCAGCAGGCTGAGGGTTGGCAGGTGCTGGTTGAGGGTCGGCAGGTCCTGGCTGAGGGTAGAACTCCGGGAGTTCTGTTGGTGGTCTGAGGTGGGCCATCCGCCATTGCCAGGGGACCATGCCTCTTGGGGTTCCAAAGTAGTCTGCCAGGTCATTTCTTACCTTCATCCCAGCATTGGTTGCACGAGGTGGCCTGTGCTCATTTGCTGGTTGCTCCCACATCACCATTTGTCTCCAGGAGCCTGGCATTACATTCCTTTCTCTGTCCTCCTGGTCCACAGCTTGAGGTGGAGGTGGCCTGCGCATGATGAGCATGTTGTGGAGTGTCATGGCAGCTGTGATGCAATCCCTGAGATTGTCAGGCTGAAGCTCACAGGGCTTCGGGAAAAGTCTGAAACGATTGGAAAGCAGTCCGAATGCGTTCTCCACAACCCTTCTTGATCTGGACAGTCTGTAGTTGAAGATGCGCTCCCTTGATGACATAGAATGCCTGGAGAAGGGCTTCAGGCAGTAGTCCTTGAGGGCAAAGGCATCGTCAGTGACCATGAAGAATGGAATGTCAGTGGTGTCCTCTGGATCATCAGTGAGAGGGCATGGTGCTGGTCTTTCGACGTTGCCTTCTTCAAATGCCTCCCTGAGGTCGCACAGCAGGAACATCTGTGAATCAGACCTGCAACCTGATCCACCAAGCTCAGCCCAAAGAAACTTGTACTCAGCATCCACCAGTGCTAGCATGTTGACTGAGAAGAAACCCTTGTAGTTGTGGTACTTGCTGCCAGCCTTGGCTGGGTTTTTCATCCTGAAGTGCTTCCCGTCCATGGCACCCATACAGTGAGGCATGTTCCATCTGTCCTGGAACTTCTTTGCTACGGCCCTCCAATCATCAGCCTGCATCTGTCTCTTGAAGGCATCCTCGAACATCTCTGTATAAATCGCCCTGCACACCTCAGGGACAAAGTTTGAGATGGTGTTGTGAGCAACCCTAAAATTGTACTTCAGGGAGTGGTAGCTGTCCCCTGAGGCCAGGAATCGAAGGGCGATAACAAGCTTGAGGCCTGCCTCCAGAGCAGGGCGATAATTAGTATCCTGCTTGGTGATGTGAGGTCCAACCCTGTCCAGCAGCTCCAAGAAGGCCTCTGGTGTGATCCTTGTGTAGTTCCTGAACATGAGTTGATCATGGCTCAATCCTTGCTCAGCTACCTCCCGCATGTCAATGTTGAGCAAGGTGTAGTAATGACCAAGACCCCTCCTCCGCTCCTCAGACAATTCGGTATGGATCCACACAGACCTTGGTTTTTTGGGCCTGCGATGTTCAGGTTGGTTTCGCCATCTTTCCTGGTTTGGGGGTTGAACCGGAGCTGGGTCATCGCGTGGTTCTCGGCGCAGCAGAATTGGCCTAGCTGGAGCAGGAGCATGGGCAGGGCCTGGAAGTTGATCATGTACGTCCATGATGACAGTAATAGGTGATAGTAGTTGACAGAAGTACTCCAACACACGGAGTGCACTCAAAGTGGCTTGGCTCCCGCTTTTATACTTGTCCTCCTCCTCCACAATTCGTGCGAATATAGCACAACTCGTGTGCGAATTGTGCAATTTGGGCCTCAAATCAGTCCTGGCGGGAGGGGGCGAAGGTTATTCGTGTGCGAGTCGTGTGGGCACGCGTGGGCTCGTGCACGAACGTGTCAGCTCTTGTACGAATTTTGCTCGTGTGCGTGTGGACACGTACGTACACGACTTAATTTGACACGTTCGCACACGAGTTTTCTTGGTGAGACTGCGGCATTATGCCTATCAATATAAAGAGAACACACAAACACACAGGATAGACCTAGGTGAATCATGGGTGAGTGAGAGAGTGTAGTCGTGGGTAACTGAATAACAGAGTAAGTTAACCATGGAGTAGATTGAAATTGGGTGAATAAATGAATGAATAGAGGAGAAAATGATTGAAGGAGAAGATAGTATGTATGCGAAATGAATGGGTTGGTGAGGATAACTTGGGTAGGTGATTGAGTGACACTGACAATATGAGTGAGTTAGTGGAGTGAACAGGTATGTGAGTAGGGGATGTGTGTAAGAGGATTAACAAGAGTGAATCATAGATTTACTACACTAACCTTTGTTAGTGTAGTAAATCTATGGAGTGAATGGATTAATGAGTGAGTAAATGAATCAAAGTGAATGTTTGCGTAATATGTATGAGTGGATTAGTAGTGAGAGCCCTAGGGGCAGTGAATGATTAAATAAGTTATGTATGTGTGAGTATGTTAGTATGGATGGATGGATTAACGGATATGTGAGGGTGTATGTGGGGTGTATGGATGCGTAACTGGATGAAAAACACGAGAAGTAGACCGGAGACCGTGTGTATGTGTGCGTGTACGTGTGCGAGTTTGTGTGTGTTGTTGTTTTCTCTCAGCGTCAGATACACGCTTTCCACCTCTGCCCCCACTCCCTTTCTACACAAGACAAATTAAGTTGCTCTCCAGGTTTCCGATGTTTCCTTCTTCTCAGTGAGGTAAACAAACATTCGTGCACCTAAAATGAATGGAACTGGACTGACAGATATGTGTGCACCTGTTAATGATAATGAAAACTGATTGAAAGACATATAATTATTATGGTGGACAGGTGGATAGACGCAGGGACTGGCATAGAGACAGATGGACAGGCAGCTAGGCAGGCAGGCAGGCAATCAGTCAGTCAGACAGACAGACAGACTGACACAGACATGCATACAGAGAGACATATAAATAGACAGACACAGATAGACAGATGGATGAATGAATGGATGGATGGATGGATAGAAGGATGGATGGATGGACGGATGGATGAATAAAATATATAAAACCCTCCATTCACTTGTCTTTCACACCCTTTTCATTTACAAATGAAAGACTATAAATAATACCCCGACTTTTGCCTTACGAGTCCGGCTTCCCATTCCATTCATGCCCTATATTCTGATGTGAGCATTTTTTGAACCATTCATGTACCCAATTTAATCACTCCCATTCATAACCAATTTGTGCCATTCACGCCCTAGATCTAAAAATGTCACGGAGCGCTCGAGGAACACTACAAGGCTGTGTCATTCAATACTCTCCAACACTTAGCAACTGAATGAAACTTTTTCCTCGTGTAGTGCTCATTTCAGAAGTCGTCTATAAAAAAACCCATAAAACATAAAACATAAAAAAAAAGCAAATAGCAAACTTTCATTGTTAAATTAGTTGATGCTGTTGAATAGTCGCATCTACAAACTGCTTATACATAATTATTGTACATAGAAAAACGCTCTGCTGCTTCGGGCAAAGAAATGAATTGCCACTTTGGCAGTTCAGGCAAAGAGAACCTTTTTTTTGTTTTTAGTTCCGTTCTTTGAATATGAAACTCAAAGCTGCGGCAATAATGATTTTTCCTTGTAGTATCAGTGTAAGTTCTAATTCGTGCTTCATATTTTTTTGAGTTCGCAATTTAAAAAGATAAATAAATAAATAGAACAAATCTTGACGTCTTTGAAATTTCAAAATCTGCGCCTTCTCTTACTGGATTTTCCAAACCTGGCATTGCTGGTTAATTACTTTGCTTGTTATTGTTTCTTGGCTGTTGTTATTTGTACGTACGCACCCGAAAGCGTGTTGTGCTAAGGGCACGTACATAATACGTACCTATTCCTAACCCCGTCCTTATCCTCAACCCTGAATCTTATCGAATCCCCAACCCTGCCTTATATCCTTTCAATAAAACAAATGAAAAAAAAACACCAGGAGGAAAACAAAAAGAAAACCTGAAAGAATCGTTAATTAAGGCTGTTGTTAGGAGTATTTTGGGGGGAGATCTCTAGCTCTGGAGTCACAAAAGGCTTTAAAATACGTACCCCCAGCGAAAAAAACAAAAAAACTAGGAATAATTACGCATTTCTTAGCATGGAAATGGTAAAAAATAATAATATTGTCTAATTACTGGTGTTGTTATGAGCTTTAAATTGCAGAGATCTGAAGTCCTGGGGCTAACATTGTTTTATTTTACTGTACAAGTAAGTTATGAATAAGTCAGATTTTTTGGCAAGTTTTTTTTTGACGCTCCATCATAATTATATTTCTTATCTGATGCTTACTCAAGGATTGTATGTGTTAGACTGTCCAATGTTCATTTAGTAAAAACGCAAACAAAAGATAAATAAATAAATAAATAAAATAATAAAAATAACCAGGAAAGAGTTATTAACTCGTGTATAGCCAAAGTTTATTGAATAAAACTAGAAGTATTCCAGCTTTTGCCAGGTTTCTGGGCCCAGGGGCATCTTTTTATCAGATCTCTGGAATGTTATTCTTTATCGGAAATTTTTTTTTACTCACTTACTATTACTACTCTTAAAACAATGGCTTATATCATCAGGTCAGATCTATTCGGGACAAGGAGCTAAAATATTCACGAGCGAATTAATATTTTGTGTTACCAACTTGTGCCCAATTTCTGAGAACTTTACTGTGACCAATTGAAAAGTTGTTTGACCAATATGATTAGCTAAACGTAATCCTAAACCTCACCCTAACTTTACCACCCCCCCCCCCCAAACAAAAAAGAAAAGAAATCACTGAGCAAACAAAATGCAAATCAAATTGGCCACATGGTGCAAACAGTGACTCCGTGTTGATTATTGTCAGCAGTCATGGCCCTTTTGTCAATAATTATTTATGACATTACATTAATTTAAATGTGTGAATAGATTAATGAGTTTTCGGCTCGCTGATAACCGTCAGCTCTTTCTCCGCGCGACACCCCAGATGATACAAAGTCAAATATGACAACAACAAAAAAATAATAATAAATTATGTAGCAAAAGTAAGAAAGAACACAGACACGACAGAGTGAAACGTCTTTCCTTTTTCTGTGCGTTTTATTGTACCGTTTTTGGATTATTTCTTAAACAAGGCTTTGCTACATACAACTTTTTCTTTTTGCAATATTTTGCCTTTGCGTCAAGCCTTGCTGAGTCTCTACAGTTTTTCTGTGTTTTTTTCTTTATTATTTTCCAAGATGGTGCAAGCGGATCGGTGGATGGATGGATGATGATGATGATGACAATTAATTTAAGTATGTATTCCTGCACGAGGGATGTCATACTTTAGCCTTATCAAAGTAAATTTTATGATGTAGAAAGGAGGGTTACAAATGAAAATGGTACTATATCGTGGCCTACGGCAACTTGCCTACAAGAAGATGGGAATGAGATGAACAGTCCACTGTGTCATACCAAGTTTGTCATGAACTTGTTCCAAGCCAGAACTTCCTGTTTTCAGATTAATTTTTGTATCCGGCAGAATTAAATTCGAGGAACCTGATATGATGCAAATCTCCTTCGCTAGAGGGTTAAAATCTGTCTTAATCCCGATGCAAACAAACCTGGTTAGTGAGATGATCTCTGCTTTTTCTTGTATTCTCATGTTCCGTATTTCAAATTTTAGTGCATGCAAACTTGTCCCAACTGCAAACAGTTATTCATTTTTATTTCTCGCGGTGAAGAGGAAGTAAGGCTACTGAAATTACGAAATGCGTGAGGGGGTTTGTGTTTGTGTGCGTGTGTGTGTGTGTTTGGGGATGTTAGGGGTGGATGGGAAACCTGACTGCTGACTCAGTTGGCATGTTTTAGGAGAGCTTCACACCTACATTTAGAGTGTTAAAATGGCCCAGTGCCACTTTTAGAATTACAAGATTCTAACTCCTTTCCTTCAACTTTTGAGAAATTGATGAATGAAGTTTCGTGTGCTCATAGCTTTTAGAGATTCGATCGTTTTTGCTTTCTCTTTTTAGTACTACATGTACCTACAAATTATACATCAAAACCGCTTGATACTTTGACATACAATGGAGAAGGCCTGTAGAAATAGGATGTGTAGTGGGTAACTCAGTTCATTCAAAAAGTAGAAGTAGAACCTTGTCATCCTAAAGGGGCGACTAGGTCTCCAGTTGTTATTTGTAGTACTTATGACAACCACTACTTGGTCATTGCGGAAAAGAGAGAAATCCAACTATTCTTCTTTAAACATCTCTACACATTTGTGCTTTGTGTATGTGTATGTGACAAGGCTTTGAGGGTACGGTGTCCCAACAATAGTCTTCTGATTAAGCATCTCCCTGAGGTTGCAGCGGTTCTACAAACACAGCACCCGCAGAGCACCCGCTCCACTCAGCTATTTTTACGGAAAATTACGTATAAAAAAGTAAAACACTTTTTGTCTCTGTATACGTGTCCACAGCATCCATTCCACTACGCTCCTCACCGCATTAGAGGCTGAGTGTTTTACTTTGTCGTACGTCATTTTTCCGTAAGAAAAAGCGGAGCGGAGCGGATACTGTGGACAAGAGGGGACGCGGTGGCCTACATGCAAGGTGCTTGCCTCTCTTGCCGAAGGTACCGGGTTCGGATCCCGGTCGGTGCAGGCATGTTGGAATTTTGGGATTTTTCTCATATTTTCCTGTCCCTGATTCTACGGTAGGTTGGATAGAGCACCTAGTCTTCTCGGATAAGGACCAAAAATTCGGAAGGCCCGTGTGTACGTTGTGCAACGTTAAAAATACCTCGACAGTTGGAAATCTAAAAGAGCAGGCCGAACAGGCCGCTGCCAGGGCAAAATTCTAAAAAAACGTATCCCTGCCGTATTCCTGCCACAACAAGAAAATAAAAACAAGAAAAGTGAAGTGTAAATGCCAAGGGCAGCAGCGAACCTCCTTAAATAAAGAGCTAAACACGCAGTGTGGACAAGACCACCAGCCCAGTCTGCCCAATCGTCCCCGAGTGACAATCCTGTGTCCATTAAACAAAAGCAGAAGCTCAAAAAAGAAGACTACAAGGCCGACGGCGCACCACGTCAAGTATGTTTTGTCGCGGTTTTCGTGGGAAATGTGGACTATACAGTCTAAGGGGAAATCGCTCACTGGCGATACAGAATCAAGTTTGTCTCGATAGTTTGGGGGCGACAAAACTGTCTTGAATTGGCTGGCAGAAAGAGAAACGCCGCGTACCGTTAAAACTGACCCAGAAACAAAACTTGACTCAGTACGCCACAAGCTTCCGCTGTCCAAAGACCCCCCCCCCCCCCCCCAAAAAAAAATTGCCAGTAATTTATCTTTTCAGACGACGTATTTAAATTTACTTATCTTTTGAAGTTTGCCGTCGGTTTCAATTTGCAGGTCGCCGGGACTACTTTGAATACATCGCCCCCCCTATCAGACACCTTGAAAGGAAAGAGCAGGTGCAGATATTCCGCCTCCGGACAGGACACTGTGGCCTCAACCACCATGCCCACAGAATAGGCTTGTCGCAGACAAACCAGTGTCCATGCGGAGCCGGCCCTGAGACTCCAGAGCATGTCCTCCAGGACTGTCCACTCCACAGGACGGAACGACAAAACTATTGGCCCAGTCCCACGGACCTACACACCAAGCTATGGGGCAGTGAGGCAGACCTTCACCTGTCTACCCAGTTCCTGGCCCACACTAAACTAAAAGCATGACTTGGAACGCTGAAGAAGAAGAAGAAGAAGAATACATCGCCTGACACTGTACACATTGCAGTGAATAAAAGATTTGCGTAGCAGAAAGTAGGTCGGCTCTGATCTTACGACATCCTGTTGATGACCTTCAAAATCTGGTTCACATGGACTCGAAATTCTTACACCCACTTGATTACTGTCATTTTTATCACTGAACAACAAAACAAAACAAAGCAAATTAATTCTTTACCTTCATTAGGCAGCATTTGGAACAGTGTGGTGGTTTTTACAACAGTTTTCATCTCTACAGGGGCAGAATTTTGATATTTATATGGTGGAGAGCAGATCTTCTACAAAATGCTCCTGTTACATCTGTTTATTTTGTTATACTATTACATTTACCAGCGTCTCAGAGACAGAAATACAGAATGAATGTTGTTACAAGTACGTACGCAACCCAAGTTTTTTTGCGCTAGGGGTACGTATTTTAAAGCCTTTTGTGACTCCAGACCCAGAGAGCTTCTCCCGAAATACTCCTAACAACAGCTTTAATTAATTATTCTTTCAGGTTTTCTTTTTGTTTTCCTCCTGTTTTTTTGGTTGAAAGGATATCATAGGGGGCCAGGGTCAGGGATTCGATACGATTTAAGGCTGAGGATAAAGACGGGGTTAGGGATAGATACGTACGCGCCCCTAGTACAAAACGCTTTGGGTACGTATGAACAAGTAACAACAGCCAGATAACAAAAATATGCAATTTTCGTTTCATAAAACTAGAGGACGCAATTCAAGATTTGAACTTGATGCACTTGCTGCTGTTTGATTCAATAGCGTCCAACTTAAATAAGGCTCTATTTATAGAACATAGAAAAGATACATGTATTAGAACTTCTTTAGACTTCTTTGTAGGCAGTATACGGCAATACATCCGAGAATAGAAATTAGGTAACGCACCGCTCGTGATCTGCGTAAATACGGATGCAGAACAGCCGAACGAATTACAGATAATTTGACAATTTGTGTTTTTTACTTTTAGCTTTTTTTTCCCCCCATTGGTATGCATAAATTAATGTCGTTGATAGATAAGTCACGCGATGTTAAGGTTTATAAAAAAAATGTGACCTTGTCTTCATATCCTTACCAAGGAGAATAGACAGAGCAGTGTCCCGGCCCTCTTCTCCCCTCTCCTTCAGCACTTTCCGGTCGTCACCTGATCTGATGACTGGTGTGTCTTATCTTGCACTCGTGATGTTCACAGACAAAAACATTTTAAAAAGTCATTTTTCATTTCTAAGTTGTTTTTTCCCGGAATGAGGATGGGAAGTGCAAGTATGAAGGTTTTACCCTGCTTTTAGCCTCAGAGGAGCGACGTTGAGTCGCATATAGTAGTGCAGTTGGGGGAATCGTCTTCTAGACGTGCCAACTATGAAAGAAGAAGAAGAAGAAGAAGAAGAAGAAGAAGTGGAACACCGTGCGCTTGCACTTTTCTTATAGAAAGTAAATATTAACAAAATTAAAGAAAAGTGTTTTTCTGAAGTCACATTTAGGTGCACTAAATGGTACCTCTTTCAAATGTAATCTCATATGAAACTGCAAACCTAATTAAAACATAAAGTCGCCACTGCTCTACGCTAATGACATAGTTACGTCTTTAAACACTATTGAGATATTAAGGAAAAACTCTTTCTTTCCCTGTCATTAATTTTGGTGACTTATGCCATTGTGATTCTATTAGATTATTACACTTTCCTGTTGGCGCATTTCTTTTTCTGTAATACACTGTATTATCTGATAGCCCTCATGCCCAAGAAAGCAATGAACCGTCAGTTGCCTTTTTGGCATAGATCTAAGCCTGACATCTGCCATTATCGTGAAGCAGTGACGACATTTAGGTGCACCAAAGTGGTACCTCTGTCAAATGTAATCTCAGATAAAACTGCAAGCATAATTAAACCTCTAATGCCCAGACATACATTCGCTTAGCCTAGCCAACATAACAATTCTGAATCTTACGAGGCTAGTTAAAAATGGTCAATTAAATGCAGAAATATGAATATTTATCGCGGGAAATCATTTATTTTGTAGATAGATTCAGAAATATTCCAGTTATAGAACATTTGGCTTTGGTGGAACTTTTCATATATGGAATGCTGGGAACTAGAGGCTTCAAACATTAAAATGTGTTACAGTTTACGACCAGATTTCGCACGTCACGCAGGCAAATGTAGTTTTTGTTCTAATGTACCATATCAGGATTCAGTAACAACAGCCTAGTTTTACAGGTGCAACCTGATAACGTTGATAACTTCAAACCAGACGTTGGACGCGCAAAAATTCAGTTCACTATCAGGAACTTTGTTATCACGCGGACTTCTCAAGAGACAAACAGTAGGTTGGTTGCGCTTGACGTCATAGAATCTGCGCTTCTCGCTCAGAATGTTTAACTCTTTGTGTGCCATGAAGTTTTCCATGCTTGCCGATACAGGAAAATAGTGGGAGAGACGAATGAAGACTAACTTCAGCAACATTTATGAATAGGAACCCAACTTTCTTTCTTGTCCCAATAAAATAGCCTAGCATTCTTGTCCACCGATACATCGGTGTTGGCACAAAACTGACCAGCGGAAGAGCCGAATTATCGGCTGTTGGCACACAAAGAGTATGGCTATTGGCACTTGTACGTACGTACCCCGAACGTTTTGTGCCAGAGGTGCATACGTGTACGTATCTATCCCTAACTCGGTCCTTATCCTCTATCATAAATCTTATGGGATCCCTAGCCCTGCCCCTTACCCTTTCAGCCAAAAACCAGGAGGAAAACAAACAGAAAATCTGAAAGAATAATTAATTAAGGCTGTTGTTAGGAGTATTTCAGGAGGAGCTCACTAGCTCTGGAGTTACAAAAGCCTTTAAAATACGTACCCCTGGCGCAAAAAACAACAGCAACAACAACAACAAAAAACACTTGCGGGACGTACGTCCTTGTGACAGCATTCTTAAATTATTCATAACCGGAATGGCATCAGTGCATTGCATGGCAGTCTATATGGTAAAATTCGGTACTGTTCATGATTTCTGCGCATTCGCCGCTAGGTGGCGGTGCAAAATCTGTGCACTTTAATTAACACGCTAGCTGTCTCGTCTTATTGTTTCCAGTATCTTTGGTATACAGAACTGATCTCTCGTTACCCTTTCTGACTTTCTGCCGGGTCGGTTAGTACTTAAAACTGTGATAAGAATTTTGCAGGACGGTCTGCGTGACAATTTCTGTTCTGACACAGTTCAAACGTGCGACTAGATTAGATCATCAACATCTTGCAGTTAACGCCCCTTGGTGACCTGCTCAGTCTTCAAAAACACGAAAATGAACTAGACTTCTCGCGACCTTAGTCCTGGTTTGTTCCAACTCCACTTTTGGCACAACTGAAAAATTTGACGACAAACGTTTGCGGCTTTAGTTATTATGATAAGAAGTTAGAATAAACTGGGACAATGAAACAGCTTGATAAGTGCCACAACTCGTTTTAAACGTCGTCCTCTTAGAATGACAAGGTTCTGTCTCCACTTTTTTGCTGAACTGAGTGGCACGCTAACCACTACTTTTATAGGCCTTCTCCAGTGTGTGTGAAAATATAAGCAGACTCGGTGTGTAATCTGTAAGTATTACTAAAAAGAAAAAAAAGTCGTATCATTAAAAGCTTTGAGCACATGGAACTTCAATCATCAATTTCTCCAAAGTTGATGGAAGGGAGTTGGAACCTTGTCCGAAGTGTCAAGGTGTACATCTATTATACCTCTTCTATAAACTAAAAGGTCTCCACTTTTTCAGAAAATGGAGATAGTACAAACAAGAACTGGGGTCGTGTTCTGTCATAAGACAAACCTCCTAGCCAGAAGTTTTTAATTGTCAGAAATTGGACCATCACAATGTCAGTGCTATTAAGTTCGTCTCACTCTCAAAATGCTGCCAGGAACACTTCGTCATGTAAGAAGGCCGCACCAATAAACGATATTTTCCTAGTCGCTGGTTCGCTTATGATCCACGAAAGAATAGTTGTTTTGTTCCGTTTTTTTTTATTTTGCCAAGAGAAGAGCGACACAAGAGAAGGTCATCAGAGGAAAAAGATGTCACCAAAGTAATTTTTTAGTATTTCAGTAACGAAACTTTCTTTATTAATAATTTATCACTAGCAGGAAAAAGTGAGACATGGACCACCTACTCCAAACATGAAAGATCCCTCAACTCCTTCCACCTGCGCTGCCTACGCAAAATTCTCAAGATCAAGTGGCAAGACAGGATCTCAAATATCGAAGTTCTGAGCCGAGCCAACATTCCATCAACTCAGGCTCTCCTAGGCAAAAAAAGACTGCGGTGGCTTGGACATCTCCACCGTATGGAAAATGATCGCATCCCCAGACAAATTCTCTACGGGGAACTTGCTACTGGCAACCGACCCAGAGGTAGGCCACATCTGCGATTCAAAGACACTTGCAAGGTCACGATGAAAGCATTCAACATCGACCCCAATGAATGGGAGAACCTTGCAAGTGATCGAAGCAGATGGAGACAAAAATTGCGCAGTGGCACGCTCGCAATAGACTTCAAGGCAAAAGAAACATACCTGACAAAACGACAGAGGCGGAATGAAAACACTCGCCAAAGTGAACCCAAAAGACTGACCTGCAATCAGTGCCATCGCACTCTCGGGTCAAACATTGGTAGAATAAGCCACGAGAGACGCTGTCAGTCAAAGTGAAAGTGAATATTCTAGCTGCTTAGACCGTCTGTAAAGACGCTAAAGGCCATATATATATATAGCAGGAAAAACTGGGACATTGTAAGCAACTGATCCAGCCCTTGACATTCAAAAGTTAAAAAATCTTCGCGGTAAGAATACTCAGGAGAACAATGAATATTAGATTGTTTTGCTTATTTTCAGAAACAGATAAAATGTCATTGCTCCCAGGTGGTGCCAGATAAAAACATTTCCTGAGGCCGATTTGTACCGGCCAGAAGGATTTATACACGTACATGCGTCCGTTCTCTGCCGGAAATGAAGTGGCTCGTGGATAATTTAACTGAAGCCATGAAATTATTGTTTGTATTGGTTGTGCACTGACCAATGAGTGAACGGAGGAGCAGAACGAAATATCCTGTCATACTTTTTAATTATTTTGTATGCATCTCTTTTTTTCCTAGCTTAAAACTTCGGAACATTTTCTTCTGTTTAACTCAGTTGTGGCTCAAAATCAACGAAAGTTTTAAAAAATATGGCGAACTTCAAGACTTTTTAAAATATGCCCACGTACACCTTTATATCTTTCTATGGGTAATATGATATTTTGTAGAATTTAAGGCTCAGTGGTTAAAATTTAGCAGTTGGAAATCGAAAAGAGCAGGGCCGAACAGGCCGCTGCCCGGGCAAAATTTAATAAAATTCATCCCTACCACCCCCTCACACCCCGCCCCTTCCCCTAAAAAAAAACCGCCAAAGGGCGCTGCACTGTGGCGACGTCGTGTCTGCCCCAGTTGTAAATGGGCTGCAATGACACTAAGGCAAATTTCCCAAATGGGATTAAGGAAATATACAAAATACAACAACAAAAAAAATAATACAACAACAACAACAAAAAAAAAAGGCTTTCTTTCATGATTACATTGGACGCCTTACTTCCTTTACAACATGATGAAGTTTCTGAAGATTTGAACTCGCAGATTTTACCTAGGCTAATAGCGCACTGCGTCAAGTCTGCCTTACCTAGGTTTTTTGGACACTTGAGTTAAAAGAGACTTCGCACACTCGTGAGTCTGAAACAAGTGTGTCTCGCCAGTTGCTTCAAAGGAGGTTCAGGTCTGAGTCAAAACCTACACAGTACAGACTTGTCTCAGTATGCCACTAGCCTGTTACTCTTTGTGTGGGTGTTTCACTCAAAGAGTCACTCCTCCAGCGAATGACCGACTAACATCTTTTGGTCAATAACAGCACACATTCATTGGTTTGGCTGACGAATTCTCTCTCAAAAAAAAAAAAAGCTGGGGAAAAGAAATGAGGTTTAAAAAACTTGCATTAGACGTAACCAACATCTTGTCGGAATATCGTCACTGCTCTACGCTAATGGGAAACGTCAGACTTATGCCAATGGGCAACTGATGGTTCATTGCATTCCTGAGCATGAGGGCTATCAGAATAATTATAGAAAGAGAAATGCGCCAGTAGGAAATATAATAATCCTCTAGAATCATAATGGCATAGGTTACCGAACGAGGAAAAGAAACTGTTTTTTTTTCTTAAAGTACTATAGCTCAATAGTGTCAAAAATGACTTAGGCCATTAGCGTGGGGCACGGACGACATTATAAGATTATGTTATTATGTTCTTCCAAAGAAAGTCAGGCATTCGTATGGGAAAAAGAAAGTAAGTGACAATATCCAAAATCAAGGAAAAAAAAAAAAAAAAGACATGTCAAACCACCATCTTCTACACCTCTGCTACAAAAGTATGGCTGACTTAGTAAGAAAATGGCGGAGGGGTGGATTGATCTACGTACCCATCCATCCATCCACCCGTCCGTCCGTCCGTCCGTCCAACCACCCACCCACCACCCAAGCACCCACATATCCATCCATTAAACCATCCATCCATCCATCCATCCATCCATCTACCCATCCATCTACCCATCCATCCATCTACCCACCCACCCACCCATCGATCCATCCGTCCGTCCGTCCGTCCGTCCATCCATCCATCCATCCATCCATCCATCCATCCATCCATCCATCCATCCATCCATCTATCTATCTATCTATCTATATATCGGATGTGGCATCTCTGTTACTGTGGCGTCAGGAAAACTGTTGAACCATAGGAATTAATGCCAAGTTATACGAGTTCAACTCCTGGAAGCTGAAAATAGCTTTGTTTTGATTGGTTTGTTTTAAATCTGTGTTGTGTTATGGTATTGATTTTCTGAAATACGTGGCTCTATTTAATTGGAGCGCTTAAACTTTTCGTAGCCTGCAGGCCATTGATTGAATAATTAAGCTAGCTAATAGTATGTAAATACATGGAATTGTGTTTCATGAATGGAGAGTGCAAAAGAGTTGATGAATGAGTAACTAGATGAATGGATTCTACAGCGGCAATGCAAAAGTGTAATATGCCGCAAGGAGAAATAGGGCCCAGAAAACACGAGGGGGGGGGGGTGCAGCTGAATGCTTGCGTGGTGAGCTTAAATATAGTACTCTCAATACTGAGTACTGAGCCATCTGCAAAAAAACTGTGTCAATAACATTAAAATTTGATTGATGCAGTGTGTTGATTTGTTATCTTTTGTAACAGGAGCTGATAATTCCAATCCAGTTTCTCTTGCACTTCTACAGGCTGTCCTGATTAAAGTAAATGTTTTGTTAAAGTTTCTTTCTTGCTTTCTGTCTGCCTGTCAGACGTCTGTCTGTCTATCTGTCTGTCTGTGTCTTTCTTTCTATCTGTGTGTCTGCTTTCTGCTGGTGTGTCTTTCTTTGTCTTTCTTTCATTCTGTCTATCAGTCTGTGTGTCTGCTTTCTGTTGGTGTGTCTTTCTTTCTTTCTTTCTGTCTGTGAGTCTGCTTTCTGTTGGTGTGTCTTTCTTTTTCGTTCTTTCTTTCTGTCTGCGTGCTTGCTTTCTCTTGGTGTGTCTTTCTTTTTCGTTCTTTCTTTCTGTCTGCGTGTTTTCTTTCTCTTGGTGTGTCTTTCTTTTTCTTTCTTTCTTTCTGTCTGTGTGTCTGCTTTCTGCTGGGGCGTCTTTCTTTTTCGTTCTTTCTGTCTGTTTGTCTGTCTGTCTGTGTGTCTGCTTTCTGTTGGTGTGGATTTCTTTTTCTTTCTTTCTTTCTTTTCTTTCTTTCTGTCTGTGTGTCTCCTGTCTGTTGGTGTGTCTTCATTTCTCTTTCTTTCTGTCTGTGTGTCTGCTTTCTGTTGGTGTGTCTTTCTTTTTCTTTCTTTCTTTCCCACGTTGTCAGCTTTTTGGCTTTCGAGGAGAGCACCATTTCCAGACCAACTGTGATCGCTCATCATACATGTGCGAAGCTTTGAAATGGCTGAGAATGATTAATTCATAAACGTTTGTGCGCATCAGCGGAACGCGACTGAATGGGCACGAGCAAGCCTTTTAATTGGTCCCCAGCCGCCATGCGCGTGCAAGCTTTCTGGGTCAAATCTGACGCTCATTCATTCATTCATTTTTCTCGTTCATTCAAACAGTTGTTCGTTCATCCCATATAAGTAGGCTACAGCTATTTTTTTAAAATTAAAAAGTTCGACATTTAGTGTGTTAAAATGGCCCAGTGTTTTTAACAGTAGAGTTGACTCGTTCCTGGCAACACGATGTATGATCAAAGTTGCCCAGTAGGCCAAACAGAAAGAATGTTGTTACAAGTACGTACGTCCTCCAATTTTTTTGCGCTTTAAAGCCTTTTGTGACCCCAGAGCCAGAGATCTCCTCCCGAAATACACATAACAACATCCTTAATTAATTATTCTTTCAAATTTCCCTTTTTTTTTTTTTCCTGTTGTTTTTTTGTTGTTGTTGAAAGGGTAAGGGGTAGGGTTAGGGTTGGATAAGATTTAGGATTGAGGATAAGGGCGGGGTTAGGGATAGGTACGAATATGTGTGGGCGCATAGGAAAACCCGTCGGATCTCGCACAGGCTAGAAATGAGCTAGGGCCTTCTAAAGTCGATTTTCGACCATCTGGTCAAAATTGAGATTTTGACGGAATCAGTAAGTTCATTCATTTATATATATATGTACGCGCCCCTAGCCCAAAAACCCTTGGGGTGCATGCGTACAAGTAACAACGGCCAAACGGGAAAAAAAAAAAAAAAGGAAGAATTCATAAATTTCTGTAAGCCACAATGAGGCAATGTTTACACACATCAAACTGTTAACACTTCTACAACATGAAAATAGTGTTAATTCTTTTTGGCATGCCAATATAGAGCTTGTTAAATGGTTGTTCCAGCTCAAAAACAAAAGACAAACAAGAACAAGAATGAATACACAACTAAGAAACGTGAGGTGTAAATGCCAAGAGCAGCGAACCTCTTAAGATAAAGACCTAAAGCCCAAACCAAAATTAAAAAAATACAATGAATTGATTCTATTTCCACTTTTTGGCTGAACTGAGTTACACACTACACACTACTTCTACAGGCCTTCTTCATTGTGTGTCAAAGTATCAAAGCAGATTTGGTGTGTACTTTTTCCGACAAGAAAAAAACAGTTCTTTGCTCTGAAAACTGTGATGACATGAACTTTCAATCATAGATATAGTACACATATAGTGTACTGTATCTATGCTTTCAATCGTCGATTTCTCAAACCTTGACAGAAGGGAATTAGAACCATGTCATTCTAAGGGCACGACACCAGTAAGTTAGCGGAGAAAGATTTTTTAATTTGCACATGCAATCCCTACATTTTAAGACGCAAACCTCAGCTTCAAAGTGATCTGATTTCTTTCTTGAATCGTGTGATAAATCTCGACTCCAAATAGATTTGCCCGGTTCATAGGAGAAGGCCTACATGTATAAACAGAATTTTAATTAGTAGTAATAATTTGTGTCTGTGATTTATCATCGTTTCATTCCAGATTTGGAAACTGGGATAGATCTATGATTCACGAGCAATTGGTTCTATTTTTTAACTCAAAAATGATTTATTTTATTGTGAATCATTACCAAAGGCCATCCATGAAGTACTCACGCTCACCGCGGCAGGCTGAGGGTGAGGAGGTTGGGGGTTGGGGAGGGGTTGCCCCAAGCGTAAGAAAAGTGTACATGAAGGTGGGGGTGGGGTGGTGGTTTGCAGGAGCGTAGGCTACATACCTTTCTTATATCTTGGTATTAAATTAAACAAATTTAGTTTTATTTATTTTTTTTTTTGACAAGGAAATGAGTCGTAGATTTAAAAAAAAGACAAATGAAATATAAGTGAATTATCCAATGAAACAGTCACATAGTCCGTGCAAAATGCCACTTTTTAAAGTCTTAACCCTTTAGACTTCATATTGTATCACCAGCGGTACACAGACGTTTATCACTTGGATGCAGTTTGCACAAGAATTCAGCGCGAGTAAAGTAAGTTATTTTTAGTGTTTTCTACAACATACGCGATAAATCAGCCAAATTATCATGAAAAAAACCCTTAATTATTATCTCTAAGAACAAATTCACACGAAATCAGAATTTAGCCACAAGCAGAAATGGGGGCAGGGTGTAGAGGGTTAAACATTAAGGCTTTCATGGACAGTGACCATGAGTTCCTACAAGGGAGGGCCGGTTTAAAAAAAAAGTTTTTAATTTTTAGGGGGCGGGGGCTGTTCAAGCAAATGTATAAAAACGGTGGGAAAGAGTGCCCCCCCCTCCCCAAAAAAGCCAAAAATCTAGTTTATGTACTTTTTGGATGGTCCCCGAATTTACAGTCGGCAGCATTCTTTCATTTTTACCGTAAATGTTCCGCGGGGGCACTCAGCCTAACCGCTCACACATTCACAACTACCATTCTCCCATGCAATAAATTCTCCCTGTTCAAGCAAATGTATAAAAATGGTGGGAAAGAGTGTCAAAAAAAAAAAAGGCAAAAAATCTAGTTTATGTACTTTTTGGATGGCCCCTGAATTTACAGTCGGCAGCATTCTTTCATGTTTACAGTAAAATGTTCCACGGGGCCATTCAGCCTAACCGTCTCACACATTCACAACTACCATTCTCCCATGTAATAAATTCTCTCCATTCACATTTTTCAGTATTGATGCACAGTGAACCTTTCACCGCTGCGCCTCCTCCCCCAACGCTCATCAATAGCTGTGCATCACCACTGTCAATCTGTATTGATTGATTCCTCCCCCGCCTGTCACTGTGTCACAAGCAGCAACATCAAACAGCAGCCACAGCCACTCCTCATCCCCTTCCCTCCCCCGGGGTTCTGGGTTTGTTTACCCGCCTACACCACACCTGAGAGATGGCAGGTACTCAGACACAGTCAATACAGTACTCACAACTGATCTATTTCAGCTATCTTGTTCCAGGGCAAAATAATGGTTTATTAAGTTTATACCAAACGTAAAAACGAGTGTGGATTTCGTCTATCTGTCTGTCTGTCTGTCTGTCTGTCTGTCTGTCCGTCCGTCTGTCTGTCCGTCCATCTGTCTGTCTGTCCGTCTGTCTGTCCGTCCGTCTGTCTGTCTGTCTGCCTGCCTGTCTATTTATCAAGTGTCTCTCTGCATAGATAGATATCTGTCTGTCTGTTTGTCTGCCATTAGTGTCCATGCCTATCTGTCTATTTATATCTGACTGTCAGTCTGTCTGTCCATCCATCCATCCAGCCACCCGGTCAGCCTGCCAGCCATCCATCCATCCATCCATCCATCCACCCATCCATCCATCCGTCCATCCATCCATCCATCCATCCATCCATCCATCCATCCATCCATCCATCCATCCATCCATCCATCCATCCATCCATCCACCCTTCCCTTGACCGACTGTCTGTCTACCTGTCTGTCTCCCTGTTTACATAAAATCACATCAACATAATGTGTGTATACCTGTAAATAACGAGTAAATACATGAATGTTACCTGTTATTGAATTGGCAACACGATCAAAATCAATGTAATAAAATATCTTATAATATGATCTCGGAATTCTGTCCCATACTACATGGTGAAGAAGATAATCTGAAAACATATTTTAAAAATGCCATTCTAAATGATTAATTCACTAGGGTAGCCTCCTTGCGGTCTCGTGCCTGAGGCTTGATTGACATAAAAAGTGAATCAAAAACTGAAGCGCGTGCACCGGTGGGTCGAGCGGGGGTGGGGTTATAGGGTAGGGTGGGGTGGGGGGTGTGGGGCGGTGAAAGGCAAAAAAGAAAATAAATAATCAATATTTTATTACATGCTGTCATTCTCCTTCTCGTACAAGATCATTAATGCATCTCTCTCTCTCTCTCTCTCTCTCCCTCTCTCTCTCTCCTTATTGTGTGTGTATTTTTTTATGCGTGCATTGATTGGTTGAGAACGGAAGCAAAAACTGGTCAGAACGAGGCGAGGGAAGAAAATAGATTCTTGTGAATTAAATAAAGGACAAGAAAAAAAAAAAAAAGAATACAAGGACATGCAATTCACGCGCACACATAGAATACTGTAGGCACTTCCATTATTAATGCTATTTCAAAGGTGAGTCGCTTGAATGAATTTATATGGATGGTTGTCTTTAAAAGCTCACGACTTTGTAAGCTGGAACTTTTCTTTCTTCTCACCCTCCTGCCGATATAGGAACAATATATGCCCGCATGCTCACACACCCAGACCCACACCCACACACCCAGACCCACACCCACACACCCACACCCACACCCACACACCCACACCCACACCCACACACACACACACACACATTTCACCTCCATTCCAAACAAGCATAACATTAACATTCTCTGACTTCCGTCCTCCACTTTGATAGGGGTTGTTTTTTTTGTTTTTTTGGAAACAGGCCTTACAGACCAAAATAAAAATATCATCATTATTAATTAATCTGTCGCCACCAAAGTTCTTATTTGTTCCAACTCCGCTTTTTGCACAACTGAGAAATTCGGCGTTAAACCTTTGCGGCTTTAGTTATTATGATAAGGATTTAGAATAATTCGGAACTGGGAAACAGCTTGATACGTGTCACAACCCAATTCAAGCAAGTGTTAAAGTGTGTATTTATACCTCTTCTACGTATACTAAAAGATCCCCGTGGAAGAATTTTCCCAGAAAATGGAGATAGAACAAACCAGAACTAAGGTCCCGCTGAATGAAAGTGATCAGTTCACAAGTTACACTTAAATCTCATTGTCCTAACAGGAAGCCTCGAGAGTTTGACAGAGTCTGGAGAATTATTGTCCAAGCCGCCGCAGGATAGGGAACTACCAGGAGCGAAAGAAGCCCAATTTTCTTGACGAGAGGAAGTATGCACGCCGCCATTTTGGTTGAAATGGAATTTCACTTGACTTGATCGGCGGTAAACAACAGCCGTTTGCGCATTTCTACGGGGAGTAAGAGCTGACAAACTGCTCTAAATAGTTTCAATCAGCCCCAAAATATGAACAAACCACAGTAAACAGCTACGCACACTGTCCTTGGTGAAGACGGTCTCTTTCAATTCTTGTTACCGCCGCGACCTACTTTCGCGATTTGGCGGAAGTGAGATCTCTCTATAAATACATACTCTCTGATGTTACATTAAACATCATTGCGCGCATGCCCAGTTACGAACAATAACTGATCTCATCCAAAATGGTGCAGGGTAGACCAAATTGATGACGTATTCCTGCATTGTGTCGCTTCTGGTAGCATCTCTGTTCTACTGTCTAAGCCAAACAACTACACAAATTAAACGAAAAAGGAAAACTACTGTGCAAAGGCCCTTCATTGGCAACAAATAATCACAGAGAAAGTACAAAGTGATTTCGAAGTGAAACATGAAATAAAATAAACGCCTATGCACACTACACACTATTCGTAGCTTCGTCAACCTGAAGAAGATTTAAAAAATAAAAAACCTGAAAAAAAAATGGAACAACCTGGGAAAAAAAAGTTAAAGAATTAAAACAACAATCTGACTGTGGAAGCTCAAAGTACTTAAATTGCTGTCAGTAGTATATCCACGCATTACCACTTATTCAACTGGAGTGTACAATAGTATTAGGTGATATATCAGGAGCTTGGGTGTTTTGTGTGTTTGTGGGGGGGGGGGGGGTGGGTGGTGGTTTCACGAGGATATGATGGAATTTGAGTTTGGAGAAAGTACGTTGACACCATAACGGTCACACTGTGCAGGGAAAACAGCAAAACGACAGACAGAATAATAATAGAATAGCGCATGTCCAGAGATGCTCTATGCGCTTTACAATACATGCAGAAACAGAACAAATCTCATTCCTAACAACTGACCACACACACAAAGACACACACACACAAACACTATCTCTCCCTCCTCTCTCTCTCTCTCTCTCTCTCTTTCTCTCCTTCACACACACACACACAAACACACAGACAAACACCAATACATATCAGACTATACATCATGATAGGACAGAGGAAGGAGACCCGACCACAAGTGTCCAACAACCACTCACTCACAGGCTATGATGGAAAGCCACGCAAAAAAAACAAACACCTCGTAACTAATACAAATAAAATTTAAAACGCTACTGCCATATTACTAAAATGTGAGTGATCTGACGAAATCGGGCTTAAGATGAAAGACAATTTTTTTTTTTAGAAAACACCTCCAAAGGGGAAACATTTTCTATGGAAATTAAGATTTGCTTATAATATGAGAGATTAGCCATTTTTCTGCATTCAGTTAAAATATTTTGCTGGTAGTAGTATTAGAAATATTTTGTTTTGATTTTTTTAAAGAGGTACAAACATTTCATCTTCAGCCTAGTTTTGTCAGATCCACCCATAAATAGTCGGGATGTCGAATACTCAAGGTCTTTCGTAAGGGGAAGTATTAATGAAACAAAGTTCATATCCGTACAACATGTTGTATGCACTACAACATGTTGTGGGCTGGGGTAGCTCTACCTGATTGGTCTAAAATGTAAGCGCTCTTCTAGGAGGGAAGAAGATTCATTCACATTGTGTGTTCTACATCATCGAATTGTGTGCACATGTTGTTCGGATATGCGCTTCCTGAAATGAAATGTGTTAGACATCCGGATGTCTACAGTACTTCGAGAAGCAAAAAACACACACACAGGCACGCACGCACGCACGCACGCACGCACGCACACACACACACACACACACACACAAGAAAAGAAAAAGAAAAAGAGGGAAACAATAAAAAACATAATAGTGAGATGAAATTTTATTCAAAAAAAAATCATTAAATAATAAAGACAGGAAGGCGGAGGAGGCAGGCTGGTAATCACATAATAACCTGCATATAATATGCACGATCAGGCATACATCACACACACACAGTCACGCTCTCACACATACACAGGCAAACACACACATGCATACAAATACTCACTCACACACACACACACACACACACACACTCACACGAGCGGGTGCGGAAAGGGAAGCAATCATTGTCCCGACACTAAATCAGCGCGCCAACAACCCATTGCGACCTGCCACGTGAAAATCGTGACAAAAGAAACCAAACCAAAAAAAAAAAAAACCCAAAACATCACAAATCATCATATTATTAAAAAGGAAGTAAGGTTCCAATGTAAACAAGAATGGCTTTTAAACCGCTGAGTCTTAAATTCTACAAGTGTCATTTGACGCATACAAAGACGTAAAGGTGTACGTGGGCATAATTTTTAAAAGGTCTTGAAGTTCGCTGTATTTTTAATACTTTCGCTGATTTTGAGCCACAACTGAGTTGAACAGAGGAAAGTGTTCCCACATTTTGAACTTAAAAACAACAACAACAAGAGACTCATTTTCTTCGAGTGCAATTTAAAAGTGTGAATTGAAATTTCGTTCTTCGCCTCAATTTATACACGGCTGTTGTTACTTACGTACGAACGCCAAGCGTTTTGCGCTAGGAGCTCGTACGTATACGTACCTATCCCTAACCCCGACTTTATCCTCAACCCTAAATCTTATCGAATCCCTAACCCTGCCCCGTACCGTTTCAACCAAAACACAGGAGGAAAACGACAAGAAAATCTGAAAGAATAATTAATTAAGGCAGTTGTTAAGGCTATTTCGGGGAGGGGCTCTCTGGCTCTGGAGTCATAAAAGGCTTTAAAATACGTACCCTTGGAGCAAAATACTTGGGGGACGTACGTGCGAATAACAACAATCTTTGTATAGTGGTGATCGAAACTGAACTTTAAAAAAAAATCACATCTGTATATTCCCTGAGTCAGCAGGCCAAACTAGTCACCATTACGCATCTAGAACAAATCCAGTTCTGTACCAGATTCATGCCAACGTCGTAATGGGCGTGACCCTACATGAGGAATCTGTCACAAACTTTATAGTGATAATCAATAGTTTTGGCTCACACTTGTGGATGGATCTGACACAACCGGGCTTAAGGGTGAACTTTTTGTACCTCTTTAGAAAATCAAAATAAAATATTTCTAAGACGATTTCAAGCAAAATATTTTAACCGAAAGCATGAAAATGGCTAATCTTTCATATTATAAACAAATCTGAATTTACCTAGAAAAATGTTTCCCCCTTTTGAATGGGTTATCGTAGGAATTAGGTCTTTCATTTTAGGTCCCTATTCGCCAGATCGGCCCACAACAAAATTATGGCAGTTTTATTCATTTGGAGGGGCAGCCTTTGTTATGACCGAAGATGACAAAATTTTCTCTTAATCTATTTTCATGCGACAGGTTCTGTAATTAGTTGTACATTTTCCCTTCAAGCACTGGCAAGAAAAAAAAAATTGACGCACAACCTCTCATTAATTCGGAACATGACATAATCCAAACCATCTCTGTCAAGTTCTTGAGTAATAAATAAGAAATTTAAATGCAATTTCTCTTTATATCACACACTCTCTCTCCCGTCTCTCGTTCTTGTCTCTGCCTCTCTCTGTCTGTCTGTCGGTCGGTCTGTTTCTCTTCCTCTTTCTCTGTGCCTTTTCTTCCCCTCCCCCCTCTCCCTCTCTCCTCGCCCTTATTCTCTCTCTCTCTTCGCCCTTTCTCTCGCTTTCTCTCTCCCTGTCTCTGTCTCTCTCTCTCTTTCTCTCTGTCTCTCACTTTCTCTCTCCCTGCGTCTTCCCTCTCCCCGTTCTTCGCTTCTCTCGCTCTCTCTCTCTCTGCCATCTCTTTCTGTGTCTCTCTGTTTCTCGGTCACTCTTTCTTTCTTTCTTTCTCTCTGTCTGTCTGTCTCTTTCTCTCTCTCTCGCTAACGGACAGGTGTAGAATGGAAGTGACGCCGAAAGGATGAAAAAAGTACTCCAGGGTCAAAAGTTATAAAGGATTGAAAATTATACTGACCCTCTTTATGATATGATGAATCTGAATCAGACTGATGAATCTGACAGGCCAATGGTTAAGCACTTGATGGAAATGTTCTTTCAACTCTTTTGTCCCCGATCATGAATAAAACACAGCGGTAATCAGGATCGATTGAAATCAGACATAGTCATAAATAATGCAGGAAATTATATAGGATTGGAATGGAGATCGGTTCAATGTCAGCTCAAGAGAAGTTTTCATTCAGTTTGAAATGTATTGCCTCCTTAAAAATGAAATATGGCTAATCTGGTGAATTTTAATCTTATTAAGTTTTCATTCAGTTTGTAAAATATTGCTTCATTAGAAATGGAATTTGTTTAATCTGACGAATTCTAATCTTATAACCTACACGAGAAACCAAAAAAATTCGCATATCTGTAATGTCTGTTTTCTCCTGCGATGATGCCAATGCAAAATAATTTAAGATATAAATAAATAAATTTATTATATCTGAATGGGTTTTGGAAATAATTTTTTGGGTTTAAGTTAGTTTTAGGATTAGGAATTCCTGTATAGAGCATCATGAATTTCTTCGTGGCATGAAACTACAGTGAAATAACTAAGTGTTCATTGCCAGTTCCTGAAAGTTCTTCTCCCTAGCCATGATAAGAAAAGTTACCTGCAGTTTAAGTAATAGCGATGGGTTTGCCTACAATGAAGACAAAACGCACTGACTGACATATCGTGTAAGTGTAATTTATAGTTTTATCTAACTTGCCATGTAATAATAATTTATTTTCGAATGCACGATTCCGCAGGTTTTAGATAATGATTTGGTAGCATACTGTTTATTTCAATGCATACAAACTTTAAAATCGCCATTATTTTGTAGGAATCTTCGCGTTTTCGTGACATTTATCTTAACACAATTACCAGTTATGCCAAATTTGGTCAAATGGATTCACTGAATAGATTCGCACAAGAGGGAATTGCAAACGAAATTAAGAAATATACATTTCATTCATCTATCCAGGCATGGGTTGGGTTTTGAAGTACAAAAGCTAAGGGTAGTGATGTTCCTAAAACAAAGACCTCAAACCAGGCTTGCAATGGACAGACAGATTCTGAGAAAAATAAAAAGCTGAACCCTTTGTCTACTGACTGACACAGTGAAAGCTAGTTTTTTTTTCTTCCAAACCAGTTTATATAAACTGTATAAGCCGCGCCCATTTCAAATCAGATTATTGTGAAAATTGCACACAAAAGTATTCGTCGTTAAATTTCTAATTAGCTGGCGTCTTTTCCCCACAGTTCAGTTTTTTTTTCATAGCATTAGCCTTGATAGGTGGCTTTCAGAATGAATATTATGAACGTTTTTGGTAGTATTAAGAAAACGTACAAGAAGTGAATGAGTTAAAGATCCACTTTTTTCAATCACTACAAAATTTAATGGCATGCAAAATTGAAACTAAACCAGAATATTGGTCTGTATTTAAGAATTATCGATAGAGAAAAAAAACCTGTAGCTGGCGGAGCAGTAAATAGTTGACAGTAATGCTGTTTCAGGGGTAACTCATTCGCTACGGTAAGCCGAATATTCGGCGCAAGTGGACACCGATTTTCCAACACTAATATCTAAGCCAACTTCTCGCAATACTGAATCCCATTCTGGTTCATTTATTTTCCTTTACTTTGTTGTCTAGTGTATTATGTCTTGTGTTTTTGTACTGAGTGAAAGCAAAAACGTCTTTGGACTACGTCTAAATTTCAAGCTGGACAGTGTTGGGAGTTCCCGTCCACACCCACAAAAGTTAACGGTACGGAATGAGTTAAATAACACCAACAGCTTTCAGCAGCCAGACGAGTGGTGGCTGATACCTGCATCAATCAAAGGCCAAGCGTTTACCCCGCACGTTACATACAGAATTTAGTCTTCGGATTGTAGCGCCATGTCAGCAGTGGAATAAACGCAAGAGGGGGCGGAAATGCCTGATTCAACCAGTCATCAGTGACACATTTCCGCTCGAGGGTGTGTCCGCTTAGTAGAGGAGCGGTTGGGGGAGGTGGGGATGGGGTTGTGTGTGTGGGTGGAGGAGAGACCGCTATCTAAATCATCTGGCGGTTGTATTAAACACTTCTTTTTACTCTTTCTATCACCCCCCCCCCCTCCAGCTTTCCTGTCGTTCCTTTCATGTTTAACTCTAAATGCTTATAAAAGTACATTGCTTCATCACACCATAATGGGAAATTCGGTGCAAATGCCAAGGGAGGGCTGGATTAACCATTCAGCAAAAATAAGCACGTGCTTGGGGCATCAAGGGAAGAGGGGGGGGGGGGGACCACATAAATTCTTCTTTGCACCGGGGTCCACAAAAAGTCCCCCCTCAATAAATGAAAATTAAAGTATTTGCTGGCTTCTGCCACTGGCGTTCTTATTTCCAATGGTTTATTTTCATTTATATTTTGAATTGCATATACAATATATGGGGGCATCAAAACCTTTTAAGTGCTTAGGGCCTCTAAATGTCTTAATCCGGCCCTGTGCAACTGTTTCAGGTCTGTATTTGAGGAGGTTTCGCTGCCTTTGACATTTACACCTCACTTTTCTTCTTTTTATGTTTCTTCTTCTTGTTTCGGCGTGTTTTTGTGGCAGGGATTAATTTTTTTTTTAGAATTTTGCCCCGGGCAGCAACCTTGTTCGGCCTGCTCTTCTCGACTTTCAGCTGCCAAAGTATCTTTAACGTGCGCAACGTGCACACGGGCCCTCCGAGTTTTTCATCCTTTTCCGAGAGGGCTAGGTGCTCGATCCTACTTACAGGAATCCCCCATCTTCAAAAAAAATTTTTTTTTTAAATTGCAACATGCATGCACCGACAGGAGATCGAACCCGGCACCTTTGGTATGAAAGGAGAGCACCTTGTCTCTAGATCAACGTTTCAGCACATTTCACATTCATTTGGGACAAAATTTAGACTTTAATATTATTTATTTACATTTTTTTTTAAACATTAAATTAAAACAACAAACAAACAAAAACCGCATTTGAGCCGAAAAGAATGACCGGAAATTTTGTTGTGGCCACGTACAACAGCCGCTCACCGAACGGCATATTAGCTGGTAGACATAATATAACAACAAACAAAAAAATTAACTGTTAATCTACGTGAAAATGACACGTAATTCTGTCAAGAGTTGAGGAAAAAAATATACAAGAAATCTCGAGGTGTATTAAATGTTTAATGGAGTTAATCACTTCCAGCACTTGAAACTAACAGCACAAATGTCACTTGTGTGGGCGCATTCATCACGTATGACATGACTTGTGTTGTAAAAAAAAAAATAATGAACCATCAACAATCGTGATTAAATTACCTTTGTGTTGGGGTGGGGGGGGGGGGGAGCTGTGTATTGGTGCTAGAATGATGTCAGCCGAGATACAGGATACCAAGACGGCTCAGTTCGTCATTTTCCGTCCGCCGACTTGCGCGCGTATCATCCATGTCAACAGTGCAACAATTCGCAACACACCTCTTCATTTATTGAACGAAGAATAGTAGTACCGCTGAGCTCTGTGTGTAGTACTCACCGTGTTCATACGCGCGCAAGTTGTAGACATGAAATAGTGAAAGAAGGAACGGCCCGTCTCAGTGTTCCGTGTCTCGGGTTGAGCTGTGTGTTGATGCTAGATATCAGTATGAAGCGTGGCATGCAAGTGTGGATTGTCTGAATGATTTATGGTGTAGTCACTGGTACATAGTAGATTTATTACTGTTTTGTGGTTGCAAAAAGTACGGAAAGAAGGAGAGGGGGAGAGAGAGAGAAGGAGGGGGAAAAAAGTTGGAGAGAAAAAGAAAAAAAAGAGAGGGGGGAAAATGAGAAAGGGAGAGAGAGAGAGTAGGGGCGGGGGAGAGGGAGAGAAAGAGAGAGAGTCGGGAGTAGAGTAGAGTAGATAGATAGACTGATGGACTGAGACCCATAGACCCACAGATTATATACAGAGGAAGATAGGTAGGTAGGTAGGTAGGCAGGTAGGCAGGTAGGCAGGTAGGCAGGTAGGTAGGCAGGCAGGCAGGCAGGCAGGCAGGCAGGCAGGCAGGCAGGCAGGCAGGCAGGCAGGCAGGTAGGTAGGTAGGTAGGTAGGTAGGTAGGTAGATAGATAGATAGATAGATAGGTAGATAGATAGATAGACAGACAGAGACAAGCAGACACACAGACAGGTGGATGGATGGATGGATGGATGGACGGATGGATGGATGGGTGGGTGGATGGATGGATGGATGGATGGATGGATGGAAGAATAGTTGGATGAATGGATGGACGGATGGATGGATGGATGGATGGATGGATGGATGGATGGATGGATGGATGGATGGATGGATGGATGGATGGATGGATGGATGGATGGATGGATGGATAAATGGAATCGTGATATTTGTCCGCCATGATGGAAGGCTCTACGTGACAAATTCTCACACGCTCAGTGAAGCTGATCGAATTCCCTATACTTAATCAACACGATAGCCAATGTCAACATTATTTCTTTGACACGATTCGGTTGATGTAATTTTCAAAGCCGTGCAAGTCCCACACAGTCTCCCTCACTCTGTTTCTTTCTCTATCTATCTCCTTCTTCTTCTTTCTCTCTCGCTCTCTCTCTCTCCGTTCTTTCTCACCGTCTCACTAATTCTCTCCTTATAAAATTTTCTTTCTCTCCCTCTCTATCCTATTCCACCCCTCCCCTCTCTCCTCTCTGCCTCTGTCAGTGTTTTCCCTCTCTCTCACTCTCTTCCTGTATTTGCCTGCCAGTCACTCTCTCTCTCGTTCTTTCATTCCTGCTCACTGTCCCCTCTCTGCTCTGCCTGTGTGTGTGTTGAACAGGACTTTCTTATTTTGCGTTTTCTCGTTTCAGGTTATGATTTCTCCAGTGTATCTGACTGCGTGCAATGAGCCAAGCAGTGTCATCTTTCGAGACAAACAGACATGATAGGAAGGAGTCGAGGACGGGTTGGGGCCAAATACAGGAGGGCAACCATTGACTTGCTCAACAGCACGCGTAGATGAGGTTTATGGACAGAAAAGGCCTATTTTTTCAGCGCATCTAAATTTGATAAAGAATTGCTTTTTTTTGTTTTTTGTTTAATGAATAATCAAATAATCAATATGCGTACGCCTATCGTCATTAATAAGGCTTTGAAAACCTTAACATCATGATTTGTACGTAGCCTGACTACTTGTGAAATGTATCTCTTGGGTTTGAGAAGGCATTTTTTGTTGGGGGAGGGGGCGACAAGGGGGGGAGGGGGCGACAAGGGGGGGGGGGGGGAGGGGCTGACAAAAATATAGAAAGTGGGGTGAACAGATAGCAAGGGCAAAAAAGGGGCGTTGGTTCGAGACTGAAAATAGGACATAACGATCAACATAACGAGTGCAATATTCAATTAATCAGTTATTACTGAAGTGTCATCAAAAGTATGTCACTCAATATTTTCACACCCTGATAATTTCCATGGAAGAAAATGCGGGATTAATTCCTCTTACCTTAGAATTTGTTTAACTCATCAATAAAATGCACTGACAGAAATAGGTAAACGTCTCAGCGTCAGGCCGCGACAACTGACTCAATCTAGGCGAAACAGCATAATAATGGTGATAATGATACTAATAATTGATTGACAGCGATAATTCAAGAGGAAATATTAACCCTCTAGGTCCCGCCCCCAATCTCTGCTTTTGAAAACATTCTGATTTTGCGAGAATTTATACACAGGGACATAATTAAGGATTCTTCGTGATACATTCTGCAGTGGATGAACAACGCCCAGGTGAAATGTGAAAGGTGAAAGTTGTTGAAATTCTACGCAATTCAACCCTTTAAGGTAAAAAGTACGGTGTTATACTTGATCATTTTCTTGCAAACTGTTCACTTAGAATTGGACAGTCAAGGCCATAGACAGTGGTTCTGGTATGAGTTGCTGAAAATAATTGATTAGTAGAGGCTGTAGTTCCATTGTTACTGAAGGATGGACAAAATGACGGCTCTGAATTTAAAACAACAACAGCAACAGCAACAACAACGACAACGACAACAACAACAACAACAACAACAACAAAAATTATCTCATCGTTCAGACCACAAGTGTAACGAAATCGGGACAGACGAATGGACAAAATAATGGGGGGCCCTGAATTTCTAGTGGGCGTGATAACGGGAACAATCGTTCAAAAAAAAAAAAATCTCCTTATGACAGTGTTTAAGAATAATAATGTATTGGCTCCGTAAAAAAATCCAACATGGCCGCCAACAATATAACAGTAAGCCACAATTTCTCTTCCTCGGCAGCGCAGAGTCGAGTTTACAGGCACAGAATGTTGTAAGTGATTGACATGGCGTGGTCCTTGTCAAGCCTATTTCTTTCATTCATTAGCAACAAAATTTCACAAATAAATAACCGCAAAAATTGTCAACAACAACAGCAACAAAAATGATGTCATCCTACAGAAGACACAAGTGTAATGAAATTGCAAGTCTCCCCACCCCCCCCCCCCCACACACAAAAATTAAAAATCCCTACTCTAGCCCCCCCCCCCCCCTCCCCTTCCCCCACCTCCCACCCCCTCAAGAAAGAAGACAAACAAACACAAATATTCCTATTTTTGTCAAAAGAATCCATCGATGTGTAACCACAATCGTTCAGATAATTGCCACTCGATACTTTACGAGGCGAGGAAAGGGGCGTGTCTGCCTGAAGTATATACCGCGGGTATAGAGCAAAATTGTTGAATCTCCAGTGATATGAATAATGAGAGCTTACTCGGAAATACCACAATTTTGCTCTCAGTGATCTCATTTTTAAGGGAGATACAACAATACTGCTTCTCTGTAACTTGGAACTGGTTAAAGATAGCGGAATAACGAAAAAATTGGAAGAAGCAGTTTGTCATTTATTATAATATTGCCATTATGAACCACAGTTCATAAACCTGGAGATACAATTTTGCTCTATACCCGCGATACATTGAATAACAGCACTTGTTGAGACGGTACCACATTTCAGATTCTCCGATATTCTGACTTGCTGAATGATAATCGATCCCTACTGACAACAAGGATCTTTGATATTGTAGTGGTAATTAGCAGCTACCAGTTCCTAGTTCCAGTTTGTTTACAATGGCATCAAGACCAAAAGAGACTGCAAAGCATATGCCAGTGTTTAGGTCTTTATTTAATATAGACAGACAGGCAGGCAGGCAGGCAGACAGACAGACAGACAGACAGACAGACAGACAGACAGACAGACAGACAGACAGACAGACAGACAGACAGACAGACACAGACACAGACACAGACACCGACAGACAGACAGACAGACAGACAGACAGATAGATAGATAGATGGAAACAAAAACAATGCAATACAAATTGTACTGTTTGTCTGAAAAGTTTTATTAATTTTCACTGATGTTGTTATGCATGAACAATAGACAGCGCCAGGAATTTTAGGAGGTTCTCTGCCCTTGGCATTTACAGTTCACTCTTTTTGCTTTTGTTTTTCTTATTCTTGTTTCCGTATGTCTTGGTGTCAGGGATGAGTTTTTGAGAATTTTGCCCTGGCAGCGGCCTTGTCCGGCCTGCTCTTCTCCACTTTCAACTGCCAAGCTATCTTTAACGTGCGCAGCGTACACACGCCCTCTGAGTTTTTCGTCCTTATCCGAGAAGACTAGGTGCTCGGTCCTACCTACCATAGGATCAGCTGGACAGGAATCCCCTTCACCCGCTATCTCTCTCCCCCCCCCCCCACGCCAATAATAAAAAATGGCCACAACACAGAAGTTATTGTATTACGTTCTGCAAAACAAAAGAATCCTCATTTGAGTGGTTTCACAGTTCCATTAATCTCCAATTTAACGCTTTTTTTCATTCTGGTTCGAGAAAAATAATTTAGATTTAAAGTGCAAAGCGAACCTGAATATTTGAAAGGGTCAGTTAGGAAGCTGCGGAATAAAAAATTACTGTGGATAGGGTGACGATGTTACTGGTCTCCAAACAGTCAAGGGATTGTTGTCAGCGACTAGAAAAATCTCCAGTACTGTTAGAAACGTCAAATAACTCATATTGGCCTCTTCGCACTCTATTAATCTAGCACTGCACTTCCTGTCTGTAGGAGTCACAGTGCACAGAATACAGTCTGCTGTGGGTCGGTTTACGAATTTCCCTTGAATCAACCAATCAACTTGTCTCGGTCTTACTATTGCGCTAGGTCCCGTTCAAGCCCATAGTCCACAGGTCATACTTAAACTGAGGCAAAACTGACTTGACTCGTGGGCAACGGCCTTAAAATCTCTTTAAAAAAAAAAGAAAAAAGTTTTGGCCTGAATTTTCATATTTGAAGAAACTGAGGGCAAGTACTCATATTTTACCATGATTTTGTATGAACAGTTACTTTTTCGGGGTGCGGGAATAGGAAAGTCTGTCGTTGCCAATCTGTTTTCCAGGAAACATTGAAGCCGAACATTTTTGCAAAATTTCTAGGTAATTTGTAATTTTAACATGTACATGACATAGCACAAAATGCTTTACACCAGTGTTATAGTGCAGAGCCAATTCATTGTTACAGCTAAAGCCACGATGGTTGAATAAACGCTCGAGTCGATGACACGCGAATCAGTTAGGTCGCTGAACTAAGTTCCATTTGGGTTCGATGTCAAACAGTTACTGTGGTTAATAGAAAAAGTTGTATGAAAAGAAAATTAAACAAATAAAAGAATCGATAATGTTATATTTTTAAATTATCATTTGCTTGACCAAGGTGCATTGACCGAAAGCTGTAGATCTATGTCTTTCATTTTTCTTTGAGTTTTAATGCATCTTTTCGGTATTACTTCTTACGTGAGGTTTTGCATCGTACAACTTTTTTTTGTT